>OY982953.1:10035000-11235000 GCA_963890685.1 Plagodis pulveraria
ACTGATATCAATTTGATGGTGGAAAAGAGATAAATAAACTCTTATCTTTACTGTACACTTTAAACAAAATATCATAGAAGGATTGATTATAATAATAATAAACATTTATTTCGTGACCAATCGTTGTGCTTAAATTTATTAGATTACTTTAGTTTAATATAAATTTGTTAAATTATTACGACCATATTTTCAAATATATGCAGACTCAATAATATCCATTTCTTTTAAAAGTATGTCAGAGATTATTTGGGTTCCATATAATATAGTGAAGAATTTAACATTTGTAAGAAAAAGATTATCCCTATAAAGATTATACCCATTTCTTAAGATTATACCTATTGGGTATTAGTGTTCTACATTTCACTTGAAATAATTGACTGCAAATGTCTATTAGTTTGAGTTTGTATAATTTAAGTTACTAAACAAATTAAAACCGCTCGACCGGGACTTTGGTACAAGTCAAATCTCTCAGGGAATAGTGGTGAACTCTGTAGTAATCTAAACCCTATTAGTGTAAAGTTGGCTTGTAATTAACAAGAAATTCGGTATAAGATAGCTTTTGATATCACTGACAGCTTTAAAAATAATAGACGTTGGTGTATTTTTGTAGCATTGCACCGTCATTTATAAATTCATGTTGTAATTAAGACAAATAGATGTGACAAATATACAAGTATACTACAGTCAAACCCAAACACAGAAGATAACTCCTAAAAAAGTAACGTTCATTGTCATAATTAGCTTATGAACTCCTTACCGTACATGCAGATGAGTGTAGTAAACTAATACTTACTCCTAGAACAGGAGTAAAGCTGCAATTATGACAATTTGCCAGATTATTATAGAACGTGAAGGAAAGGTTTAAATGATCATCATGATACCTGTATTATTGTATAGATCCTAGTGCTGTGCTATAAATTATTGTCAAATTAGAAACTGGTATTAAAAACCAAAGCTTGATAGTGGCACCAGTGGCAGAAAAAATTGCGAGTGCCCGCCTGGCCAGCCCTACCACCATGCTATAACGACTGCCATCCCAAGACGACAACCAGGACCGACGGCCGTAGGCCGTAGCCTCCGAAGAAGAAGCACTAAAGCGCTCAGTAGCAATGTCAATAGCGGTCACCCATCCAACTCATGACCGTGGCGGACGTGATCGGTTAAGATAAGCTAAGCAAACTTCACAACGAGTGCTTCAAAATAATCACTGAAGGCGGTACTGATGGGAAAAACATATGTTGGATTAATATATTAACATAATCTAAGGTAATATAATAAAGAGGAAAGATTTGATTGTTTGTTTGTTTGCATTGAATAGGCTCTGAAACTACTAGACCGATTAGGATGAAATTTGGTATGCAAATAGTTTGAGACCTGGCGAAGGACATGCAATAGTTTTTATCTAACTGCGTAAAAGGAGGTTAATGGTTTTGTTATAACCGATATATCCGGAAACCGGCCGGATAGCTAGTTTTGAATCATTAGAGTGATTTTGATACGAGCGAAATGTCTGACATGCTAAATTAAACACTGATGCTCACAGCGTCACTATCACCACCGATTTCATTTATTATGGCTCTACAACGTCTTAGATTTTAATGAAATGAATTTTGTTGTTATATTATAATAATTTAAACGTCGTTAAATTGTAATTTTCTTTATATACGTTAAGTACTTCCGACTTTTCAAATAATTTTTTTATCTTAAGCATATCCTAAGAATGGACCCTTATGAATTAAGTTGACTGACTGACTGACTCCCAGTTACAAGTGATTTTATTTAAAAAGCTAGCTAGCAGCAGGTATGGCTAATAAAATAGGGTTGATACAATCAGCTTTTAGCATTAATAAAATAATATAGTTATAAAACTTCATTCAAGATGATTAACTCATTCGTAACTTCAAGAATAATCGTTATTGCGTTACGGTAGGGAATCAGTGATATGCCATATCCATTTTTGTAAGTACATTTCAGATACAGAATACCTAATTGTCTTTTATCTTACTTAAATGATAGCAATGTGTGAGTTGGACTCCCACACCGAAGGTCCCCTACAAACACAGAATGCACCAAAATAACACTTTAATAATGACCAGTCTTCATACACAGAAAAAAAGGAATACTTGAGCCAACGCAGTGTGTTTTTATTCAAGAATATTTGTGATTCATATATATTGAAAACAATATATTCTTGAAAACAGAACACAATATTCTCAGGAATATATTCTTGAATCAAAGTATATATTACATTCTTCTTTGGAGAAATCGTTAAAGTGTTTAAATACGAATATGGTTAGTTTTGAATCCAAGAATCTTACCATAAATATTCGTAAGTGAAGCACCTTAATTACATTCTAAAAAGAATATTTAAAAATATTTCAAGAAAGAATATAGAAATTTTATTTAGAGAATAAAATGTTAACAGAAGAATTCCTATTTTATTGTTAGAAGAATATTTTCGTTATCTTGAAATAATAATTTGAATACTTTAACTATGTGAAGAAATATTTTTTGGGTCAAAACAATATTCCTAAGAATATTCGAGTGTAATATCAAGACTCGATTATTTTTCAGTTCAGAATATATTCTTGTTGTAATACA
Organism: Plagodis pulveraria; assembly: GCA_963890685.1. Lineage (NCBI taxonomy): Eukaryota > Metazoa > Arthropoda > Insecta > Lepidoptera > Geometridae > Plagodis > Plagodis pulveraria. Next base: position 10,037,602 of record OY982953.1, read on the forward strand.
GCATTGTCTTGAATTTATTAAGACAATGTATATTCTTGGCTAAAGAAGTCTTTTTTTTCTGTGTAGTAATTTAATTAACTGCATACATTAGACACAATATGACGAACCAACATGGGCTGCCATTTGGACGAACGACAATATGGACGAGTTAAGTAATGGGCGGACTACCAACAATCGCATTTATTCGAGACCTGCTTAACTAGTGGCTCTCCGAGCTGTAAACCTCGCGAGGCTGCAATTGAATAAAGGTTCAATGCGCACGCTGATGGGGAAATGGGTCACAAAATCCAAATATATAATATATATAATCTAGATAAGTATATAATAAATTATTTACTTGGACTTAAATCAATGATACGCGAAATATACAGCGAAAGCTAGTTGTATCAGAAATAGATGTAAATAGTAGTAGTAAATATACAATAATTTTACATACCTAGTAATGTTATAATTATCTACATAATTATGTTGTTTGTGAATGGTGACCTAATTTACTCCCGTATTTATATCGCATTAATATACTGGCTACAGAAACATTGAAAATAAATAATTGATTATACGAGAGAGAGACTATCACTAATAGGCAACGTGCGTTCATCAAGGTCAGTGCCATTAAATTAAACGCATGTCTATGACTTTCAACACCATATTATTATGTATATCTTAGTCATTATGTAAAATTCCTAAAAACAGATTCGACAAAAAAAATGGGCTTAACAAACCGGCTCACAAGTAAGTTAAAGCAGAGACGCTTCGCTCGAACTAAGTTTTCGCTCGGTCAATAAGAGAGATAAATGAATTTCCATATACCTACCTACAGTACAGTTCGATTATTCTCAAAGGACGTTGTCAAAATTATTCCCAAATTTACAAGTATATTTCAGAAAAAGGGGTAATCAAAATATCTTGGCCCGTAAATATAAAATATATATATTTAAATAAGCATTGATTCACTTACAACCCTACCTAAAAGATCCGCAACACCTGAAAGAGATTTCAAGTTTAATTACTTTTCAACTCTTATTTATTAAAAGTATTTGCATAATGCAAAATCAAGTTTTAGCAGCCAATTTACATTTAAGTTACTTCAACTTACGTTAATTGTAACTTGATGCTTTTGGAGAGGTTTTGAAGCTTGTAAATAGAAAAGTTTGCAGAAATGGAAAGAGCTTAAAAGCTGTGGAGATTATTCCTCAGGGGTTAAGTTTGATAAAGCCGTTAGCAAAGCTTTATTATAACTAAATAGGCACCCGGCTGGGACTCACGTTATGTATACCGACTATTCCGACCAGTTATTATAATACTTGTTTAGTTATTATGGATAAAACTCGCGATAGTTTTATGAATGCTTTGTTAGATAGGTAAAGATATAAAATCTTGAGAGTCTCATTGTCTCATTAAGCAAAAACTTACAGACCACGTAATCCTTGATTAAATAATATATGTACACTTATGTGAAAACAAAATTCTATCAACACTGGAGCATATCTGCCTAAAATATGTCCATACCTCTATACTTGAACTCAAAAACTAACCTGCTTAACAATTTGAACATTTGTTGGTGGATCGGTTATTTCATACAAGTATATAATTCTAAACTTGTACTTCAGCGTGATAAATCGTTACGACAAATACGTATTATAATAAATAGCGTCCAAACGCAAGCCGAATCAATTACAATATACAAAAAAAATTATTAAATAGACAATATCAATAGCAAGACCTCAGTGACTGCTTTTAGGATGCCACAAACTCGTACAAAGACTGAGGACAAACCATCGAACAAGTTCGTATTCTTCAAAAACGAGATGCTGTCTCCGAACCACGTTAATTACGGAACGATAGAGGATGTGCAGCGTCTTTTATGGGCTACTATATACTTACACGTTTTGGTGCAGCGGGAGAGATGGATGCCCTAAAGGACAGCCGCCGGACACAACGTTAGGTGCTTGGCGACAGATTTTCCACTTGGGGTGGTAGCTAGAAATAAGAAATAAGAAATAAGAAAAATTTATTTGCAAGATTACATTACACAGTAGTACAAATATTCGTAGAATGGTCTTATAGAGTACATAAGTCATTGTAATCAGTCTGCATGCAGACGTGCAAATATTTATACATGTTTGTCACAATAAACTACAAACTCCTTGATGTCATAAAAACAATTATGCATGAGCCAGTCACTTATGCATTTCTTAAATTTATGTCCTTCTAATAATAAAAACTCTCTTGGAAGCTTGTTATACAAATATATACACATATTATACGCGTTTCTTTTATAAATATCTTTACTACAGCGAGGTTGATACATCAGGTTCACAAACTTTACTCTTTTCTGTCTAGTCATTACTTCACTGCGCTTCTGAAAATACTCCGGATGGAATTTGATAAAAACACAAACATCTCTAATGTACATACTGGGCAGAGGGAGGATATTGCACTTCTTAAATAAAGGTCTACAACTGTCTAAGAACCAGGCTCCACTAATCACACGTACGCAGCGCTTTTGAATTTTGAAAACTCTTTCCATATCTACTGAGTTTCCCCACAGCATTAGACCATAGCTTATTAAAGATGATACATAACCATGGTAAGCTGTTAGTGCAGCTTCTTTGGAGACAGTTTGTCTAATTTTTTTCAATGCGTAAACGTAACGCTCAAGTTTGGTACAAAGTTGGTCTACATGCATTTTCCAATTTAAGTTTTTGTCAGTTATAAATCCCAAAAAATTTATAATGTCAACTTCTTCGATTTTGTCAAATTTATATTTAATGTCAAGTTTTATTGGAATTGTGTTATATGAATTAAATTGTACTATTTTAGTTTTATTAGTATTAATTTTTAATTTATTATTTTCCATCCATTTAACAGTATCTGAAAGAGCTTTGTTCACAATTGTTTGAGCGTCTTCCTTCTTGTCACACTTTACAACAATTGTAGTATCATCCGCAAATAATAAACATTTATGAGGGATAGCCTCAGGGAGATCGTTAATATATAACAAAAATAAAAGTGGACCAAGAATACTTCCTTGAGGAACACCAGTATTGTATGTCAGTGGGGAAGATGTAAACTTATTTCTTAAAAGTACTCCTGGCGTGACTTTAACTGTTTTTGTTATTTGTGTACATTGTTGTCGGTCTTTTAAATAACTAGCGATCCATTCAACTGCTTTGCCTCTGATTCCGTAGAATTCCAATTTAGTAAAGAGCTAGCCAGGTGGGCATTCGAAAAATTACCTACCACCATGCTGTAACAACTGCCATCTTAAAACAAAAACCGGGTCAGACGGCTTAACGTTCTCTCGAAGCACGGAATCGCTCAGTAGCAGTCACCTATTCAAGTCATGACCGCGGCGGACGTTGCTAAACTTAGCTGATCGGATTAGCAAACTTTGCTTCGAGCGCTTCAAAAATTTCTTGGTGAATTCAGAACAATTATCCGGATTATAGGCGAGTACAAAAATAAAATCGTAAGATTATTAATACCTACAGTAACATTTATGGGAATGTATGGGAAAATATCGTTCGCATGTAATTTCCGAGTAAAGGTGATTTTTGATCATCTGCCACAGTTTCCAAGATGATGTTGTTACTCCTCCGCACCCTCTTCATCAGTGACGCTACCTTCTTTCAAATTACGGTATACAAGCCGTCGGTACGGGAATGCGCAAACATTCCATAGGCACTGCAATAGCGAGGCAGTCTCAACATCATCCAGAAAATATTATTACGCGAAGAGTATCAAGCGAATTTTGCGAACAGCTGATCCACAAGTTTTTCGTGTACAGATAAAAACAGCGTCTGTGTACATGTGTAATAATATGTGTACGGACTTTACGCTGAGTTTTTCTCCTTTTGCCCACATTATTTATTTATATCGAATCATCATTTATTTTCCGTCTGTGTTAGTTAAGAAATAATTTTAAGGGCCTTAGTATCGTCAAATGCGTACTTTTAAGTAGTTACGTAGAGAATCGATTCTGAAATCGATGATGAAAAATCGATGAAATCGATGTACGATTCTGAATCTAGTTAGCCCGCTGAATAGCAGGCTAGCTAGATTCAGAATCCGCCTCCGCGGCCGTTTTAGTAGTACCGCAAAACAGCTGTTTTGTCCTAGATTGACTTCGCGTAGCGTTCGTTCATGGCGTTAGTCGCTATGGTCCACTGCTCAGACAATAGTAAGTACTCAGGTAATAGTAAGTTTTGTGTATGTGAATATTATACACTCAGTTATCGATTCCCTACCACCCCCTGCAGTATTGCTAATAAATTAATAGCCAGCTTATATACTTTTTTTTTATGTTATTGTGAAGGAATAAGCGCGAGGCCCACCTGATGTTAAGCGGTATCCTCTGCCCCATTATCAGCTGTAGCTGAAGCTATAGCTCTGCCCATTATTACCAGTATCCCTGCTATATATATTATATAGGTAGTTTAGTAGGTACCTAAAATAAAATGTGGGATAATTATAGCAAGAGTTGGTTAGTCAGTGGTCCTCCGAATACCTCACTACTATTTGGTTTTTTAAATACACACAAATATAAGTAGGTAGGTATATCAAAACACTTTTTAAGGCGCTCGTAGCGTAGTTTGCTCTGCCGTTCTTAACCGATCATCAAGCTATCTAAGCCAACGCCCGAATGACTTGGATGGGTGACCGCTAATATTACTAATGAGCGCTTCCGTACTTCGGATTTTAGTAAGTTTTTATGGTAAAATAACGTATTTCTGTGCTAAAACTGTATAAATCCTGCGAATTAAACATATACCTACTCAGTGCAGTGGTTGTTTTATGGTTACATATATGTTTACAAGTAATATCTACACTAATATTATAAAAGGAAAGATTTGTCTTTTTACACGACTGCTCCAAAAAAGAGGAAAGTTATGTTTTGAGGGTTCCTGTATGTATGCATGTATGTTTGTGAGTTTCTTTATTCCACCATAATTTCTAAACGGTCTAACCAATTTCAATGTAAGAGATATCGTTAGATTCGTCTTGATAGCGCTAGTGACACTAGGTAAATAAAAATAAATAACAAACTAGTGGATTTCAGACGCCATATTGTGAGATAAAAGATGTTTTTCTTCGTAACTTATCGAGTGGGGTATCAAAAAGAATACATAGAATAGAACTTACAGTTTTAATTTCAATGGAACAATAAGACGAGATTTTTTTTTTATTAATAATTTTTGTATTTTTGTATGTAACGAATAAATTTACCAAATACTGGACCGATGAAATTTGGTATGGAAATAGTAATAACTGCGCAACAAGAGGGTAAGATACAGACAAGTGCTATATATATATAGCTTTACTTGAACAGATTTTTAGCAAAATGTATTTAGTTTGTAGCTGTAAGAAAATTGTATGTAAATTTTGACCACATTAAGTATCTAAGGCAAATAAAAGTCCGAATCACGTTCCCATAAACTTTTCTTGTTAGAATAAAATCGCAACTCTCAAAGACGGTTGTAACGAAAATATCTTAATTATTTACCTATGAATGTGTATGAAAATATATTAATAAAATATCAAAACCTTATCCAGAGGGACAAGAAAAGTAACATGTTTTATTTACTCACTAGTTTTTTGTTATTTCGGATTTTACCTAAACTGATGGTGATTTTACCTTCGCTGCCTCTCTCTCACTCCTACATAGTCCGATAGTGACAAAATTTCATCATTTCGCGGACGGACCCGCGGCCGGAAAGCTAGTAAATAAATATTATACAATATTTATTTAGTTTTGTATCGATTATAACGTTCTGTGTTCTGTGATATATCCGGCACGTTTCGAAGAAAACGCGTAACCACCGCCGATTTCCTGGCACCTACGACCTTTTGGGCGCGATATGCGAGGCGCTATACATTGACGATTGCTGAGCGTGTGTCATTCGTATTGCACATACGTCTGCAGCAATGAGTGCTCAAAAGTGTTATAGACAATGCTGTCGCTGTTCCTATAAATTATTATTATACCTATTTGAATATTAAATTTTAATAGGCAAGATTTTAACGGTTTTTTTATTGTAGAAAAAAAACTTCTTTTCACCCTTTTTAGTGACCATTGCTACTTACGGGATCGATTGTCATTCACTGTCCATGACTATTAGTCCCTTCATTAGTCCGGTCAAATTAGACCAAAAAATAAGAGTAAAGCTACATAAATTCCCACCAAGCTGAAAATTAGTAAGATGTTATTGTCAAGGAACAAGCACGAGGCCCACCTGATCTGATGGTATCCTCTGCCTATAACATATGCATTTCATCACAAGTGACGAACTGCACTGCGCCCATCACCTTGAGACATACCTGTTAAGTCTCATTTTGCCTGTTATTTCACTGGCTTTCAAGGACTGCTGCCGGAACACACCGTTAGGTGCTTGGCGACAGATTTTCTACTTGAGGGTGGTGGCTAGCCAGGCGGTCATTCGTAAAATGCACTTCCACCATGCGGTGAAGCTCAAGCTCTGGGGAACCATGGACCTGCTGCGTGGTTGTCCATAGCCAATGCCACTGAGCTATCACTGCTTCAATAAAATATGATTAAAAATTTAATTAGTTCCCCATCTTTCCCTTGTATGGAAAAAAATATTCAAGGTCAAAGGTCAAAAAAATTAGTTTATATCACACCCACTCAGAAAACGTCTCATTACTCGTTCAAAAACATGTTATAAAGTTCGTCATTTTTCCCTAAATGTACGGCGGGGAATGTTTTATGGATTTTCATTCCTTCATTCCGTAGCAGTGAAGGAATGTTGTATGAAAATCCATACCTGCCCTGGTAGCGTTCTTTTGTTTTTAGCTGCTTACATAAAAAAAAATCAATCTAAAAAAGGTTTATATCAAATACTTAGAAAAAAGAGGTGTGATTTTTATTTGTACTTGATTTTCAATGAAAGGAGGTTGGCAACCTTCTTTTGCACTACGAGAAAAAAAGCGCGGCAATTTGTTATGTGTGATTAATTTTGTTTTTTATTAAATTGATATTTTAACAGTACGCTTTTAATTATTCTAAATAATTTTCCAAACTGTCATCTGATAGTGAAAGTGACGATTTTATAATGTCATCATTATAAAATCGCCACCAGAAATAAGAAATGCAGCTCAAAAAGTCATAAAGAACTTACCGCCTGAGAAGTCTCGAGGTAAGTACGAGAAAACGTATAATGATTTTATTTTCCTCGTAGGTGTAGTATAAAGCACTATGTATCACTCGGGAGAAAGTTCTATTTCTGTTCTCGAGTTGCCTTTAAGCCCTCCGCTACGCGTCGGGCTCAAACAAACTCTCGAACAGAAATAGATCTTTTACTCCCCTCGATGTACAATGTACTATTTTCGCAATTTTCACCAAAACGGCAAGTTTTATAAAAGCACTTCAGGTAAAATTGTAGATCATAAAATTTTGTACAAAAAATGTGTCAATACTTTTTTTTCTAAGAGTTACCGTTTTTGAGATTTTATTTTTTATTTTTATTCCGGATAGTTAAGCCTTTGATTGGATTGGATTATCACACCTGATAGAAAGTGATGATGGGGTCGAAGATGTAGTTCAGGCTAACCTAGAAGTACTGGCTCTCAAGGACACACCGTTAGGTGCTTGGCGACAGATTTTCTACTTGAGGGTGGTAGCTCGCCAGGCGGGCATTCGCAAAATGCCCTACCACCATGCTATAACGACTGCCATCCTAAGACAACAACCGGGACCGACGGCTTAACGTGCCCTCCGAAGCACGGAAGCGCTCAGTAGTAATGTCATTAGCGGTCACCCATCCAACTCATGACCGCGGGCGACGTTGCTTTACTTTGCTGATCAGTAAGGAACAGCTAAGTTAACTTTGCTACTAGCGATCCTGTATAACGATTCAAAAACACTACACAAATATCTAGAGATGTATACAGCATGGAAACTTTCAGCGGAGCAGTAAGGGGAAGTACCTTATCCGTTGCAGCTACTCGGAAATAGGAGTCTATGCATAATTTTTTCTGGAATTTTGATCCCTATTCACAGATTTAAAAAAAATACAATTATCAAGAAAATAGCCGTTTTACACAAAAACAATTTTTGATGCCAATCGATTCTGTTTCTAATAGTAATCAAAAACTTCTATGGGACCAACCATCGTTGGAGTTCTCAAAAAGTCAAAACTTGCAAAAATCTTTTTCCGTAGATTGACGTTGATATGATGATGCGTTGATGGGGCGGATTGACAGAGCGCAACAGCCGATGCTCCCCGTCTCGCCGCGCGCGTACCTAAGGCGCGGTACAGCGGTATTGGTCAAACCTACGAATAAATATGAATTCGTAGGGTCAAACTATACCTATTACCTATACATTTATTGATAGTAATAGCATAGATAAATGAATAGGACAAGATTGCTAATAATAATAATAATAATAATTCTTTATTTCGACCAACTCAGATCATACAATATTATCAAGACATAAAAGAAGGCAATAATAAAAGATTGTCAATAAATAAACTAGCATTAGACATTGCATTGATACTAATTGTTGAAATAATAATATGTCAAATTGTAAGTCCGAATACATTAAATTTAATTCCAAATATGTAGGTACATTAATAAAATGTCAATAAAAATAATAATTAAAGATAAAATAAAATAAACATTTATAAATAAAATATCAATTCAATGTCAATATAGTTCAAAGTCAATTATGTACTATTTATAGTCAATAAGTGAATCCTAGAGCACTGGTTCAAGTACTGGCAATCAAACCTTTCACCAAATACCTTCAGGATACTATTAGGGCTGGCCCGAATCCTGCGCACCAGTGATGTGCACCGTTTCCGCATGGTTGCATAGAAACAATCCACACGCGATTCGGCAAACATCCCTGATGCGCTACAGAACCGTGGCAGCCGTTACAAAACCCTGAAAGCATTATTATATTGAACGCGTAGGGCGCTGTACTGCTTCTGAGAATAGTTTAGCCACAGGCTGCTCGTGTAGAAAGAGGTACAAAAAGCTCTGAAAAGAGTGATTTTAACCTCACTCGAACAACGAGCAAACCTGCGGGCAATCATGTTAGCTCTTACAGACAGCGCCCTACGTTCTCTCTCTATATCCGCATTGTCTTTCAGGTCCGAGGTTATCAAGTGACCAAGATATTTTACTTGTTCAACTTTTTCAAGCGGTGTGCTGTACAATTTGATAGGTGGTATTCTATCTAGATACTTCCCTCCCACCTGAAAGACCATGCATTCGGATTTTCTTATATTATAGACCAAACCGTGACTCAGTACATATCTTTCACAGATGCCTAGTAACTTCGACAGCCCACAGACCGAGGCACTCAGCAGCACCATATCGTCTGCGTAACTAATGTTATTGAGACACACTCCGTCGATGTGACATCCCACATGAGTGCTACTGAGCTCCTCAATCAGTGCGTTCACGTACAGGTTGAAGAGCTTTGGCGAGGTCAACCCACCTTGTCTCACTCCACACTCCAACCTGTACGGATCCGAATACGCGCTCGACCATCGAACGACGTTGACCTGGTTTCGATACCAATATTTGAAGATCTTAACTAGTTCACATGGCACTGAGATACTGTTTAGTTTCTGCCACAGGATATCATAAGAAACCAGGTCAAAGGCCCTCGACAAATCAAGAAAACAGGCGTAAATGGGTGTCTGTCTATTAGTATAGTACTTGACAGTTTGCTTTAGACATAAAATTGCGGTTTCTGTGGATAGTCCTGCCTTGAAACCAAACTGGTTATCGTGGGTTTTTATGTACTGGTCAAGCTGAATGTTAAGCAAACTGTCAAGTACCTTAGCTAAAATTGTAGCCAACGATATTGGTCTATAATTGTTCTTGTCACTTATGTCACCGGTTTTACACTTAATAATTGGTATAACAACAGTCCGCATCATTTCAGTAGGTAAGTAAGAATGAGCCACACAAAGGTTAAAGAACATCGCTAAAACTCGAGGAAGATGCTTCACCGCATACTTGAGATGCTCAATACTGAGATTATCATGGCCAGGTGACTTGCCACGCGACATCGCTTTTATCACAGTTCTCACTTCTGATGCCTTAAACCTTGCGCTTAACTCACTGCCCTGACTTTTACACACATTCTCTGACTGTGATGGTCCTAACGGTGACTTAACAGTAAATTGTTTCCTAAATAAGTCAGCTATACCTTTTTGCTCATTTATGCCATTAACGCTCACAGGTACACTCGGTTTACTGTTTAATTTATCGGTAGACTTCCAAAAACTACGAAAATCATGCTTGGAGTGGTGTGATGCCAGAATGTCCATTTTTAAGCGTTCGCTATTATTCTGACACCATTTTAAACGCGATTTGAAAATTCTGCGACTTTCTTGCATCTCACTCCAAACATGACCTGACCTTGGCTTACTATACAGTACCCATATCGCAAACTTACGCCTAGCGTCCCTGTGAGCTTCGCTTACGTATTTATTCCAACCAGCAACTGGTTTTTTGGTTCTATTACGATAAGTCGAATGACTAACAGAAGCCGATTGACTTAAAATATTTACTATTTGTTCATACATTTTGTCGAGAATACGCATGTGGTCCTGGTTACTACAACTACAGTCACTACAAGAGCAAAACTCATTAGGAAAATCCAACAATCTCAATTTTTCATTACATAAATTAGTATACAAATCAATCTGCTCAACTTTTCTATCCCCCCATTTCACTTTATTACAAAATTGGCTACCGTAATTTAATGTCTTAGGTGCAATATTATCTAAATTAACCCGAATTATGAGAGGAAAGTGATCGGACCACATGACGTCATACTTTACATATACGTTAACAATAGTCGGCATGGCAGACTTTGTGACGACACAGTGGTCTAGCCAGCTTCTACATCCATTTGCTTCACTTATGAAAGTACTCGTATCAGACGTTAAACCTAACATCTCAACGTCCGCGCATACCCAGTTTACTTCCGAACAAAAACAGTTTAGTTCATCATAAAATGGCGCACTAGGGTTAGCGTTAAAATCTCCTAGCATATAGACAGTTTCAACATCTTCATTATTTATTATAGCGCTTACCAACCCAAGACAATCCGTGTATTCCGTTAAATTCACTGGTTTATCGGTAGGCATGTAAATACTGAATACTAAGAAGGTTCTCTGCTCAATTTTCACCTTTATAGCACACACTCGCGCATTATCGCACTTAACGACCGACACGTTTTGAAAAACACTTTTCTTCCATAGCAGTGCCACTCCCCCATGAGGACGGCCTTTCAGCATACCTGCTGTCGTATCTACCGCAGAAGTCCCGGTATATCCGTACTCCTTATCAATACCGCTCAGAAAATTAATATCATCAGGCAATAACCAAGTTTCTTGTAAGGCTATTAAATCTGATGTCAGACACAATTCCTTTATATTATCTACGGAGCGTTTGACATTCTTACAGTTGAAAGATACAAAATCAAGTATATTATCCATTATTAACTGTTTTCAGGCCGAATACGGTGTTGCTAAATCTTTGTGTACCTATCAATAGTTCACAAAATGTTGTTAGATGTCGCTACTTGGTTCTCTAGAAATCAAAATTGTACCTACAAAACAGATATTATGTTGTGTTTTATCGCTCTAATTCTTTATAATTACAAATAAACGTATCAAAATTTAATTTTGTATGTCAAATTATATGTTATTGATATATTTTATTTTGTTTAAGAAAATGCAAATTAATCTCTATGGTATTTTTAGCACTATTGAACGATGATGAATGATTTAGGAAGTTAGATGAGAATGCAGTTATACCGAGTTCCGGTAGATGGCACATATTTGAATATTATAATTAACTAATTTGCCAGAGTGGAGAATCACAAATAATATAGATAAGCCGTCAAAAATGAACCGAACGATGTGTTTGGGTTAAGGTTGCCAGACGTCCGGGAAATCCGGGATTGTCCCGGAATGGGGCGTCTTGTCCCGTGTCCAGTAATTTCGCTCTACTGTCCCGGAATTCACTAGTATTAGGTGTCCGTATGTTTGGCGTCTACCTAAATAGTACGTAATCCAACTATTCTTGAGGTCAGTGTCAGGCCCTAAAGTATCATTAAGAGGGCCCTTCCCGGTCCGTCTATCGTCAAAGCGAGCGTGATTGAAAAGCTTGTTGTTGCATCTTTTTTCAACTTCAGCGCTTGGCATTCAACACTCCGTCTCACTCCGTCCCCGCATTTCCTTTTCCGCCACTTGGCTAACAAGCGAGTGAGAACGCGATAACATTTAACGAAAAATATTGTGCGTAAACTTCATAAAACTTGGTCCAGTAGTTACGTGTTTTTTAATAAGCCTTACATGTTTGTAAAACAAATGTTTATCAATTAGAATCTCCATTATATTTGCAAGGATTCTATCAAAATATGTTCTCTATTTTTAAAATTTATGAGTACATTCTGAACGCCCCAAGTTCAGGTTAAATTTGTACAAAAAAGCAGATTTTTGGCTTATATTGAAGTCTGTTCTACAAATTTTACTTTTTTGTTTGCATAAAAGCCTGTACTGTATCAGCCGGATCATCCACTGCTGAACACAGCCTCCCCTATAAAAGGGGTATTTGCCATAATCCCCACACTTGGCAGGCGGCTTGGGGATCGCAGTGTAGGATGGCAGTTCTTTAGAAGGCGCTGCTGCCCACCTTCCAGTATTTTTGCTTTAGTCGCCTCTTACGACACCCACGGGATGATATGGGGAGGTGCAATTCGAACCTGGCACCCCACAGGGAAAGAAACATAAAAGCCTACATACACAAAATACCTATTAGCTCAAAAATTACATAGAAAGATCTGTTACAACGCCATAATCACGTACGAACGTTTATATGAAAAGTAAGACGGGTTGGCCGCTCTTTAAGCCCTTTTTTATACCGAACTGGGTAGCACTTGACCACTATCTCACCTGATGTTAAGTGATGGTGCGATCGATGATGGACCGCGCTTAGATATTTTATTAGCCTTATACTTATTATATTTTATTAGCCTTATACTTATTATATTTTATTAGCCTTATACAGACGCCGACCTCAAAATTTATTGGTTTACGTACCTGCTTAGGTAGATGCCCAGTTTTGATGTCTTTTTGTGTTATTTATCCGTTTTTAGTTAATTAGATTATATTGAATCGGTTTAATTTCTTTAGATTACTTTTAGTTATGCATTTTTAATAATGTTTACTCGTTATGATTAAAATTAAAATAATTATTCACAAAACTTCACTGGGTATAAGTTCGTAAAATTTTCAAACACACTTCACTACTATTGTTACACCTAAGTTTTGTATTATAAATTATGCCAGATCCTTTTATTACATAATATGAGTGAAAAACCTACCGAATTTCGTCCAAATCTGCCCAGTAGTTATTGCAGTTGAAACGCTAATATTTTAAAATTAAAACAGTCCATATCCTGAAAACTACTAAACCGATTTTGATAAAAATTAGTCACTCTTACGTTGAGAAGTTATTAAAACATGAATTTGTGCAATACGATATCCGTTTTCTGCGTAATACGTGGACAAAATACAAACATATTAACACAGAAACATATAGTATACACTTATGCAATTTTGGCACACATGTTAAGAAGCTAGTATAGACTAACATATCAAAAAACTGTGCAGTTTTGACAATATTTCATACATGCAGGTCGAATTGAGTACCTCCATTTTTGAAGTCAGTTAAAAAATACTCACCATGTAGTTTTCTTTCCGACTACGGCACCTGCGACGAAACCCTACCATAAACGTGACCGAACCCGCCCTTGGTCAATTATTTATTATCCTAGAGAACGTAAACTTCAGAATATCATAAAAAAAAAGTGAAACATTATGTAAAATAGTGTGAGGATTGTACAATATTATTGTAAAGTTTTGTATGAACAGATTTTGCTGTAATAGATATCTTGTATGTTTATATTTTCAAAAATGTGAAAAATCATACGATTATAATCATGATGACTGTCCAGTATTATTGTGAAGCTTTAAAATAACAGGATTTTGCTGCATGTATATTTTGTACATTTATATCTTTAAAAATGTGAAATATGATTAACAACAATAAATAAATAATACAATAATAATCATGCAGATTGTGCAGTATATTGAAGTATTTTAACGAACAGATTTTACTGTAAGTATATTCTGTATATTTATATCATCAAAAATGTATCTGCCATAAACCAGATTAGTTATTTTTTTCATATATTATTTTCTTCACTCATATAAAAAAGTAGCTTCATTTTGATGTTTCACCGGGCTGACTTTCTTTCTCAGTTTTCAGAGTCATACGCACGCCGCATGCCGGCCGTTTGTGTGAATTCATAGTTAAAAGGCTTATATAAGGTTACAGATTTTATCTTTTAATGTTGAACAAAATTTTCATCTTCAACCCCAGAAATGTCCAGGAATTGATATACCTTGATCTGGCAACCCTAGTTTGGGTAGCCGTTCTTGAGAGCCATAATGTTGTACCGATTTCAAAATCTGTCTCTAAGTTAATTTACGAGAATATCTTGGATCTGCCAATTTTGGTAGAACACATTTGAAATGAAAATTCTCTCATTTCGTAATTTTTAAGTAAGTACTGTTCTCCAAAATTTAGGATCATGTTCAATTCCGTCAAATTCCATGCCTTGGCAAAGTTCTTTTGCGCAAATTAGTACCTACCTATGTATGTAACGAGAAATCCCGTCTCACGCCGCGATCTCGCAGAGTGAAAAGGTCTCAACCGTCGGTCGTGGTAAATTTAGGTGCTAAAATTATTTCGGCCGTATAGTAGAAATCTGAATTTTAAGAAACCTAATCGTAAATAAAACCATACAAACTATATACCGTGGTTACCCTAATGAAAAATACTATCGTGTTTTGTGCATATAATAACAAATAAAACTTACATGCAGCAGCAGTAACATGACAAAATGTTTGTTTACACTATCACCAGTCAAGGACACGGCTTGTTCTAATTCAACTTTGTTTATAAAATGTAACACTCACATAGATAGGGTAGTACACATATTTTTGCATATACTAAGACAAAAATATCACTACACAGCATAAAAACTACTTCACATAACAATAATAAAACCATCACACGAAAACAATGACCGCATCGCCATTTGTAGCCCGCAAACTGATGATTTCGGTCGGGTAGTACCGTTTGCACAAACATTTTCAAAATTAGTGTGGTATAAAAAAATTGGGTATAAATTGACTGATAGTATGATTTATTTTAATTGGTATATTCTTAAATGTTTACTTGTTTGAAAAAGTTATTTGCTAATAATAATAAAAAACCGGCTAAGTGCAAGTCGGACTCCAACAACCTGCCTATTTGAGTGATCTCTTTATTTGGAAATGGTATAGGTATACCCCGATATCTACTTGGTTTATCAAGTGATTTGGTAATAATGAACAAAATCGGCTAAGTGCGAGTTGGATTTTTTACTAAGTACGTGCGTAGGTATTTTTAGTGGTACTTTTTCGAGTGATCTCTTTATTAGAAAACGATATATACAAAGATTTCTACTTGGTTGTGTCAGTGATATGTTAATACTCAATAAAACCGGCTAAGTGCGAGTCGGACTTCTTATTAAACTCGTACTTGTTCGAGTGATCTTTTTATTGGAAATCGTTATATACTCAAATATCTACTTGGTTGAGTAAGTGATTTGGTAATAATGAACAAAAGCGGCTATGCGTGAGCGGATTGTCTGTGAATTTCTTCGACCTCAGTAAGCGCCGCTGGTAGCCAAGTGTTTGCTACGGGTTCACTACGCCAGTCCAAAACACCTACCAGATATTATATAATTCTTATAACGCGACACATAGCGGATTTTTTATGAATTTCTTCAGCCTCAGTTAGCGCCGCTGGTAGCTAGTGTTTTATAGATCAATAAGAACTGAGCAGATGGTGCCGCTATCGCTAAGATAATAAATTAAGAGATCTTAATTATTATTATTTTTAGAATTATTTTGCACCTAGACTTTTCGCAAGGTGACGTAATATAATTCTAAAAATAATAGCAATGATATCTTAATTTATTATCTTAGTGATAGCGGCGCCATCTGCTCTGTTCTTATTGATCCATAAAACATTTGAGTGATGTTTTTGTTAAAATTTGGTATATACTTCGATATCTACTTGGTTTAGTAAGTTATTTGGTAATAATGTATAGAACCGGGTAAGTGCGAGTCAGATTTTTACTACCTGCGTATTTTTAGTGGTCCCTTTATCAGGAAATAAGCTATACTTACAGTTATCTACTTGGTTGAGCAAGAATTCGGTGATACTGAGTAAAACTGGCTATGTGCGATTTGGGCTTATACTACATACTTTTTAAATGATATTTTTGTTAGTAATATCTAAAGTACTACTTATATTGTAGATAGTATATACTCAGATATCTACTAAGTTGAGTGTAAATAATTGTGTGATTATAGATATTATTATATGAAGCTTACGCTGTAATTATGTAATTGTAAACTATATTTTCTTCTCATCCATATATTATCTTTACTTTCCGTTGATAAACATATCATTAACTGTTACCCTAACCTATCAAAGGGAAATGATATAAACAAAATTATACATTTGCATAGCATTTGATACCACTAAACAAAACCAACAACAAAAACAATTCTTTATTACAAATAAAACACACATTATAATTATGTCTCGTTCGAACGCAGACGCAAGAAAAACAATAACAAAAATACCTCTGTGGATTTAGTGACGGAGGAGGCAGTAATTGCGGGTTACTATGCCCTGCCGTCGTAAAAGGACACAAGTCGGTGTCCTTTTACGACACAGGGCTCGGTGCGACCTGGATTGTATGGGGTCAGCCAGCCCACAATCCTGACTTTTACTTGGGATGGCTAACCGAGATCTTCTCTTCAGCTCTCTACAGGTAGACCAGAGACGCATCAATCTAGAAATAATATAACGACATTTACTAAAAGAAAACATTCTTCTACGTCCAAAATTTTTTTTATTGTAATCGGTTTTATAAATATAATATGAAACTATAAATTTGATTTACTACGTCAATGTGGATTTCAATTTATTTGAGTACCTAACTTCTATGACGTTCTCATCTAAAACAATGTCAATGTAATAATATTTTCTTCGTTGACGGTACTTTCATATGTACATGGCGCGATTTTTATCCTTTTGATACAGAATGATTGAATATTTACTGTCAAAACTGGGTATTATTTGTAACAAATAGCGAAACAGACATAGGACCTAGGTAATATAAAATTTTCAGGCATTCGAAAGCGCTTTACGATAAAATAATACATCCCTACGAGACTTATCACAATAACAACATCTTATAAGTACCTACCTATTTATGTCATGCATCTATGCTGGATTTGGAGTAGGTATAAACAAAATAACAGTATTGCCGCTTTGTTATTTTCAGTTGACCTTGTACTTATAAATAATACCTAGAAATAATTGGAATAATATTGTAGGTATATTCGATCTGCAAAAAATATGTAGCTCTACGTGTTTATATGGGACCATTTCGAGAACTAGTTTTAGCCCAAAAATTCTGGACTGGGTAGGTAGGTAGGTACCTAACTGAATAAAATAATTATGTAAGTAAGAATTAATAGGAATACATAGGTAGGTTTATCTACTAACAATCAATAACTAATTATAGGTTATTTTTTATGAGGCATACCTACAGCCATCGCTAAGTTTACCATAAAAAATTTCGTAGTAGGTACCTTATAGGTACCTACAACAAATACATACTTACCTATATTGACTCTACATAGTACCCTATTTATTGTGAGTTCAGGGACTTCAAAACCGCTTCATAAAGGTTACCGCTTCAAACGATAACCGTAGCCTTGTAATATTGTGTGATATTTGATAAGGCTCCCCCCAAACCTCACGTGATTAATGTCAGCTGAATGCCTTTTTTTATTTTTTATGTGATTGTGACGGAACAAGCACTAGGCCCACCTGATGTTAAGCGGACTAAACTCTACCTATAACAGGTGCATTTCGTCAAAACGAATTGCACTGCCCCGTCACATTGAGACCTACAGTTGTTAAGTCTCATGTGCCTGTTATTTTTCTGGCTCTCAAAGTCAAAGTCAAAGTCAAAATCATTTATTCAATTTAGGCGTCTACGACGCTCTTATGAAGGTCAATTGTAAAATTTTAGTATTGAAATATTCTACATTGTACTGCCACGTTCAGCAAATAAATTGTATAGAGCCACTGCGAGAAGAACGGGCAAGAAACTCGGGGCCATTCTTTTAAACATCTTTTAACAATGTGTTACATACATACTATATAATAGAGTTATTACAATATTTGTTTAAATTATGTAGGTGACAGGCAAAAGCTTGGCGGAGGCGGAATTGTCCAGGCATTTTTGTCGTTTATGTAATCAGAAACTGTGTAGTAGGATTTTTTAATCAATATGTTTTTCACATGCAACTTGAATTTCCCTTCTGTGAGCGTTGTAATATGTTTGGGAACTTTATTATAAAACCGCACACAATTACCTAAGAAGGACCTTTTATTTGTCTTTGCTAATCTAAAACCTGGCACCACTATTTTATCTTTATTCCTAGTATTGTAATCGTGATTGTCACTGTTTAATTTAAACTCTCTCTCAAGGACTGATTGACACCTCAAATTGTGATCTAATGCCGGGTACAGACAGACCAAGCGAACGAGAGCGAGCGAAGGGTAACGAGCGAGTGCAAACGAATCAGTGTGGACATAGTAGAAAGAGAGGTTCCACTCTTTCTACTAGGGTGTGGACGTTATGCCGTAAGCAAGCGAAGCCAAACGAGGGCCTTCCTTCGCCTTCGGCCGTGATCCGGCGGCTGTCGGTACATCAAAGAGAAATGGAACGAACGAACGGCCGCGGTGTGGACGGCCGTTCGTTCGTTGCGGGGTTTGCACGTAACGGACGTCTCGATACAGTGTTATTTTTTTTAATTTACGATTATGGAACTGTAGCTGTCTCAGGAACCATATTACTAGACAGTTGAATTTTTCGCAGATGACGTATTTCTGGTGTCGCTATAAACACATACTAAAAATCGGCCAAGTGCGAGTCTGACTAAGTTTGTCTGTCACCAGACTGTAGTTATCTCATGAACCGTATTAGCTAGACAGTTGAATTTTTCGCAGATGATGTATTTCTGGTGTCGCTATAAACAAATCCTAAAAATCGGCCAAGTGCGAGTCTGACTAAGGTTGTCTGTCACCAGACTGTAGTTATCTCATGAACCGTATTAGCTAGACACTTAAATTTTTCGCAGATGATGTATTTTTGGTGTCGCTATAAACAAATACTAAAAATCGGCCAAGTGCGAGTCTGACTAAGTTTGTCTGTTACCAGACTGTAGTTATCTCATGGACCGTATTAGCTACAGTTGAATTTTTCACAGATGATGTATTTCTGATGTCACTATAAACAAATACTAAAAATCGGCCAAGTGCGAGTCTGACTAAGTTTGTCTGTCACCAGACTGTAGTTATCTCATGAACCGTATTAGCTAGACAGTTGAATTTTTCACAGATGATGTATTTCTGGTGTCGCTTTAAACAAATACTAAAAATCGGCCAAGTGCGAGTCTGACTAAGTTTGTCTGTCACCAGACTGTAGTTATCTCATGAACCGTATTAGCTAGACAGTTGAATTTTTCGCAGATGATGTATTTCTGGTGTCGCTATAAACAAATACTAAAAATCGGCCAAGTGCGAGTCTGACTGAGTTTGTCTGTCACCAGACTGTAGTTATCTCATGAACCGTATTGCTAGACAGTTGATTTTCTCACAGATCTCTCTTTTTGTAAGTCGTGCATTAGTTGGGTTCTATCATACAAAAACCGGCTTGTAATAACGACGTCATCCACCAGCGCCACCGTTTTCTTCTAGATCGAGCATTTTCGTTTATCTCAATAAATGCAGCGCTAGCTACTGAAGATCGTTTTTGTTCATGATCGATCACCAAAACACTACGTGAGTATCGCTTCGCCGTGGTTCGCCGATGGTCGATGAACTTCAATGCGTTCACTTAGTGTGGACACAACAGCGAAAGCGAGCGAGCGTGCGGTACTGATTGGCAAATCACACTCGTTAGCATTCGCTCGGTCTCGTTCGCTTGGTCTGTACCCGGCATAAGAGCGCCCGCAGCGGCAACACTTGATCGCGCCGCGTTCCCGTTGAATAGAGGTTTGAATATACATATACCAAAATCGAGCGAAGTAACTAAAACAATGAAATATTATATTACAGGCACAAGAGACTTTTAACATCAGGTGGTCCTCATGCTTATTCCGTCAAATACACATATACAAACACAAAAAAATAAAAACATATCAAAATGTTTGTTAGGACACTTAGGAAGTGAACCGTAAGAGGTTGTTAGCATTTCACCAATAACCCTGTATACTCAAACTTCCCCCGCAACTTGTTATCAACAGATTATGACAGATAACTAAAGACATGTAATGAATGCTTTTATAACAATTATAAGTACCTACTATTGTAGGAAAATTGAAAACATACACAGACAACTTTGTCAACGTGATATTTCAAAACCAACATTATGTAAAACTATAATTAGAGTAGGTAGGTTACTTACTTCGTGTTTTAAGTGAAATCGCAAATGTAGAAAAGATTTCACTCATAATTTGAGGCACAATTAATAATTAACCTAATGGCATCGGCGATAATGATAACAATAGAATTTCATTCATAACTAGGACGTCTTGACGATGCCAACTTATTAACTAATATACCTACACATTTATAGTTATGTTGTATGTATTATCATAGAATAAAATGGACGTTGGTACCTATTACTTTATTTTGTGTAGAGATTTAGTGACCTACTTATTAGAAGCGCTCGTAACTAAGTTTGCTTTGCCGATTCTTAACCGATCAGCTAAGTTAAGCAACGTCCATGGATGGGTGACCGCTAGTGGCATAACCTACTACTGAGCGTTTACGTGCTTCGGACCGTCCCGGTTGGTGTCTTAGGATGGCAGACGTTATAGCATGGTGGTATGGCCTTTGCAAATGCCAGCCTGGCATGCTACCACCCTCAAGCAGAAAACCTGTCGCCAAGCACCTAACAGTGTGTTTCGGCACCTGTCTTTGAGAGTCTGTAATTGTTAGGTAGCCTGAACAACATCTTCGATCACAACATCACTCACCATCAGGTGAGACAGCGGCGAAAGGCTAGCCTTACAACAATACCTAAAAAAAACTAAAGAAGGTATTTTTACACAAGTAACGAAATAACTAGGTATGATGGTATTTTTTTTTTATTTTTATTTTTTGTAATATCGCATGCTCTGCGAATTACATTACAAATTGACGAGAGGAAAAATTATAGTCATGTGCGGGATTCGAACCCGCGTCATCCACCCCTATAGCTGGGTTATGCTCTGACCGACTAGGCGACTGAGATAACCTGACAATGAGTCATAACTCTAATTTTCCTACGTTCTCCAACCATCGTATGGGGGGGAGTCCAGCTATAGGGGTGAATGACATGAGTTCGAATCCCGCACATGAGTATAATATTTACTCTCTTAAATTTGTATTTTTGTAACTATCATACATATTTGCAAGTTCGTAGAGAGTTTTGCGAATACGCGCCTGGTTAGCTACCACCCTCAAGTAGAAAATCTGTCACCAAGCACTTAACCGCGCGCGGCGTACGGCGCTATGTGTTTTGAAGCAGTGATGGCTCAGTGGCATTGGCTATGGGCCGCGCACCAGGTCCATAGTTCGAATCCCGCTGCGGACTTGAGCTTCACCGCATGGTGGAAGGGCATTTTGCGAATGCCCACCTGGCTAGCGACCACCCTCAAGTAGAAAATCTGTCGCCAAGCACTTAACGGCTTATGCTGCTATGTGTCCTTGAGAAACAGCAATTTTACAGTAGGGCATTTTGCAAATGCCCGCCTGGCTAGCTACCACCCTCAAGGAGAAAATCTGTCGCGAAGCACTTAGCAGTGTGTGTCGATATGTGTCCTTGAGAGCCAGCAATTTTGTATGGTGGCAGGGCATTTTGCGAATGCTCGCCTGGCTAGCTACTTAACGGTGTGTGCTGCTATGTGGCCTTGATAACCAGTAATTTTTCGTGGTGGTAAGGAATTTGGGAATGCATTTAAATGTGTATTTGGTGAGAGTGAAGTAACCTTTCTAGGGTATTCAATTTCAGAAAGTATCACACAACCTCTCTACTCCAAGGTGCAGGCAGTGAAAGATTTTCCATCTCCTATGAACGTGCGTCAACTGAGAGGCTTCCTGGGCATGCTCAACTATTATTGAATATTACTTCCTCAGGCAGCTCAGATCCAGGCCTCGTTGCACGCTCTTTTAACAGGTTCATTGAAAGGGTCGCAGCCAATGGATCTCAATGGCGAGGCTTTGGCAGCTTTCCAAGCTGGTAAGGAAAACTTGTCCAACGCTGCTTTGTTAGCTCATCCAGACTGCTCAGGTGTTGAGCTCTTGCTTTCGTTACAGATGCGCCCGATAAAGCCATGAGGCCGTTTTACAGCAGTTTAAGGATGATGCATGGGAACCCTTGGCTTTCTTCTCTATGAAATTAAGTCATTCACAAACAAAATACTCGCCCTATGACAGAGTCCTTATGACCTTAAGACCCCCCGCCGAAATAAACCAAAGAAACTCTCAGAAATAACCATCAAGCTGATGGAAGATCGGAATGAGATGAGAGTGCAATTTTCAGCTGATATGTCGAACTACCGCAAGCTCAATAGACGAATTTCGAAGGCACTGCGACACGACTTGCGCGCCTTCAATACAAATCGTATAAAGGCCGCAATCGAGCGTCATCAAGGTTCCAAAGTGTTCGCTAAAAATTCGTCTATAGGGCAAAGCCAAATGACGAAGCTGAAGATCGACGATGGGAGAATCATCTCATCAAAACCGGAGATTCTGAGAGAACTTGAGAGGTTTATGGACAGCTAAACACCTCACCACGAGAACTCGTTGTCAGTACAGCTCAGGACACGAGAGCTAAACTGATCCGACACTACACCGAAGACATCCCGGACATCAGCCTATACGAGATTAGAATGGCTCTCAAGCAGCTTAAGAACAACAGGGCGCCAGGTGATGACGGAATCACGACAGAACTTCTGAGAGCGGGTGGAAAACCGGTACTCTCAGTCCTCCAGAAGTTATTTCATTCCGTCATCCTTGAAGGTAAAACGCCAGAAGCGTGGAGCAGAAGTGTAGTGGTGCTGTTTTTCAAAAATGGTGACAAGACCTTGTTGAAGAACTACAGGCCCATTTCACTTCTGAGCCATGTTTATAAGCTGTTCTCCAGAGTCATTACGAATCGTCTTGCTCGTAGGTTTGATGACTTCCAGCCTCCCGAACAAGCCGGGTTCCGAAAAAAAGCTTTAGCACCATAGACCTCATTCATACGCTTCGCCAGATTATATAGAAGACTGAGGAGTATAATCGGTCATTACGTTTAGCGTGTGTGGACTATGAAAAAGCCTTCGAAAAGCCTTTCTTCAGCGATGCCAAATTGACTATAGGTACATCGAAGCACTGAAGTGTTTGTATAGAAACGCCACCATGTCGATTCGACTACAGGATAAAAGCACGGAACCAATCCAACTGCAACGAGGCGTGAGACAGGGATACGTTATTTCTCAGAAACTGTTAACAAATGCGTTGGAGGACGTTTTTAAGCTCTTGAACTGGAAATAATTCGGCATTAACATCTATGGCGAATATTTCACTCACCTTCGTTTCGCTGATGACATAGTCATAATGGCAGAGTCGCTTGAGGAACTCAGTATAATGCTCAGCGACCTCAGTAGGGTTTCCCAGAAAGTGGGTCTTAAAATGAGCATAGACAAGACGAAAATTATGTCTAATGTCCATGTTGCACCCGCACCAGTAGTTGTTGGGAATGATGCGCTCGAAGTTGTTGACCATTACATGTACCTGGGACAGACTGTCCATTTAGGTAGATCTAACTTTAACAAACAGATCGCCCGAAGAATCTAACTCGGATGGGCAGCGTTCGGGAAGTTACGCGACATCTTCTCGTCGAAGATCCCGCAGAGCCTGAAGACCAAAGTCTTCAACCGGTGTGTGTTGCCAGTGATGACTTATGGCACTGAGGCGTAGTCCCTAACTGTGGCCCTTACGGACAAGCTCAGAGTCACTTAATGAGCTATGGAGAGAGCTATGCTCGGAGTTTCTTTGCGCGATAAAATCCGGAACGTGGATATTCGGCAAAGAACCAAAGTCACCGACATAGCTCTCTGAATTTGTAAGTTGAAGTGGCAATGGGCAGGCCACATTGCTCGACGAACTGATAACCGATGGGGAAGAAAGGTTCTCGAGTGGTTACCAAACTACACCGACAGACGTAAAGTTGGTAGGCCCCCCACTAGGTGGACTGACGACAACGTGAAAGTCGCGGGTAGCCAATGTTTACAAGCGGCTAATAGCCGTTCTTTGTGGCGCTCTATGGGGGAGGCGTTTGTTCAACAGTGGACGTCTTCCAGCTGATACGAGGCAATCAAATACTTTCGCCATATACTCGAAGCAAGACATTTCATCGTCTATACTTACCATAAGCCGATCAGTTTTGCATTCAACGAAAGGAAGAATAACTCTTCGCCTAGGCAGTATAGGCATCTTGATTTCTTTGAGCCAGCTGTAAGTTGTACCACTGGTGTCTCGGAATTTACAGCTAGACTCAGAAACCTTGCCAAAAAATTGCGCCTCGTACCAGCTTCCTGCCACGGTGAGCCCAAAGTCTTTATCTACAAAGAACTCTTTTTTTCTTCGTGAAGATGCATTACGAGGTTCTCTCACACCTGCATATTTTGGACATGACAAAGTTCTTACCAGAGGAAATAAAGTTTTCAAAATATTGCATAACAATAAAGAAATAACGGTTTCAATCGATCGTCTTAAACCGGCGTTCATATTGTCGGAACAGACGCAGAACGAAGAAGCCCCTCCGGAAATTTCTAAAAGTTATTCAACTCGGGTAGGTCGTCAGGTAAAATTCACACTTTTATCGGCCTTGACGGTCTCTGGATAAGGGTGGTGTAGGCTCAATTCCTATTCACACATATATTCACCATACACTTATTCCAGAAAATACATTTACATATATCATAATATATTATTTATTTACAGGTTTACATTTATTAACACCATATAAATAACATGAACGCCATAATACTTAACGGTAACATAGGTATGTCAATCAGCTTGTCGATAGTTTAAATTAATCAACAGTACCCCATCCCTAACGCGCCCAGGGTACATAACGGCTTATATACGCTGCTGCGCGTCGCTTGCGCACAGCAGCGGCAAATGAATGTCGCATCGCATCAGTCCGATTTACCAGCTGACGCGGGTCGCACGCTCGATCGCTCCCCGCTATTTCGCACACGCTCGCGCTCGGTATCTAAACCGTCTATATATTGACTGATGTGATATTGTAGTGTTTTTAATCTATGTGCATAGGTATTATGTGTTCTGACCTTCTGAACTATTTGTGTTGTGGATGGAGTAATTATATATGTGCCTTTTGTGTGTTATACTTGGATTTTTATTCAACGGACGTTCAACTGCAGCTAAGTAAGTACATACCATAATAGGTACGACTTTCCATTGACGTCCGTCGAATCCAGGGGGCAGAGAGGGTGGGGAGAGGAGGGGAGGGGTACCACTCCCCCCTCTTCAAAGGAAAAGTCCCGCATCCCCCCCTTTTTTACTTATTTTAAATTTTCCTCATTTTCTGGATTAAAATTAAAATAATAATTTAAAAATCGATTGCCATTAAGGAGGGCAGTGGAAGGGGAGGGTCATCTCTTCCCTTTCCCACCACTTTTATTACAAGGTAATGCATAGTTTTCGAGTTATGCATATATTTGTAAAATCATCACCTCACTTTTTGTAACACTTCACTGATCAAATTTATTGCTTCGTTGGATGTGTAACAGATTTTTTAGCGCTTCGCCGGCCGCTGCCGCGGCATTACGTATTCCACTTGACGCCAATTATTATCGCCGTTATTTTCGATTATTTTTACCACATTTTGTATCTATGGTTCATATTAAATGTGGAACGTCGATAGACGCAAAATTATCGACAATATCGAAATTAGCGTCAAGTGGAATACGCCTTTAACCGTTCATAAAACGAAACGTTCATTGGCGAGAATTCTATATTATTTAGCATTAATATTGCAATTTAATTAATTTTCAATATTTTTTTTCTCAAAAACTACGCATTTTCTGATTTTGTAACTTTGCTTGTGTGCTTATAATAATGTAACCTCTCTGTGAAAAAAATATCAACCCTCAACCCGACGTCAGGCAATGGAAAACTGAGCCGATAGATTCGTTGCATTGACCTATATATACTAGACGCGACATCTCAAACGAAGATAGTCGACCAGTGCAGGTATGCCGGCCGGCATATTCTCTCGCACCCGCTGGGTACTCGTAGAGATTACACGCGCTTTACGTTCGAAATTTATGTATTATCAGTTGTGTATTTTCAATACACAATTTTCTAACGTAAAACGCGTGTGATCTCTACGAGTGCCCAGTTGCGTGTGAAGGAGAGAATGCCGGTCGGCATATTTGCACTGGTCGACTATCCTCGTTAGAGATGTCGCGTCTAGTATATATAGGTCAATGATTCGTTGTTCCTCGAACGCACGTGGCGGGGAATTCAAAATTCATACCGCAGCCCTATAAATAAACGTAAAATAACATTATTCACTCACACGCAATGATAGTCATTCATTTTGCGCAAAAGAAAAGTCTTTTGCGCAGTACCTACCTACTATTCCAGCGTAAAACAGAGTTGACCGTAGGAGTCGCAAGAGGCGACGAAAGGAAAAGTGCATTGAATGAGCAGCATGTCACTTTTCATGTGGATGCGAGTGGTATGCTGCACATTGGACGCACAACAGGGCTTGTTATCATCCATATTCCCTAATTACCCGAAAGATAGCAGGTGTACCACCAACAATAAGCATTCACAAAGAGGATTGAGATGTCAGGCAGATGGCCGGCCTTAAAACCGAAGCCAAAACGAATTAGGTATGTCCTTGTGATGTCTTAGGTGTTGTTAACGTAAACATATCCCTGATATGTTCTTTTGATTGTGTATTTTTGTTGTCAAAGGAATACCTACTTAATTGTATATACCGACTCCACACTAAGTGGGACAATTGGTTTTTATATTGTATAGTATGTCCTACATACCCAACTGCAATAACACTATATTCACAGGTAAATAAAGCAAAAGTTTAAAAAAATAAGTAGGTAGGTATTACCTACTACAAATCCACAACGCAACTAGGCAGTAGGTACCTACTTGCAAGTTTGCCAGATTTGTTATGGAATAACATCGTCTTTACCTACCTATGACTTTTTCATTCATTCTATAGTTAATGTGTAGGTGAGGTTCTATGAATGAGAATTACTTTCGAAGCTGTTCTTTTATAATCTACCTGGATAAGTAGGTATCTATTAACTTTCAAGTATTTACAAATTACATTCCAAGTATTGTTTAAATTCAATAATTTGATTAATTGAATTCCCGTTATAATATATTGGTCATTAATGTCGTTGCCTACCTATTTGTATTGTAAAATACATTTAGTTAGATACATATGTACATACCTACCACCTACCTACTTATTATCTTCATTACAATACAATTTATATTGAACTAAAGTTTGAAAGCTACAATTTACTTAAGAAATATAAAAAAAAAAGAAACGCATAAGTACCTAATTAGGTACGAAGTGAAAATTTGGTTTTCAGATAATGACTTATATTTTAATAAGAGACAAATTATATTTGTGAGGATATCAACAGAAAGATACATTCGAACGCAAGAACATGGCAGTCCTTTTATTGTAGTTGGCAATTTCATTACAGACCCACCAACTTATCTGTTCAGGCGGCAGAAAAAAGAACTACAAAATTCCCTCAAATTGTGACAGTTTGTAGTTGATTTCCTCGACCAATAGCGCCCTCGAGAACTGCACAGTTAAGTTAGTGGTACTATACCTTGACTTTGTAGGTAAATTTATTCATTTTTCTTTTAAGGATTTTACAGCCTACGAACCAGCAAGCCGTCGTCGTAGTCAGTACAAAAATCGAACTAGGTAACTGACGTAGAAATAAGGTTCAAATCATCACACGCTACAACGTGACGGTTATGGTAATCACACCATCGGAAATGCGTGAAAACCAGATAATACTTTCAAATAGACGCTATTGTTGTCTTTTTTTATGTTATTGTGACGGGTCAAGCACGAGTACCACCTGAGTTAAGCGGACTAACCTCTGCCTATAACAGATGCATTTTGTCACAAGTCACGAATTGCACTGCGTCCGTCACATTGAGACATAGTTGTTAAGTCTCATGTGCCTGTAATTTCACTGGCTCTCAATGACTGCTGCCGGAACACACCGTTAGGTGCTTGGCTACAGATTTTCTACTTGAGGGTGGTCGCTTGCCAGGCGGGCATTCGCAAAATGCCCTTCCACCATGCGATGAAGCTCAAGCCCGCGGCGGGATTCGAACCATGGACCTGCGGCACGGCAGTCCATAGTGAATGCCACTGAGCCATCACTGCTTCAAAATGACTAATGTACAAAGTTATGATAGCAAAGTGTTTTATTGCCATTAAGCTAGCTTTATCTGTGGTTATCTCGCCTAATGGTAAGTAATGATGTAGTCGAAGGTGGTAAATCGTATTAACCAAGAATGAGAGCTGGATTTCAAGGACAGCTGCCGGAATACACGGTTAGATACTTAGCTGACATATTTTTTACTTGTAGGTTACCACCTACAAACACCACACCAGGTGCACACTGAAGCGCTCCTAGCGAAGTTTACTTAGCTGCAACCGATCAGCAAAGTTAAGCAACGTCGCGCGCGGTCATGAGTTGGATGGGTGACCGCTAGTGACATTACTACTGAGCGTTTCCGTGCTTCGGAGGGCACGTTAAGCCGTCGGTCCCGGTTGTAGTCTTAGGATGGCAGTCGTTATAGCATGATGGTAGGGCATTTTGCGAATGCCCGCCTGGCTAGCTACCACCCTCAAGTAGAGAATCAGTCGCCAAGCTCCTAACGGTGTGTTCCGGCAGCTGTCCTTGAGAGCCAGTACTTCTAGGTTAGCCTGAACAACATCTTCGACCACATTGTCACTTACCATCAAGTGAGATAGTGGTCAAAGGCTAACCTATCAGGCATTAAAAAAAAAAAGGTGAGGATTTGGAAAATCACCGCGAACAGTCTCGGAAGTTGAAGGCCACCCTGAGGCTTCCAACATAGCCTAACGACCGCCATTCTACGACAAAAATGGGATTGACGACTTCGCTTGCCGTCCAAAGCACGGGATCGCACAATATTAAATGTCACTAGCGGTTACCCATCCAAGTAATGACTGTAGTGGACGCGTTGCTACGAGCGCTTTATATGTATCTTTCTATCAACTGATATAGTTTTAAAGAAAATCGACCACCACGTTCACACTGAGAATTTCACAACTGATGAACTAAACTAATTTTTACGAACGAATTTACTTGAGTAGTCCGGGGCTACTGATGTAAATTCCCAATATATTTTTTGTCAAGGCCTAGAATTCTTAATAAACTTTCAAAAATGACCTAGCTTTTTTGTTATCTAACGATTCACTTCAAGCTTGATGTCTAAGAGAAAACAAGAAACTTTTTTGTTCGTTTCAAACTAACTAGATTATTATATATATGTATATTCCATACTTTTTGTATATTAATAAATACCTTTGTAATAAACACTATGAGATCTATAAATAACCATAAATTTAAATGTGATAAATGAAAGAAGATAAATTTAAAATCAAGTTCAGTGGTGAATCGTCAATGCCTTATTGATGTTACAATGTTCTTATATATAAATATAATATATCTTAGTTCTAAATTGATGAACCCTCAGGATAGCGCCAATATGCTGCAGAGCCCATCGCATCAGCCACTTTCTAAATTTTTAACTCAACAGATCCCAGAGATAGTGTTGGCAGAATCGATTTGGTAGATATTAATAGTGTTATAATCTATCTACAAAAGCCATACAAGATGCTCGTAACAATTAATATTTTTGTACACAGGGTAATGTGTGGACTATTCATTCATTTTTTCTCCGCTAAAAATCGCACATCGCCGCTACGTGTTAATTTTATTATAATAATTGAACAATTGAAGACGCAAGAAATAACACTTGTTGCTATACACCCCTCCTTGCTATCCACCCCCACCCAGCCCCCGCTGCCGCCGCCGGCGGCGCCGGTAACGCGACGCGCGAACCGCAGTGCCCGCCGAGAGCTCGCAGACGCGGTTGCGTACTCGCCCTGATGATGAGCATCTGATATGCTCGAAACCCGGGTCGACGTATTCGATCCTCAACGTGAGTGTTTTTGCCGGTTCAATTCATAATATTTAAAAACTTGCTATACAATCAATATCATATGGACGTCACAGTGCAGTGAGTGTAATATGCTTTGGGCAATACTTTCTTCCGATTATTTTGGATTTGTGTCGCCGGCCGGTCGCTATTTATGAACGCCTAGAACGATGTCTGCTGTAAATCCAAACTTGAAGGATTTGTAGGCACAACAAGGATTGCTTAGGGTACGTGGGCTTATTTACTACTGCATTGTGTAGGTATGTTTTGGTGTTCTCAGGGTTTTTTTTTCATCAATTTGTTCAAAAGGTCAGCCATAATTTTAGACGCCATATTTAATTAACGGTACGCAAATACACACTATTGAAGCAATGATGGCCGAGCGGTAATAGCTATGGACTGCCGCGCCGCAGTACCCTGGTTCGATCCCCACCGCCGGCTTGAGCTTCACCGCATGGTGGTAGGGCTTTTTGCGATTGGCTAGCTACCACCCTCAAGTAGAAAATCTGTCGCCAAGCACCTAACGGTGTGTTCCGGCAATAGTCCTTGAGAGCCAGTGAAATTACAGGCACATAAGACTTAACAACTATGTTTCAAGGTGACGGGCGCAGTGCAATTCGTGACTTGTGACGAAATGCATATGTTATAGGCAGAGGTAAGTCCGCTTAACCTCAGTGGGCCTCGAGCTTGTTACGTCACAATAGCATTAAAAAAAAAATTTACACGCCTCACTATTCAGTATGCTTATAAAAAGTAATGGAAGTCATAATCAAACGCACATTTTCACTGCATACGCGCTGTAGCCCCTTGCTACGAATCAAGTCGAATCAAGATTTCGCAAAGCATTGTTGCTTTGCGAAATCTTGATTCAGAAGAAGGATTTCAAAACAGCCCAAAATTGGTTGAAATCTTTCCAGTAAATATAACACGGGTCCTAGCTTATTCCTAATAAGTTAATACATATACCTCCACATTAACAAAACGCAGTGTGTTGTGTGTTGATAAAAAAACATTTGTATTTTTCCCAAACAGGTCACAGCCATCTGAGCTTATGACATGATCAAAACAAATCACAAAACTAGCTTTTTTTACTTCGATCAAATCAATCAGAAATCCTCAATATCCTGTTTCAGATCAGATTGTCACGTTTTAATTAACGAGAAATAGGCTTACAAGCTTTTAATCAGAGATAAGAGCATATTGAATACGCCTTTTGATCGAGTGTGAGTTATTAGCTATTAATGTATTACTTATCATCTCGATTTTCGCTTTTCTTGTGAAAGATTGTTAACTAAGAAGATTGCTCTGAAGAATTATTAAATTTATTAATTAGAATAAATAATCCCAAACAGGATCAGTTTTAGGATGGATTACAACCAATATACGCTTTTTACGTTGATTGTTTCAGTATCGATGACAGTACTCAGCGTAGATATATTTATATTAAAACTATTGGCACAGTTTGATAATCGTAATACTGTGCTATTGGAACTATTTTGGTGTCAATTTAACAACACGTCAATTTAACGAATCGTTCCGTACAATAAATCATCGCATTACCTTAAATTAAGCTAAATTTAAGGTAATGCGTATATTTAAATTTAAGTTAAATTTAAATAACCTTATTTTTTTCTGAAGCAGTGATGGCTCAGTGGCATTGGCTATGGACTGCCGCGCAGCAGGTCCATGGTTCGAATCCCGCCCAGAGCTTTAGCTTCACCGCATGGTGGAAGGGCATTTTGCGAATGCCCATCTGGCTAACGACCACCCTCAAGTAGAAAATCTGTCGCCAAGCACCTAACGGTGTGTTCCGGCAGTAGTCCTTGAGAGCCAGTGAAATAACAGGCAAAATGAGACTTAACAGGTATGTCTCAAGGTGATGGGCGCAGTGCAGTTCGTGAGATGACATGCATCTGTTATAGGCAGAGGATACCGCTTAACATCAGGTGGGCCTAGCGCTTGTTCCATCAAAATAACATAAAAAAAACCTATTTTAACATAGTTCATTAATACATATTTAATATTACCTTAAAAAGAACACTTAAAATGTTTTTTTTTATAATAATAATAATAATATTTTTTATATCAATTAACTAGGATCATACAGATTTACAACATAATAATTTACTAAATTACAATTTTATATTAAATTAACCCCTAAACATGGACCGTAAATACATACACAATGTTAAAATTTTCTATTGTAGTAATTAATAATCTATACTCGAATACTCGAACAAAATTTCAAATACTCGTGGCGATGTCTTACCAGGACCTGTATGATTGCGTTCCCCGCAGCGCCAGATTTAGGGCTTCAATCTTCAGATTGAAGCACTGTGATGTCTCATCAAAGCATCGAGAGCCGGCAGGCGAGCCGCCGGGGCCGCAAACATTTCGGACGCGCTGCAGTACCTCGGCAGGCGGAACAATATAGGTACGGAAAGCACGTTCGGTAGCTTTTAAATTTATAACGCTACCATTGTTGTAGAGTGCATAGTGCCGTACAATGCGTTCTAAACATTAGAGTTATAGTTAATTATGAGTGAAGTCATTCAATTAATAAATATTGCATTATAAAATCTTAACGAAAGGCAAAATTTTAGCCCCGAACGGGGAAACCGTGGCCATGAAAATTAAACTCGTAATTAGAATTCATGTATTCTGTCAAGTTTATTTATTTCTGTGTAGTGGAATGGGCGAAAGTAGGCCGAAAAGACACGCAGAGCCAAATGATAAACATTTGAGTAAATATATATTCATCCTAGACCGCCTTTTTAAATTTACTCTGTCTAAAAATGTCCTTTTGCTTTAAGTATAATGATTTAAATAGAACAGAACACGCAAATGATCTACGAAGCGTTCTGTTATCCGGAGACCGGGATTTAGGTTTTTAAAAAAAGGTTTTATTTCCACACAAATATTTAAAAGTTTATTGAAATAGAAAAATAGAAAATGAACTAAAACTATGAAAATGACCAGCGCGAATGGAATATGGATGTGGACTGAGGTAGGAGTGAGAGGCGTCTGAGAAGTAATAAATGCTGACTTAGCTCAAAAGAATAGATATAGGAAAGGTAAGCAGAATAGTAAGGGGAAGTGGGGTATAACATCTCCCCCACTAAGTGTAAACTTACTACTGAAAGGAAGTTTACAGATGTAGAATACAGGGTAAATCAGGTAAGTTAAAATTGGGATAGGAAAAGTAGACGGGAGGTAGGATGCGCCTTTCTAACTTAACGCTAGTACTTATGCTATGTAAAAGTAAGTTACAACTATGTATTTCTTATACTCTTAGTCTAGGTGGAGGAATCTCTTCTTCTCCAGGTATTTCCTCTTCTACATTAGGAGGAGAATGCTTACATGAAAATGGTATAATATAGTTGTTGGCTTTGCAATAATAGATAATAAATATTATAAAAGATATCATAAAAAGGATAGTGACAATAGGAAAACTAATATGGTTTGTGAAAACGTTATTATTAGTGCTCATAAAATCGTCGACTTCGGTGGATAATTGATCTGCTTGATCTTTCAAGTTATTGAGCTTATCTAGATTAATGTTAGATATTGTCACTGCAGATGTATTAATATTAGATTTTTGAAACGTATTTAAATTACAACATTTGTCATCAATTAGATTAAAATCTGAGTTTATAGGTGGTATGTTTACTTCTAAGTTGAGCATCGCCAATAACTTCACATTTCTACAGAATGCTACACACTGTGGTTTAAGAGATAAAATACCTGTGCCCATAATAGTTATTTCTTTATTATGAAGGTCACATTCTAAAGTTAACTTGGTAGGTCGCGTTTGCACAAATATCCAATTATTGTGTCCTAGGTTTTGCCAGATGTCAATATGTCCATAAATAAATTTTGTATTACATTGTGAAGGTAATGCTTTAATAATTTTAGTCATAAATTCAATTTCGCAAATGGGATTCGAATTAACTGATAGGATATTAAGAGTGTTACAAGCAATATATCCATTATATAAGGTTTTACACGAATTTAAGTCATCCAGTGTACAATATGTGGATTTATCTTTACTTAAAGCTACATAATTAATAGTAGGAACAATTAGTGCATATGAATTAGGAGAAGTTACGTTATGAGTTATAGGAACTGGTATGACTTTGTAGAGATCGTAGTCAATATGATAAACTAATGGAACTTTTAACACAAATACAATACTATTTGAGCTGTAATAAGCAGCAAGTTCGGAGATTTTTAATAATACATTAATATTTCTTACATCTATGGTTATTGGGAATTCCTTATACTTAGGTAAGTGTCTTATACTACTTTCAATATCTGTACATAATTGAGTTGGCGTAGCAACTGATGGATGCAGTGTGTTACTGTTCGCAAACATAATGGAATTAACAATATCTTCTAGCTTAAATGATAAAGTGAGTAAACTGGCGTGAAGAACATTTAACACTTCACTTAATTTATTTCTAAATAATAATTCGTTAGTGACTATGGATACATTTTTCAGCAAGTTATTAGTTACATCATTTAAACGAGCCTCATTATCAATAATAGTTTCTAACGTTTTATTAAAATTAAGAATCGCAGATTTAGAAATAAAAATGCTCTGTTTTATTAGATGAGCTAATCGTTTGTCATTTGAATGCAGTGTTTGAATATCGTGGTAATACTTCTCGGAGTCATTTTCATCCATAGTACCAAATAGCTTTTTCATAATTGAACCTATCCCTGCAAACCAAGCTGATCTCTTAGTTTTAGTTGACAGCATATGAGATATGGAATCATAGTCCCGAAGAATATCGTTATAGAGGGAGGTAAGTGGTTGAAGTGCATTGAGGCATCGAAAATCATCCATAGCTTTATTTTGTTCACAAATAATTTTGAATGAGCCGAGAATGTTTTCAATATTCGTTAAATGTGGTTTTATAAATTTTAGATCCACTGGAATAACAAAATGAACATGGTCATTTATAAGTTTCAGATTGCTCACGGGATCGAAGTAAATACCAGGACTTTTTGTGATGAATTCCACGTATTGGGCGTCGTCAGTTGCCGACGACGCGTCTCTACGCGTAATGGCGACGGTTCTGTAAATCATAATAACTACTCTAATTTGAATTGTATATGAATATTTTTTTATAAAGTAAATGAGTTGTATATTGTATATAGATTAAGTTAATTATAGTATAATAAAGTATATGTTATTAAATAAATTGTAAATAGACTCCTAGTGGTCTTTACTAATACTAATCACTTTCACTTGCAGGTTTAACTTCGTCAAAATGATGGGTGACATGTCTTCGATTAATAAGAAGTGATAAGGTATTGTTACTATGTACTTTTACGATTTTGTATGGACCTTTCCACAAAGGGGAAAGAGCTTTACGGAGCCTGACGTGATTTTTTAAATATGCATATTCGCCAACTTTGTATTGAACTGGTCGGCTATGTTTGTCATAATACTGTTTCGATTTGTCTTTGGAAGCTTGTATATTTTGTAAGGCCTTTTCACGGGATATTTTAAGGCGATGATGGAGCATTTTAATGTATTCTGGATAAGTGACGTCAGCACGTAAGTCAAAGATGGAATCAGGAATATACGGTTTGTGGCCAAATACGAGTTCATATGGGGTGAAACGTGTCGTTGTATGGACAGAACTATTGTAGGTAAGCATGGCAGTATAAACAAACCTGTGCCAGTTGGTTTGATTCTCGTTTACATATGACTTTAAATATTCTTTTAGAGTTGAGTGGCTTCTTTCTAGAGCACCTCGCGTTTGTGGATGGTAAGGTGAGGACCAGATTTGTTTTATTTTTAAGAAATCGCAAGTCTTTTTGAAGAGATCAGCAGTGAAATTAGTTCCTTGATCTGTCAGTATTGATTTTGGTATACCAAAAGCAGTTATGAAATGTACCAAACATTCACAGGATTCTTCTGCGGTTGCATTTGACATGGGGTATGCGAGAGAAAATTTACTAAGATCATCTTGGAGAGTCAGTATGTATTTTAATTTTTGTTGTCCAGCTTCAGGTAAAGGACCGACTATGTCAAGACTGATTCTTTCGAATGGACGTGTAGACGTGGTAGTGATTTGCATCGGGGCTTTATTTATTTTACGGAGAGCTTTATTTGATTGGCAGAGTTTGCAATTTTTTATGTAATCTTCGATCTCAGAGCGCATGTTTTTCCAATAGTAACGTTCTTTTATTCTATCATACATTCTGTTGGAGCCTAAGTGTCCTGCGATAGGAATGTCATGGTTTTCCTTTAGGATTTTTGCTATTTCAGTTGGGACTGGATATATAATCGTGTTATGATGAATATTAACTGTTATATTCGTGTTGTTGAAAAGATACGCGAGCATGTTGTATATTTTCACAAAAGAATTTTGTTCAAATGGATTTCTAAAGTCAGATATTGCTATTTCGTTTATATCGCCCTTAAGAAGAATTTCATCTCGAACTGTTTTCAGAGTTTTGAAAATATCAAGATATGAACAACTGTCAAAATAGTACACTTTTGTAAAGAGAAAGTAATAGGTCTTATCGTTTATTGTAAACTTCTGGAATGAATGGAGTTCGCGTTCACCGTCATATATAGAGGCATCCGCTGCAGAGATTATTTCTGGCAGGTAAGGATTTGATTCGTCATAATCAACAGATAATGGAACTAGTATCGTTTTAGTTTTGCTTTTGAGCAGGCTTTCATTGTGTTCCTTTATATAGGTATTGTATGTTTCGTCTTTGTTAGAGAAGGATTTTAGAAACTCGGAATATTCTTTGCTGGAATTAGAATGTGAACCAGCAGGAAAATCTGGTGGGGAATGAGAATTCAGTGATGGAAGTTGATCTGATGTTGTAGAAGGATTCAGTAATGGAACTGGATCTAGAGGTGGAACAGGGTTCAGAGGTGACTGTGGATCCGAAACAGAAGGAGGATTCAGTGGAATAAAATCTAAGTTTGGTTCTTCGAGTGGGCTTATATCAAGATCGCCCAATTCGATCAGATCGTCAAGGATATCTATAGGAGTGTCTGTTTCTGGAATAGGACAGTCATCGAGTAAACCAGATGTAGAAGGCTGAGGATCTACGTCGTCTTGCAAGATTGGATTCACTGGATACCGGGACAATGTATCTGCGTTACTATTAATTCTTCCCCTTTTGTAAATTACGTCGTAGTCGAACTCTTCTAATTTCAGTCTCCAACGGACAAGTTTGGAACCTGGATCCTTGCAATTAAACAACCATTTCAATGGTCGATGGTCGGTAATGATTGTAAATTTGTGTCCATATAGGTATGGTCGGAAGGTTTTAGTGCCAAAAATGATAGCCAAGCATTCCTTTTCTGTAACACTGTAATTACACTCGGCCTTGTTGAGTGTACGAGATGCATAGGCAATAGGGCGATCTTGTCCTATTGGACCCTGGGACAAAATGGCGGAGATGGCATAGTTTGAGGCGTCACACGTGAGAAGGAATGGTTGTGTGAAGTCGGGGTAAGCTAGTATTGGTGCGGAAATTAATTTGCCTTTGAGTGATTCGAATGCCAGTTGATGCTCGTTTTCCCAGCTGAAAACAGTATCCTTCTTCAGGAGTGAAGTTAATGGTTTTGCTAGTTTAGCGAGATCGGGTATGAATCGTCTGTAGTATGACACTAGCCCTAGGAACGACTTAATGTCCTTGGGACATTTAGGAGTTGGGAATTCTTCTACAGCTTTTGTTTTTTCGGGGTTTGGCTTTACGCCTTTGTCAGTAATTATGTGACCAAGATAAGAAACTTCTTTACGAAGGAATTCGCACTTATCGGGTTGTAATTTGAGTCTGAATTTGCGAAGTCGGTCGAAGACATTGGAAAGGTTTTTCATGTGAACTTCAAGGTCGTATGAATAGATTACAATGTCATCTAGATATACGAAACATTGGATTCCTTGAAGACCTGAAAGTGCAGAATTCATTAGCCGTTGGAAAGTGGCTGGGGCATTTTTTAATCCAAACGGCATGCGTGTAAATTCAAAATGTCCCTGAGGAACTGAAAAAGCTGATTTAGGTGCATCCTGTTCGGAGATTTTAATTTGGTGAAATCCAGAAGCAAGGTCTAAGGTACTAAAATATTTGCATTTTCCAAGTTGGTCCAATATTTCTGAAATATTGGGGATCGGGTATGAGTCTCCTATTGTTACGTCATTAAGCTTACGGTAGTCTATAACTACACGCCATTTGCGTTGACCAGACGCGTCTGCCTTTTTTGGAACTATCCAAATTGGAGAAGACCATGGGGATGTCGAGGGTTTAATAATACCGTCATTAAGCATCTTGTTTATTTGAGATTGCACTTCTTGTTTGTGTATTTCAGGAAATCGGTACGACTTTGTATTGATCGGTACTGCGGAGGAAGTAGTAATTTCATGTTGCAGAGCATCAGTGTATGTCAGTTTGTCTTCAGGTAGGTGGAATATGTCAGAATAATCGGAACACAGGTCATATAATGCGTTTGTCTCTTCTGAGTTAAGATGAGAAACACGTAAAAGGTTTATCACTTCTTCAGTTCGGTTCAGGCAATTTTGATTATCGTCAGCATGAGTCACATGAAAGATCTCATGACTGCAACTAATATCAAAGGGTGATATTTTAAACTTCAAATTATTAGAGTCGATGCGTATTGTTGATTCAGAGGTGTTTACGACTGAAATATTTACTCTAGAGTTTGATTTGACTTTAACAATACAATTTGCAACTAAGAGGGAGTCAATTGGGTTCTGATCAAGGATCAGTCCTTCTTTAACATCGGGATTCAGTACCGAACATTCGATTATTGTCTCAGTTCGAGGGGGAATAGTAAAGATCGGTTCGTTAAATTTCAGGTGAAGTTTTATTTTGTCCACTAAGAGTAAGCCTTCGGCATAGTCGATTTTGCAATTATTTGTTGATAAAAAATCGTTTCCAATTATACCATCATATGGGAAATATATGTTTGGAACCACATGGAAGTGGTTGTTTAGGGAATCGAAGTTAATTATTATGTGACCAAATGAATGCATCGGGTTATCTATTGATCCTATACCACTGAAACTAATAACATGCTTTACTATTTCAGGCATGTTTTCAACAGCATCTATTTTTATGAGACTTATGGATGCGCCACTGTCGACGAGAAGCTTCAGAGGTTTGGAAGAGACGGAGCTTTGAACTTCCACGAAAGGTAAGTATTTTTTTGTTGGGTTTGTAGTTATATTATATGTTTTTAATTCATTTTTTTCTGTTTCAGGTGCTGAACACGAAGGACATGATTTAGCAGATGAATTCACACTATTAGTGAGTTGCGGATGGATGGTGTCAGATTTCAAGAAGCTAGTGTTGTCACCATCCTCGCGATTTTGGTGATCTAGTAATCCCGATATATGAATAGGATTAGAAACAGAGCATCGGGTATCACGAGTTCGAGGTTGGGATTTAGTAGAATTAGAAACAGTGACAAAACCACTATAGGTTTGGGGCTGGTTACCCTGTTTGTTAGTGGATATGGATTCAGTGAAAGAGCCGTTGTAAGTTTGGGGCTGGTTACCCTGTTTGTTAGCGGGCTTAGATTTAGTCATACAACTATAAGTTTGGGGCTGGTTACCCTGTTTGTTAGTCGAATTTGATTCAGTGATATGGCAAGGTTGGGGTGATTTTGTATCGATTTTTCCTGTTAATTTTCCCGCACGATACTGGGCAGGAAGGCCTGTTCGTTTAAATTATCGATGTCATTTAGATCAGATTCTTGAGTATCAGGCACGTAATGGATAGGTTGATTACGTCTTTGTAAGTTATTTGATGGTTGTTGATGTTGATTGAAATCTGATCGTCTACTATTATTATATTGACGTTTCCGACAGTTTTCAATAGTATGTCCAATATTTTTGCAATATCGGCAGGTCACATTGGACAATGACATTTGTTGGGACGAATTTGGGGTTTGTTGTGTCTGATATGTGTTAGATAGCCTTTGAGGGGGCCTATACTGATTTTGCCTGAATTGAGTTTGAGTTTGTATCCGAGGTTTATTATCAGTTTGATTTCTTCGGTACACGGTTTGTTGAATTCTCTCCTCTGAGATAGCGAGGTTAATGGCCTCGTTCAGGTTACGGGGAGATCTACATCTGACTATGCTAGAAATACGGGGTTGCAACCCCATAAGGAAGTGGTGCAAGGCTAAGTCTTCCATGGCGGCGGTGCGCCCAGCAAGTTCACTTTTCTTGGTATTACTTAAAGAAATCTCGGTGAGCAATTGTGAAAGACAAGTTTCTATGCGCAATGAATATTGATTTACATTCTCTTGCGGGCCCTGTCTGCTCTCTTGCAAATCGGTAAGTAGGTGGGCAAAGTGTTTCCTTTCGGAAAATTGGGTTTTCAGAAAATCTTTTAACTGTTCCCATGATGCGAATTCTTTTATAGAGCAGGCAAGCTCCGCTTTTCCATGTAATTGGCTTAAGATATATTTGAAGAGAATAGGTTTTTGATTTTCTGTAGCTAGTTCATATGCATTATTGCAGTTAATTATAAATGAATTTAATGTTTCTCTACTGCCATCGTATGATTTTATAAATTTAAAAAGGGTATTGAGATCCATATCGGTTGCTTGGGACGATCTAGTGTACCGCGGGGATAAGCCAGGTGATTTATCTGATCCTACAGGTGAGGGGGGCAAATCGGGAATATCGATAGTTAACTTACTGTTTTCTGGTTTAATACCTTTAAGCATCACGATAGTCAAACACAAGCTATACAATTAATGTAGAAGTCAAACATTACAATATAATTATATTACAAGCATAAATCAATAAAGTTCAATATAAGTCTATTATTAGAATAAGTTACTGATAATTAATCTGTATGTAGCTTAAACAAGGGCCAGACACTCACAGATTTGCTGCGTAGGCGGTGATAACGATGAGCGGGAGCCCGAGACGCATTCCGGAGCGATTGATGAGGTGATTCTTGACACGAAGTTAGGTTTGATGCGATGGTATGGTATGATTTGGTAGTTACTGATTTATTCAACAGGAACTATAGATGCAAGTGATGATCATCGGTAACTTGGTAAGTATATTTTCCTTTTAGTTTACTTCACTTGAGAAAATTTCGGTATTTTACAGGATACACGAAGATATAGAACAAGTGTTTTCACAACACTACACAACACACACAGGTAGACACGGTAAGTAGGTTTTCACTTTCGTTTTCACACTTTTCACACAGTTTTTACAGTTTTTCAGGAATGAGACGTTCCGAGGGATTTATGTATCCCTTTTACGCTGCCACCATTGTTATCCGGAGACCGGGATTTAGGTTTTTAAAAAAAGGTTTTATTTCCACACAAATATTTAAAAGTTTATTGAAATAGAAAAATAGAAAATGAACTAAAACTATGAAAATGACCAGCGCGAATGGAATATGGATGTGGACTGAGGTAGGAGTGAGAGGCGTCTGAGAAGTAATAAATGCTGACTTAGCTCAAAAGAATAGATATAGGAAAGGTAAGCAGAATAGTAAGGGGAAGTGGGGTATAACAGTTCGCCAACTAAGTCATCAGAATAATTCCCTAGTGGCGTGGCTCTTGGGAGATTCACAAGTTCTACCAAGTAAACATGAAATATTAACTAAGGTAAGCAATTGGTTTTCTCAACGTGGAATATATTCGTAATATAGTCAAACCGCAGAACAGGTTTCAAATTCAGAGAATCAACTTCAGAGTCCAAAATTGAATTAATTTTGGGCCAAACCCATATTTTCATCGGATAACACTAAATGAAATCCCAATTAAAATTGTGAAGCTGAACCCTGATTGGGTCACTTGTTTCTGTTTGGATTATATCGCACTCTCTTGGGAATTGATTATTTCAATTGTTATAGACAATAAAATGAACAGATTCAGGCGTTACTTCGTCGAAATTCATATTTAATAATAACAATTATTTTAAGGAAATTATCCTCAGGATGCTTGGTTACGTGGCGTTTATGACGTGACGTTGGCTGAAAAACAAGGCGGAATTGTCACTAAAAATATATTTCAAATATTTCTTTAAGATACACACTTAATGTTTTCTAAAGATATTTTATAATATTTGTGATCATGTGATAGACATTATCCCGTGCAATTACCCCGTTTGCTATAACGCGTCACTCTCATGGACGTTAATAGTAGCTGAACATATTGCATAATGTATGTTTCTTTTGTCGCTTATTCAAACGCATGCAACTTTTATAGCTCGGCATAATTTATTCATGTACAAGATTAGATTGAATTATTGAACAAAGTTAAAGCCAAAATTTAGGATCAAAGTTAGCACTTTAGTTAGTATTTACTTCACTTTACTAATAACAAACCTAAGTTTGAACTGCAAAGTGTTAAGTTATTTCTATTCTAACAGTTGTACATCTGCTTTATATTATCATTTAGCAAATATTGTTATATAGAGTGCCAACGACACAAACGAACCTCTCGCGAATGAAAGCGCCAGCGAGTCAGTCAAATATACATAATAAACTTACAATATTTTTAACGTATTTTCAATCTCAAATGAATCTTATGGTAGTGCGACCCATACTGATAAAACCTACATGCATAAACCTTTATATTCATATGCCATTCCATACGCTTATGAAGATGGTATTGAATTGACTTCTAAAATAAGAAAATGGTATTTTGTTTTGTTATCGTTTCAAGGTCAACGTTCTAGAAGCAATGAACTTAACCTTTGAAAGAATTTGCTATACTTACATAATGTTTTCATTCCCCCGCAAACTAAGCACTTAGCACGCAAGGTCCACTATAAATTTTCATCAAACACTGAGTATACCTACAATACATGTCTTCGAGTTTGTCGTAGAGTGAAATGGGTAAGTTCATAGGCACTTATTTGGGTCAACACAATTATGGTAATGTATCATGCCACCTAAGTGAGTTCTCCCTTTCAATATTGCATTTAAGCACATATTTTTTGTTTATGAGATAATGCGTTAAAAAGTCTTAGTCGGACTTTAGGTAAATCAGAAGCATACATGAAAAGAGCTGCTGCGAAGAACAAAAACATGTCCCAGCATCTAATTGCGTGTTTCGGCGTCTGATCTTTTAAAGAGCCGTATCTTCGGAAAGAAAATAATTAAACCTTCTGT
The DNA here is from genome assembly GCA_963890685.1 of Plagodis pulveraria. NCBI lineage: Eukaryota > Metazoa > Arthropoda > Insecta > Lepidoptera > Geometridae > Plagodis > Plagodis pulveraria. The sequence goes on from OY982953.1 coordinate 10,081,261, forward strand.
CTATAAAGGAAGTAAATTGTAATTTTCACAAAAGATGTGGTAACTGATTTCGTAACAAATAATAATAATACCAAAATTTTGAGTAAAAATATTTTTCAAAAAGACGAAACAACTTTCAACATAGGAAAATATGAAATAACTGGTTGAAGTCTGTACCAAACTGATTCAAAACACTGACCTCACATTAGGATGATAGATGCAATTTTTTTGTTGTAATTTTGTAATTTTTAGTGTTAGAAGTCTATTCCATATTTTTATTGTTTTTATTTTCACTTCTTTTTTTCACTTGTGCATACTACTTACAAAATCATTCATTCGCCTTAAATATTGCTCAGCAGTCTATGTCTATCTATCTAGTCTTATCCATTAAATCATCTAGGTATGCGAAAATATTTATTGACTATAACTATCCCATCGATTTTGATTTTAAATGAGACTATTTTGGTGGTATAATTTAAACAATAAAAAATAAATTATCAAAAAAAAATTGTTCATAATTGACAGAATAATCACGTAATAAACATACAAAAAACACATGCAGACGAATGGTTTTTTTTTCTTTTTTGCAATTCTGTTACAAAGGGTTTACGTACAAGGAACGCGTTATTAACGTTTTTTATCTACGTCACACTTAGTGTGCCTATATTAAAATTTTTGATGTATAACAACACATACTACGAACCAGCTATGTGCAGGTCAGACTTCCGCTGAGCAACTCGATCTTTATGAAAAAAATTAACGTCTTTTTGACACACGCTATGTTGGTACGGAACCCTTAGCGTGTGGGTCAATTCACACTTGGCTTGTTTCTTATTCAATAATTTTAGTAAAATTGTTAATAAATAGATTCGTTTGGTTGCAACTTTGTTTAAATTTTTGACTTTCTTTGTAATTCAAGTCGTTAATTAAAATCCGTATAACAAACCACTGAATATATTACCATTTTCCTGCTTATTTCGAAGAAGGTTAAAGTTTACGAATCATGTTTCAAACAACGGAATCAAACTGAGATTAGCAGAGCAGTCCTCAAAACAGCTGCTTTGATCTTGTTTCTTTCAAGTTCTAATGAGTTAATTATACACGATGTAATTAATTGTCTGTTTTTGGCGTGACGTAGAAGAGTTGGCATGTTGTGTAACTTTTAGATGCGCGATTAAAATGATGAATTGGCTTTCTTGGCAGTAAAAAATAAAACTTGTCTTAACCATTAACTTCAATTTAATTTGCAGCTAATTTCATACTTTTTATTTTCTTAAAAGAACCTTATCGTCTCAATAAAACACAAGTTTCAGGCTTACTACTTTTGAATAAGAGCACATAACGCATTTGGGTTCTTAATTTTTAGGCCAGTTAAAACCCTAACCCGAACTCCGCTATAATATATTGGATTGAAGATTATTTCCTCTAATTTGTAATTATAATATTAACTGCTCACAGGTATATTATTAAAACAATATTCGTTTTAGAATAAAATGTATACACCTGAACTGTTATTAATTACGCTTTCCTTAAATTTAACACTGCAACATAGAATTTTGAGTCCAATAGTTTGTTACACTTATCCACAGATCTGATATTTACCATTATTACGCATACACTACTAAAAAGAAAATAATTATCTCAAAGAAGTAGAATTTTTATTAGCGCGGATCCATTTCTAGGCTGTTTCTGAAAAGTTCAGTTCTTCTCCGTGGTAAAATATTTGTCACAAAAATCCAATCCGACTGAGGGATTGTACCCAAAACTATACGAGATAACAATAACAGGGGCAGAACCTCGAAATTGAGCCAAATTAATAATTCACACCTTGACACTATGCAAAGTAACCAAATTTTCAGGCTGACTAATATCCTCCGACAAAGCTTAACCACTGCTAATACCACTTAATAACACTATATCATATGACACCACAATGGACTGACACAGGGGCTGAACGGGGCCTTCGGAAAACAGAAGCATTAAGTAGTAAATGCCAGTAGTGGGCAAACATCAGTAGTGACGGCAGACAACGCTGCTGAACCTCACTAATCTATTATGAAGAATAGATAAGAGAGATTTAGGAAAAATAAATGAAAATCAATAATAATAGGCAAATAAAATCAAAGAACTGTAAAGATCCTTCATAATATACCTCTTATTTCTATTCTCTGTTATTATGTTATCGTTAGGACAATAAATCCAAGTAAATATAGTTAGTGGGACGGAAAGATACGTCAGCTGGACATGGCATGACAGCGAAACGATGGTAGTTTGTGCTTCCCTTACACACGTCTCACAAACTACGTACTCAAACCTAAATGCCATGTGTTCCACAAAGTACTTGAGTACATGAAACTCTTAGCTACACGGCTCTTTTAGTAGCGGTTGTCAGGTGATAACACGCTTGCGGCCTTTTCGCCTCGAGTACCTAAAATACGTAGCGGAACATTTCATTTTATACCTTTGTTACTTTGAAAAGGTTGCCGATTGAAATTTTCTTGACTGTTATCCTTACAGATACAAAAAATACAACATACTATTAAATTTACCAAAAAATTAATAAAAAGGATGGCAGGCTTACACAAAAAAAGCTATGCGCTTGATGTGCTTTTTTAAAGTTTGATATATTATAATAGTAACAAAAAACTAAGGCGACTTCCAAAACTGAAATGTATGAAATTATTGTAGAAAGTGGTACACTGTCGATAAAACCACTGTGAGATCATAATTTCGTGTCGTGTCATGTACGATTTCGTACTGGGAATTGATAACGTTATGGGTTCCGCCGGATTTGAACAATTTTCGAATTAGCAAATATGATGAGTGCAAATTAGTACAAATTTTAAACAGTCTTCGAATAAAAGAGAGTTCGAAGAGAAAGAGTGGATTGTAACTCAAAGTGTGTCCCATCATGTTTTATTAATACCGGTCAAACATTATTTATGCTCAATTAACAAGTAAATAGGCAAGTGATAGAATTAATCTGGTACGCACAACGTCTCATGGTAAAATGGTCAGTATTTAAATTTGAATCAACTTAATCATATTAAAAAGTATCGAATTATATTTCAAAGTAAAAAATATCTTACGTAAATGGCTTATCCATTTCACGTAAGATATTCAGCCAGTAATTCTAGGTTAAGCCTGTAAACACCTTCGACCGCATCATCACTTACCATCAGGTGAGACTGTGGTCAAAGGATCACCTATAGGCAACAAAAAAAAGTTCAATTGCGTGTCAGGCCACTTGCAATGTAGGGTTCCGTAGTAGACCGTTATCATAATGTAGAATATCATATACAATTATGTTGTTCTTTCTTATCTCTTCCACATTCTTTTTTTTTTTTTTTTTTTTTTTTTTAATGCCTGATAGGTTAGCCTTTGACCACTATCTCACCTGATGGTAAGTGATGATGTGGTCGAAGATGTTGTTCAGGCTAACCTAGAAGTTCTTCCTGTTAAAATGACGAATGAATATAATTAAAATGTATTTTCATTTGTTTTTCCAGATCGTAAAGACACTAATATTGTAATTATTATAATCAAAATGCATTCAGCCATTGAAGCCAGAGTTGAGAGCCAACAAACAAAACACAAATACACACAAACGTTCAGATAGGATACCATAGGTAGGATATGACGAAAAGTAGGTGTAAAGGATAAACATTACATGAAACTTGAATCATGTATTTCTTTTCTCTTTTAATTTATTGTTTGGAATTAAATATTTATTGCTTGGAATTAATAACCGAAAGTGAAGAAGACAATAATATCTTACGATAAATATCCATTAAAAGGCAATTTCGTCATCTCTTCCTCCCACGCCATGTTTACTTAACTGGAATAGCGAACAGTAACTGGTTTTTCTTTTCTTTTCGTAAAGTAAACAGTGAAATAATTAAAGTCGGTACAACATCATCTTACGCTTATCCCACCGATATGGGGTGGAAACAATATTTTTTCTGTAACAACAGAAATGACAACATAAGAACATATTATACAGAAACAATACAATTTCGCTACAATACACATAGGATTTCACAATTAAATAAGTAATTGTAACAAATTTAAATTAATTACATAAAGTAAAAAACCCGACTGCAAATTAATTACACGTTTTATCGTTCCATTGAACATAGCATGCAATGTAAATATATACGTATATTAAATGAAAGTAATATATTTATTGTATCTTGGATTAAAGTCCTTCATTTTGACACACCACTCGATAGGTTTGGAAGATTATTTTTTTATCTACAATATGGTGTCAAAAGTCCACCAGTTTGTTTTTTATTTATTTTATGTACTTAGTGTCATTGGCGCTATCAAGACAATTCTTACGATATCCCTTACATTAAAATCGGTCAAGCCGTTTAGAAGTAATGGTGGAATAAAGAAACTCACAAACATACATACATACTTACATGATCCCTGAACACATTACTCTCCTTTTTTAGGTAGTCGAGTAAAAAGATTTGGCTTCATTATTATGGCCGATTGAATATGATGCCAACACTCATAGGGAACGCTCTAGTTGGTAGTATTACCCGCTACCTTTTGGGTAAGCAGTGTATTTAGATGGTAAGAAACCTTATTGTTTGCGTACTTTGGGCGTTAAATCAGATCAGAAACGCCCAATGAAGATATGGCTGATCCTAATCACAGTGACGTGAGAAATAGCATCCCGATCATTAGGTACATTTTTCCCTTTGTTACTGGGTTATTATTTTCAAGCAGCGTACTTTATACGTACACTATACACATTTAGAGAGGCCGTGGGGTACCGGCCTCCCTAGAATGTCATCCCCCCATCGCTACCTGTGGGTGTCGTAAGAGGCGACTAAAGGTAAAATACCGAAAGGTGGGCAGCAGTGCCTTCTGAACTGATATATTAAACTGCGATCCCCAAAACGCCTGCCAAGCGTGGGGATTATGACAAATTCCCTACTTAACTGGGGAGGTTGCGTTCAGCAGTGGACAATCCGATACTACCAAAAAGCTGATACAGTGTACACATTTTAAAACAATACGGAAGGTTTCACAAACTTGAATTCTTGAATGAAATGATTTTTTTTGGGCAGTCGTGTATTTTAATCTGTTATGTTTTCAGAGTTCATGTATGTATGTATGTTTGTGAGTTTCTATATTCCACCATAACTTCTAAACGGCTTAACCGATTACAATGTATGAGATATCGTTAGATTCGTCTTGATACCGTAAGTTACTCTAGGTACATAAAAATAATAATAAAAAAAATCTGGTGAATTTAAGACGCCATATTGTGAGAAAAAAAACAATATCTTCCAATCCCATCGAGTGACATATCAAAAGCTCTTCCTTTAAAAATGTATATAACTCGCAGCTATAATTTCAATGTACTTAATAATAAAACTTTTAACGAAAATAAATAATTTGCAGTCAGGTTTTAAACTTTCTTAATAAATTTTTACTTGTTATCAACAATGTTCCGACTGTATTTTTACATCCATACATATCCATAATTTTTACATTGAATGCTTTGGGTTATTCGCTGTTTGGATATAATATTATAGACTTCTTCCAGTCAAAGTCAGTAACGTACTATTACTCGTATGTGCCAGCATTGCCTTGGAGTCAACCTTCTTCGTCTCACATCATAGTGGTGATGTGGGGAGTGGGTGTCAGGACTACGTCCTCTTACCCAGGCAATTCTCACCCCTTTATGAAGGGGCGGTCTTTTGCATCATTTCACGATGCTGAGGGTGTCGATTTTGTGTGAGGGACCAGACCCGGCCTCCGCTCATCCAGGGCGATCAGGCCGCGCCAGGTTGATCCCCCGCCTACACGGGAGAAGCCCAGCGGACCGATCGGCGACACTGGCAGCGGCAGCCGGCGGCTCCCGTACTATCGCTGTCTCTCTCTCACTGTTTCTATCTTCTTCTGGTATCATATCCCTTGAGTAGGGCTTCGATTTTCGTCTTCCTTTCTGGTCCGGGGGTCTTGCGTGCAGCGGCGCTATTCCTATGAGGTGCTCATGTCTTGATTCATCTGCTCTCTTGAACATTTTCTTGGTCAAGGTTGAGATGAAGGTGTTCAAATTTTCATGCTTTAAGTCGCGCGCGATGGTAGTGTTGCGGACGTAGCGAGGCGCGTTTACAATAGCGCGGAGGCACAAATTTTCTTGGGCTTGTAATTTCTTACGGCTGGTTGCAGACGTGAAGGGGTACCACGCTGGGGCTGCGTAGGTAAGGCGGGATCTTATGTAGGTCTTGTAGATCCCCGCCTTAATCCTTAGTGGTAGGTTTGACCGCAGGACAGGAGTGAGTACCGCGCGCGCTCCTTTTACACTTCCAACGGTGGTTTCAGTGTGCTTTTTGAAAGATAGGCGTCGATCTATGTTAACGCCTAGGTACGTAACATCCGGGCACCACGGTATGTTCTTCCCCAATAGCTGCAGTGGTTCAGGGAGCTTCGTATAGCCGGTTAACATGGCCTGCGTTTTATCAACGTTAACGGCTAACCGCCATTTTTCTAACCACTCCGGTAGGGCGTCCAAAGTGGGTTGTAGTCGCTTCACTGCAAAGGCGGGCTTGTAGGATGCCGCGAAGTAGGCCGCATCGTCCGCGTATAGAGCCAGCTGCGCCTGCCCAACGACGGGGATGTCGTTGGTATACCAGGCGTAGCATACGGGAGAGATGCAGCTTCCTTGCGGCACCCCCGCTCTAACGGGCTTCACTGTAGATATTGCATCTTCTACTGCGACTACTATTTTCCTGTCACTCAGGAAAGAGGCGAGCACTTCTACTGTCTTCTTTGGAATGGCAGACTCCGACAGTTTGTATAGCAGCCCCTCGTGCCATACTCTGTCGAACGCCTTTTCCATGTCGAGCAGGATCACCGCTACAACCTCCTTCTTATTGTAGCATGTGGACATCATGTTCACCATCCTCGTGACCTGCAGCGTTGTGGAGTGTTCGGACCTAAACCCGTACTGCTCCTCGCGCGGTTGGATGTGGGGGATCACCTGCGTTAGCAACAACCTCTCGAAGACTTTCGAGAGGGTGCTCAGCAAGGTGATCGGCCGGTAGCTTCCTGGCTGTTTGGGGTCCTTTCCGGGTTTAGGTATCATGACAACTTTCCCTGTTTTCCACGAGGATGGGAAGTGGCCGGATCTCATAATCCCATTGTAGATGCGGGTTAGTGCGGCGACCGCTTTTGGAGGGAGGTTGCGTAGGGCTGCGTTGGTGATCCCGTCGAGCCCGGGCGCTTTCTTCGTAGGCAGCTTGGAGATGACGCGCGCGACGCGACCCGGGGAGAAGACAGTAGTTTCCCTTCCTGGGGTATTTGCCTCTCGCTCGCTCGGTGCCTCGCTGTCGCACTCGTTGCCTCTCTGTTCATCGCCGTTTGGTGTCTCGCTCTGCTGTGCAAAATAATTTCTTAGGTGCTCTTCTACCATTTTCGTATGTTCGGGGTTTCTGTCGGGGTTTGGTTGAAACTGAGCCTCCAGGTGCTCAGCTAGTATTTCGGCCCGGTCTGTGGCTACAAATTTCAGTAATCCATCGCTCCCTTGCAATGGTCTGACAGGTTGCTCAACTCTTGACATCTTGCGGCATAGGCGATGAACAGAGGGCACGTGATCGCCTATGGAGTCGATAAGGGCACCCCATGTGTCCCCTGCATGGTCCTGCAAGGCGACCCTGGACTGCTCTATGAGTGCGTTCAACTTAGTCTTGAGAACGGGGCACCGTGTTGCTTGCCAAAGCTTCCTGGTCTCCCTTTTTTCACGAATAATGTCCCTTATCCTCGCCGGGAGGGGGTCGGGACGCGCTCCCGGTTTGGAGGTGAGTGATGCTGCTTCAAGGGAGACCTGGATCGCCGTGGTTAAACTACCACACTCCCGTTCGACGTCTTCGGCCGTGTTGATCGGCCTGGAGGTACAGACCTGTTTACTTATAAACGGGGCGCGCCGCCGCCCTCCACACTCCACAGTAAGTTATTGATGCGAATTATCTACGAGTAGGCTTCGTGGGTACACTACGTCATAATGTGGATGTAAATACTAACGGTACAGACAGTAAAACAATAAAATTTTAAATATGATCGCTTGGATAGACAGTGGTAACTATATGTCTGTGATGGAATAAGCACGAGGACTACCCGATGTTAAAAGTCTCTTGTGCCTGTAATTTATTATTTCATATTTTTAATTACTTTGCTCGATGTAAATATTTAAAACTGTATTCAAAGACAGCGCGGTGCGGTCCAGTGTTGTCGCCATTACATTTAAACGAGGTTTATCGTTATGTAATATCAGAAAAGATAATAATAAATTACTTAACTTCACAACATCTTGATCGGGCAGCACTTCGTCATTAAATACTACTCTTCAAATATATTTCGACACCCCCGGAGCTCTGCTCGGCACGGCGGTCTGACCGAAAGTGTATCTTGCAGCACTTCGTCGTCAAAGACTATTTCGGTACCACCGGAGGTCTGCTCGGCACGGCGGTCCTAGAATAGTAGAGATAGTGAATCAAGCAGCACTTCGTCGTCAAAAACTATTTCAACACCACTGGAGGTCTGCTCGGCTCGGCGGTTCGACAGAAAGTGAATCTACTTGCCTTACACTTCCCGTTTTATAGCAGTGAACAAACAAGGTGACGAAGCGACTACCGTCACAAACACAGTACTCTTTAAAATTGACAATTGTGTGATTTCAAGCTCTATACTTATGGCAATAAGTATAATAAAATCATCAATGATTTTACACATAGATATAAAGTACATAATATATACTATTTTAAATAAGTATCTTTACAAGTATCTTGTCACATGATCAGTTATACTACTAATAAAATATACTTGTAGTAAAAATATTATCAAATAATGATTCCAGTGCTCATGATAATCCATATATGATGCTTAATCACAGTCTCACATTATACAATATTAGGTGCAGTATTAAATTCACACCACAGATAAAATATACACATAGATAATCAAACCAATACTTATTTTCATCTTAAGAACCACAGAGTATTTCTAAAACGAAATTAGAATGTCACATTATACCAGTTGTTTAAATCTTAAGCTTAAAGCCAATCAAGTGAATATGAACAAATATTTAAATAAATAGTGAGCCAATTTTCAAATAATCTATCACACGCTTTTGTGAGTGGAAAGATCTGTAATAAGAAGGACATTTCGGCTGTAGCTGGAAACACCTTGCCGTCTGGTAATCTTATTTGTTTTCATTTTGTTTTAGATGAAAGCGTGGACTGCGCACGAGCACGACACGACACTTTCGTGCTGTCGGAGCTTGCACGTCAAACACGCCGCTTATGTTAGCGCCCTCTATACTTTGGTAAGTTGTGCATATTATCAATAGTTTTATTATACTTCTGTGAACTATGTTATATTTTTATTCCTCATAACACGTAGTTGAGATAAAAACAGTCATGGGCATATAAGATATGCTATTTTTCAATGCGAAGTTATATTTGTATTAATATATTTATAGTTTAGTGAAAGTAGTAAGTAAATAATTGGATATTTGCCCGTAGTTGCCCGTGGGGTGCTGGGATAGAATGTCACCCCCTATCTCTATTCGTAGGTGTTGTAAGAGGCGACTAAGGGTAAAACTAGCAGCAGGGCTTTCTGAGGGACTAATATATCACACGATTTCAGTGATTGATGTGATTGCGATCTCCAAGACGCCTGCCAAGCGTGGGGATTATGGCAAACCCCTCCATAATTGGGGAGGCTGTGTTCAGCAGTGAACAATCCGGCTGGTACAGTGATAGGATATTTATAAATGTGACAAATTTTTAAAACTTATTTTTACTTGTTTAGTTTTTTCTGTCTGTTATTCGAATGAATATGAGTGAAAATAAAATAGATAAGAAAGCCTGCACGTTAAATTGTCACAAAATTCGATGATAATAATTATGATTGCAAACAACCTTTCGCGAGAGCCGCTATCACAGTCAAGAAGCGTCTCTTATGACATGTACCGCAAGTTATGAACCACAGCACTTTCAGCAGCTATGGATCTCTTCATTGAGAAAAAGCTCGTGGAATAACAAATGATTGCTGATAATGTCATGATAAAAAAACTTATTTTCTTTTCAACTTCAACTATATTGAATTTAACCTAAATAAAATCAAACTTCGTAAATTCGTAAGGACTTTATTGATTTGTAGATTTCTTTTTCGTCGTCGTTAAGGATTTGGGGTTCTACATTCAATACAAAAATATTCGCCCTCTCTAGCACACTATGACGACGTGACAATTCTAATAACATTTAATCATGTTTATTGGAGCACTATCATACGTATACCAAAGTATGGATCTCAAATACGATTGAGGTACCTACAGCTGAAATGCTTTCGGTGCCGAACACATTCCTTATTACTATCTCGGTGCTATAAGAAATATACGTCGAAAGAAACCAGCTTATCCCGAGCCGTAAATTGGGAGACACGTCGAAGACGTCGAATCTCGCCCGTTTCTTGTTTTCCACTCGACGAGCTCGGATCCGTGTTTTTCACGAATAAAATCTTTATTTAGGATCAAGACATGTAAAATTGTGCGGAAAGATTTGCTGATATTGGTCGCTTATACAAAACCAAAACTTTTTTTGACTAGAAGATAACGTTACTTTTATTATATAACATATAAAAGTTAGATTATTGTGAGATTTAATTCGGGAAAGTAATAAGGCCAACTAAAGGATATGGATCATATTTTTGATATTTGGAAAAAGTGTATACCATACTGTATTCTTTTTGTTTTATTTCTGTATCTTTTGACTTCTATGTCACCATGACGCAGTCAATGCAGTTGTTCTTTGAAGCAATTTGCTGGGTTCGAAGAAATCTTATTCTTCCGCGTGGAACGAGAACTTTATTTCTTGGACAGCACTTTGATATTCGGTAATAGCTTTTCTACTTGACGATAGTAGGCAAGCAAGAGTTTAAATAATGCCCTACATCCATGTAGTGAAACTCAGTTTCGCTTCAGTGTTCAAACTATAACTTAAACATGCGCATTACTCCAAATATCGAGAAATGTCACAAAACCTTCAAACTGTGGTTGTTGTTAGCGTACAGTAAATATCTGTGTTCTGTAAAAACTAATATTATAAGTAGTTGTAAAACCAAAGAACGGCGATTGAAATAGAAATGTCAAATAAATTTGGCCCTTCTAAAAAGCTCATTGTGCAGCCCTAAAAAGAATAATCGAATAATCAACCATATAAAAAACGTAGTGGTTTCTTATGCTTGGTGGTAGGGCATTTTGTGAATGCCCGCCTGGCTAGCTACCACCCTCAAATAGAAAATTTGTCGCCAAGCACTTAACGGTGTGTTCTGTCGCTGTACTTGAGAGCCAGTAATTCTAAGTTAGCCTGAACATCATCTTCGACTACATCATCACTTACTAGCAGGCGAGATAATTGTCTATCAGCAATAAAAAAGAAAAACTCAAAACACGGTCTTCGCAGCAAGTTCCCTTATACATAACGCTTAGTTTAGGGGTGCAATGAAGGTGATTTTACACGATATATATATATATATATATATATAAATATATACGTATAAGGCTGCAATAGAAAACATATTCTGAATAAGTGGAATTGAAAATAAAATGAGACTGCAGAAGTGGTTGCGGTACGGTCATAACTATGCACCGTGCGAGTGAGCTCTGCGGTATTTCTCTGGTAGTTCACTGCCTACAAAATAAAGTCCGTTAATGTGGTCTTAGCGGGATATAAAACTGGTTTTTTTCTGAATGTATTAAAGCTTTACTTCTGCATAAAAACTAAATCTCATTAATTTATATTTGTTTATAGAGATTATGTTATTTTGACGGAACAAGTACGAGGCCCACCTTATGTTATGCGGTATTCTCTGACACAGATGCATCGTCTCTGCGCCCGTCATCCTGAGTCATACAGTTGTTAAGCCTCATAATGTGCCTGTAATTTCAGAAATAGCTGTTTTCGTAAAGGTTCTACACAAGAAATTATGAAGCGTATCCCACTCCGAAATCCTAACGATGATTTGTCACGTCTTGCGTCCCGCTAATCGGGCCTAACGACACGTCTTATGTACGCTCAAGTTTGGGAGATATATCATGTGGATATATCATCTATACGTGCGATCTTAGTAATTGTTTGAGCCTTTAGAGGTCGTGCGTAATCAATCTTCTACGAGGTTGCGCAAATCTGAACTATTTTGAATAGCTTGTGTTTATGTAAACTAGATGGGTATCTGGAGCGCACTTGTTATCTTTTATTCTTCATTAGATTATTACTATATTTTTTTGTTGAATGCTGAATTAAGGCATATTAGATAATGAAAACAAGAAACCGACTTATGAGAGATCAAAAGGTGGTAGGTCTCATTATTAAAAGTCCGTCTTGGTGGGGCACACGTACACGAGGAGACATAAAAACTTTTGCCTTGGAGTGACGAGTGCAGTGACGTGATATTTATCATGAATTATCAAGGTGACTTGGCCATAAATACTCAATCACTTAATTAGTAGCGCTTAATATCTATGGAAGGAGAGTAATGAGTAGGATATATTTGTGCTGAAACAAAAGTTGCACCGTCTGTTTGCCTGCAAGATACTTTGCATCAATCTTCCCAATTAGACGTCATGGGAGTCGATAAAGCGAAAGTATGGTGCGAAATGAGCAGCATACTATATTCAAATTAATTAAATGCTATACGATAATATTTCGATTCTGTTAGATGGACAACGATTGCGATTACCTGTTCTGTTGCGACTAAGTTCTGATGCAAAATAGGACTTATTATGACTATCTCCAATGCGTTATTTATTTTGTTGACCTCAATTAATGACGTGCCAATGAACATTTAGAAAACCGCTTTCTAAATTTTCATTGACCTCAACATTATTGGAATCATATTCTTAAAAAAATAAACTAAAGATTAAATTAAAAAAAAGTCAGTTAATAAGTATGTAAAATAAGCGTCAAAACTACGTTTAATTAGTTATATGTAATTATTTTTTCAGGAAATAAGTAGATAGGTAAATTAATTATAAAAGAAAAAACTAAGGAACTGAATGTTTAACCGGTTCACTGGTGAGGCACTGGCTATCGAGACTTGCTAGTCAGATGGAAAACTGTATTATTCTTAAGAGCCATTTCACAAAATCACGCAACTGAAGTTTAGGTAAATGCCAGCGCATCGCTTACACAAGCGAAAGAAGTGACGACGGAATAGCGTGACTGTGAGTAACATATTTTGATACTAGCACTCATTAATAAAGAAATCTAAGTTGCGAATTTAAAAATTGTGTGATTGGCATGAGTAAATAATCAATTTGTTGTCGATTACTTCCTAATGTTATAGAAAAGAAGTAGGCATGTACATTAAATAGTCAACCTGCATCGTGAATCTTTTATTTAAATTTCATCCTTGATGAATAAAAAATTGATATGTTTGAATCATTTATTGTAACAAAAAACTTAAATAATTAAAAAATTATACGGCTTAAAATTATATAAATATTTGATGTAACGGCATTGATTAAAAGCTGCGGACTAAAAGCTCTTTCTTTTAAATTTTCTAAAAATTGCTGTTTTCCTCGTTCACACTCTTCAGTATCTATATCCAATCGTTAACACTGTCTGTCATAATGACCATGCATAGGACCAACCACAAACGTCCCATGACGTTTTTGGTTTTCCATTACTTTAACATGTCACCCTCATATTCCCATACCATAATATATCACCTACACCATTAAAAAAATAACATTTTCATCCATTTAGTTTGAGTAGACCAAACAGCGAGATGTAAATATATATTTACAGATTTTGAGGTTTTTTTGTTTTTAAATCGAATATATTTGATGCAATCTATAATCAACATATATATATACTTTCGAAATCAGATTGAAGACGTTCTGAAAAAAGGCCAGGTCAAAAGTACCCTAAACCGACGCTTATGTATGAAAGGATTGATGAGTATAGATGAAGCGAAATAGATATGTCAGGATCGTAGTAAGTGGAAATCCGTGGTCTCTGCCTACCCATACGGGAAAGAGGCGTGATTTTATGTATGTATGTATATACTTCTTGGTACCAATGCAATCCTCACTATATACTCTTATGCTCACTATTTCCTCTATAGAAAATAAATGATAATACACCTTTATATACAAAAAAATACTGGAAATGGGGTTTGAACACACGACAAAAATGGTGGGAAATAGTAATTTAATTGCTATTTCTATTTTTTCGTAACTCACCTAGAACTTCGATCTTCTTTTAATATGATAATTTACTATTGTTCTTTAGCCATGAATTGTTACAGATTTTTACGCCAAATATTTTAAAGTAACAAAAGTAAAACAACCCAATTGTTTTAAGAACTTTGGCGGTGTTAGCGCTGATGCTGAGAGGTTTCTCATGTGGTGTGAGATAAATAACTTGCAACAAGATGTTAACAAATGCGTATATAATAATTTAAAAAACAGTACAATGGTTGGTAAGTAGATGCGTAGTGCTTAGAGGGTCGCAAGATGGCGAAGTAGTTTTGTTTTTTTTTGTTTTCTATTGGATACGTGTAGATGCGCGCTTGGATCCGCAACAGGCGGGAAAACTGTATTGGAGAGCAATTATTTTTTCTGAAAAACTATACCACCTACGGCTTTGGTCCTTCTTTGATATTATTATTTACATGTAATTTATACACCTGTATTATTTCAGATTTTTTGGTTTAGAAGTTTAAAATTAGTTACGAGATTATTTAATACGCAAATTTGCATCGGTAAGTGTTTGCGTTGCAAAATATATCGAGTGAAAAATGACTTATACATATGCAAAATTGCGGTTTTCTAGATTTATAACTGTTGAAGTAGTTACGATATTAATATGAAATGACGTAATATTTTGGGGCCAAAATGTAATTTGTGCTGGTTTCAGATTTCATCAAAATATTCAAAATACTTCCTACTTCATACGTTATCTCAGCTAAATGTGGATTTTTTCTTGTATGGGCAAGGATGCATCCTTTTGAAAACCATTTGGATTATGAAAGTCGGACTTACGCAGATTAATGGTAAATTTGTAAATACGACTATCGACCGCTAACTGGTATCCCGGTTTGTACAAATGGTGGAAAAGCCGGGAGGCCGGTTTGTACAAATTTTCATTAGAAGGTAGTTTAATTTCCAGCTGAAGTTATCGCTGTGTTCACATATAGACATTAACTGAATCCAAAAATATTGGAAATCAATTATTCGCCTGTCATCTAATCCTCCTAAAACAAAAGTTATAGTGAGTTCCTAATTTAAACTAGAATAATATAAAAACTAGCAGACCAAAAAGAAGAAGTCAACCCTGTGAGGTTGTTAGCATTTTTCCAATAACGCTGTATAAGGCTGCATAATTGTGACGTTTCCTTTTTTTAACACAATGGATGAACAGAAACTAAAGATGTAGTTACTTAACAAGACAACAATACTTATATTATGGACAACAAAAATAAAATATAGTTTGTTACTTAAAAAAAATATCGACATGATCAAAACACTGTGGTCGCACTATAAACTTGCATCTAAGCGTTCCGCGTACGAGACGTCAGAGCAAGGAAAACGAACACAGGTCCTACCTCGATGAGCGCTCGCGCGGTACTGATCGCCTCGCGCTTGTACATTTCAATTTATGTGCATTTCGAGTTATGTTAGATATTTTTTCTTGTCTAACAAAACAGAGTTAATATCACAATTTATTAAAGATCAGATTAATTAAAGAATGAACTTTCTTTTTATATAATATCTGTTTGGAATTACACTTTATTAAACGCAATATATGGTGGTAAACTGCTGATATAATTCGTGGAAATTGGCGCAAGATCTTTATTTTTTTTTCTACAATGACGATTAATTAGCGATATTCTAGTACACTATGTGTCAACAAGATTATATGCCTGATGCACAGTTGTTTTTTTAGTTAATTTGATGAATCTTTATACAAGAGATATAACTCTGAAGTTGGCCATGTGTACTTTAATTCGTAAAACAAGGTGCGGGAGATTGGTCACTACAAAATAATTAATGTTATGTTTGTAAATCTGGTACATTAACTGAAAAGAGAACAGATTATTCTATTTTTATCAATTATTAAACAACTTGTAGATATTTCCTATGATAGTAAATTAAGCGCTTAAAATCTTCGTATACCGCATTAAAATGTGAAATGCCTCTTAACGTTTCAAAGTTTATGTTGGCATAAACATGGTTAACCTTACCACATTAAAGTTGTGTTGTTGCCTTTTCATGTAAGCTGAACCATGCTCATTGGAGACTGTAACCATCCTGCAAGGTATATCAAACCAAACCTTTCAGTTATTGTAACTATGTATGCACGTTGCGTTTTGTACTTAGTATTGTTTTAGAAGTATAGTGTGGGATTTTATGTTTGTATTAAGTAATTTCAGTTTATAAATCATGTTGGATTAAAACTTGCCATTCTAAAATTACCATTGAGTTTCAAAAACAATAATTTACATTTTTTAACTAAAACATTCACGTAACGTTAAAATAGAACAATGTTCAAAACTAAACGCAAACCTTTCAGTCAATATAAAACAACGACTGGCAGGATTTCACATGACATTGCGACCGTGAACATAGATAATCCCAAAAAATAGTTCAAGAGAATCTGATTCGGAAATAGATGGCACTCCTCCATGCTCAACAACTCACATGCCTCAAAGCTGAGGCATTCATTTTTGAGAAAAGCATTATACAAGCCTCAACCAGTAAGAAACCCATCCTGGCCTCTAAATGTATTATATGTAAACAGTAATTATATATTGTGAACAGAAATAACTCTGAATAATGGAGGTCTAACCAATCTTCATGGTAGTTCATGTAAAGCTCTCAGTTCTTTATTTCTTTGGTAAAGTTTGCTAAAATCGCTGTTATTACTACAAGATACTTTTGTTGTTCTAGACAAAATTATATTTTAGGTAATTATAGGCAACTTTTTGTTGAAAGTATAGTATTTATTAATTACAACCGGCTGACTATTAAACAAACGAAAAATACGACTTGGTTGTACTTATTCAGTGTTTTGTACTTATTCAAGCTTTGTATTTGACGAAATTTCTTGCCTCAGGCGTTAATAAACAAAATGTTCAGTCCGAAACATTTGTATCAATACCACAGTGTCAATAAGTATTTATCATTGTTACAAAGCAAAAAACTCTGTTTACCCAAACCATCATCACCATAACATGACAGGACGTTTGCGTGGGTCTTACAATATGCTGAAATAAAGAGGGAAACGGAAGTCTCGCCTATTGTTCGGTATTCAGTTACCCGACGGTGCGGCAAGGTCTTAAGGTTTGCGTACAAGGTCAGAGAATATAGGAAAGTAATTTCTAGAAATTAGTGTTATCTACGAACTGTGTTTTAATTAAAACAAGCATGTAAATAAACGGCCAGTAACATAGAATGAAATAATCGTTAAAATAGTTTATTCAAAAATACTCCTACATCTTTAAAACTTTCCCGTATCTAATTCATAATCAAAGACGAATTAATGTGTTTATTTGTGGACTTTAATGTATTGAATAAGGTCTCATCACGCCCGCGCCGTTTCGACCTCGTTGCATCGAACGCGGTCACGAGTAGACATTTTATTTGTGACCAATGTCAATGTTTCTACTATTTTGATATGATTATGTGCATGAATAGACTAGTCATTACGCCTCTTTGAATATGAACTTATTTGATGATATTGAGGTTCAGAATAATTATTGTCATTGGAGTTAAGACTTTCTCGACTAGAACACATAGATAAAAACTGAATCACAGTAGGTACACTTATATTATTTAACGGATTACAGCCTTGTTTAATGCGTATAACTGAAGGATTTTATTTCTTTATCAAAAGTTTGATTATTATTATTAAAAATTAAATATTATTATTAAATATTTTTTAGAATAAGTTCCATGTAGTGTTGTAGCCAACTTTGAGAAAAACGCGCCTAACAAACAGTATGCAACTTCTCACATTGATGTGAATAGGGTCTTGCTACACATTTTACTTAGATTGATGTCAGGGAGCGGCCAACGCTGGCGGGGGCCAACTTTTACCAGAATACGTCCTTGTGATATGTATTAGCACTTAGATGCTATATTAAAATCGAAAATACTCGAACTGTTCATGTGTATCTGGGGCCTTAGAAGAGCGTGGTGCCGTATGACGTCATCCCTACCCTTCTTCAACAGATACACTTAACTTTATATCTCAACTTAAAAAATTCAAAGCACATTGTTCTTATCTTAATTCCAAGAAAGTTTTTGAAAAGAGTGTTATTTTAACTTTCTTTTTTTTCTCATTTGCTTTTTATTTAAGTAGATTTTCCTAAAGTTTGAACCATTGTTTATTAGGAAATTGTGATTATTTTTGAGATAGCTCCACGAAAACCAAAAGGCTAAGCTTTGAACGGAGGTAACGAATAATACCACCTATTACGAGTAGAGCAGTAGTGTAACCATAACAGGAAAACGTATACAAAATTGATTACTATATAATAAAAAAAATATATAATAAAATATTTAAATATTTATAAAAAAATGTACCCTGTAGTGTTTTTTTTCATATACAGGGTTCCACTCATAAAAACGGGATTTTTAGATTTTACTATTACCATCGTAAAATCTGAAAAGTGCGATAACTGGAGGCCCACTGATACAAATGCTTACTCTCACTTGGATTCGCAGAGTTGTCCATATAATTGAGTTACATAGATACCCATGTTATATGTATAATTATTAATCAATACATAGCTACTACCTGCAGGTATCTTTATTACATCTCATGAATTTTACTTATTACCATCTCTTTTATGAGGTAAATTAATATTTGAAGCAGATACCTTTGCCTTTGAACCGTACATAGATGTTAGTTTGACTACACTTCAAATAAAAATCCACATTATTAAATTTAATAAACACTATTGGGTATAGGGTTGCCAGATCAAGGTATATCAATTCCTGGACATTTCTGGGGTTGCAGATAAAAATTTTGTTCAACATTAAAAGTTAAAATCCGTTACCTTATATAAGCCTTTTAACTATAAATTCACACACACGGCCGGCATGCGGAGTGCGTATGACTCTGAAAACTAAGAAAGAAAGACGGAGCTCGATGAAACATCAAAATGAAGCTAGTTTTTTATATGTGTGAAGAAAATAATATACGAAAAAAATAACTAAATTGTGAGGTTTATGGCAGATACATTTTTGATTATATAAACATACAGAATATACCTACAGCAAAATCTGTTCGTTAAAATACTTCAATATACTGCACAATCTTCATGATTATTATTGTGTATTTTATTTCATGTATTGTTGTAAAACATATTTCATATTTTTAAAGATATAAATGTACAAAATATACATTCAGCAAAATCCTGTCATTTTAAAAGCTTTACAATAATACTGCACAGTCATTACGATTATAATCGTATAATTTTTCGCCATTTTTTAAAATTATATTTCATATTTTTGAAAATATAAATATACAAGATATCTATAACAGCAAAATCTGTTCATACAAAACTTTACAATAATATTGCAAAATCCTCACGGTTATTATTTTATGTAATGTTTCAAAATTTTTTTATGACATTCTGGAGTTTACGTTCTATAAGATAATAAACAATTGACCAAGGGCGGGTTTGGTCACGTTTATGGTAGGGTTTCGTCGCAGGTGCCGTAGTTAGAAAGAAAACTACATGGTGAGTCTTTTTAACTGACTTCAAAAATGGAGGTACTCGATTCTACCTGTATGTATGTAATATAGTCAGAACTGCAAAGTTTTGCAAGTGTATTATATGTTTCTGTGTTAATATATTTGTATTTTTGTCCACGTTTTACGAAGAAACCGGATATCGTATTGCACAAATTCATGTTTTAATAACCTCTCAATTTAAGAGTCACTGTAATTTTTATCAAAATCGGTTTAGTAGTTTTCAGGATATGGATTGTTTTTATTTTAAAATATGAGCGTTTGAACTGCACTAACTACTGGGCAGATTTGAACGAAATTCTGTAGGCTTTTCACTCATATTATGTAATAAAAGGATCTGGAATAATATATAATACAAAAATTAGGTGTAACAATTGTAGTGAAGTGTGTTTGAATATTTAACGAACTTATACCCAGTGAAGTTTTGTGAATAATTATTTTTATTTTAAACGTAACGAGTAAACATTATTAAAAATGCATAAATAAAAGTAATCTAAAGAAATTAAACCTACATTAATGTAATCTAATTAACTAAAAACGGATAAATAACAAAAAAAACATCAAAACTGGGCATCTACCTAAGTAGGTACGTAAACCAACCTGCATAAGGCTAATAAAATATAATAGGTATCTAATTCTAATCTAAGCGCGATCCATCATCGACCGCACCATTACTTAACATCACGTGAAATAGTGGTCAAGTGCTAACCAGTTCGGTATAAAAAAGGGCTTAAAGAGCGGCCAACCCGTCTTACTTTTCATACAAACGTTCGTACGTGATTATGGCGTTGTAACAGATCTTTCTTTGAAACTTTTGAGCTAATAGGTATCTTGTGCACTATATCTGGGTTTGTATGCCAACAAAATAAAATTGTAGAAACGACTTCAATATAAGCCAAAAATCTGCTTTTTTGTACAAATTTAATCTGCCCGGCTAGCATGCGCGCCACGAGTAAATTTTGTCTACACTTTATCTCATGTAAAATAGACATATCTCACTATGTCTACGAGTGCTAACATGGCAGGGCAAAGAACTCGTCCTTGTTTACCTGTACTTTGGCTACCCGTGGCTACTTGTCGACCAACACTTACATGCGCGTCTCAGTATAAATCGATTTTTGACACTTATCTGCGAGTATTTGCGTGAATTTTATCTTCCTACTTTTTGAGGACGAGATAAATCTGTAGTATATCTCGCGCGTCCCAGTATAATGGGGGCGATTGACGATTTAGTACTAATTAACTTTCCGCCCAGTTTCAGCAGACCCGTACTATTTGTGTGTGTAATCAATACAATAACGAAATTTGAATTTGAACACAACTCACGAACTTTTGTGCGTAGCTTAAATTCAATATCTTTGAATAAAGCGGTAGGTAGTGTTTTAATTATTATATATTATAACTATTTTTAATTATTATATACCATAAGTTGCTGATTACAAAAAAAAACAGTTAAATGTAAGTAAATCAGTAGGTATTAAAAACGATAAAAATTTTAATGAAATTCGCCACAGTCAATATTTAAAGTAATCTAAATGAATAACTACTTTTAGGGTTCCGTACCCCAATATGTTGCTATAAAATACTAATAGGTATATTATATTGTTTAATGAAACGAAAAACAGATAAGCTTATAGGGATAAAATATAAGTTTTTATCACAGCTACTGAACTAGTTTTTAGGGTCCCATTTATTTGTTCTTTATTTAAAAATATATGTAATAAGATTTTATAGCAAAATAACCATCGTTAAAAAAGATAAAAATTAAATACTTGATGCATAAAAGTCGGCAATTCAATGTTTCATTCGTTTGAAAATTACATCAACGGGAACAGTTTTTAATCATAACCTTCATAGCCATCATACCTAACACAATTCCTAATGAAGTGTCGAGAACGGGAAAAATAAATTAATCGTTCATAAAAATATGGTATTTTATTGGTTTTCAGTCCATCACTGCTTATTTCCTAAAACTGTGCCAAATTCAACCAACAAACAGCGCAATGGAGAATCGTCCACAGATAATCTCAATGAACAGATCTTAGCGTGGTGCGGCCGCTGCTATATCGTCCGCCACTTGTCTCTCGTGTCTTGCGTGACATATCTCTTATTTGCACATGCTAGCCAGGCTGAACTTAGGGCTTTCAGAATGTACTCATAAAAAGTAAAAATAGAGAACATATTTTGATAGAAACCTTGCAAATATAATGGAGATTCTAATTGATAAACATTTGTTTTACAAACATGTAAGGCTTATTAAAAAACACGTAATTACCGGACCAAGTTTTATAAAGTTTACGCACAATATTTTTCGTTAAATGTTATCTCGTTCTCACTTGCTTGTTAGCCAAGTGGCGGAAAGAGGAATTCGGCGGACGGAGTGAGACGGAGTGTTGAATGCCAAGCGCTGAAGTTGAAAAAAGATGAAACAACAAGCTTTCAATCACGCTCGCTTTGACGATAGACGGACCGGGAAGGGCCCTCTTAATGACACTTTAGGGCCTGACACTGACCTCAAGAATAGTAGGATTACGTACTATTTAGGTAGACGCCAAACATACGGACACCTACTATTTGTAATATTAGTGAATTCCGGGACAGTAGAGCGAAATTACTGGACACGGGACAAGACGCCCCATTCCGGGACAATCCCGGATTTCCCGGACGTCTGGCAACCTTAATTGGGTAACATATCATAACGTACAATCCTCACTTAGTACCGCTCTATTTTTAAATTTAACGCATCAAAGAGTGACAATTGCCCATGAATGTACGGCTTGGACTCTAGCTAGGGATTCCGTGCTGTGTTTATTGCACATATTATATATGTACGGAACCCTAGGAAGGCAATTCCAACTCGCAAGTGGTCTGATTCTGATAGCCTAACTTTTGACCTCAATCTTAGCAGTACTTATGCATTGTTCTTCCACTCCATTCTAGTTCGCGTAGCGGCAATCATTCATACTAAATAACAATATATATAAATAAAGAGGAATTTATTTCATAATATTTTGAACACAGCTTATCGTCTCAAGAGAAATCAGAACCGGTGTCCATGAATTAAAATTTAATTATTCTTGTAAAAACAATGAAACTCCGTTTATGTTCATAAGTTCTAGTTAGATTTGCAAAATTAATTACATAACGAAATTATTCTTTCTCCTTATTGTCTTCCATTTACTAAGAAAGTCAAACACCACTCTTAAGGGCTCAAACATTAAAATATAAAGCACGAAAAGTGACAACTATACGAGTTTACTGTTGTATAGTGGTACATAAATTACATATTTTTTATGGCAAACCCTATACTGTACAAGTTAAAATAATCGTGAAATTGAAAATAAGAAATTAACGTTTATAAACTAACTGCCGTTTGAGGCACACTGGGGACTTGAGGCACCTATGACTTTTTCGAAATTAATAACAGCTATGGCGGTATATTTTACGTCAATGACATCTTTTCTTCGTGTATTCATTTTTATTTCTCTAACCCGAATACCATCGTACGACAATTTAACGAGCAAAATAAAGATGTAATAGATGTAGGTGTGAACTGATAGTATATGGTGTTCGGGACTAGAACGTATTTCTGCTATAAAACAAATAACGGAGTTAACTCCAATGCAAACGGCTTACTTGGGATAGGTAGTTAACGCTAGAATGCCTTGAAAAACTTGACGATATTTAATGGGACCTCTACAGCAATGTAAATCCTTAGTCAGTGGCAAAGAGGCGGTGTGTGCAGGTTTCTACTGATATATATTTCATGAAAATATACACTTTAATGTCCTTATTGCTTTTGGCATCGAACTTCACTTCCTTTATGAGTTACTCTATACTAAAATAATTAAGGGTGGGTAAATCCCACAATTTGTTTGCGAATACCCCGCATCTGAAGCGTTCGTAGCTAAGTGAAGCGCTCGTAGCGGAGTTCGCGTTCAGCAAAGTTACGCAACGTCCGCCGCGTTCTAGAGTTGGTTGGGTGACCGCTAGTGACTTTACTACTGAACACTTCCGTGTTTCGGAAGGCACGTAAAGCCGTCTGTCCCGGTTGTTGTCTTAGGATGGCAATAGTTATAGCAAATCGGTAGGGCATTTTGAGAGTGCCCGTCTGGCTGACTACCACCATCAAGAAGAAAATCTGTCGCCAAGCACCTAACGCTGTATTTCGGCAGCTGTCTTTGAGAGCTAGTAATTAAAGGTTAGCCTGAACAACATCTTCGACCACATCATCACTTACCATTAGGTGAGATAATGGTTAAAGAATAAAATTTTTATAGGTAGTACCAGTTTTTACATCATCAATAATTTAGTCCCAAGCTTCCAAATTACCTAAGTAAATTCAATTCAAGCTTTTTTGACTGAAATGTATTGAATAAAATGCAAATCGTAAACAATGTGGAAAATTATTGGCAAGGCGTTCGTGATTATCCAGGAATGAAATTTCAATAATTTATGTGGATAAATAATTGATTGCGTGCGGTTTTCACCGCAGTTTCTATAAACAGGAACCGCGACTAGTCCAGATGGAAATAGATCGACACAATAAAAAATATAACAGGTAGATACTTACGATAGTCATGTCAACGAACTAATAGACATTCCCGTAATGGTTCTGTAAGTGGATCAAAACTTTCTTATAATTGCCATGTAGAGTAGCCAGTGAACCTTGACCTCTCCCAAGACATGTTTAACAGGCAATGAGTTTAGTTATATGTATGTAGATTGTAGGTAAATCTATTCATTACAGCTAGCTATAAGAGTACGTACACATTTATTGTTATTGCTAAATGACTCTGATTACTATCTCACCTGTTGTTAATCATGTGTTCAAAGACGTTAACTTTGGCTAAGACCACTGTCCACATACCATTTAAAGTAGTCCTAAATCATTGTTTCTAGTTGCTGTTATGTTTTTGATGCAATCCACCTTTAGGTACCTCTCTTGCTGTACGGTGATTCTACCTACTTTCATAGAAAATAATTGATATTGTGTTCTACATCTATAGGAGTACTAAGAACTGAATAATTAATAAACTGATCATGTTAGAAGCAGAGCGGTTAACTTTTATAATTAATTTCAAAAATAAAACCCCGCCCCCTTCGGGTTTGCCATAATTCCCACGCTTGGCAGGTGGCTTGGGGATTGCAGTGTGAGATATTAGTCCCTCAGAAAGTGCTGCTACCCACCTTCAAGTGTGTTACCCTTAGTCGCCTCTTACGACATCGTGGTTATTGACCTCTGCCTATAACATATGTATTTCGTCACAAGTGACTAAATGCACTGCGTCCATCTCCGTGAGTCATACAGTTGTTAAGGCTCATGTAAATGTTATTTCATAATTCCAGACTGGCTCAAGGACTGCTGCCAGAACACACTTAGAAACTCCGTTGCTGCCTACTATGCCTACTGCCTATGAAACTAAGTCAGTGTCAGTGGCTATAGCCAGGCGAGCGTTAGCCAAAGTTCCCTGCTTCCACACGGTGCAGCTGTATCCCGCAGCATGATTCAAGTTGCGCTGTAGTCCATGCTTAATGTGGGCCATGATTTACGAGTATTGACAAAGAATGTACTTATAGGCCGAGAATTTAAAATGATGTTACTTTATCACAACCTCATCAGCTATTTTTTTTTTATAAAGCTCTTCAGCTTAGGCGCTGCGATTATCAAAATAATGAAACTTATTTGGCTCAACAAATAACCATTGAAATCCAACGGGCAATGCTGCCTACATGTTGAGCACGCTGCGAACTGGTAGTAGGTTGGAGCATTTGAACTGCCTGTGAGTCTGCAGTAGTCCTTAGATAGCCTTATTGCTTTTGTTGTATTAGCTGTAGTATTGTATATACACTTCTGGACTCATCTATTGGCCCACCTTGTATTTTCAGTTTCGTTTGGTCCTAGCTAAAATTTTATATTAGGTCGAGCAAAAAGTTTTTATACAGTTTTGAACCTGGCACATTCACAATTTCATTCAATAGTCTTTTTTTGAATTTCGAACACAGAATTTAAAGAAACAAAAGACAATTTGGAGCCTGTTTGTTGATATCAAACAATCGAATACTAAGAAAACTTGCTTTTATTGGTTTACTTGGATTTAATTCTTGACAAAGTAATTGATATCTTTGGTTTTGCAACAAACATTACTTATTCTTAACATTAAGGTGAGGTTCTATCAATAATCTATGGATACTTCACCTGAAGTCGCCGCCCAAGCTGTGGCACTTATTCAGGCCGGACACAGCCAAAGAAACGTGAGTGCTCAACTTAATTTAAGTCGATCTGCGGTCCGAAATGTTTATCGGAGGTACCTAGAGACTGGCGGCTTTGTTCGTCGCCAAGGAAGGCCACGATCTCGGGTCACAACTGAAAGGCAGGATCGATTCATCGTGACGACCAGCTTGAGAAATCGTCACCTTACCTCCATTGAGATACAAAACCAACTTCGCGACTTCCACGGAGTATCTGTGAGCGCTCGAACTGTTCGGAGAAGGTTAAAAGAACGCGATATGGTACCACACAAGCCAGCTAATGGGCCCAAACTAACGCGAGCCCACCGGACAGCGCGCCTTCATTTCGCACGCAGTCATTTAAATTGGACACAGCAAGATTGGAGCCGTGTACTCTTTTCTGATGAGTCTAAAATTGTGTTACATGGCAATGATGGAAGGAAGAAGGTCTACCGACGTAAGGGAGAGCGTTTCGCACAATGCTGCTTTGAAGAGAGGGTTGCTTATGGCGGTGGCTCATGGACTGTCTGGGGCGGTATATCCGCGAGCGGCAAAACTCAACTTGAGGTTGTTACAGGACCACGGCTGCCAACATTAAATGCTGAAAGGTACATTCGTGAGTGCTTAGAACCTCACGTGATACCATACGCGGACTATGTGGGCCCAAATTTCCTTTTTATGCATGATAATGCAAGAGCCCATGCGGCCGGCATCGTCAGGGAATATCTTCGGGATGTGAACATCACAGTTATGGACTGGCCAGCCAGAAGCCCAGACATGAACCCTATTGAACACATGTGGGACGAGCTAAAAAGACGTGTTAGGGCTCGTCAGCCAGTTGCCCAGACGATGCAGGAGTTGAAAACTGCCATAGAAGAGGAATGGGAGATGATCCCTCAAAATTTCATAGAGCGGTTGATAAACTCTATGCCTAATCGTATGAGAGCTGTGGTAGATGCCCATGGAGGCAACACGCGTTATTAAATTAAACCTTTATTTGATAAAACATGTTTTTTATTCAAAAATCAATTGCCTTTAACAAGGCGCATATCCGACTTGTTAGGCGTAGCTCCATGTCGTATGGTATTCTGAATTCAAATTTAAAACAATACGATCGAAAAAGATGGTAAAATGTGCCAGGTTCAAAACTGCATAAAAACTTTTTTCTCGACCTAATATAAAATTTTAGCTAGGACCAAACGAAACTGAAAATACAAGGTGGGCCAATAGATGAGTCCAGAAGTGTAGTTGTAGTATTTTTTTATAAAAGACATACCGCCGCTGTTACAAAAAGTTATATGTACCTATACTCGTACCTAGCTAGTTCTGATCGCCTACTCACCTACTGCGTCTAAATTGTTTTTTTTTTTAATTATCTTGTTTGGAGATTCTTACGAAATAACGAGAATTGCCGAAGTTCTATAGGTATATAATAAAAGAGCTGAACGTGCGCAGAGGGCTGTATTAAAAGTAGCTTTTACGAAACCTTTTAGATACCCCACTGATCGATTATATCAGGAAACAACATTTCTGCGGGGCCGTCAGCAGTATATCCTCGCTAGTATTTTAAGATTTCACAAAACTGCGCATGAATTAGTGATTGGTAAGGCTTTTTAATGTTATTAATAACTAGTCATTCAATTTAAAGCAGTCACTTAGTGACAGTACAATCACAACAATACAAAACAATTAGTAGTTACTACAATAACGAAGCTCAAAAAAAAACCCTCGGCCGCCAAAACTGTTCATTTATTAAAGTAAATGTATTCTATATATAAGAAATCGATGCCTAACTAATTATTATTTTAATAGTTTACACAGTAAAGGGTATTATGCTTACTTATGATTATCATATTAGTGGTAGTCTTTTACACACGCGACACAGCCATTAGTCTTAGGATACAAGAACTTATATGGGCATTCATTTGACAAAATAGAATAAACTTCTTATAGGTACCAGTTTTTACATTATCAATAATTCAGTTATCAAGCTTCATACCTATATATGCAAATTTAATTTAAGCGTTTCTGACTGAAATGTGTTAAATAAAATGCATATAGTAAACATTATTGGCGAAGCGTGCGTGATTATCCAGGAATGAAATTTCAATAATTTATGTGGATATATATATAATTGATTTCGTGCGATACAGGAACTGTGACTAGCCCAGATAAAATAGGTCGCCACAGTAAAAAATTGCGCATGAAACTTCTCTAATATGGTAAATACATAAGATAGTCATGATAACGAACTAATAGACATTTCCGTAACAGTTTCTGTAAGTGGATCAAAACATTCCTATAATTGCCATCTAGAGTAGCCAGTGAACCTTGACCTCTCCCAAAACCTTTTTAACAGGCAATGAGTTTAGTTTATATGTTATGTATGTAGTTTCTGCTTGCATTTTGGGCCCGCTACTAACTGGTATAGGTTGGAGCATTTGAACTGCCTATGGGCCTGCAGTGGCCCTTAGATTGCCTCATTGGTTTTGTTGTATTAACTGTAGTAAATTGTATATAGTTGTGTTTATATTTTGTTGTAGTTATGTTGTTTTAGGATCCTTCAAAAATAACGGGAATTACCAATGTTCTATGGGTATACTATAAAAGAGCTGAACGTGCGCAGAGGCTGTACTAAAAGTAGCTTTTACGAAACCTTTGAATGTAAAAATAAAGTTATAGTTTGGATATCCTAACGTCACTATATAAGGAAAACATAATAATATCAACCATTTAAGATAATAGGTTTCTATGAATTATATATATTAATATATATATTAATTGCTATAATTAACATTATATTGGCGACAAAACACAATATAATTAATTATAATCAATATAAATATACAGCACATACCTAAATAGTATTACTCAACAAAATATTGACAATTATTGTTTCAACCTTATTCATTACTGTGTGTAATGTAAAATAAAAAATAAAAACAATACATGTATTACATGTAAAGACAACATTAAGTTTTGTTTTATGCATAGATATGGGAAGAAAAAATAGCTACCCCGAAACAGGGAATCCTAGTGGAGTGGCTATTTGTACATTATAAGCAATATTGTTAAATACGTTTTTTCTGGTACAATAAATTATTATTTATTTATTTATTATTATTAATACTAATTATTTCTAAGTATGATTACAAGCACTATCGCGTGCTGAGCGAAAATCCCATTTGCATTTATTTGTTCCGGACGGGAATCGCACCCGCGTCCTCCGATTTTGCGCTGAATGCCTATTCCACTCGGCCACTAAAATGTTCGTCCTTGCCTCTTTGAATAGACATCCGGCGCGAAATCGGAGGACGCGGGTTCGATACCTGTCCAGAACAAACAATTTTGTGCTCCAATAATTTGTAAGTTGCAGTAGTTGTTGCAATAAGTCGAACAATATGGAGGAGTGTACATTCAAAAGTGGAAAGGTACTGTTTTATTAAAGTTATAAATATAACTACTAAAAACTCTTTTATTATTTGTTGATTAACGTAGAGCAATTTTGAAATAAGTATGTTCTTTACATCTTTACTTGCCCTATAAAATTTAAGTTTTATAAGCAAGAAAACTACCGAATTCACAGTTACAATAAAAACGACACTTGGGACTTTATAGCGTATGCTACGTATATAAAATATATGACCCATAAACACAGGGTCATAATAGTTAAAAACTTCAACGTCGTGTAAGCAGTCTGCTAAGGCACATTTTTTTTTTTTTTTTTTAACGTGTGAAAAATGCATTTACGCATTCCCGTCCACCCCGGGGAAGGTGGCCGGGATATGTCGGGCTCGACACCAACTACTCCCACAGCAGCAAGTGCCCCTACCGACTAAATAACACACGGTGTTCCATCTCTACCGCTTCTCGGCGGGATCGCAGGGTCGCTTTAGCACTCAACCACGAACCCGCCACGGTTGTCCGTTGCCGGACCCCTCCTGGGGTGCTACCCCTCACGACGCACCAGAACACATGGCACGTCGCTACCACCCAGGGACCAAGCCCGCAAATGGGCGTCAGACGACCCCGCTTCCGACGCCCAAGGTCCCCCTGCGACGGGTCAGATGAGTAGCCCCGTCGCCTGCTACTTCGGCCGCAGAGGATAGGGAGAGCGGCGCCTCGCTATACCAACACTCCTCCTCCCCTGCGGCCCCTCCGCGTCCGCCATCCAACGGTGGCGGCCCCGCCGTGGCCACGGAAGGTAGGGAGAGCGGCGCACCGTGATACCGGCACTCCTCTCCCGCCGTGGCCCCTCACCGTCAGCTGTGGTGTCGCCCATACAACACCACAGCCCGCCTCAGATGCGGTGCTGCCCATACAGCACCGCAGCCTACCCGTTGCCGCTCCAGTCTGGACTTAGAGGCAAAGCCCAGTGGAGCGGCCCCTCTGGGGCCGGCCGACTGCCCAAGCCAGCACGGCCCCTGGTTCCTCTTCGCTTCACCGTGGGTGACGAAGCCACGGCTACTAAGCCCCACCGCCACGACAAGGCGGGAACCCTTCGGGGGGCTGCTAAGGCACCTAACTCAAGCACAGATAAGAGCGAATAAAGCTAAATACCTGATATAGAATTAAAGTATGGCATTTATTTATGACCACATTGGCTAGTGTACCACGAAATACATTAAGATTGATTTTATACTTCCTTAACATAAATTTTTGTATGGAGTTATTTCAGTTGTACATACAAAAATGTTATAAATAAGTAATTTTTATATGAAGAAGACACATTTATTAGATTTTATTTCTAAGTAATCTTTTTCTTTCTAAAATACTTACTTATAGATGAATATATATATATATATATTAATACTTACAAAATACTTAATTGATAGATAGGAAGGGTGGATAAATTGGCGTAACTTTAGAATTTTCTTGATGAACTAGTATATTTCCTAGCCCTCGTAGAAAATCTGACGTCATGCGTCGAAAATTTAGGTTAAATGGTGACAGACATGTTTTTTTTTAATTACACCACATTACTCTAAAATGTTAGTAAAATATCGTAAATTACTTACTATATTTATATTTAACATTCTAACATCTTAATTGACGCGTATGTAACGTACGAGACATACACTTTTGAAAATCCAGCCCCTCTTTACAATTTAACGATGCTAGTATACTCTGACAATCTGCTATGTTTTGAAGCAGTGATGGCTCAGTGGCATTGACTATGGATTACCGCGCAGCAGGTCCATGGTTCGAATCCTACCGCGGGCTTGAGCTTCACCGTATGGTGGTAGAATATTTTGCGAATGCCCACCTGGCTAGCGACCACCCTCAGGTAGGTAGAAAATCTCTCGCCAAGCACCTAACGGTGTGTTCCGGCAGGTGACCTTGAGAGCCAGTATTTCTAGGTTAAGCCTGTTAACACCTTCGACCACGTCATCACTTACCATCAGGTGAGATTGTGGTCAAAGGCTATCAGCAATAAAAAAAAAGTGTTAAAAAGGGAATTTGTAAAAAAAATGCTTAAAATTGCATCACAATCAAGGGATGTACCTTTATTAAACGTGCGAAGAGTAGGTCTTAATTCAGGGGCGACTTCAAGAGATTGTGGATGGATCCGCCTTGCAGTCTGATACTGACATTTTTATTATAAAAAGTAACGCTCATATTTTTGTTTAAAGATTGATAGAAACAGGTGTTAGATAGTATATAACTTACCTACTATTAGTTGCTATTATGATCAACAATGTTTCGGCATCTATAGCTCGTTGTACGTCCGCCGTGGCCGCGTCATGTTTGTACTGTATGTATGTACCACACTGAAGATCGTGATGAAGACTTCCGATAGTGTCCGAAACATCGACAAATATCGACTAATAGTAAATTGTGTACGCTCTAACAGCCGTGTTTGATCTATCTTGAGATATAATCGTGTATACCGACGAGGGAAGACGTTTTATAGAGAAGTATGATCGCCTTCAATCACCACCCATTTCATTTATATGTCACTATAATACTTCAATTATTGTGTGATCTTTTGGGTTGATGCGTATTTATCCTAAAACGTCTAAACTAATATGTTACGCTATCTAACTCAACCACATTAACATAATTTGGTTTTACATTAAATTCATTAGTAGTTAAGAAGTACTTTTGATAAAATGACACAAATTACTAATATCTGGTACATCCATCCGAAGAAGCAGTGATGGCTCAGTGGCATTGGATATGGAATGCCGCGCAGCAGTCCGTGGTTCGAATCCCGCAGCGGGCTTGCGCTTCACCGCATGGTGGAAGGGCATTTTGCGAATGCCCGCCTGGATAGCGACCACCCTCAAGTAGAAAATCTGTCGCCAAGCACCTAACGGTGTGTTCCGGCAGCAGTCCTTGAGAGCCAGTGAAATTACAGGCACATAAGACTTAACAACTATGTCTCAAGGTGACGGGCGCAGTGAAATTCGTGACTTGTGACGAAATGCATCTGTTTTAGGGAGAGGTTAACATGAGGTGGTCCTCAAGCTTGTACCGTCACAACAGCATTTAAAAAAGGCTCTCTAAGAAGAGAGCATGTTACGATATAACAATAGAAAACATTCGGATATTTATTCAATAATTCAGTGCACATTATTTTTACTTTATTTTAGTATACTCTATTCGTGGACTCCCATAACAGCCATATATAAACAGGTATTCCAAATCCCATCTCATCCTCAAAGCTTCCTTACGGAAAGAAACGCGTGAATGCTTTCAGAATGTGCCACCATAACAGGTTTTTATTGCTTTTGCTTTTAATATGGGAATTCATCACGCTTTACTGCGACGAAAGAACCATTCAACGATAAACAAAATATCACTCAAATTGTTGCTCAAATATACTTTTACAAAGTTTTGGCAACAAAGAAAGCCACAATAACCTTGAAAAGGAATCCTTCTTTATACATGAGAAACCAAATTAAACTCTTTTAAAACCAAATTTGGTTCAGTAGCTGGTTATTTTGAGGTGGATGCAAATCAATTAGGAGCTTGTAATGAAGAAATTAAAAAAATATCATTTGACCAATGTTCAATCACAATGCGCGCTGAGTGTGGCTCCTAGGAGATTGTCAAAAAGCGCGTTTTCTATGGGATTGTAATTGAACACGCACGAGGCCAATCTTATGTCAAGTAGTACTATATCAGCCGGATCGTCCACTGCTGAACACAGCATCCCCATATTAAGGGGGTATTCGTCATAATCCCCACGCTTGGCATGCGTCTTGGGGATCACAGTGTAGGAAAGCAGTTCCTCAGAAAGCGTTGCTGCCCACCTTCCAGTATTTTTCCCTTAGTCGCCTGTTACGACACCCACGGGAAGATGTAGGGTGGTGCAATTCTAACCCGGCATCCTACGGGGAAGGCAAGTAGTAACCTCTGCCTATAACAGATGCATTTCGTTCCACGTGATGCGATGAACTACACTACGCCCATCATCTTGAGACATACATAGTTGTTAAGTCTTATGTGCCTGTCATTTTCACTGGCTCTCAAGGATTGCTACCGGAACACACTGTTAGGCGCATATAAATAAATAAGAAGAAAAAGAAATATGATAAAGTTATACATTTTTGGTTGTCCGATTCTAACATTTTCACTTAAATGTGACAACTCATTAGCGTTGAAGAGGAGTTCCAAAAAAAGAGACTTAAAAACAGTTGCATTATATATTGTTTTTCTTACCTAAAAGGTAATCAAGCTGTTATAAACTACCTTCTGCACGGATTAGTTTTCAAAATTACCATACATAGTTTTATTTTTAAGATGTAATGTAATTGTCACCAATTTTAAATACCTGAATCTAATACTTTAGATGTTTTTGTAATAAAATTTTGTGAATATGATTTTTTCATCGTAATGATATTGAATTCTAATTGATAATTGTAACAAAACATTAATTTGTTAAAAAAAATGTAATATTATTAGGTAGGTATTAAAAAGTGGAAATAAGAATTATTCAAGACTTCAATTCTTTTTTCATCCATATATACACCGTGTCCCAAAATTCAACGATAAGCCGGCATCGGTGCATGGACCTACTCATGACTCCTCGGAAAAAAAATAAAAAAATTATAACTGTTTTTTTTTATTAATTACAGAGACTTTTATAAATTTCATCGATATTCGATACCCATTATGCTATTTTCAACTACCATGACCACAATTTTTGACATATTTTTGATATTTTTTGTGCATTAGCAACCTAAGAAGAACGGCTATCTACCACAATCCTTTAAAATTACGGAAAGTCTGTATTTATTTTACAAAAATCAGTAAAAAAAAAAAATTTTCTTATAATTTTCATAGATTTTAACATTCTATGCACTTTCTATAGTCTGGGTTAAAAAAAAAAAGTATGGACACTACCATGGCAAGTTTTATTAAAAGTTGGCGCAACTTTATAAAAGTCTCTGTAATTAAAAAAAAAAGAGTTATAATTTTTTTTTTATTTTTTCCCGAGTAGTCATGAGTAGGTCCATGCACCGATGCCGGCTTATCGTTGAATTTTGGGACACGGTGTATGTATGCTTGTGTTTCTCGTATTGTGATCATAACTTAAATAATAATATAAATGTAATATTATATATCTCTTTCGTATCCGTTACCCTGTTTATCAGAATATTACACAGTTGGTATTAAGCTTGAAGCTTTGTTTAATTCCTCGGTATTCCGTATACAACATACTAATTCACTTACGTTAATTAAAGCGCGATATAATCACGGTTTTATCGCCGCACCTAAATTCATTACGAACACTTTGCCAAATTACAAGTATACGGATGGAAAATTCCAATGTTGTGTGTGTGCGCTGTGAGCCGTTATGGACCAAAATAGAAAAACCGTATTAAATCGAGTCATTTTCACAAAAATAGACGTATAGTCTAACGCTCATATACAACATTTAATTATTTAACTCATATGTTACATTCTGTAATGCTTAGGCTATTCTTAATTTTCAGTAAATAGATACATCGCGTATAAGAATTGAATATAACTTTTATTTCTTAATAAAAGGAAAACAAATTTTAACGTACAATTTGTACAAATTAGAACCTCTTGTAGTAAATGTAATTGATCAGTTAAGTGCGATTAGATAAGCTCAGCTGAGCTTACCTAGTCGTTCTTAACTGATCAATTACATTGAGGGCCTGTTTCAGAATGTTTGAGTCAGTTCCGGTTATACTACCCAGAATATATTTAATAAATAAAAGACAATCTTTGTGTTTCACAGTCATCGATTTAGCCTATCCATCGGTTAAAGCTTGAAACGCGCTGCTTGTTAAATGTTATTTTTATCATTCAGTTATTTTATGTATAACCAGAACTTACTCGAACATTCTGAAACTGACCCCAAGCCTCGTTCAATGCAGTCATTACTTGGCAATTAACATTGTACGCATCCATGCTTTCGGATGGCACGCGAAGCCACCGGTTCCAGTTGTTGTCTAAGGATGGCAGTCGTTATAACATATGGATGGGCATTTTGCGAATGCACGCCTGGGAAACTTGTACCCTCAAGTAGAGGACCTGTCGCAAGTAGAAAACCTGTGTGTCGCCAGGAATAGGTGCTGAGGTAGTTGTTCAGTTTAAGAGCCAGTATTGCTAGGTTAGCTGGTCAGCTTGACTTCATCATCACTTACCATCAGACGGTTCATGTAGTGGTCAAATATTAGCATTTTATGAGCCATACAAGAAAAATATTCAGTAAATTTTATCACAAAATTTTACAGGCGTAGCACAGAATTGTCGCAACACTTGACTGTATAATTTTCTTTCAGAACCGTTCTACGATTAGGTAACTTTGTAGCGATCAATTTCTGATAGATACCTTTCAAAACAAAATATGATCATTCACGTTTGACAGTTTTATTTCTATCAAACCTTGATACTGAACAAACGTTTGCTGTGACATTTTTCTATCGATAATAAAATTATAATCTGTGTCAATGAGAGATAAAAAACGTTTTTAACGTTCAATATAAGATATCACCATGTTAATTACTTAGATAAACATTGGTTCGAATTAACTAGTCTGTACCTAACATATGTATTAATGGATACTAAAGGATATAAATTACATAATACAAAATATTTCGAAGAGCAACTATCTCAGAAAATGCCCACCTCCTGCTTATAGAAGCTGGTTTGAGCCTCTGTTAAATTGGTTTCATTACCACTTTATGGCCAATACAATCTGGTATTTATATATATATATATTATATATATGTGTATAGTATATTAACAAAAACAGTGACATATTTTTTCTTTGTTTCAGAATATATCAATACTAGTGGTACTGTTGTATAGTTGGAGAATCGGTGTAAATGCAAAGAGGTTTAAGGAATTAGATGATGTATATTATGGTGAGTACTATTTTTGTTTCAAATGGATTTTTCTCTTTTGTTAATTTGATAACACTTAATGGCAGGTATTACCTAGATTATAACTCCAATAGATTTATATCAGTGTCACTTGGGATGTTAAGAATTCTAATGATACCGCAGACGTCCAAATGTGTTCGGCTATTATTCTCAGATCGCATCCAGTCCTTTTTAGACCCTTGTATACCGAAAGCGTCGAAGGATTTTTGAATCAGAATTTTTATTACGATTTAGGTAAGAAAACGTGTGATTTTTCTTCAAAACCGATATCATATGGTGGTACACCATACATCTTTAGAAAACTAAAATAACGGACAACATGATTGAAAACTTTAGCGAATTCACTTCCTTATTGTTTATGTATTTTTTTTATATAGGATATATATAATATATTTTTTATAGACAGAGCTAAACATTTTTGATACAATACACTAAAGTTATTAATTGTTTACATACATAAATTTCACGTCAATAAACATTATAATTTTAAGCATCTTCAACACTTTGTTTTTTTTAAGTATAATCTTGAACAAATTCACTATAATTGTTCAAGGAACAAAAAACAATTGCTAACGCCGCCATTTTGTAAAAAAGTTTCATACTTTTTTCATCTAGATATTGTGAAAATTCAACATATCAATAAAATCTTTAATGCACATTTAACATTGAAACTCCAGTAAATTTATGTAAAATTCGAATCATATTTATATTATACTATTTTTATACGAAGCGTTCTAAAATTGCGCGTTAAGCTGGTTTTATCATAACAATGGCGGAGTTTGAGAAATTTATAATATATTTGTCTTTGTTACTAAATATGATTTCAAGCACTATCGCGTGCTTAGCGAAAATCACATTTACAAATTAATATACGAGCACAATTTGTTTTGCTCCTCTCGGCCTCCGGAACGTTACACTTTCAACTGACTACTGTGTGCTACAATTACATGCCAAACAAAAACCACAAATGGAAATTACAATTTACGTAAGCGGATCAATTATCCGAGAGAACTTTGATCCTCTGGTGATATACCTAGTAAATATCTAGGATCTAGCGAATTAATCGCTAGAAATGAGAGTGATCTAACTCGGCTCAAAGCGACGTAAGCCTGACTTTTCACGAAAAGATTACCGGTTAAATCAATAACAGCCGAATCTCAAGTTGTTCCCTTTAATTTATGTCCTGTCAGTGCCCAGCTCAAAGTAAGTAGAGGAATACGTCGCTTTCCTTTAAAATGTAAAGCATGAAAAATGAAATATCGTTCTTTGACCATCGTATTGGATTGAGATTTGACGTCATAACATGTAAGCTCAATTGGTTAGAGCATACCCCCGGCTCAAGGGTTGGATGGACGCGGGTTCGAATCCCGCACATGACTTAAAAAAAATCCTACCGTATATTTGTGATTTTGAAATGTAATCCGCATAGCAGGCGTTATTGCAAACCTAACAATATTAAAATTTTAACTTACTTTGTTTACTTTTTTTTTTTAACCTGCTGTATGTTTTATTAACAAACTACTACGAACTATATACAACACTACAGCTACTACAATTAAATCATTTAGATCATCAGCCTTGTTTACTTATGTAGAAAAACATAAAAGAGCTGATTAAAATTATACACATTTTACAAAACATCTTTATGAAAGCAACTCAATATACCTTTTATAACTTATAATAGATTTATGCTCCGATTTGCTGCGCAGTCGAGAATGATTGATTGGCTACAAAAGAACGCAATCTTTTGTATTGTGCCAATAAAAATTCCGCAGATCTTCAATTAATACGACTTTATTTATTGCACTGAATTTACTTTTCAATTATTGGATTCAATAAAGCTAAATTGAGTGTTATTTAAGTGACTTTTATTACATTTTCGCAATAAAGGCTGATTCATATATCTAAATAAAATGAAGACTATTGGTGAGTTTATGAATAGATGTGTAAGTGGATAATATTTTATTTTATTTATTTTATTTTATGTTATTCTGACGGATCAAGCACAAGGCCCACCTGATGTTAAGCGGACTAACCTCTGTCTATAACAGATGCATTTCGTCACAAGTCACAAATTGCACTGCGCCCGTCACCTTGAGACATAGTTGTTAAGTGCCATCATGTGCCTTTAATTTCACTGGCTTTCAAGGACTCCTGCCGGAACACACCGTAGGTGCTTGGCGACAGATTTTCTACTTCAGGGTGGTCGCTAGCCAGGCGAGCATTCGCAAAATGCCCTTCCACCATGTGGTGAAGCTCGAGCCCACGGCGGGATTCGAACCATGGACCTGCAGCACGTCAGTCCATAGCCAATGCCACTGAGCCATCATGTTTCATGGGTAATGCTTTCTACATTACGTTGATTTGATTTATTTTACTTATCTATAAAAAAAGCTACCAACTGCGAGTTGAAGGTTACCGATGGTCTCTACAGTACCAAAACAAAATTTATTTCTTGTATGTATCTACCAAAAAATCGTTGTTGTGATTTAAGTTCGTTTGCGATGGCCCGATTTGCATAAGGCTGTTTTTTGTCAATTGTTGTTCTACTCTTGTATGTATTACCATTTTTATGTAAAGCAATAACAAGAAACATTTTAAAGAATTAAAACACTTCTCATATAAATAGATTTTACTTTTTTGCGACCAATAACTAAAGCATGACCTATTTTATATATTATACGTTGACGTACGTATTTCTTCCTTATAAGGCTTCCATGGAGCGTGAACAAGCGCTAATGGAACAGCATTTTCGATAGCCGATACACAGCCTTGATGAAAATAATATTTTGTAGGATATTCAACACAGTAACAAATCTGTCTCGTTCTGTGAACATTTTAAACGTTTACAGTCCAAAATATACAGCCCTTTGTAGGTAGGCCGGAAGAACGGAGGAACGGATAGTCAGTTCTTCCGTGGCGTAAGCTTAGTGTAGGGGTCCTTTTTATTCTATGTTAGGGTTCTGTTTTTCGTACAGAAACCTAAAACGAACTACTTTAAACATCATATTTTAATGCTTAGTGGTCACACTACTGTTACTAACCGATAACCATATCGGTAATAAAAATGGTAAAGTTTTAAACAATCTATATATACAACAACGATATTGATTATAGTATGTGACGTTGCTGTCAAAGATTTCATTCAGGCGTCAACGTCTAGGTTAGAATTACTGGCTCTTAAGGACCGCTATAGGCCCCCTATTAGGTGGACTGACTACATTGTAGAATTTGCGGGTAGCCAATGGTTACAAGCGGCTAGTGGACGTACTTTGTGGGTTTCTGTGGGGGAGGCATTAGTTCAACAGTGGACGTCTTCCAGCTGATAATGATGATGATGCTGAAAGATAGCTGCTAGAATACAAGATATTTTCTATTCGAGCATGGTAGGTAGCCAGGTAATTTGCTAAATGCCTTACCAGCATGGTTAGCCAGATGATTCTCCTCTTTAAAATAATCGAAATTATTTATTTAATAAATTATTGTAATAGCGAAACCTAAGAAAAATCTAATCACAATTAAAATCAAAGGCGAAAGAACATTCTCAATTTGAAATAAAGTCAACACATAAATAGATACTCGATACTCTTTCTTTCCTATCTCCGGATAACTCAATTTTCGATATGAAAAGATATTTCTTGTTCAAGATGAGTTTGTCATTTCTCCGATATATCGTATATGATATATCATGTCAACAAGCACTTGGTATACATATGAAACAATTTTATCCGTAAAAATAAATGGTGGTATTTGCATGGAGGGCTTTAGGAAATGAATAATTTTGTATGATTGTGTTGAGCTTGTTGACTTATTCCCAATACGTGCTTAGTGTTCCGTTCTATAAAACAGGACCCTATTACTAAGCTTTGGTTGTCCGTCCGAATACAATGAACCTTTAAAGATATTTTGTTTTTCTGTATGTTAAAAACAGTAATAAATACTACGAATGATATTTTATTTGTAGAATATATACAAGCATCGATTTAAATAAAAAGGGACATTGGGTACGCTCTAATATCACGATTATCTAATGTGGAGAAAATTTAACACAAGCATATAATGCACACAGCTACACTTCCATTGCATACGATACGTTTTAATGAATGATGACAGGAAGACAAGCATGATGTAGATGCACACTATTTAGTCTCAATCAGCTGACGTCGTATCAGACTATTATCTCGTAAGTTCTCGAAAATGATAAAGGAAAGATTTGTATTTTTGTATGTAACGAATAAACATAAAAACTACTGGACCAATTTGAACAATATTTTCACCATAAGAATCCTACAAGAACAATAGACTATAGAATATTATCAAAAATATGTTTTTTTTGTTAAATACCCGTGTGAAGCCGGAGCGGGTCGCTGGTGTTATATAGGTATATACAGACCATGAAGTTACGCTGAATTGTATTCTATATGCTGTATTAATAAGTACATATTACATTTTGAAATGTGATTAGGAATTAATATATTCTGCTTATTCTGATGTCATATACCTTAGAAAGTGGGTAGGTAACTATAATAAGTTAAAATTTTAACTTAAGGATACGCAGTGGCTACCAAACTTTTAAATGTGTTTTTTCCCCACAATAAAGCTAAAAGAAAACAGTGGCCGATTTTTAGACTGACAAAAAGTCTTTTATACATAATTTTGTTACTTCGTAACAATACTACAGAAAATTATAGTATTTCGTAGAAGTTCGAAATTCCATTGAGCAATTTTTTGTTGCCTCTTTTAAAATATTATTTTTTACTTGTTGCTTGAAAGCCAGAAGGTATTAAAACTGAAAGCCTTTAGTCATCGTTAATTTTTTTTATTATAAATAAGATAAAGTGTATTGATGGGTAAAAATTGAATCAGACATCAAAAATATATCTAGTGACAATTCCGCCTTATTAATTAAAAAAAAAAATGTTATTATTGAATATGGATTTCCGCAAAGTAACGCCTGAATCTATTTATTAGCTTGAAAATTTGTTAGTTCTAATACGCTTCTAAATAAGATGTTTACCAAGATGCAGTGGTGTGCGTTATACAGGCTGCTATTATGCTTAAACCTGAAACATCTTATATAGGAAACAGTTTATAAAATGTTCCTCAAACAGGGCTGTATGCTGTATGTTTGTATGTGTATGTTCATTTGGCCTGTAGCATTGTAGACTCCAAACAACTGAACCGTATTCATTGCATTTATTTGCGTTAGAACCATAAACATACAGACAAAATCATCAAACTTCTAACTCTTCATTTGCAATTGATTAAAAACATCACATATTTATACATTTTTATCATCTGTCAGAGTTTTACCTTCAATCTTATTAAACTGACAAACAAGGTCGTCCTCCTTGGTAGTTCTTCGGAAACTTCGTAACTCGTTATGAAAAATTTAGAATTTTTATAAACTTCAAGATTGTTTGGTGCATTCTTTCTTGGCTATATTAAAAGCGAGGGAAAGACTTGAGGCAAATTTTCTCGGAAAGAACACTAAAAGTGTTGAAAGGTATTCAACCGTACAGAGCCTAGTTTACAACATATTTTTTAAATAACACAGCAAGTTTTACAACTATGCTTTTCATTTTTATAAGAATAGTAAAAATATACAAATCAACCTAAACGTTTTTTTTTAATAAATAGCGGAACCTTATTATTGTACCGCAAAACGTGAAGCAACTTGTTGAAGTCGTTATAAAGCCGATTTAAACACTGCTTCATATTATATCTACGTCGCGGCGTACCAATTTTTACAAGAGTATAAAACATGAGTTATATGTGCTGCACATAGAATCGCCTAATGAGATTCTAACTTAAGAGAAGTTATACTATATGGCTCGTCGCCTATTACATTGGACAAAAACCTTTTATTGCACAATGTTGGTGGTCACCTCTACCCTTTTCTACTCTATCTCTTGGGGGAATATCGGCTTGACGATATGTTATGATATGTAATTTGACACATTTCGTAGTAAATATATCCAGATCTACCATATGTATGTCCCGAAATGAAAGCTAGTGTTCTTTTGATCCTTTCTGAGGCACGCCGAGCGGTTACAGGTATAAAATATTAATATCCACTTTCGTATACATGTGATGATACGAATAGAACATC
This sequence comes from Plagodis pulveraria, assembly GCA_963890685.1. Taxonomy (NCBI): domain Eukaryota; kingdom Metazoa; phylum Arthropoda; class Insecta; order Lepidoptera; family Geometridae; genus Plagodis; species Plagodis pulveraria. Next base: position 10,123,737 of record OY982953.1, read on the forward strand.
AAGTTGGTGACACTTCTCTTGATCTTGCTCATTAAATGTATTTCTTTGTAGAAACAAGGTCTGACGGTTGCTTGTTGAGCTGCAAGGGTGCTTAAGTCCTCAAATAATTTTACTCGATTCTGCACTACAATTCAACAGCTATGTTATTTGAGTATTTTTTCCAAATCAATGGCAATTTTGGTCCAATATTGGACTAACAAAATGTATGTACTTACCTACATTCAAATACAGCCTTCTTCACTGTGCGTAATAAAACCAGTGTAGTTCTGTCGCTTTTCCGCATAGGGGTTATGTTATGTATTATTGAGTGCGATTGATAGTTATCAACTTGTTTAACAAGTTTGTGTAAGTATGTTATTACATTCCATTTGTGTAAATCTTATATTTTGTATTTCTAAATATGAATACAAGGACTAACGCGTGCTGAGCGAAGATCACATTTACAAATTGTTGAAGCACAACATTTTTTGTTCCGAACGGGAATCGAACCAGCGTCCTCCGATTACAGACAGACAGATATAACAAAAGTTGTAACTTTAATACCGCAAGAGAATGTAGTCCAAACACTGACTAGCACTACAACTTTTATTATTCAACTCGAGACGACAGAACGCGGCATGAATTTGTTTAGGCACTTTTTTCAATATTTGAGAGCGCGGTGACAGGTTGAGCCGTAGGGCCTGATATATTAACCACGAGTTGAGACAGCTTTATATCTTCATCCGACTTTGTGAACGAATTCAATATGAACATCACAAGATTATACATCTTGGGAAAGAGATAGCTTTTATGATACATATATATATATTTTGTAATGGTCGACATGAGTCGTTATTTTGTTTAGAATGTAGGATTTAAAAAACTAATAATAATGTTTTTTACTTACATGACACGTTATTAAGTATACAGACATCAGTAATATAATGGCTCCGAAAATTATATTTTTATAGCTCGTATAGCTAAATAAAAAAAATTGCGTAAATAATAATGTCAAATTTACGAAATGCGGCATTAAACCAAAATAAATTCAACACTAATTGGTACAGATGTTAAATTTATATCTTAATTCGAAATGACTATCCCAGCTTGATACTCGATTATTGGAAATAACCTACGTACTTTACCTGCCAATAGTACTTATTTTTTTATATAATTATTTTATTTCAGGGTGTGTTGATTTGATTTTATTCGGGTCAGTGTTTGGCTGCTTATTTGGGGAATATACGAATTTAATCGATACGAAAATCGAATACGAAAAATCCGTAACGGTGAATTATCTAATATTAGTCATTTCACAGTCAAATTATAATTTTCCTAAACTTTCACAATATTGAAGATGTCATTTTCCGATTTTACCCGAGGAAACTTAGTTACGAAAGTAGGTCTATACTTAATTTGTTGACCCTCAAACTACAGAATATAAAAAATATAACTTGTACTAAGATTGGCATAGAGGTAGCCCCCTGGTGAAAATAATAGGATTAGCTACTCTCTAACGCGGTGGCTTCCTTGTAAATAAAGTATTAAAAAGAAGATTGCACCATAATAAAATTTTCTCAGCAACAGAAGAAATAGTTTTAACGAAGACTACTGCAACATAATTGTAAGAATTTATAAAATTAACGTCGTTAAAACTATTTCTTCTGTTGCTGAGAAAACTTTATTATGGTGCAATCGTCTTTTTAATACTTTATATATATATATATATATATTTTGAAGACAAACCTGTGGCAAAGTCATATAAAGGTGCAACGACGAGCGAAGAAGAAAAGTTAAGCTAGTGATAACTATAACGTGCGAGCCAAGCGAGCGAAGTGAGCGTATGGCCAGATAGGGACAAAAGAGAGTATGTGTGTTTATATGCTCAATTTAGTTTCATTTGTACTCAATTTTCATTTTATGTGCAATTCCATTCATGGATATAAAACATAGTGGATTTTGATCCTGCGTTGTTTAAACGAATACCTTTATTACATTGTTCAAATAAAAATAAATGAATTGAATCCGAATTTCGTCAAACTAATAATAATTCTTCAAGTGATTCGCAACATAATGTAATGCAGAATATTCTATTCATAGTACAGACCACTGTGTTGCAGCTGGGTTCAATTAATTCTTCAAAATAATTCAGCGCAGACTATGGATGTCTGGGTTGCATCTGCCTCCGTATGTATGCAGCCCGGGTTGCACGGAACTTTTATTTAGTATCATTTTTTTTAAATCTCTAACCCAGACTGTAGGTAATTTTTTGTCGTTGTTCGCGAATGATATTGTTCATCTAATTTAAAACAATTATTATTTGATAATAAATATTATTTAATAATAGATTCTCCGATGAATTTATTTGTTCCGGATTAATTGCGTAAAGAAATCCCCAGCATTGCTCTCTCCATAGCTTGTGTAATGACTCTCAGCCTCTCCATTAGGGTCACAGTTAAGGACCGACATAGCTTTCAGAATTTTGAAGTTGAGGTGGCAATGAGCAGGCCACAATACTCGACAAACCGATAGCCTATTATGAAGAAGGTTTCCGAGTGGTTATCAGATTACACAGGAAGATTTCGAATTGGCAGGCCCTAAACTAGGTGTAATAACGATATCATAAAAGTTGCAAGTAGCCAATGGTTACAAGTGGCTAGTAGCCGTTCATTGTGGTGTTCTATGAAGGAGGCTTTCCCTAAACAGTGGAAATCTTCCGGTTGATGATGATGAATAAGTAATGGAACATGTTTCATCATCCAAATAATTGTAATACCTAAGTCATATTTTTATTTATAAATCCAAACTATTAGTCCAATTCTGTTTAAGGTATTTATTCTCATAAAGATAATATCACTTACATGAGCACAACATAGGACTTAAAAAGTATGAACATTTTCACTCGTGGCGTCGGTCACTTTTGTTTTGTGTTAAAGTGAGTACTCATTATAGTTTATTATTTGACTACAAGCAATCTGATACAAGATATTCGTTTAGTTTGGCCTTAAATGAATCATCACGTTTTACATTAATAGGCAAATTATTTTAAAGTTGTGCTTCTTCATAAGTTATCATTCTGTTACCGTAGTTGGTTCTTGTTTTTGGTAAGACAAGAAAACTAGTCCAGCGACTGCTACATTTTGAATTTGTTTATATTTTGTGAATGATATGTTAGTGTGGATGCTATTGCTGAATGTAAATGTGTATCGCAACGAAGTGTTTAATTCGTAAAACGTTTTTTGGCCATATCGAGAGCGATAGTAAAAAAATAAGCCCTTTATAAAAGTCGCTGCTAAATAAGGATCCAGCAGAATTGTACCAGGATACTCTCGATAAAATAAGCAAAAATTACAACAAAGCCACCCCCAAAGCATTTTGAATTTGATTATATTCAGTCAAGTACATCGTACGTGATCTCCTTAATGAAATTGAACGAGAATATTGTCTTACTCACTCTTGCACGATATTCTTACTTTATTACATTTCACTTCAGTACGCTCTCGACTCCACTCTGCGTTATTTTCCCTTACAAAACGCTGTAAGAAATAATCGGAGTAAAAGATTCCAGTCCCTTCTTACTTATGCATCGCCTTCCGTACTTGTGATCCCACAAATGAATTATACAAAGGAACCTTTCATCACGTGAGCATTCCTTATTTATCCCGTCTTCCATTACGTTTTAAGCCACTCTTTACGGTATTAATAGGAGTTAGCTTTTAGTACAAATAGCATGGCTTTTGTGAGTAAATGACGGGTAATTTCAACAATGAAACAAATCAAGAAAGCAATTTTCTGTAACTTTGACTTAATGGAGTCAGGATTGTGAACCACGGCTAAGATATTATGGGTTTTGAATATGGTTATGGTGGAAGCAACCACAAATTTAAAAGCAGATAAAATCTTTATAGGGAACAATTATCACATCATCATATTTCAAACAAAATTATTCGTATATTTTGGAATTGTAAAAAATGTGCATTCATCTTCAATTCTTTAAGAGATTCTAAGAAGCAGTGATGGCTCAGTGGAATTGGCTATGGACTGCCGCGCAGCAGGTCCATGGGTCGAATCCTGTCGTGGGCTTGAGCTTCACCGCCTGGTGGAAAGGCATTTTGCGTTTACCCGCATGGCTAGCGATCACCCTCAAGTAGAAAATCTGTCGCCAAGCACCTAACGGTGTGTTCCTGCAGCTGTCCTTGAGAACATCAAAAAATAATAAAAGAACAAAACTTTGGCACAATAATCTTAAAACCATTTACACATTGTATAGATAAGTTATATGGAATCCTTAACTGATACGAGTATGCATAGTCATTATGTATAGAGAAATATGCCATTCACAAATCCCCGACCTACACACACACACACACACACCACTTTAGTCAGTACCGCAAACAGTTTATTATTCTAATATTGGTCATAGCTAAATTATATTTACTTTCTTGAATCAGCCAGATCGTCCACTGCTGAACACAGCCTCCCCGATTAAGGGGCGGGTTGCCATAATGTAATTCCTGACCATTACCCTATGGAGCATATTTTACACATAATTTTTCAAATAATTAATAATCACTCTAAATCTCTCATCACTTTTAACCACTCTGTATTTTCGCATATCACAACTTCAAGGTATATAATGTTGAAAATTTGAAGCGCTAGTAGCGAAATTTGCTTAGCCGTTCTTAACTGATGACATAAGTTAAGCAACGTCTGCCACGGTCATTAGTGGGATGGGTGACCGCTAATGGCATTACTACTGAGCGCTTTCGTACTTGGGACGTGCCCACGTTGACCGTTGGTCCCGGTTGTTGTCTTAGGATGGCAGTCGTTACAGCATGGTGGCATTTTGCAAATGCCCGCCTGGATAGCTACCATCCTCAAGTAGAAAATCTATCGCCAAGCACCTAACGGTGTGTTCCGGCAGCTGTCCTTGAGAGCCAGTAATTCTAGGTTAGCCTGAACAACATCTTTGACCATATCATCAGTTACCATCAGGTGGGATAGTAACTTTGAAAAGTTACTATCCCACCACTTAGTGGTCAAAGGTTAGCCTATCAGCAATAAAAATATATGTATATATCAGATTGAATTTGGTAAGGAAAGGTTGCATATAGAGCTTTCCATATAAACGTTCTTGTGAGATATTTTAATTAAACAAAGTTAGTGAAATCCTGCACGTACTCGTATATGTCCTCGATTCTAACATCTATGTATATATATAACACTTTACAAAGGTCTACGAGTCATGGCCAGAATTACAGGGATAGAGCATGAAGTTGCCGTTTGAACGTAGCTTAAACGTTGGTTACAAAATAAACTGTATGGTCAGTTCGTAAAAAACGTTTTTCGTATAAACAACATAAAAATGTCTTACTTATAAAAAATTCAATTGTTTGACTTTCAATTGTTTATACATTCAGTTTTTGAGTTCATCATTCATAGATCATCTCCTACATAGAATATCTCCTACATAGAAGTGGAGCCTTGAATTGCGGTAGAGATGAGGGCCTTGAGTAAATAAGTAAGGTATGAAGTTGCACCGCAAAGTGGTTTTAATGGCATTGATACCGTTATATTATCGTCGCTTGATCATATACGAGTATATATAGGTTGATTTGGTTAGTATTTAATATTAACTAATAAAAACTTCACTATATTTTTAATTCTTAGGTACCGTCATGTTTTTTTTATGGCCAATACTGTATGATGCTGCCTTTTGACCAGAATCACAACTGATCACATCATTTGGTCGAAGATATTAAGCAGACTTAACATAGAATGGTAACTGACTCTTAAGGACTATGCCGGAACACACCGTTAGATGCTTGACGATAATTTTTTTGACTGACATTAGGACTCTACCATGACTGTATCAATAATGATGGTATCACGTTAGAAACTTCGTGTTGCTTGAAGGGCTCCAACATAGTCTTATGCCTGCCATCCTAAGACCAACCTAGACTGAGCGACGACAGTGTGTATAGGAAAAAAAGTAGTGCTGAATAGGAAAAACAAACACAAAATCGACGTTTCTTATGCCCTTGCCTTTCTCCTCTAAAACAGCCACTTTATTTTGCATAAAATCTGATATTTAATTTTGTTCGAGAAACTTATCTATACCTACTTAAGAAAATATGACTCTAAATATCACCAAAATGTGTCATTTTGCCGTCACATTCTGAGGACCACCAGAAAAATTTGAAAATATACAATATTATAAAATAAAATTTAAAGAATGAAAATTATACATATTATTTTTTCCCCAGGGACAATATAGGGAAACCGAAACGTCGATTTCGTGAACTTTCTTTCTATTCCTCGCACGCATCCTTTCTTTTTTACGAGCCCTCCGTAGCCCGGAAGCGCTCAGCAGTAAATGCTTCTAGCGTTCCTCCATCCAATCACGTAATTACCCGTAACGTTGCTTTAACTACATAATTGATCAGTTAAGAACAAATTAGGAAACTCTGACACAAGCGCCTCAAAATTTTGAGAAAGCAAAGTAGAACTAATTGTTTTTTTTCTGTGACTTAACTTTGTAATGGAATAAAAGTGCTTGTTATAAGGGATAGTAGCTAACAAATATGTATATTTCCCTGATAATAGAAATACTTCTATCTGAGGTATAGTAATAGTTGTAAAACGGAAAAAAGTGCCAGCTAAAAAAAAGAGAGCTGTTACCTGAAGCAAACCTACTTTAGTTGTCAATTTATATATGACTTGAGTCAACAACATATAATGATTGCCTAATTATTTGCTGTGGTTAGGACTAACCGCCACATATACATAAACTGCTCTAATAATTAATTTCCATTACTTACTTCCATTGCTGCTCCCCGTGGGGTGCCGGGCTAGAATGTCACCCACCCCCCCATCTCTTCCCGTGGGTGTTGTAAAAGGCGACTAAGGGAAAAATAACGGAAGGTGAGAGTTCTGACAGTAGTTGTTGGGAACGATACGCTCGAAGATGTTGACCATTACATATACCTGGGACAGACTGTCCAGTTAGGTAGGTCCAACTTTGACAAAGATGTCGCCCGAAGATTGGAAAGTTACGCGACATCTTCTCATCGAACATCCCGCAGAGGCTGAAGACCAAAGTCTTAAACCAGTGTGTATTGCCAGTAATGACATATGACATTGAAACGCGGTCTTTAACTGTGCTCTTATGGACAAGCTCAGAGTCTCTCAACGAGCTATGGATAGAGCAATGCTCGGCGTTTCTTTGCGCGATAAAATCAGGAACGTGGATATGAGCCAAAGAACCAAAGTCACCAAAATAGCATTAGTGGCAAGAGGCGGGCCAAATTGCTAGTCGAACTGATAAGTGATGGGGAAGAAAGGTTTTTGAGTGGTTACCATACTACACTGGAAGATGTAGTTGGTAGGCCCCCCACTAGGTGGACTGACGACATAGTGAAAGTCGCTGGTAGCCAATGGTTACAAGCGGCTAATAGCCGTTCTTTGCGGTGCCCTGTGGGGCAGGTTTTAGTTCAACAGTGGACGTCTTCCAGCTGATGATGATGATGATTCCTTACTACCATTTGGTCTGTTGCTACCGTGGCGTGCTTAGCTCACGCATTATGCAGACATGGTTCTCAATACAAAACATATGTTAATCAAATAAGATCGTATAACTACGATAGTAAAATCCAACTCTTTAAGTCAAGAAAAGTCTACGGTAACAGTGACTCACACCAGGTGAAACAGGTGTAAAAATAGTAGTTGAGTTTTTCGTTACAACATATTATATTATAGGGTTATGCCTTAATAACATAACATGCAATTTATGTGATATTAAATAATATAATTACGGCTTGTTGTTGTAGGTGCATGTATGTTATTTGCAACGTTATTTTCCATTAGCACCGTATGAATTTATTTTTACCTACAACATCACTTGTCAATAATATCGTACCAGGTGATACTTAGATAGGTCATCCAATAAAACATTATTTAACATTTTTAATTACATCCATTGAGAAGAACTCGTAAAAGTAACTCTCTAGCGGAGTATATCTTTTTTATTTGTACCTTTATTACAGTTTGAACACTAAAATTAACTTAGGTACTTGTTAATCCATCTTTACTTCAAAAGGATCCCACCATATAACAACCTTTGACGTCAAAGGCTGAATGCTTTTTAAGGTGCCGTACCCAAAGGGCAAAAATGGGGCGGTATTAAGACTCCACTGTCCGTCTGTATGTCACTAGACTGTATCTCATGAACCGTGATAGCTACACATTTGAAATTTTCACAGATGATTTATTTCTGTTGCCACTATAACAACAAATACTAAAAATCCACCATTATCTTCACAGCATTAGATATTTATAATAGACATTAGATTATAACTTTATTTAGTTTTCACGAAGGATACGGAAACCTGCTTGCGCGAGTCCGATTCGCACTCGGCCGATTTTTTACATTACTTATCCTCTTTAACTTACTTATTGGTATTAACATAGTTGGAATTAACATCAGAATTATCAAATAAAGCAGTATAAGACTTAAACAAATTAATAATCTGTAGATATTAAATAAAATAAAACAACATCAGGTAGGTACACAAAATTGTATCGAAAACAATTTGTTTCAGGAATAAATGTTGTGCCTTTTCTTGAGGCAGGTCATTCGTCTTCTGTAAAGTTATTTCAACCATCGCGACCCGACGTTTTCTAAAGTAACTTTTGAATAGGAACGGGTGAAGCTGTGAATGTTTGGCAAAGCATTGTATGGGCCTGAACAAAGCAAGGTAATAAATAAATAACCTTTTACTCAAAGTTCGTGATGTTTATGATGGAAACGTGACCTGAAAAATAAGAAGAAGTTGAGGCTGAGCTTGTGATTTACTGTAGCGATTTCAATTTGCGATCCGGCTACGTAGGCTCTGACCGCATGTTATATTAAAAACGTGGTGATTCATGATTCCAATTAGACTCCTTTTCAACAACTGTGTGACAATATGCTAAAACACGAGAACTTTAAACCAGAATTGCTGCAGCTACCTTCCTACCCTCTTAACTTACAAGCTCTAAAAGACAGCGGATGGAATGGAACACACATGAAATTATGAAGCAGTGATGGCTCAGTGGCATTGGCTATGGACTGCCGTGCAGCAGGTGCATGGTTTGAATCCCGCCGTGGGCTTGAGCTTCACCACATGGTGGAAGGGAATTTTGCGAATGCCCGCCTGGCTAGCTACCACACCCTAAAGTAGAAAATCAGTCGCTATGCACCTATATATATATATATATATTCATAAATTTACGTTTTGCCTGGTTTATGCTGCCTTTTAGGTTTTCTAAGTAACCTGAGGCATGAAATAAGCTCGTTTGTGAGGAACGTGTAAATTCCTACTATGAAAAAGCATACTTATTAGATTATTATTATAACATCATTTGCCTAGTTTATTTTTACCATATTCATGTTTATATAACACTAATTAAAAAGAAGTTTTCAGTAGCACGTTTAGGAACGGATACAAGAATAATATGTTTGTGTGTGAAGGCGTGTTTGGGTTAGAGTGTATATATGAGAGAGAAAAACGGAAACACATCTTTCCGTTTTTCTCTCGCTTGTGGGTGTGAAAGTGTGTGTATGCAGCCGTATAAGATAATATAAACAGTTTCTATTATGAATCAATACCTATATGATTTTGATTTAATATAACTATGTACAATATATTATACATAATTATGTAATATATTATTATTTTAGCTTTTTAAAAATAGGAGACCTTACCTTACCGCGGCGGGCGTGGTTTAAAATGTGCACCGTGCGGATCACCTTGACGCTACCAATAGGATGTGATCATTTTTAATCAAACTAATTAACCAATAGTATTTAGGAGATTGTGAGTGTTTTGTCAGTTGTATACTTGATGAGCCCGAAATCAAAGCGGTAACTGTATGAGACTAACACTTTTTTACATATTTATTCGTATTTAAAATCATTCTTTGTCCTTAGGGGCTAAAGAGCTAATTTGGTACCTACTTACGAAGAATCAACCAGTTTTTATTAAATAGATAAAGCGATATTTATGTCTCCTAAAACATTGGCAGTTTTTCAATTTATATATATTATAAAACTGAATAAGTTATTGCACTATTTTCATACTAAATATGGCTGTCTGATGAATACCAAAGGCTTTTAGAAAGAGTAATCGAGGTTTGACTCTCTCACTTAAAATAAGCGCAGAAAGTATTTACTGCGGTACCACCAGAAGCAATAACAAGTAATTTTAACCTACAAGAATTACTTAAACCTTCAGTAGATTTACAGTTTATAAGTACAAATGCCAAGAGGCCAAAATAAATGTCTCTACATCTATTTTGGCAAAAACAGATCAATTTACGTAGACACTAGTCGTTCATTCCAATATAAATAAACGTAAAGAAGTATCGCTATCAATAAGGTTATATTCATTGCGATCGGTTCCAATTGCCTCAATACAATTAATTAACTAAAAAGAAGCGAAACCAATAAAATAGAACTGTCAAGATGAATTCACTGTATCAATCGTACGTCTTATTTCAGACCGTTTATATATAAATGGATAGCGATAGCAATGAGAAACATTTTATTTAACCTCTAAAAGTTATACATAATTTAGATGTTCATGGGAAAAACAATAAGTTTGATTATGTACTTTGAGTAAATAAATAAAAGTAACATTTTATTCATATTTATACCTACTACTTATAAATTTGAAACACGTAAAGGGCGAAGCGCTCGTACCTTAGTTTGCTTATTTGTTCTTAATCGCTTAAGCTAAGCAACGTCCGTCCACTGCTTTCATGAGTTGGATGGTTGACCACTCTAGTGGCATTACTACTGAGCGCTTTCGTGCTTCGCTGGACACGTTAAGCCTTCTGCCTAGTTGTTGTCTTAGTTTGGCCGTCGGTTATATCATGGTGGTAGGGCGTTTTGCGAATACCCGCCTGACTAGCTGCCACCCTCAAGTAGAAAGTAGAACACCGGTAGCCAAGCAGCTACCGGTGTGGTCTGGCAGCTGTTCCTGAAAGCTGGTAATTATAGGTTAGCCTCTAGTAATTGTTTTTAAATGTTCCGACTTCCCCCAAAACTTTTATAAAATAGTGCGCCTTGTGTAATTGTGTAATGAAAGAACAAAAAAAAACCTTAACTTTATATAATATTGTGTCGTGTGCTAAAAATGTGATAGAAAGTATGTTACCTAAAAAATCTGTAAACAATATTTAAAAGCATATGGCAATTTCAACCTTCGTAAAGAGGCAATAGAGGAAAGTCTTTTTGAGAAAAAGTATTTTTAGTCTATTTTTAATTTTAAATATCCACCAGAATTGTGTAAGGTACATAATACCGTAGGTACTCAAATTGTGTCTGTCAATGATCTAACTTTTCAGACCGGAAATATGTCGATATGTGTCACCACAAGTGGTGACATAATATATAAGGGTCGTTCCATGTACAGTTTTTATTATATATTAACGACCTTTGTAAAGTACTGCCACTGGCAGAACGTTTATTTGCTGTCAATACACATATTAGTTTGAGAGCCAAACCTGAATCAAAATTAGATGATCACAAATAACAAATAACCACAAAATGATATGACTTTGTTAAAATATTAGTTTTATACTGATGGTATAATTTTTGTCTCTGATAAAAGCACTGTAATGCGTTATCAATCGCGGCTAGGTATTGATGGTAATGTGACTTCTCAAGAAAATATATATAAGTAGTGTGAAGGGCATAAATATTCCCAGCTCCTGGTTTCTAGGAGAAACCTGGTAGTTCCCGTTTAGTGGAAGGACTTTTAAAAAAACTAGCGGCCCGCCCCGGCTTTGCATGAGTATTTAACAAAAACATATTTTTGATAATATTCTATAGCCTACATTCATCAAAGATAAAGTAGGATTGTAATGGTGAAAGAATTTTTCAAATCGGTTCAGTAGTTTTTATGTATATTCGTTAAACGTTCTTCGATTTTATTCACTTCCATCTGCATTTCTATGTAGGAAGACGTTAATATACACATTTTTTCAAAGATATACCAGACAGCAAGAATGCTCGATCAGGATTCATTAGTGAGATACGTGCACGCATAATATACTCTCGGAGGAAAGAATCCTCATTATGGCTTGCGGATGCGATAGGAATCCGACCCATTGTTTTAATGGCAATATGTAGAGCTGTTGAGAAGGGTGGAAAAGTAAGTAGGGGAAGGAGGTGTCTTGGTCGAATAGATAGACTTTTAATATATATGTATTTGTTTATGTGATATGTAAGTAAAAAGTATAGGTTAAAATAGGTAAACCATAGTTACTGATATAAAAAGGAAGTACATATACGTGAACAAGTTAAGAGTTTATTATGGATATTGCTATAGAAACAGTGGGAATGAGATTGAAACAATGCACTTATTAGTCCATGGAATAAATTTCGCTTCTGGGTTGAGCGCTAAGTGGAATGCCCGTCTAGCTAGCACACAACAGTATGTTCCAGGAGATGTCTTTCAGATTCAAATTTCATTAATGATTGAACCTGTTTACTATCTTCAATAACATCATTCCTTATTACCAAATGAGATTGTCGTCAAAGACTAACATAATGATAAATAAAAAACTAAAATGTAAAACTCTTTATTTACATTTATTAATTTATTTGATTAGTACTGACTCAGTCGCAAAAAACTATGTCGAGACGATACATATCTAAATCAAATGCGAGTAGTTGGAGATAATACCCGCCCTTCATGACGTTGACACCCACCTCTTCAGTCCATGACAAGTGCAACTTAGTTGAAACGTCGAGGTAAATAAATAATATACATGTTTTAGCGCGATTAAGTCCCGTTATATATATACTTATAGTAAAACAGAATGTATCGGAAAATACTTCTTTTTTTCCAGACAAATCGAGATCTTGCGATATCTATATAACATTTTATCTAGAAAAGATAAAATATTTTCTATAGCAATCAAATATTAAATGCAAAAGCAACGTTTGTGCTTTTATAAACATATTCGCATGGGTGATGATTAAAAGTTAAGGTGATATTCTGCCTAGACGCAGTACATCGCATCTATAATATTTGAACTATAAAATGAAACTCTGAAGACACATTGAAGAATTTAAGAATTGAAATTGAAGAAAAAATTTTCATCTTTTCAATTTTGTTTTGGTCACCTGTAAAATAATGTAACTTTCGATTTCAGGCACTATTGTGTTTAATGATTGATATAAAAAAACAAGAGATGTGTGCGGTGGATGTGAGTTAGGTATGTGTGCGAAGGACATGCAAAGGATGCAAGCGAGGATATATGAGGCGGTGGAGCATTTATTTGTGAAACTGAAAAGAGTCCGCTATGCATCCTCATACCGAATAGACACACCGTTTAACAGCTTCACTACCCATTTTCTTAGCTTCCTCGCATATCTTTGATGGATACGCAGGATTACACTTACATAATGATTAATAATACCAGTGATGTGATCGAATATTTTGTTCAGGCTAATATAGGCAATCCGGCAGCTGCCGGAACACACCTTTAGGTGCTTGGCGACAGATTTTCTACTTGAGGGTGGTACCTAGCCAGGCGGGCATTCGCAAAATGCCCTACTACCATGCTATAACGACTGCGATCCTAAGGGCACGTTAAGCCGCCGGTCCCGGTTGTCGTACTGGGATCGACGGCCTAACGTGCCCTCTGAAGCACGGAAGCGCTCAGTAGTAAAGTAACTAGCGGTCCAACTCATGACCGTGGCGGACGTTGCTTAACTTTGCTGATTGGTTAGGAACAGTTAAGCAAACTTCGCTGATTGGTTAGGAACAGTTAAGCAAACTTCGCTACGAGCGCAACAAAACCTATGTACCGACCTGAAGACATACAACTGCAATGTCTTCAACACACTCTCCTTTTCCTGAAGTTAAAACCCAGCATGGATCTCTCGCTTTAATAACTCTTTTTTTTAATAACGAAAACTTTCTTTACAACTTTCTTCTTCTGCCAGCATTACTGATATACCTGAGTTATCTGGGCCCCGATTCTCTTAGCTGACCAAACGCCACACTATTGCGATGCTTTTGCGATCGAACTGCTGTTAATGTCAAATTCGGTAGTCTGCTAATTCTAGCTCCTAATCGTAGTTGTATAGCAATCGCGTCGCTATCTCGTCTATAGCTGTGCTATGGCTCGCAAATTTTGCCACTGAAATAATAATGAAAACTTTTATCAATTAAGCATCAGTGAAAACATCAATACAGTGATTTTCTAGCAAACAATACATTAAATAAATATATTTCAATCATTTAGCTATTTTTATATCTAAAATCTATGCTATGCTATATATACCACTGTAGCAACGCAATCGCAACAAAATAGCTTACAGCATACCAAATATGTCAAAAACTATTGATAGCAAGCCACTGACTTGCAATCGAACCTAAATAGCGGGCAGACTACGGATACTGTCAAAAACTACAATTTTCATGCAATTAAGTTGCGTTAACGCCGTTCAATAGCTAAGAGAATCGGGCCCCAGGACTCGGATATATATATTTTTTTTATTCTTCTTTCAAAAATAAATAAAATTTGTTGTTCATCTGATCATGCAAGTTTCTAAATATTTCTTTCGAAGAAGATTTTAATGCACTTTAACTCGTATCGCTACAGTACCCTACAAGTTACCCTACAGGTTTTGATACAAAATATGTGACATAAACGGTCAGATCTTTTGGTCAAGTTGACATACAAGTTTTTTTTTTTTTCAAAAGATAAGAGAAACCGTAGGCGCAAGCATTTGATACAAATTATTGATTCGAACGTGACACGTAATCAGAAAACTGTTATAACAATCAATGTGTTTTTGTTATTTAGCTAAACTTGCGTATTGTTTAAAACTTTTTAGGACACGATTCTTCAGTTATCAGATACAAAATTTCAAGTTTATATTAATGTTAACCTACCCCATTAATTTTTCTTTAAACCACCAACATTTGTTTTTTTTTACGTATTCCTGAATACATACGTATGTTGTGATTGAAAAACTGGGACTAAATAGACTATATTTTTTTTTAAATAATCATTCGTAAACTGAAATATACCTTTGCGGCGTGCGCAGTGTCGGAGCTCTTAGTTAAACTCAAAAGTCCCAACGGATAATTCGATTTGTTTTTACCAAATTGTTTTGGTTAAAGTAAAAGGGTTTGATTCTTATCACAGCTTGTGTGACCCTCATCTTACAGACTATTTTGGTCCTACATACTTGGTTAGTTTGCTTCCGTGTGTTAAGGAAGTTTGTATAATACATAACTTTTATGTTTTGTATATGTTACCGTTTTATTGTACTTACCGTTAGTTTATAAATCTAGTTAGATTATAAACTGTCGATAGATTGTGAATGGAAACTAAAATTTACAATCTAACGTTTAAATTTTCGTAAGATTATAAACTGACCATGTCCAGCCGTCAAATTGTAATTATGTGGATCAACAACAATTAACTATAGATCTACGAAAGTATTACAGTGGCCATAAGCAAAATACGTAGGTACAGGTTTTTAATGTACTATTTTTTGGCTTATGTTTAACCTACCACCAGATATTGTAGAGTAACATATAACAGACATAAATAGTAAATTAAAATATTTAAGCAAAATTACTCAAAATAAATCATAGTTAACCCAAAAGTAGTAAATGATCACCAAAAGTAGTATATATAAAATTAAATTTATGTGGCGCTTCGCTCGCTCGGCTCGTTGCCGAGCTCGCGCGTTGTTGTAGTCACAAGTAACCTAACGCTCCTCCTCGCTTCGCTCGTCGTCGCACCTAAATATGACTTTGCCCTAGACTAAATGATATTTAACCCCTCGCTAAAATATAGTGACCTTTTCCTACATTTGGTGTCCGATTAAATTTTATGGTAAAAGAACCAAGGCTATCAAAGCATTTTATGGTGGTCATTATTTTAAGTGTGTGTTGCCAGTGATGACTTATGGCACTGAGACTTTGTCCCTAACTGTGGCCCTTATGGACAAGCTCAAAGTCACTCAACGAGCTATGAAGAGAGCTATGCTCGGAGTTTCTTTGCGCGATAAAATCCGGAACGTGGATATTCGGCAAAGAACCAAAGTCACCGACATAGCTCTCAGAATTTGCAAGTTGAAGTGGCAATGGGCGGGCCACATTGCTCGAAGAACTGATAACCGATGGGGAAGAAAGGTTCTCGAGTGGTTACCACACTACACCGGAAGACGTAGAGTTGGTAGGCCCCCCACTAGGTGGACTGACGACATCGTGAAAGTCGCGGGTAGCCAATGGTTACAAGCGGCTAATAGCCGTTCTTTGTGGCGCTCTAGGGGGAGGCCTTTGTTCAACAGTGGACGTCTTCCGGCTGATGATGATGATGATGATTATTTTAAATCCCTTAGTTTTTTTAATGCACAAACTCGACATGAATATGTATTTTTTTGTCTGACTATTCTTTTTGTTCTTAACTCTATGAAATGAACTCATGGCAACTATAACGGCGACCAATCAGAGGACGGTTCACAATTTCGCGGGCGATTATATATCGTTAGATTATAAACTGCCAGCTAGACATGGTCAGTTTATAATCTGACGAAAATGTTGCGTTAGATTGTAAATTTTAATGTTCGTTCACAATCTATCGACAGTTTATAATCTCACTAGATTTTTTATAAACTAACGTATCGTACAATTATCCGGTGACATATATAAGAAACGACAAAAATGCAACGAAAATGGCTGTTTAGTACATTTTCCGGCTCAATAACAATTAACAGTTCCTTTCTCATTTTAAAATCATAACAGTTTACTGAGAAAAATATGAAAGTACTCAATAAGCTTCATGCCACTACTTACATCAACGTGAGTGGGGTGTTGCTGCACATTAAGCTCACGATTTTTGTCCTCTACACGCCCATTAAAATATCCAACACTGAAAGCATGAACAAGGAATGGCGTTAGACAGGTAATTAAACAGAAAAAGACATGATACAATATTATTATGTACTTATTGTTGTCTTTTGTGGATCCTATATATATGTAAAATTAGGGTAAGGGGATGATAATCATAGTGAAAATGTTTAAGGCAATGATGGCTGCAGTTGTTTGTCGTAGGTTCAAATCATGTGGATGGGTAAGAATAAAATCAATCGGTACTGTAAGTGCGATTTGCAATCGCACACCGCGGTTTCAGTACTAAGACAGAATGTACAAAAACATCACCTTTTTTCATACAGTCCGATATTTCTAGATGGAGTCCACCCGCACTTGTCGGTTTTTTTATTTGTGTATGAGCAAACAAATAATGTTTTATAAAACTCTTTTCATGTATGTATATATATGTATATATTGCTGTATCAGCCACTGCTGAACACAGCGTCCCCTCTTGTGAGGCGGTTCGCTATAATGCCCACCCTTGTCAGGCGTCTTGGGGATCGCAGTGTGAGACATCTTCAGAAAGTTCTGCTGCCCCCCTTCTGTTGTGTTACCCGTTATAATTTTACTTTTTTAAATATTTTTTGGTATTATTATTATTAATTAACTTATTAGGATCCAACTAGGACTCGCGTTTTTTTACTGGAAAGATTCCGACCAGTTTCGGACTGTTATGAAATATTTCGTTCACGGAGTCACGAAGGCGGGTAGCGATTAGCACGGTCTTCAACGCGTAACTGATGTTGCGACGAAGCTGTCTGTCCCGCTCAGCTGCATTTGTCAAGTTGTAGTACTTAGGTCTGGTTGTTGAATTATCAGGTATATACATTCTGAGGAATAATTATATTATGTACCCGAAGAACTTCTTCCGCTTCACGAATGGCTGCTATAGCGCAACGTATAAAATGACAGAAACCGGGGACGTAAGCGTGCTCTGCGACGGTCGATTGTACGGTATCCAAGGTTTTTCACATTCTCTTTTATGTTCAGTGAGCCTAGTTGCAATATTTAATTGAGTCTTACCGATGGCCAACACTGTTCGGAATAAAAACCAATTTTGGTCATTGGTAAATAACACGAGTCCTAGAGTCCTAGCCGGTTCCTGATAAGTAAATGTGAACAAAACTCATTGATACTTTTCAAAGTGACGTTTATTACTAGTTAAGCATACTAAATCTTATGGTGGTTGAAAAGTTTATCGAATACCTATTACGATACCAAAGATACAGCCCTTTAAAGGTCAACCTAAATAGGTAAGCCTCTAGTAAAAAAAACGGTAGCCAAGAAATGCACGTTTGGTTCCGCAGCTGTAATTGTACATTATCCAACTCACCTTTTATCGAAAAACGTAACTAACTAACACTGTATGACGTGTCTAACAAAAGATCAAACTTTCGATGCGGTTTTCAGTATCGTAATGTTATGAATAAAACCCTACTTGTAACCATAATTTCTGAAACTCTTCCGCAATATCCGTTCATAACACAGAATATTGGTATCCGGAAATTTATAAGTCTGGTGAGGAAATTACAAAACATTGCGGGAAGCAGCCAGTAATAACAAAGAACTTCGAAAAAGTTCAGATAACTTAATTTTTGTATGTTCAGTACGAGTACCTTTTTGCTTGTATTTTTATCTTTCCTACAAAAATACAAGTATTTTCTCCTAAAATCTACAGTCTTACATCTTGTATAAATGTATACGTATGTGAACGATTGGGACGTCATAATGTAATATAGAGCTTAGATTCTACGGTTATTTGGCTCAGTGAGTATTTGATGGATACAGATACGTTACTGACGTAAAAATAACACTCGTGAGTGGAGAGATATTTTGCCAAAATAATGGAGATGAGGAAAACGACAACTAAAGGAAGGAGGATTTTTCGCCGATTATATACCTATAAAATGGGTTTAGATATTGCTCGGAAAGTAAATAGTAATAACATGACCTATACTCGTGTCGATGTTCGTAAGGAATTTTTGTTGCAATGTAAGAAGCCTCTGTAATCGTAGGCATGTGTCAAAAATTTGTCTCCAGTTTCATAGGAGGAATTTTTTTAAGAATTCTCCGTGTATATTGCGTGTTAAATCCTGGACTATAGTTAAGATTTATAAAAAGCTTCCTAATGTAAAACTAGTAGATCGAGATCTTATGATACATAATTATGTGAGTCATAACATAATACAAAGTTCGCTGTCATTCGGAAAAGTTCACTGTTGAACCTCCCTCTTCAAACACTACAATGAACGGTTAGGAGATCTTTGCATTCATCGTCTCTCTGCGAATTAAGAAAACCTCGTAAAGGATTTACCTTGTTTGAATCTTCTGGTTCATTTTCACTACTCAAAAGCCTTTATTCCCCATCGGCTATTGATTCTTCAAGCGATGTGACCAGCCCAATGTTACCTACTGAAACTTATAAAATTCGATCGAGACATTATGTAATTTATTTTAGTTTTACTTATTTTGAAATTTTCAAACTATTGATTTTGTCTCACAGTATAACTTCAAACGTTGCTTTCTATGACTCTATGAGCTTCTCTATTCTAATAATTTATGAACTACTTAAGTGGAAAACATTAAAATATTGATTGCTGATAGGTTTGTTTATAGTATAAAGGCTTTTAGGACTGGCTGGATATAAAAGTGGTTTGAAACATATCATCGAATAAATAAACTGATAATTCCCTTACTTTGGCACTGAGACCTTTTCGGCAAACGGTAAAAAAACTGTGTCCGCACTGCAATGCCCAGTCAACATGCCATATTATGTGAGTGAATTCCATTGAACCATGGGTCATGACGTAACCAGACTAAATAAGACAAAGATATTTGAAATTACAAAAATAATGGCATCTTCTATATGTATACAAATTTTCTGGTAGCCCTGGTACATATTAACACGCGTTTTATAGGTTTATGTAATAAAAACTAAGATAATAAAAATCCCTCATTTGAAATTAGTTGCATCATCATGAAACTAGGCAAGTGTAGTTGGTGGTGTTGTAGTTCTAATGACACTTAGAATGATATTGTGATGGAGGCAAAAGGAAGGTACTTGGGTTCTATACATATAGTAATGTAACGGCGCAAGAACTCGAACAATCTAGAGTAATCCAAGGTCGATAAACAAGTTAAACTAAACAAAGAATGTACCTACACTTCACAAAAAAAAATGTTATGAAAAAAAGGGTCGCCTTTTGTTCTCAGGCAAATAGTAAACAACCACAGTATAAGTAGTAGTTAGTTTCCATTGAATTGCATACAAAAGTTGTTTACGTTAAACGAGTGATTTATGGCCCCTATTGTTTTTCTATCTAGACTAGTATAGAATATTCTGGAAGCTTTGACTTTTGGGTATAAATAGGGTCGGGTGCGGGCCGACGAGACAGTCTTACTTTGAGTTCGAAACAAGTTACAGTGCGATTACCTTTGGACCAAGTGCTCCAAGCGCGAATAGTTAAATACAGTGAAGTGTGTGATTAGTGTAAGTAAGTGCGAACAGTCAGTGTTTTAGTGTTGTGTTCAGTGAAGTGTTAAGTGACTGTAGAACTGTGGAATAAAGGTTGTCAGTTACACGAAAACGTATTGCATTATTTATCCCGAACCCTCAGCTCGTAACAGTAACAACGTTTCCAAGAGGTTTGGAGTTGTTGTAATTGTCTCGAATAAATCATTTTAATGGTTTTGTTATACGATTAAGTACAAACATTCTTCTAGATATTATTAAATTTTTAGTAATCACATTACTCTAAGTAATTGTATAATAAATTTGTAATCGACAAGTAATGACGTGACTATAATACTTTTATAGCATGCAAACTCAACTATGGCCACAAATGCAAAACGTGCTACAATCAAAACCGCATCCTCTCTTGAATAAGGCAAGCACTAAATTGTTCTTATACGAGAACATCCCAAGCATAGAGCATAACACTAAATTAGTTTGCTGGTTCACGAAACCTATTAGCAATGTGTGCCGAAACTGTGCTGCGGTACGATTTCCCGTTGTCGAACTTAAACATTGGGGTTTAACGATTAAACTGATTCTGGTTTATACGTGTTGTGTCAAAACAATTAAGATGTGATATACGTAGAGAATGCCTAATAATGAAATGAGAGTTTGGGATTAATTGGCTTGATACAGAGGTTCTTTTTGAGTAATTTCTTCTTTTATTAGCCTTCCATCCATAGTTTGGTGTTCCACAAGAAACTTTGTATAGAAATCACCCACTTTTGTTAAATTAACACCTTATTTTATATTATGTTACGGTCCATGCCTCCATTTAAAATTTAAATATAAAACAGACGTTGTACCTACTGGCATTAAAATGTTTGACGCTTTTTAACCTAAGTTTTCTTAGTGGATGGAATTGGTCAATTTAGGCGATATTTGTAAAAGCATGAACGTAATTCTGGAAAGTATAATTTTTTATCTATATATATATATATATATATATATATATAAATATAAATAAAAGTCATGACTCACTGACTGACAGACAACGCACAGCCTAAACCACTGGTCGCAGAGACTTGAAATTTGGAGGGTGTATTCGAAACAGTTTTGGAAATTAGTATTTGGATAGTTTATTAAAAATAAAAAATTACGTGTTTAACATTTTTTTGACTGGTATAACTAGTTAATTTAGGGATGAAACTTTCTGTGGAAAAGTCATAACTTTGAAATTATTATGATGAAAATTTGTATCTGGATATACTTTTTAAAACATGCCACAATAATATTGTTTATTAGGGTTGATTAGAAAGGCCGGGGCCCGTCACCGGTGACGGGCCAACCGCCGGGGCGAGATGGTGATTGCTAACGCTACCCCATCTTGCCCCGACTAGGCGGCAGACTGCTCATCCCGGGTTTTTAGTGGGTAACCTCACTTACTACCCCCCCGTGGGGGTAGTAAGGCCCCTCAGGCGAGGACTCCCACATAACCACTCTGCTCCCCCCGGAGCCGGGTGGTATCCATAAAGGATTTTCCCGGGTCAAAAAAAAAAAAAAAAAAAAGTGTTGATTAGAAAGGGGTGAAAATGGGAAGGAAAGTCCTAAATCGCTGGCGCTCGGTCTGTTCTTCCGTCTTTCGTATCATCATCTTTTAGTACGTATGAGGCAGACACTTGAAATAACAACATTTAATAATTAACAAGAAAAGGATAAAAATATTTCTTATGTGTTTGTGACGGTACAAGCACAAGTCTACCTGATGTTAAGCAGACTAACCTCTGCCTATAACAGATGCATTTCGTCCGAACGAATTGCTTTGCGCCCGTCATACGTTACAGTTGTTAAGTCTCATGTGCCTGTCACCTTCCTACCTATTCAGGGTAGTAGGGAGCATAAGAAAAAGAAGAGAAGAAGTCAGTATACAGTATATTAGAGAGAAAGGTCGTGGATTTCAGACAGGTATGGCAATTTGGCAAGCTTCCTTGTTGTAGGACTTATCTCCGGTTCGCTAGTAAACGAGTCGATGCTCAGCAGCAGGTCTACCGTGCAGTGACTCAGCTCCAACACTGCCGCGCCGGTAGGCTGTCCCAGCTAGGATGCTGTAGAGACGGGAGGTTGGCCGCGGTCGGTGCTGGAGGTCAGGGGACGGCCGGAGTTCAGGCGTCGTACGAAGGTCAGGTACTGGAAGTCGGGTACCCTGGTACTGGAAGTGAGGTACCCTGTTAGTGGAAAGGTACTGGAACCCTGAAAGGCACATGTGCTCCGGTCATGATGGGCCCAGTAAGATGCTGAGCTGGTGGGTCCACTGGTCCTCTGCTGCTGAGCGTGTAGGGACTTGCAGAGGGCCTTTTGGGATGTGGCCCGCCAGCGAACAACAGATGCCATAAGGGCCAAAGAAGTAGATGCTGCTGGTGAAGAAATCGCATCTGCTAAGGCTTCCGCTACCGAGCTTAAAGGGACTAGCTAGGCCCTTCGCGGATGCGAACCACCAGCCGCATTAGAATGCCAGAAGGGCCAAGTAGGTATGTTGCTGGTCAGGAGGGCGCACAATCCACGAGGTCCGTTCACTACCGAGCATAAAGGGACTAGCCTAGGTCCCTCGTGAATTGCTAGCTACCAGCAACACCCTTTAAAGTTTGCCAGAAGGGCGTAGATAAAAATACAAGTAGAAGTTGAGAAGCAACAGAAAAACACAGAAAATATACACAAGTTAAACAAGATAGTTATGCTTATAGCTAGAAGACCTAGTAGCATGTTAAAACACATAATAAAATCCAGTTAATAACATTGAGAGTACATATCAAGAATAATTACACAATTAGCACAAAGAATTTTAGGTTAGTATTATGGTATTTTTGGTCAAACACATATTCACACACTCACCCAAATATAGTATGAGGTTTCCGAAGTTAAAAATATAAGATTTTTATTGAGTTCAATCTACTTTTACTCGTTGGTATTTATTTGTACTACTTGATCAGTGCTCGTGGCGAAGTGACGCCGATTTTCATTGTCGGAAGCTCGTCAACTATGCCGGATGTTTGAGCATGATTTCATTACTTACCATATAAATATGGTCACGAAAAAGGCCACTAAACCGTTGGAGTAATTTCTCCAATCACTTAAGCCTATTTAAATAGTTTTTGAAAACACAACGTTCCTCTAATAGGAAGTTAAAATCACCCGTAGTGATTTTTTTTGACATTCAATAGTTTACAGTTACTGATTCATCGAATAGGTACTAATTGATATGTTTTATTTTTTGGATCTATATTTATTCTTATTTTTTATATTATTTTTTATATAGTCCTATTAATTATTGTAATTTATTTTAAGATTTAAATAATTATTTAGTTAACTAGATATATTATAAAATTATTTATATCTCCTAGGCGACATCTATATATTTTAGATTGAAGGTTTTAGAATATGCGACCTCTATCGGTTTGTTGACGGATTACTTCAGGGAGTAGCGCTGGTAGTGAGATCGTACTGTGAACCGATAGATAATTCCATTTTGCAGTTATCTGAACAGATGGCGCTAATATTAATTATATTAAATTAATATACGTTAAATTATTTAAATTTAATTACTATATTTTCACCCTTTTTAGAAAGGTGACATGCCTGTGATTTTTCTGGCTGTCAAGGACTGCTGCCGGAACATACTGTTAGGTGCTTGGCGACAGTTTTTCTACTTGAGGGTAGTAGCTAGCTAGGCGAGCATTCGCGAAATGCCCTCCCACCATGCTGTGAAGCTTAAGCTGGCAGTGGGGAGTATGATTCTATACTAGATACTGTGGCCGATATATAAATTGGGGTCATCACATCATCCTACACAAGTTATGAAAATTTCAGGTTTTCGTTTACCATCTCAAGAACCTAGATATATGAAACGTTTTTCCCTTTAAATGCTTAAAACTCTAAGCATAAGCTTATTTTTTATTGTATATTCTGCAAGAGTAGTTATTAAACTGCACTTTTTGTTTTGTTTCAGGTGTACAGATAGCATATTTTGCAATAATAGGAACGCAGATGTTCATGATTGTGCTAAGCATATTCCTATTCTACGGAATTTATAAAGTAAGTAAATGCTTCTATGGGAGGTAAATACATTTAACTAGTAAATTATGCGAACAATTTCGTTCATTTTAAATATGTGTGCCATTACTTATTGATTTGATTTAAAAATCATGAATTTTCTTATCGGAACATTGGTATAATTTTTACACAACTGTCCAAAAGGAGTGTTACGTATTCAGGGTTCATGTATGCATGTTTGTGAATTTCTCTATCCCACCATAACTTCTAAACCGCTTAACCAATTTCAATGTAACTATGAGATATCATTAGTTTCGTCTTGATAGCGCAAGTAACACTAAGTATATTGAAATAATAATAATAAAAACTGGGTGGATTTTATGGGTAAAATAGGTTTTCCTCCAAACCTACCGAGTGGCATGTCAAAATTAAGGGCTTTAAATAACGATTCCATAAATATACAGTTAGAGGTTGATAGCATTTTTCCAATAACCCTGTAAATAGGACAAGTGAATGGAAGTGTCGGAAGAGAAAGAATTGGATTGATGAGTGTATATAAAATGCCTATAAAATAATAACCAGAAGACATGTTTTATATATTCTACTGTTTCAAACAGATATTATTGTTGTTATTTTTAATTTGAAAAAAAAAACGTTATTTATTGATCAAGTCAAACATTGTGTACAATTTTTATTGTGTAATAAGATACACAACTGCAATATATCAAGTTAAAATACTTATCAACATAATAAAAAAATAATTTGAAAGCACGTGACGTGAAAACACCTTTTACTTTGAATTTCCTTACCTATAGAATACGCACCTGTTCGAAATCGTCTTACTTCATCCAGAAACTTAACGAACATTCAATAAAGCCCAACAGCCGCGTCTGAATCTCAATGTGGGTATTTCATTAAGGTTTCAGTTTAACTTAACTTTGGAATATCCTTGATGAAAAGCCCAATTCAACCTGTTTTCATTAGTAAAATTACTTTCGTTTTGTGGACTTCAATTTCTGTTCTAGTAATTGATTTTGTTAACAGTAAATAGCCAGGTTTGTTTGTAGTATTTGATTTTTGTGCCTCTGTACTCTAAAAAACACTCTTTTACTAATTGATGAATACGACAATCCCCAAATATACTAACTTAATTAGTACAAACAGACTGTAACGCAACTACATAACTAATGTCATCAAAGGCATTGTATCACATACAATTCATATGATGAGATTGAAGAAAAAAAATGTGCATTTTTCTCATTGGAGCTATAATGGGTAGTATCATGAGTTTGATTACATATCTGGAAAAAAAATTCAACAAGTGATGGCCCTGTGTGATAAAAATGAATTGGAGGTCAAGAGGAACACATTAAGGCCTCTTCACGTAGGTACCAGATCAAATTCTATTTCAAGCCTGTTTAAAAACTAACTCAATGCCATCATGACCCCACTTAAATATAAAAAAAAATATCAACCCAGCTGTAACATGAATAATTTATAAGTATGGTTCCAATATTTTTTTATGATAGTTCTGTCACGTCACGAGAGATATGTTCAGATTACGGATGAACCCGTAGCTGACCCTTAAAAACAGACAATCCATATTTTATGCATTGCTGTGCTCGAGAATTGAGGTCTAAGGTATGATCACAGAGTCAAACAGTAAAAATAAAATAAAAGATCAGTAAAAACTGTGCCTGGTAAATGGCAGTAGACTTGACGCTGCGACATGAATCTACAACAAAAAAATAAATAAGAAGAAGTCTCAGGATTAGCACACAAGCAGTGATGGCTCAGTAACAATGAAGCAGTGATGGCTCAGTGGCAATGGCTATGGACTGCTATGCAGCAGATCCATGGTTCGAATCCCGCCGTGGGCTTGAATTTCACCGCATGGTGGAAGGGCCTTTTTGCAAATGCCCGCCTGGCTAGCGACCACTCTCAAGTACAAAATCTGTCGCTTAGCTCCTTACGATGTGTTCCGGCAGCTATCCTAGAGAGCTAGTATTTCTAGGTTAACTCTGTTTAAACCTTCGACCACATCATCACTTGCTATCAGGTACGATCGTGGTCAAAGGCTTACTTATTAGAAATAATAAATAAAAAAAATCACCTGCCAGGCCTACCCGGGGCTATATGAAAAAATTAAATTAGGATATAGTTATTTTTTATGTTCTAATAATAACTTACTTACTTACTCCTCTGGCGCAGCGACCCAAAGTGGGTCTTGGCCTCCGATACAAGAGAACGCCATCGGTCTCGGTCCCGCGCTGCCTCTTGCCAATCGGCAGCTTGTAGCTCGCGCAAGTCCGACTCCACAGCGTCAATCCAGCGATATCTGGGCCTGCCGACGGGTCGGCGGCCACTTGGAACTCCAAGATATGCTTTCTTGACATTGCGATCCTCGCCCATTCTCTGTACGTAGCCCACCCAGCGGAGCCTTTGGGCTTTGGTTTCTCCCATGATATTGGGCTCGGCGATCAGGTCTACGATCTCCTGGTTCTTTCGCCAACGCCAGCTGCCATCATCACGTTGGACCGGGCCCAGAATCTTGCGCATAATCATCCTCTCCGCCACTAGAAGTTTGTTCTCTTCTTTGAGGGTCAGTGTCCAGGCCTCGCATGAGTATCGGTCTTATGATAGTTTTGTATATGCGGATCTTGGTTTTCCTGCTTAGTAGCCTGGACACCAACACCTTGTGAAGCGCTGCACTACAACGGAGGGCGTTGTGAATCCGGGTGTCAATTTCCTCCTCCCTGGTGTTTGTGTCTGTTATAGTGCATCCAAGGAATTTAAATTTTGCAGCCCCTTTAAACGGAATATCATCCACGAGCAGGTCATCGCGTTTTTGCCTGGTGTTTTTATAGCGTTTAATGTGGAGATATTCCGTTTTTTCCTGGTTGATTTTGAGCCCAACTCTTGCAGCTTCGAATGTTAGAGATCGCATTGATTTCTCCACCTCTTTTTTTGTTTGCTCTAACAAAGCCAGGTCGTCAGCGTATCCCATAACCTTGTGTTGTCCAATTAGCCGTACTCCGCAATCAAGTGTCATGACTTTCCTGATTACATGCTCTAGTGCCAAATTGAACAACACAGGGGACAGGGCATCTCCTTGCTTGAGGCCAGTAACTACTTCGAATATCTCGGTCAATTCGCCTCCTACTTTCACGCGCATTTTACTCACTTTAGTAGCCACTTTTATCATGGTAATGAGTTTTTGTGGGATGCCAAAGTTGTTGAGTATGGCGTATAGCGAGTCTCGGTCGATGCTGTCGTAGGCCTGACTGAAGTCCACAAACAGTGAGTGCATGCTCTGAGCGTACTCCCATTTTTTCTCCATAAGCTGTCTCAGGAGGAAGATTTGATCCACGGTGCTGCGGTTGCGTCGGAACCCACACTGATAGTCGCCTACAACTTTTTCCGCGTAGGGTTCAATTCTATCCAGTAGCACATAGGATAAAACCTTATAGGCAGTTGGAAGTAGAGCAATCCCTCTATAATTGGAGCATAATTTCCTGCATCCTTTTTTATGTACCGGACAGATGACGCCCACGTTCCAACGTTTATTAATAACTAGTATTTTAAAAATATTTTAAGAAGTATTAAAATAATATATTTATAAAAACCTTAACATATTTATAAAATACTTGTTATTAATAAATATCGATTTCCGCAAAGTAACGCCTGAATCTATTCATTAATTTATATGTTTTTATTTGTGTGACCATGATTTGCAAGTATATAAATAATATATAATATTATTTATATACTTGTATTATATATTTGTGTGAATATATTATGTAATATTAATATGTATTAGTATAATAATAAATATATTGTAGGTATTACTAGATTTTAAATTATGTGTTTTAGATTATAACGTAGACTAATTTTCTTTATCTCGATGATTGTTTAGTTATGTTTCTTATGTACACCCCCGACATTGTTCCTGTATTTCCTCTCCATACAAAGGTTGCCTGGAAGAGATCGCTATTAGTGATAAGGCCGCCCATTGTGACACTTTATTCAAAATTTTATTTAAGATTTATTTTGTATTTTATTGGTGTAACAATAAAGAATTATCTATCTATCTATCTATCTATTTGCCAATATAATAACTAATCAGTGAGTGAAATATTGATCGACGTCTTGCTTATAAACAATTTCACTCAAAATTCTTCAATCAATGTTCTGTATTACGTATTAAGAATGCTTTTTAATTATTTGAACATGCTTGTTAAGAAACGATTATGCCAAGTTATATGCGCCATATTTAGCCTCTTTGTGAGGCAGAGTAATCGGAACTCAGCTGTTTCTAACCCACTTCTTTCTCTACTCACAAATAAAGATATATCTTCACCACTTAGGGTGGAAACAACCTACAAAAAATGTGGCAATGATAGACTTCGAGAAAATAAAGGAAGGATTTCTTTTATGGAGAGCGTAGAATGGCAATCTGTCTGAGCTTGAAGCTTTACAAATAGTCAGTCCTGCGTATCCTGTAACAGACCTTTTTTGTTCAGTATCTGGTTTCATTAATTGAATAACAAAATTTTAAATATATTGCAATCCTAAGTCTGAAAGTTATGAACTTGCATAAATAAACCAACAGTTATTAACTAATTTTGATGAAACATTTTTGTTGGGTGGAATTTTTCTCCTTGTTGGTTTTATATGTCATCTGAATTGGTAGATTTTTTAAAAGTTATAGTTAATTAACTGAAAAGTTAATTTACATACCTGCTTAATGATTGCTGTAGTACCTGCTACAGGATGGTTTAATGGTAATTGGAACTCTTGTCGATAGTGAACAGTATTGACGGCAAGTGACTGATCGTGTTACCAGTATTCATCAATACAATGCTTTTAAAAAAAAATTGCACTGTGTCTTTTACCACTACAACGCCTCACTTACAATTATTTCTAGTGAACGGTGTATTGCAAGGTTTATACCTCGCGAATTGCGTAAAGTGCCTTTACGTTTCCTTTGTACGTTCGTACGAGTGACAACCCAAGACCAGGCTTGGTCATTGGATAGAGCTGTTGGCTGAGCACGTCCCTTCTGTGAGCATCGCCCAAGCCTACTACTAGTATACCTTTCGTACATTTTGATGCTTGCCTATTTCTATCACACTTTAACTAAGTCAACCGTATAAGTAATTGAATCTCAAGAATTAAATTTTACTCTCTTCTGATTAGCATATTATCTTAGAACTTTTTTTTAGTACTGATGAAGTATAAGAATTTGTTGAATGGAGTTCCCAGTTTAAGAATGTGATGATAACACTAGGTGGTTAACCAAACCAGTTGTTAAGTAAGGAGGTGATCCGAAATGTTGACCAGGATAAGCCGGGTATTTGAACTGGCTCTCAAGGAAAGTTGCCGTTATTGGCGTAAGGTTATCTACTCACCAGGGGTGCCGGGTTAGAATGTCATCCCCCCATTGCTACCTGTGGGTGTCGTAAGAGGTGGCTAGAGGTAAAACACCGGAAGGTGGCGCGTTCTGAGGATATGATATCCCAAGACCCTGCCAAGCATAGGGATTATGGCTAACCCACCCTAAACGGGGGAAGCTGTGTTCAGCAGTGGACAATCCTGCTGATACAGAACAGTACAGTGTCTACTAAAAGACGATAGCTAGCCAGGCAAAAATTCGCAAATAGGCGCACCACCATCGGGTGAAGCTCGATCCCACGGCAAGAATCAAAATTTAATAATAAAAATCATTTTAATACATAAAAAAACAAAAAATTGATATTTGAGAAATATCAACGAAAAATACACTAAAATATATATCTAGTAACAATTTCGCCTAATTTCTAAATAAAATTCTATCCATCTTATTTCTAATAAGTGAGACTTTTTTTGTAAACATACAGTTATGAGAGTATACTACGCGTACATGTAATATTATATAACATTACAAATTGTTTTGTCTTTTTCAGGAAAATGTGGCGTTCTTGGTGCCTTGGGTAGTGGGATGCATGACGTTCATGGCGCTGGAAGCCATGGCCATGGTCTACTCTAATATACTTAGAGATCATGTTAACAAGGTAACTTCCTTGACGAACATAATATGACAGACTAAGATTTAACCCTATAACGATTTTTCGTGAGGTTTTATACGATGTGGCTATTTCGTAAACTCTTATGTAATCAGTGCAAAATTGGAGTTTTATGTAAATCATGATTAGTAGTCCATCCACAATAAATCTACCTAAATATCGCTCGATTTTCGTGTCATCACTATGTAGATTGTAGATTTTCATTAATTGTCTATTTCGAGAAAAACATTGGATCCATCTCACATGAGCTGAATTGAGGTAGGAGAAAGAAAAATACATGTTATCAAATGAAATTTGAAAATATTCGTTAAAGCACAAAATACTCGTTTAAATTTTGAAGTTAAGAGAATGTGAGTTGTAACAAGAAAATGTACAAGTGCACCTGAAAATATAATAATGAAACAGTACAGTCAAAAATGTTATTTAATAGCTAACTGGTATCATAAGTAAAATTTATACCTGTTTTTAAACTACTTCATACCTGTTATTGCTTGTATAAACAAAAAAAACTGTAGTTGCAAAGGATTGCTTGAGTTACTTAAATATTTTTAGTTACGAATTTGATTAACTCTATGTAATTAAACAAACCGTAAAAAACTGGATTGAATGTCAATTAAGATTTACTGAAACTACCAGTGACCCGTGAAAGCCGATAAAACTCAAGACGAAAATCTTAATGACCATCATAAAATCTGTCTTGATGTACGGACCTGAGTATTGTGGTAGAGTTTATGAGGACTCATATTTGTAGGTTAGAACGACACTTCTGTAATGACAGCCGCTAGAGCAGAGTGTATATAGTGTACGTCGTGTTAGGTTGATCCTTATGTAGATAGACCCCAAAAATCATCGCGTTTAGGGGCAGAATGAATAAAATACAAGAAAATAACTTTTGGGAGTTTGGAAATATGGATAGTAAAACGACACATTACAGCGTTTTACCGTAAAATGAAATGGCCCCAACGAACGGCGATTCTGAGATAATATTTACAAATAACATTTTGTGAGGCTTAGACTGAATGGACTTTCATTATTGGTAAAAAACTGCGAGGTGAATGAGTAACAACGTCCTGTTATTTTTAGCCCTATTTTTATACATCTATACAAACATATATAATGTTATACTCAGCGTTATTCACACTTAGCTCATTAGACTTCCCAAATTGATAACGTGACCCCATTACTAACCCTCGGCAGTCCACCATCAGTCCGTACGTCCGTCCGTTCGACTTTTAAAGGGCAGTCCACCATCAGTCCGTACGTCCGTCCGTTCGACTTTTAAAGGGCTGAAAAGCGCTGTTTTGTTAATTTTCACAGAATATGTGTTAGCATGACGGATTGTCTAACAAATAGTAATTATCATCATCATCATCAGCCGGAAGACGTCCACTATTATTATTAACAAGACCATAGAACGCCACAAAAAACGGCTATTAGCCGCTTGTAACCATCGGCTACCCGCGACTTTCACGATGTCGTCAGTTCACCTAGTTGGGGCCTACCAACTCTACGTATTCCGGCGTAATATAGTAACACTTCAACTTGCAAATTAAGAAAGCTATGTCGATGACTTTGGTTTGGTTCTTTGGCGAAAATCCCCATTCCGGATTTTATCGCGCAAAGAAATGCCGAGCACGCAGCGCTCTGCATAGCTCGTTGAGCAACTGCGAGCTTGTCCATAAGGGCTACAGTTAAAGACCACGTTTCAGTGCTATATGTCATCACTGGCAACACACACTGGTGAAAGACTTGGTCATCAGGCACTGCGGGCTGTTAGACGAGAAGATGTCGCGCAACTTCCCGAACCCTGCCCATCCGAGTTGGAATCTTCGGGCGAACTTAGCCGAAGTTGGACCTATCTAACTGGACACTCTGTCCCAGTTAAATATATTGGTCAACAACTTCGGCCGTACCGTTCCCAACAACTAATGGTACCTACGGGTGCAACATGGACATTAGACATAATTTTTGTCTTGTCCATGTTCATTTTAAGACCCACCTTCTGGGAAACTCAACTGAGGTCACTAAGCATTAACAAATAATTATAATAAGTGAATATGAAAAGGGTTCCTAATAGTAGAAACGTATTTTTAGAGATACGTACTAGAAAACAGAAAATAAATCTCGCCCGTAGGTACTGTTATCCAACCTTTATAGAGCGGTATCTTTGGAACAGTATTAGGTATGCGGTTGAAAATTTTTCAGAATATGTTTTTCTTCCACGGATTGCCTAACAAATTTCATAACAAAACAACAAAATAATAGGCGGTCCGCATACCAAAAACCTGTAACGACTTTAAGGTATCATCTGTGTTGGTTGGTATGGGTCCCGCCCTTGGTGTTGAGTCCAACTTGAATTAATAAGTTTTTAATTTTTTCTCCATCGGTGAAATGGTTATAGTACATACTAACTTCAAACTTAGTATAATTATAGTTCAATTTAATATCTAATGTTCGAAAATAAATACTAAAAGATATATGTAGCGGCTTACACATATCTTTTAGTATTTATGTTTGACACCCACTAAGGATATCGATCAGAAAGAAAAAATCCCCATAAAAATCCGAAATCCTCGATAAATTTTATAGTTCGATTCCAACTCACACTTGGCCAGTTTTTTTTAAATAGTTGTAATACACGTACTGCGTTTTAAAATTTAAAAAAAACGCATTGAGGCTGACTGTGAAATAAATATTTTCTATTTCGATATTTTTAATGGGGCGTGGCGTGCAAATAGATGAAATTTAATTGTTTCGATAGGTGTTACTGCGGATAAATGGAAGATATTTAGTTTAATGACTTTAATTTTGTGTTTATTGTTAAATAAAATATTGGCTTTTATAATGGTTGCTGACTACTAATGATAAGTTTGAGAGCATATTATTATAAGAATTAAAAATTAAATAAAACTAATTTCTCTTTACTAAGAGATAGAGACCAATGTGTATTGAACGATTATTTCCCTTCATAATAGTAGTTCATGTTAGAGAGTTTACATAATGCTTATTAATTAAATATATGGGTATTAAGCCATCTCTGTCTAACCTTACAGACATGATGAGCAACAAATTAACGAAAATGTATTTAAATATTTATATGTGAGTCAAAGCTTCTTAAATCCGCGGAATACAATTAAAAAAAAATACTTTAAACACAACAGCTACTACAATGTAAGCATTTAGACAACCTACAGGCCATTGTAGACTCACAGGCAGTTCAAATGATCTAGTCCTCTACCAGTTGGCAGCCCAGAATGCTGGCAGCATTGCCCCGTCGCATTGCATTACTTATTTGTTGAACTAAATAGGTGTCAGCTTTTAATCACACGTCACATTGAACAAGCGCTTTGATAAGTTTTCGGAAATACGATGAGCTTCCAGCCTTCACGGACCCAATGTCTTCATAACGAACGGCTCAAATATGTAACTACCACCAAGATTAGCATTCTCGCGCCAAAGAATTTGCACCGCCGAAGAAGCCCGGCGCCAGCCTACATGTTGGTTTCAGAAAAATGTGACGGCGTTAAAGTGTCAACGCACTTTGCATCCCTCACTAAAGGTGGCCCTAACTTCCACGGAACCAGAGTATTTTAGCTCGCGTGTCACGCATGAGACCATAAAAAAAAATTTTTTTCTTCGACAAATGATGATAAAGATTTGTCAAGTATCGGTGAACTCGAAAGACGAAGCTTCCTTTTTTACACGACTGCCTAAAAAAGGAAAGTTATGTTTTCAGGGTTCATGTATCCAGTAGGGTATTAAAATGAATTGCTTTAAAATTCCATAATATATCATAACTTGCAGTTCGATGGAACGACAAAATGTTTACGAAAATAAATAATTTGCAGTCGGGTTTTTACATTTTTTATTTATTTGTACTTGTTCTACTAATTTTATATAAGTCACAAGTAAGTTGAATTTTTAAAAGTACCTGGACTAGGATAGGAAATAAAAGTTCGCATTTGCAAAAAAAATTGTTCAAGGTCAACACGACGGAAATCGTCTATTAGTACTTGCCAGTCATAACAATACAGTGTTCGTATCGCCTGCCTGTGTTTTCTTCCAAATAATAAGTTAAGTTTTGTTTGGAGACGTTGAATTATTAAGTGGATGGCAAGGCTAAAACTTAAATCATAGTCAATTAAAGCGTCGTCAAAACAACATAATTTGACACTTTGACATGTATCTGAGTAGTTAATTAACTTAAGCTCTTGTTCCCGATTATTAGTATTTTGTCAACTAGAAATAAAAAGATTTTAAGACTTTTACATCCAGTTACCATCGTTGATAGTAACTGGGTAATAACCCAAGTCAATTCGACGGTCGCGACACTGTAACCAGGTAACCTGAAGACAATGTATTCGACGTGAAATTGGAGCGGCACCGAATGCTTTTGATTGCTCGGGTTCAACTTCTCGAATGCTCGCTGATTGCAAAGAGATTGAGATTTAAGATGCAACAGTGTCGGTACAAACTTGTCTGTAATGCGCAGAAAGGGGAATGAAAATTTGGTGTATTCCCGTTGTCCCCGGTTTAAATACTCGAACTCCGTGCATTTATATTGGAAAAAAAATGTAGACAGATACGTAGGCACTAAAAGTATTAGAAATGACGAGGCAGCATAAGCTCGGCAACAGCTAATAAACATCATAATATAAGGACACGTTACAGAGACAACTAAAGTTTCGATTAGTGGACTTAGAGCTTAAAAGCTGAAAACCTATTGCGGTGAAGTATTTGCCGTACGCGTGTTTATTTTCACAACTTATTGAAACAACAATAATAAAACGTAAAGGGTATAAAATAAACCCTCTTTTACTAGATTTGTGCCTCGCTAAGAGCACCGAAATAAAATGTGGTGCTGGCGGCGAATGTTACGCATACCGTGGACGGCCCGTAGAACAAACATCTCGATCCTCAAAGAGCTGAATGTAACACAAAGGCTATCGAGCATCTGCCTCAAAAGAGTGCTGCAATACTTCGGCCACATAGCACGAAAACCCTCCGACAACTTGGAGAAACGAGTCGAGGGGACGTAGTCCAACACGATGTTCCGATCAAGTGACTAAAATCCTGAACACTACGATCACAGATGCTCTGAGCCATGCCAAAATCCGAGGGAGGTGGAAACAGCTCTGTAGTGAAGAAACAGATGGTCGGGGACATCACGACGCTCAGCAGTGAGCTACGACTCGAGGAGGAGGAAGAGCACCGAATGTAAAATCCTTTTTATTAGAGTAAGAAAGGGAAATGAAACCAAATGAATTACTTATGAACTTGTTAAGTAATAGGTCTACTCAATGAGACAACAATAAACAGTACTTACTTTTACTATAAATAAAGATGACCAGCGTTATGTTTAGAGGAAAAAGCTGGCAAATATCCAATAAGGATTAAGGCAGAGACTACTAAATATAGTTAATATACAATATTTTTCTATAAAAATAAACTTATTGTTTACCTTTTAATTATTTTCACATTATATGATGATTCAGGATGAAAGCTGTTAGAGGGTACCAATCATTAGGACTCAAAAATTTTAGAAAGTATTATTTTAGTACGAGATCCGTCGTTTTTTAACGTAGCAGACAGCTCGCAGTATAAACATTGTTTTTTATTAGCTCTTGTAGTAGAAAGCTTGATTTGAAGAATAAACCACGAGGAGGACCCGATACTAAGCTAATAAATGTTAATTGTAAAAATGATAATTGTGTTGGCAAAATCCGATCGTTGTTCAAAAACAAAAACATCAAATTGTGAAGAGATTCGAAAATAAATTATCTTCCCTGGAGATGGAAAAAATGCATAGATAATAGTTAACACGAGTAATTTAATTAATTGTATACACCTGTTTAACAATAAAATCTAGAACAGACATTTCAGACTTAAGAAAATTAATTAACTAAAAGCGAGATTCAAACACGCAACCTAAATTTGATAAAAGACAGATGACAAATAGAAAATATTGAACCAAGACAAAAAGAAAATCTGATGTCGCACAAAACAAAAAAAAACATAAATAGAGACGACTCAGTGAAAAATGTATATTTCGCCGTTAACTAGGAACGAGTTCTACGACAAAACATGTATTTTAATTTAAAAAATGGGCAAAGAAATAAAATTTTACACGTTTAGATTATAAAAGTAAAAACAGCTTCAATAAAAGTAGGTTCAATAATTAACTTTACCTAAAATTATGCCGTCATATGCATTAAACTGTTTTTTTTTTTTTCGAATTTGACTCTTTTACTATTTACAAACAGAAAATATCTACGATATAATATATGCAACAAACATGAAGTGCAAAAACAACATGTACTGTACTGTATCAGCCGGATTGTTCACTGCTGAACACAGCCTCTCCCATTTGTGGGAGGTGTGCCGTAATCCCCACGCTTGGCAGGCGTCTTGGGGATCGCAGTTTAAGATATCTGATTCTCAGATGGCGTTGCTGCCCACCTTCCGGTGTTTTACCTTTAGTTGCTTCTTATTACACCCACAGGTAGCAATGGGAGTCAAAATCAGAACGTGGCACCCACGGGATAAAAAAAATTCCTTGCGTTGAAGCAATGATCAATTTGAGGTAAAATACAAGTAGGTATTAACTTTAAAACCTGTTCCCTTTTTGTAAATAACACAAGAAGCTTATTAAAGTAAGCAAGGAATACACTGTAAATTGGAATTCACCAGAAAGTATTGGATATTCAAGCTCAACCAAAACCACGTGTGAGAACATGCCCTGTTTCGGTTTATTAACAAACAAGAACATATTGCGTTTGTTCAGCGTAACAATATGTTTGCATCTGTAACAAGTGGAGACCGCGAATATCTACATATTGTTCCCTTGGGGAAGGAAGAAGGGAGAACCTAAGAGGAAACACTATGTAACTAGATTAGACTTCTGTCTATACAATGATATTATTAATAAATAATATTATATATATTATATTATATTATAATTAATTTAGTACCTGTAATTATAGCTGTAAGTTGGATAATAAATATATAAATAATAAATAATATTATTTGCTCTATGTGTAGATACCGAACTTAA
This sequence comes from Plagodis pulveraria, assembly GCA_963890685.1. Taxonomy (NCBI): domain Eukaryota; kingdom Metazoa; phylum Arthropoda; class Insecta; order Lepidoptera; family Geometridae; genus Plagodis; species Plagodis pulveraria. The sequence continues at coordinate 10,161,285 of OY982953.1, forward strand.
GAGTAATTGTTTAAGATTTGTGTACAAGTCATACATGCGATAACAGAAGATGGTTTAGATAAAAAAAACTTTTTACTATGTATGTCACAACTATAGGTGGGCAAAACCACTGTAAAATAATTATCCTGCCGTAAAACTGTGGCAACACTCATTGTCGCCTCGCGGCCGAAGTCCGCCGTAGAAAAAATATTGCTTATTGAAGTAATTTTTTATAGTTGTGAGGATGCTGTACATTCTATTTGGATTATTTTTATATATGTATATAGTGTGAAGAGATGATTTTAGAGGTGAAAGTAAAAATTACTTTAACGCTGTAGATAAAGGCACCTTTTTGACTTAAGTGAGAGATAAGGTTCTGGATTAATGATAGATCTATCAACCGTGACAATGTATAGGTTCAATTTGCGGTCTCAATCGATTTATCACAAATTGAGAAATTTAGCGCATTTTGGCTTTTGAAAGTTTTCCTATTTAATAATTTGTATCTTGAAGGCCTATACAGTCCCGTCCTTTTTGTAATCTAAATTATTAATAATTTGTAATCTAATCTAAATTAATTTAATCGGCTTTCTTTAAACATGCGCTGTACAGCTTTCACATTTAATTTAGAAGCTTTCACCCTGTTCTCGTTACACATGGTACTTATTTTAATATGATTAAAAAGATGATAACACCAAAGCTCTCGTGAATAGGCCCTATTGTTGCTTTAATCATTCGATTGTGGGACGGGTTGAATAATACCTTGTCTAAATAATGGACGATGACAATTTACTTATATATCCTTTTACAATGCTGTCTTTGTTTACGCCGCTAAGGGAATTGTCTGCAAATATAACAAAGAGACATTTCATTTTCGTTGGAGTACCTATTTTTATTTTATTTTAAATTCGTTTATGCGAAATTTGTTATTTAAGGAGTAGACAGTAAAATTAATGCGGATTGTTGTAGGTATCGATGCCTTACGTAGCTTTTCACGTTTAATTTTTCTGAAAGGCTATCATCAGACTACATAGTAGTATTTTGGATTCCAAGTCGTCACTAAAACCCTCTTCGGTCAGTCGTCGGTTCCCGAACGGTGTGGCTTTATGATTTTAGCCTTAACAACAGCAATTGTTAATAAAATTGTAAATAATATTATGTGTTCTTTTTTTTGTCATTGTGCGGAACAAGCACGAGGCCCACCTGATGTTAAACGGACGCACCTCTGCCTATAACTGATGCATTTCGTCACAAGTCACGAATGGCACTGCGCCCATCACCTGAAGACATAGTTGTTAAGTCTCATATGCCTGTAATTTCACTGACTCTCAAGGACTGCTGCCGGAACACACTGTTTGGTGTTTGGCGACAGATTTTCTACTTGAGGGTGGTAGCTAGCCAGGCGAGCATTCGCAAAACACCCTTCGACCATGCGGTGAAGCTCAAGCCGGCGGTGGGGATCGAACCATGGACCCGCGGCACGTCAGTCCATAGCTACTACAGCTCGGCCATCATTGCTTCAAAATATAACCTTAATATTGTTCATATGATGAAAATTAACAAGTACGCGTCGAATTTTATGAATAAAATAGAATGAGTGAAATACACTCTTGTTAACAAAACATTGAAGCAATGTCCTTGGAAACAACGTCTGGAAAACATTCCAATTACACTTCAATGTCATTATCATAATTATACATTTGTTACCGTGAAACAAAATAATTGGTAAAGTGCCCTTATCGTTGTTACTTGTACTTTGCAATTATGTTATTGATACCTTTCAAGTTTCATACTCATAGACAATTATGTGCCATGGGAATGAATGTATAGTATAAAGGGTGGTTAATTATCAATCGCATCCGATATATTAAGAGGCCCAAGCGATTGAAGCGAACAAGACCGCTTATAGTTTGAAGGTATTATCACGGAACTAGCAAGAGACCCACCTGATGTTAAGCGGTATCCTCTGCCTATAACAGATGCATATCGTCAACAATTGACGAACTGCACTGTGCCTGATCGCCTCTCATCATGTGCCTCTTATTTTACTAGCTCTCAAGGACTGCTGCCGTAACATACCTTTGGGTGCTTGGCGACAGATTTTCTACTTGATGGTGATAGCTAGCCAAGCGGGCAATCGTAAAATGTCATGATGAATGTAAAATGGGTGACATTCTAGCCCAGCACCCCATGGGACAGAAATCATATCATCGTATAAATAAAATATATTTTTGCACGAACCGCCCTTTAGTTCCACATATCAAATGTGTATATAGTATTATATACTTAATACTATTACGGATCAACACAGTTTTTAAAAACAATTTAGTCGCTTATATTTTTTTCTATTTAAGATCATTCTCTATTTCCGATAAATATCTGAACCCACTCATTTGGGATCGGTACTGTATTAGGTCTGTTATCAACAATAAAAAAGCGAAGTAATAATACATTCGGTATATATACTGAACACATTACGGTTCCCTTCTTTATCCGGACATTCGCCGAGGAAAAGGTAATTATGAATTAACTGGTATTATGTGAGTTAGAGGACCAGACGTAGCATAATTTTACTATAAGAACGAAAGAAAAATTAAAGCAAAAGTGGGATTGAAATCCACGAACATTTCTAAGGGACCGCAACATATTATTCTCAAGCAAAATTATATTTCATATCGACCATATAATGTTATTGCCCACATTTATTTATCGATAAACAAAATATATACAACACTACAGCTATTACAATAAAAGAATTTAGATACCCATAACTAATTGTAGACTCACTCACTCACTTTCTCGATGGACTGTTGGGAACAAAAGAATGTCTGTATCTTGGACAAACTATCAATTCATCGAGACTATTCGATGGTTACCGTTTAAAATTGTTTAATCTTACTTATATTTTTTACAAACAAGAATACATTCGGTTCATCGACGTATCGATCGATAGCGACTCTTAAAAACAGAAGGTTATCAAACGCATGTTTGTAATATGTATTATTCAAACTGCAATATGAACACATACGTAAGATAATATATATATATATATATATAGCGTATGTTTGTATGCATACGTCAACGCATTTTTCCATAATACATAATTGCAAAGGCCGTGATATAGGCAATTGCAGGTCGCGTCGAGCACGAGTTTGAAGGCCGTGCCGTAGGCGTGGACTTCACTAATGCGAGACAGGCAATTGTCATTTCCAGCGAGGCATATATAGTGATTTTCTTAAAAGTATGCTGGGAAATAAAACTGAACTCTCAATATTTCTTGTACCGTTACAAGCTCCATGATCACGAATAAAATCCTTCATGAGTTACATGTTCACGCGTGATCATACTTGCAACAGTCCCAAAATATCGAGTGCTCATAAACATTATATGCAGCCTCGATATAACAAATCGGAGGGGAACAAGAAAATATTCGTAATATCAAGTAATTCGTTGAACTGAGGTTTGTTATGTTGAGGTTAGATTGGTCTAAAATTCGTTATAAAGAGGTAAAAGAATAGTTTTATTCACCTCAATATGTATTACGTACTTATCTTGTTATAGCGAACAACTTCTACTAATAAATGATAACACATGTTTATCAAATTACTATATGTATTTGCTATGTATTTAAAAACAATTAGGTAGATAATATTTTTTTTTTCTTACATTAATAATCAAAAACAATTAACAATGTGGTTATATAGTAGCTTAATCTCAATTTTGTTCATTGATTAGAAAAAAAGTCATTGATAGTTGTCTGTTTACCCCCGGTATGAGTTATGACATCCAAAGCGCAATCTAATTTCGTGATGGATTTCACTACATCATCGTCACTCAAACCTCCCTTTTTGAGAAACACAGATTTTATTGTATTCAAAGCATTATAAGCATCTTTTATTGTGAAGTTAGATGCTCGTCAATTTCACCCTCTTCTTCCTCGTCTTCATCCGCTTCTGCATTAGTAACTGGCAACACAGATGTGACGATGTCAGCATCAGTTAGTTCTCCACAGATGGCCAAATCATTATCAAAGGTAACGAAGTCTTCGAAGTCAGTCTCTTGAAGGTGTAATTCTTCTTGAACTCTTTGCCAGGTCCTAGCAAGTTCTGCGATTGGTAAATCGTCCTCCTCATCTTCGCATGTTACTTTAAACCCACTTTTCTTGAAGCAGTTTGCAATGGTCTTTTCAGTGACTAAATTCCAAGCTTTGGCGATCATCCACATGGCTTGTAAAACGTCAATTGTAGTTGGTGTTTGACGTTCAACATCAGCAAGAAATCGTCTGACAACTTCCTTCCTATAATGCATTTTGAAGCTTTGAAGATGATGCCCTGATCCAGTGGTTGTAGTTTTGAAGTGGTATTTGGAGGTAAGTACTTTATTTTTATATTTTTCAGGTTAGGAATTTCTCCGTGTGCAGTACAATTATCGATGAACATTAGAATTTTCTTGTTTTTTTTCTTCATCTCTTTATCCAGACTTTTAAGCCAATTGCAAAAAGCATCACTGGTCATCCAAGCCTTATGGTTGGACGTGTAATCTGTTGGCAGATTATTGACATTCTTAAAACATCGCGGTTTTTGATATTTTCCGATGATGAGTGGCTTTAGTTTGTAAGTCCCAGTACAATTTATTCCCAGCAGTACTTACTGTTAAGCGAAGTTTACTTTTTTTCCCACCATTACATTCATCGCTTTTGAATGATAAGGTTTTGTCAGGTAAACATTTATAGAATAGTCCAGTTTCATCGGCGTTAAAGATGTCTTCGGGATCGTATCCGGTGGTCAGCTCTGCCAGTTTGTCTTTCCAATCATCACATACTTGTTCATTAACACTACCACTTTCACCGCATATTTTTCGAAAAACAACCTCGTTTCGTTTTTTGAAATTTTGAAGCCACGCGTTGCTAGCACGGAACCCTTCATGTCCCAATTCTACTGCAAACCGCTGAGCCTTTTCCTGAAGAATAGGGCCTCCGATTGGGATTTTTTTGTCTCGGCACTGTTTTAACCACTTTAACACACATTCCTCTACGTCCTTGAACTCGCATGATTTTAATCTTTTACTGTTTACATTCACACCACTTTCTTCTGAAAACTTATCTTTAAATTTTAAAATTGTAGCCAATGTACTTGCGGGAATCCCGAACTTATTAGCTATGTCTAATTTTTTCGTCATGGGATTTTGGTCAACATAATTAATGATGTTTCGCTTTTCTGCGACCGATAAGGAACACCTTTTACGTTTCTGAGCCATTTTAACCTAAATCTTTAACAATACTGACGAGCAGAGGTGTTTACATTACTTTCCATCAAAACAACAATGATTACTTTACAAACAAAAGCGTGTCGAAACATGTCGAGACATGAATCACATTATAAGATTAAGAGTTATATTATTGGTGGAAACTTTATATAAAGGTTTTGGGTTGGCAAAATTCGTTAATTAGAGGTATGAATACTTTTTCTTGATAGTTGAATATTCGTTATTAAGAGGTTGTACACAAAGAATGTTCGCAATGTAAAGGTCTATTTTATATTGACTCTTATGGACAATTCAAGGGGATTACGAAGAATTTGTTAAATCGAGGAAGTCGTTATATTGAGGTACGTTATATTAAGGTTGCACTGTAATATGTTCAATTTGATATTCTATATTAATTAATATTCTGATTGTTTACATTTAATTTTTAACGATAAATGTAGATTTATAATATCTGTATAATTTCACAGAATTAATACTATTTTTAAGGTACCGGTTGCATCATTGATGCAAATTTTCCGGTGAAGTAATGATCACCGGAAAATTTTCATCAATCAATCAATCGATTTATTTATTATCAATTTAAGAGCCTCTATTCTACCTAGATCAAAGATCAAGTACAGAAATATGGATGGGTATACCTATATATAAAGAGAACACTGTATGTTTCTGGAACTGACCACTTTAAAATAATATTCAAAATGTAATTACAATATTTGCATATGATTTTTTTATTTTTATCCAACTTTTTGTTAATGTATCAATAACCAGTATCACCAGGTTTTGCTGACAATAGACACATTATGTTGTCTTAGGTTTTCGCGATTATTTTTATTTATTTATTTATTTATTTAACAAAAGTTCACAGCTGTAACATTGGTTTCTTATAACTATTAAAATATATTCTACATATGAGCCAAATAGAACCTTCACTTTGTAGGAATAGGTACATGTATACATGTTTACCACATGATTTGACGGGTAGTTATAGTCACATTATGAGTTTATAAATACTTAATTACGTAACTGTTGACAGGGAATATATATAAACAATTTTTGGTGTAACAATAAAAACAAATTAAAAGAACTAGAAAAGTAACAATATAATTACAGAAAAATCTAACATTAATCCTTCAAGCAGAAATTATTAATGAATGCTATTACAATAAATATCATGTTTTGTATGTATGGATTGCGTGTTGTGTATGTAAATAAATGTGTGTGTGTGTGTGTGTGTGTGTATGTGTTGTCAATGTGGGAGGCGAAATATTATTAAATATTATTAAACAACTTTAAGCGTTTTAAATCAAGTATATTTATCATTATATTTGTCCCGACGATGTTTCAAACACTTTGCAGTGAAGTGGTCACGTGACCAATACACGCAATTTAACATGATAAATATACGCAATTTAAACCATTAAAGTTGTTTAATTACTACGAATAGATATTTACATTAATTTGATTTTTGTTCCAAAAGTAATTTTGTTTTCTTTTTGTTACAGCAGTTCGACGCAATGTGCAAAGCTGAAATATCATTTTTAATACCAAGGATAATTTTTAATGTAAGTATCTTTACTACTTACACTACTATAAGCAAAGCAAACACGAAAAAAACTCTAAAACAAAGGTGGATTTCCCACGAGCGAAGTGAAGAGGAGGGTATAAGGTTAGTGGAGACCACAACAATGCGTGAACCGAGTGAGCGAAGCAAGCGTGGCTCTGAAGCGGCCAACGATGCGTAGTCTAAGCAAGACGCTAAGAAACTTAAATTACGAGTTAAAGATAACGAAAGGCAAGTAGATCAACGTCATGGATTTACGTAGCTATTTGAATAAATGGCAGTATATCATTTCAGCATCATTCATCAGTTGAACGGAGGCGTTTAGAAAAATGGCTAGGCTGTTAATTGAACGGTTGATTAATACACTTGGCTGCAACATATATATATGTATGTAATTTAGCTAACAAACCAACCTTTTATTCTGGGATCTTTTCCAATCTTTTATTAAGGAAAAATACCACTGAGCTTGATGAAAATAAAAAAATTAGGAGATACTTTTTATATTTCCAACAATACAAAAGCAGTTACTAAAATCGTACATTCAATAGTAATATATTATTATTATAAGCATTGTCACAACTAAAACAGTCAATAAACTAATAGTTCCCAAAAGATGTCGTCATGCCCAAAATAAAATTATTTGCAGGTTGCAGCGCCACCTACCCGATACAAATGTGAATCTAAAAAATCCAGGTATCATCCAAACACACTTTGTTAACAAAATTGGTCCAGCTTGTACTTAAATTATTTTTATGTAGGTATGTCACTTAAATGAACAGGATCAATTTTGATGACAGATTATCTTCTGTCTGTAGTCAACTTGGGCATTTTTTCTTGAATTTTGAAAGTCTGTATTATAGTTTGAGTTAAAAAACTTTCGCGAGTTTTGTCTTTAATTATTATTTAGTAACCGAAATATAACGCGAGTCCTAGCCGGTTACTAAATAATAATTCTGTATTATAGTCTTTGAAAGGAAATGTGCAAAAGAAGGCTCGTTTTGTGAATTGATCTCTGATTGATCGACTGAGAGATTGAACAGTCAATGCTATAATTAGTATAAAAGGACGAGGTGGTCCAATTAAATTAGTACCCTCACTATAAACCTCAATTAAGGACGTTTCCATGACAAACAAATTTAGATCAAAATCTATTCAATAAACGATACGTGGGTTGTGAATACGTAATTGAATTCAGTTATCCAATCTGAACTAGTTAAAAATGAAGTACGTGCACTACCAAAAACCAAATCAAGTATCCAATTTTCACTTGGCATTGAACTCTCGTTTGGAGATAACCTTTAAAAAGAAAGGTGATGGGGAATTTCACTTTTGCGGATTTCATACACGACACCAACTTCCAACCATTTTTGCTATTTAATTTGCGCTATTTTAACGGGAGCAAGTGGTATATATATTTTTGTGGCTTAGTGAAACTCTTCTCTTTTTATTTTCTTACACTTAAATTTAATCAGTTATTCTTAGATCTTGTTACTCTGGCTGGTTGGCAGAGGGCTCGAGATAATATTAGATTAGCAGACACGGAAGCGTTGCACTAACGAACACCTACTGCAGTTATTTAAACTGTCATAGAATTCAAAGTTCACATTTTTGTCATACTGTTTCATATTATGTAGGTACTGAGCGAAATAAAGTGGTGAGGGTAGTGCAAGCTTACATTGATGTCGTGCATCGTTTGCCGTGTGGTGCTGGGCTAGAATGTTACCTCCCCATCTCTACCCGTGGGTGTCGTAAGAGGCGACTAAGGGTAACACACCAGAAGGTAGGCAACAGTGCTTGGAGGCACTGATATTAATATTATTTTTTATCTCTGACTGGCTACCAATATCACCCCTGATAGTAAATGAGATTGCATTCGAAATGTTATTCAGGCTAATCTAGACATGGTGGTTCCCAAGGACAGCTGCCTGAGCAAACCGTTAGATAACTTGGCGGTACGTTCTTTACGTAAAGGTGGTAGTTTCTTACCTACGGTTAGTTTAACCTACGGTTTCAGATATAATGAAAATATATAATAAGATTAAAAAAAAAAAATAAGATATAAAAAAATTCAATAATAATGACAAGATGTATAACTAACCCTTATTCCATATTCACTACTACCTACACTACTACCAATTACGAGATACACGAAACATTGTTGCCAACGTTTGCCAAATTTTCCACATTGTTTGGCATATAAATCTTGTCATAATTTTCTTTACACTTAGTTTTGAAAGTAACTATTGTCAATATTAGTATAGTGTGTTCATTTGTCTTATTTGTAGGTTATAAATGTTCACGTTTTATGTTTATGCGTAGCTAGAAATACCATAATTAATTGTTGAGTCATATCTGCTGAATATGTCATCAGACATATTCAGCAGGTTGTCTTAATGTTATGCAGTAGTAAAAAATATATTACAGGGCGTGTAATAGAGAAAACATATATTGCTGCTGGTAGTTTCTTTTGTGTAAAAACCGTATAGCGTTCCGCCGTCGTCGTTAAATTGGGATACCGCTGCGCATTCAGCCGCAGCCGCGCATTCTCGCTCAGTCCCTCACTCTCTAGGTTTGGAGTATGTCTGGTAGTCACACGAGTAACGAATTCCAAGAGAATGCGGTATTATTATTGATATATGAGTAGTTAGAGGCTAATATTGTCGAGGAATGTATGTACAATAGTTTATATCGTAAACTGCTTTAAGCAAAAAAGATGAAGTTTTATTTAATAATAACATGCATAATTATAATCATACTAAGTAAACGCTATTTTACTGAATAGAAAATCAACAAAAGGAAATCCTGCTCACAACTTCGGTATTGAAGTTTTAATTCGTAGAGAAATATATTTACCAAATATTTAATTTTAATACCTCGTTATTAACACACTTTCTGTTGAATGACCTAGCACGCCTATGTAGGTACCATGGAAATTAAATTTACTCTTAGGGCACCGAAGCGGAGATGTCTCGCGCACAGTAAATAGAAATATATCACCATAATAAATACATATTATTTTTAAAACACTCGCAATGTAGTTTGCCTTGTTATTCTTAACAGATCAACTAGGTCAAGAAGTACTCGCTGCGGCCATTATTTGGATTGATAACCGCAAGTGCGATTTACTACTGAGTGCTTCCTTGCTTTGGAGTGCGTGGTTATTGTCTTAAGATGGCAGCCGTTTTCCGTGGAAGCAGGGTATATTTTAAATACCCGCCTGGCTAGCTACCAGCCTCAAGTAGAAAATCTGTCACAAAGCACCTAACGATGTGTTCATGGAGCTGTCCTCGAGACCCAGTCCCCATTTTAGGTTAAGCCTTCCTACCTCCATAGACCACATCATCACTTACCATTGCATGAGATTGTGGTCAAAGTTTTACTGACCAGCAATAAAAAACATTGACATATATATCTCGTTACACATTATTATTTACTTTTAGAGCAAAAAAATATTTTTGGAAATTTGATTTTGATTGTATAAGCTTTTTTTATTTTTTGAACAGTGTGTATGCATCTATTGCGTTCTGCGACTTTACCACCTGCTCCGCGCTGGTGTGACGTGGAAGGGTGCCGCTGCCATCGAGCTGTGACTACTGCCCGCCGGTCCGGGCCCGCAGACAGGCGCGCCCCGCCCGCCTTGCGAGTCCACGCTGCTCTTGGGCGGCGCTGAGAGTGACACCGACGCTAGTCTTCATGAACTCTAAACCTGTATACCCGCTAACCATACAACCTAACTAGTCCTCATCTTAAAGTGAATTTAATTTTCAATACATTGTGATCCATATAATTATTCGTACCTAATACGAGTACAACATGTGCAAGTTTTCGGACGAAATGCAACTCACATATAAAAATGTAACTAAGTTAATTGAATAATGTGACGCGACGTTGGCACTCAGTGGAGCCAGGTCTTTTCTGCCTATTTTAATTATAAATGGGTTATTATAATTTTGCTAAGGGGTTGTTTTGTTAAAGAAAATATGTTATAGCGTCTGCATTCTATATAATATCATGTAAGTGGACTCATACTCTATAGAAGTTATTCTAAGAGATGTTTTCTTTACAAGCATTTAGTGTTAAGCATGTTAATTTCTGCTACGAGAACAATAAATGTTTTCAGCTTGACATACATAAGTAGCTTGCTAATGTCTATTGCTAAACTAAGGTACAATAATCTTTAACTAGTCATTGACAATAAAAAAAACTACATTTACGAGTATATTACAAAAATCTTAAGAAATATGTATTTCGTTCAATTCTGTTTGCAAATAAAATTATATTATTGAAATATTCACTGTTATAATGTACTACATTGTCTGTAAAATGTACTTAATGTTCTAAAAATAAAACTTCGCAGCCGCTTTGTAAGCTGGCAAGGTTCCGGTCAGACCTTGTCAATATTTTCAACATTGTGGTTCTTACAAAAAACCCGCAGAAACAATTCAGAAAAGAAGCGTCAAAGCTAAAGTAAAATAAATTTACTCTTACATTGTATTTCAAAGCATATTTTAACGTTTGTAAAGCGAAACCAAATAAACCTTTGATGTTCGATTCTTGTTTCAAAGCTTATTTTAAGTATTTTGTAAATACTATTTATTTAGGAAATACTTTGTGTATATAAACGTATAATAAGTAGATTTGCTTTATACCGCTTGTAAATAATGGAAAAAAATGTGTTAATCTTTAGTATATTAATCCAAAAACGTAACACAGGGCTATTAGCTAGAGGATATTTGAAATTGGAGTACGATAACAATATCCCCAAATAATAATTTGATTCACTCTTGTTGATTTAGGACCCTTAATTATTTTTTTATCAGCCTATATTTGAATGTAATACAATAAAATATGTTTAACTGGCCATTACGCGGAGGTATTTTCAATCGGCCATTATGAAATAGCCCTGCTGAACGGTGGCTTAAATAAGGCTTGGTACAGTCGTGTTCATAAACTATATGCCCGAAGGACATGCTTTATTCACATATGTAAGAAGGCTTAATTTTAATACTAATATCGTGAAAAATGTTTCCATCCGCAAAACCTAACATATTATGTAGTGAATGAACTCGACTGTAGATTTCCGCTGTCCATGTAATAAATTATATTATAATAACTGTATGTACATTACAATAAAAAAGTGATTAAAATCAAATTAAATGAGCATGTAACAAAATAAATGTTGATAAGAAGTAGCTGTTTTATTTACTTCGGATCATTATAAAGCAAAATTAAGTGAATATGTACCATATTTCTGGCTTAATTTCATTATTGTCATTAATATATGCACTCCATAGTTTTATTGGTATCAGACATAATGCAAAAAACAAATTTTCCAGTTGGGTTGCAATATGGCTTTCACGTGCTTTACAATGGAGTGTAGAAAAAGTTTTATAATTTTTTTTATTCCTGATATAAGCCTTTAACCACTATCTCTCCTGATGATAAGTGATGATGTGGTCGAAGGTGTTCACAGGCTTAACCTTGAATTAGTGGCTCTCAAGGACAGCTCCCGGAACACACCGTTAGGTGCTCAGCGACAGATTTTCTACTTGAGGGTGGTCGCTAGCCAGGCGGACATTCTCAAAATGCCTTCTACTATCTTATCATTCAAAAAGTGGGGACCGGGGGCTCATCGTGTTTTCCAAATTTTTTCGGAGCGCTTGGTCGATGCGACGTGTATCAAATGGCACCTGTCTGTTTGACAGCGCAGTGTGAATGCATGTTTTTTTTTAAATATAATATTCTTTCGCCTAATTGGATTCATGGTGCTGAGTTTAGGAGATGCTACCTTTTCGTATGGAGAGTAATTTATAATTCACGGGCTTGATCATAAATTATCTTTTCGTTGCATGATAGACCTTGTTGATTAAACTTAATTGTCGACGCTTGTTCAATACAAATTCAACAAATTAAATGATATTATTTTAGTGTATGTTATAACTTCTTATGTACTAATTCAACGATATGATGATGATTTTAATACTGAGCCCTGTAAGAGTACATTTTAGTTTCCATAAATTATAAGTATATTTTTAATAAATCATTTGAGCATTAAATAAATTAAAGTACCTACAATGATTTATCTAGTGTTAAAAGCATTGTTATAATGGCAAATGAATAGTTTATTACACATTTACGCGTACTTGGCTTTAAAAATATTATCTGAACTTTCAAAGTTCAATATCTCATACTCAGTAAATTTATAGATAGAGGCGTTGAATGAAATAACAGTGAAAACAAATTTAAGCTCTGTGTAAAGTTCATCTTTTATTTTCAACATTCAAGTTAATTCAAAAGAAAAACAAATTTACATACAAAAGTGAATGTATTCTGTTTGGGGTCAAAGTTGAGTTATCAATTATAATATTTTAGGTTCATTGAGTGAAAGTTTTCATAAAATAGTAAATGGGACTGTTATTGTCGAGTTTGAGATGAAACTAATTTAAAATACATTCATTTAAATATATTCCTTTGTTAAAAGATGAAGTTGTGTATGTGACGTATGAATCAAAATTATATCCATAGAGAAAAGTAACACTTCCAAAAACAATGTCGCTCTTCAACTAGCGTGTACATAAAATAGTTTAGTTCTTTGTCTAAATAGTTATTTGTGCAACAAGAAAGCGAAGTCGTTTTTTGCTGCGAGTGCTGATTTTGAATCCTGAGCAAGAAAATGAATCATTGAAAATGTTATTATTTTATATTCACTCCAAATTGTAACGTCAGGATATATTGAGCTTATATATCAGTTATCGAAACAAACTAATTGAATTTTCTAATTCCAAAACCTATACAAGTCTACTAGTCTCTAGTCTCTAGTAGGTAAATGGCCTCATGATTGGACGAAATCGATAATTCTTCCTCTTCACAAAAAGGGCTCAACATTGAAGTGTGATAATTACAGAACCCTAGCCCTGATCTCTCACGCCAGCAAGGTACTCCTTCACATGATTAACACTAGGAGTCGCTACTTTTTGGATTTGCAGATTCCTCAGGAACAAGCAGGTTTAGTGAGGGGAAAAGGCACCCGAGAGCAAATTTTCAATGTTCGCCAGTTGATTGAGAAGGCTTACGAATGTAACACACCTCTTGTATTATGCTTTATTGATTATAGTAAAGCATTTGACAGTGTCGTCTGGTCGTCTCTGTGGAAAGTGTTACAAGAACTTGGAGTTCCTCAACACATCGTGGCTCTGATACAGTCCTTATATTGTAACAATCATGGTGTGTTAAAGATCGAAAAAGCAACTTCTGGACCATTTTGTTTTGGGAAAAGAGTTAGGCAGGGCTGCATACTGTCTCCCATCTTCTTCAATGTGTATGGAGAATACATCACTAGACGGACTTGTGAGGACTGGGAGGGAGGAGTCACTGTAGGAGGCACGAAGATCATTAATCTCCGTTATGCAGACGACACGACTCTCCTTGCCACTACTGAATCGGAGATGGCTTCGCTCCTACACAGAATGGAAAGAATCAGTTTGGAGATAGGTCTGAAGATCAACCACGCCAAAACCAAGCTAATGGTAGTGGACCGTGCCAACAAGCTGCATCTCACTGGTATGTTGGGACCGGAAATGGTGGACAATTTCATTTATCTAGGCGCTAACATAAGCAACACGGGGTCTTGCGAGAAAGAAGTCAGAAGGCGTATCGGCATGGCCAAAAGTGCCATGTCTCAGTTACACAAAATATGGAGAGACCGCAACATGTCACGGAAAACCAAGGTGAAGCTTGTCAACTCGCTGGTCTTCTCCATAATTCAGCTATGGTATAGAGACATGGACCTGAATACGCAGGCAGCTAGAATTCTTTGGCCATATCGCTAGAAAAAAAGGGCATAACCTGGAACAGCTCATAGTTACTAGCAAGGTGGATGGCAAGCGCCCGAGGGGTCGTAGTCCGTTGAGGTGGTCTGACCAAATCCGCACGGCTTTGGACTCCTTTTTACACGACGCACTCCATGACGCCAAGGATAGGCATAAGTGGCGGGACACCGTCAAGACAAAAGTGATCCAAAAGCGGGGTAATCACGACCCTCAGTAATGAGGAGAACGACGCGCGGAGGAGGATATAAGTCTACATAGGTAATAATTTTCTGAAGCGCTCGTAGTGAAGTTTGCTAAGCTGTTCCTAACCTATCAGCAAAATTAAGCAACGTCCGCCGCGGTCATATGGATGGGTGACCGCTAGTGTCATTACTACAGAGGGCTTCCGTACTTCGGAGGGCACGCTAAGCCGTCGGTCCCAGTCGTCGTCTTAGGATGGCAGTCGTTATAGCATGGTGGTAGGGTATTTTGCGAACGTCCGCCTGGCTAGCTACCACCCTCAAGTAGAAAATCTGTCGCCAAGCACCTATAGGTGTGTTTCGGTTGTGTTTCTTTAGTAATTTTAGGTTAGCCTGAACAACATCTTCGACCATATCATCACTTACCATCAGGTGAGATAGTGGTCAAAGGCTAGCCTAAAACGCATAATAAAAAAAAATAACTTCATAATACCGATAAGGGTTCATACAACAATATAATCGTGATACAATATCGGTATAAAAGTACGTGATTTTGATAGCAAAAAAATACATTAGTTGAAGTACAGATCAAGTGCAATTATTTTAGGGTACAGTATTAGAAATACCAGAAAAAGAAAAATAATGTTTTGATCTCAGCTGGATTATAAACTGTAGTTCTTAGTATTTGTTGGTTATATAGATGATAAAGCGCATATTAACATTAACTTTCACGACGCAATAAAAACAAAGAAAATATATCTTAGATTTTGTGTTGCTCTACACATTTATTTTCCCGATGATATTCCATTATTATCAAATTGGTACAAATTATATTTAACACAACAGCTAATACAACAAAAGCATTTAGACAACCAACAAGTTACAACTTACAGGCAGTCCAGATGCTGCCAAGCATGCTGACAGCATTGTCTCGTTGTATTGCATGCTCATTAATTGAGTCAAATAGCCATAGAAGCGCTCTCACAAGTTTGAAAAAATATGATGAGCTCCCCACCCCCGCGACGCAAAGGACTCTGCACCATACAGCTTACATATTATGTAACCACTGCCAAGATTAGCATACTTGCGCAGCGCCGCTTGAGTCCCTCCGCCGAAGAAGCCGTGGCGCCAGCCCTCATGTCGGTTCCAGAAAGATGTGACCACGCCAAAGTTTCCATGCATGTAGAGTCCCACACTAAGGGCCGCCCTAACTTCTACGGAACCACAGTCATACCGTCACTGTCAGGTCATGTACCATTGTCAAGCATTAGCCACCACACCACTCTATCGGTACGAGAATAGTTACAATACTGGCGCTGGTAAAAGCCCATAATTAAAGACACGACTGTGGTCTATTGACAAAACTGAATGATAAAACTTGACTATGAATAATAAAACTATCTCAAACTCATATCTTGAGAAATGACAACAATGGCAAAATAGTAACAAAAAGTAAATAAAACATTACACATCGTTATTGGTCTTACAAAATAATTTTTTGACCAACTATACCAAATAATTTTGATACCGCATTAATGATTGAATAATAATATACGTATAAGATATTTTTTTCCTTATTTTTAAGTTTACTCCATTACAGAAAGATATACAAATCCATATTCATGCTGTCTTCACTTCACAATACGTCAGTAGTAATAAATGGATCTTGCGGCGAAGACGACAGGACAAAGAAATAAAAGACAATTTTTAACTCTAACCAGCTACACATACAGCAAATAAATGTGCAATTTTGGAACAAATGTTTTTGCTCAGCAGCTACGTACATGTTGTATATTAAACTCATTTATTTTTTGAGACATATGAGACTACTTTTAACCCTAGCTTTTTTAATTTTAAAGTGTTGTTTTAATGTTAACACTTTGGTGGATGGCTCACTTTGTACAGTGTTAAGTAGGTAAATGACATGCTAAAATTTGTTTTTAAGTATTCTATTTCTAAAATATATAATAATATGAGGTACTAGACGATAGAAAGGATATGCACTTTAGTCGAACAATACACAATTACCTACTGTAAGAATGAGCAACATGCTACTACATATACTTACGCCCTGGTATGGAGTGTTTCTACTTATTGTATGCACAACCAAACTTTTTACTATCTTATCTGAACAAAAAGCTGGCACACTATCAACTAGAGTATTCCAAAGCACGGTCAGTGTCAAAAACGCGGCCCCACCGAAAAAATATTTTTAACAACCAATGGCTCAGTGGCAATAGGGTGTAGACTACCAGTCCACCACATTCGGGTAGTGTTTTTCTCACCGCAGGTTTGAGTTTTACTGCGTGGGAGGCATTTAGCGAATTGGGCTTACTACCACCTGCAATAAAAAGTCTTTAGCCAATCTCCTAACAGTTTGCTACTATACTATGTTACTATTTTTTTTTTTATTTAATTCTTTATTGCACTATAGTACAAATGGAGGACTTAATGCTAAAGCATTTTCTACCAGACATCCACATATTAGTTATAGAGAAAAGGACGTAGGCGTGCAACAAAAAATATATTTAAATACTCTAGAACAGAAAACGCAAAGAATATTACAGATATAAAATATTATATATACCTTTATGCATAAATACTATACAATACATGCTATACATAATAACAAAAATAATACTAAATATATATAATAAATATAATATACTAATGGTAAATAAAAACAATTTAATAATTTATATAACATTTGAGAACAGTGATAAAAGTGCTATCTATTTAGGTTACTCCTGTTTACGATCCTTTACCACGTCAGCTTACTAAAACAATTTGGTCATAGTGGGAATCGAAGCCGCCTCCTCTAGTTTTATACCCCAGGTGCCTAAACTGCTCGGCCATCAAGCCTTGCTGGACGAGATGAAAAATTTTATGCTCTAATTTTTTTCTCGACTTATGTGTTGATGTAGCCATCAACCAATAGCCAAAATGGTAAAAAGTGCTTAAGGCACCTAGAATCTAAAATATAATAAATTATTGAAAAATATAATATATTGCCAATATATTATATTTTTCAATAATTTGTATGTGTATATGTGTATATTATAGATTCAAAAGAGCGACATATGCGCCAAAATTGATGAAATACTTGTAACTTTGACTTACAAATTATTGTTTTATTTATTTATAAATTATGTTTAACTTAAGATACTACTTACATAAGAGCTTTTCCAACTATAGATATAGATATTTTCTAAAAAACGATAGAGTGCGGCTAACCTTTACTTAGGTGGCTGTTGATTTAGGTTCACCTCCTCAAGGGAATCTAGCTAAGTAGTGCTCGACTAGTTTCAGATATCAGGTTTTCGTATCTGGGACTGACTAGTCAAACTCTTACTAAGTACCTGTAGATAGTGCCGTTAATGGCATCTAGTGATACTACTTTGGACTACTTTGTATTGAAAAACCATAAAATGTACGGGTTATATTTTTCTGTATCGCTACTACCATAAAAAATTAAGCAAAATAAGTTTATGTACAGTTTTCCTAGAGTTAGCTTTATATAATGTTCTGAGATGTTCTACTGCAACTATAAATGAAAAGATATGATGAAACGCGCTTTAAAATTCTGCCAAATGCAAGCTGAACAAAATATCGAGGGTTCTAAGGAAGTGGTAGCTGTCATATGAAATTTGCATGTCAGAAATTATTTATACTATTACACTCAATGCAGCTACACACGGTCGGTTATTCCTATCATGATTACAAACCTCACATTCAAAAGCTAACCTAATAACTTCTATTTCTAACTCGTGTTGTTATGATTCCCATTATTTAATCCAAGTTGCTACTAACTTGAATCAAGTTGAACTGCTACTACTATATTAAACTAACTTTAAGTGCCTATCTCGAGGATCCGACTCCTCTGTAACTTTATGATTTATGCCACCAAAATTTTTCACCAAATGGCTATCAGCGCTCTGTCAGAACCTTGACCTTATTTTCGATTAGAGAAATTACTTTTCTTCTAAGGGTACCTAAGCTATTAAATATTTCACGATAAGATGAGAGGGTGGTTTGGAATCAACAACTGAATATGTTTGATCATGAATGAAAGCAAAGGCAATGGGCTTACTGCTAGCTGCGAGGGCAATATCACATCTAGACATAACACTCAGTTTAAAAAGTGAGCGAGAGAACAAGCGCCTTCTTTTTACTACAGACTCTATCTGTAGTCGTCCCCTCATGACTGAGGATCGTGGTCAATGATGGTATGTAATTAGATCGGATGATCTGTCTCCATTGGCTTTAGTTCATCGCATCTCGCACGATGTTATGGAACTTGACGGCTGATGAGCCCATAATCTGATCCGTCCATCTAGTTGGGAATCGACCTCGTGAGCGGTTTTCGTCCATGTTCCCAACCACAATGAGTTTCTCTGGGTTCCCATCGCCCTTTCGTATAGCCTGACCAAAATATGTAAGTACCTATGCATTGGTAGCAAATCGTGGATAAACGCGTCTTTACTTTGAGTTGTGAGATGATTGATACGTGGGTGCGTTTGGCGGTCCATGGTATTCTCAACATTCGCCTCCATTATCACATCTCGAACGATTTGATCCTTGCTCTGTCTCACGCGCGTATGGTCCCAGTTTTCACTCCGTACAGGAAAATCGGAAATACCAGTGCCCTGATTAGGCGCATTGTTGTGTTGTTTGTTATTCCCCGTTTAGACCATATATTATGCTTTATTCGAGCTGTAGCATCTTTAGTCATTCCTATTCTGCGCTTTATTTCCGGATTGTAGCTACCGTCATTTCAGATTTACTACAGACAGTGCGACTGTAATATAAGCACTCAAAAAAACAGGTCTAGAGTCATATCTGAGTGTCATGATGGCTTACAAAAGCTGTCAAACAACTACATAGTTATGATGACATGGACAAAAAGAAAATCTGAAAGTGAGTGAGCAGTCCTAGAGCTCCACACTCGTGGCAGGCCGGAGTCGCTTCCCGTCTCGCGATCTGGTGCAGGTACTTTCCGAAACATCCATGTCCAGAAAGTACCTGCATCGAACGGAAGGTCATCGAACCAAACGGCCGCTACACCAAGCTCCGAAGGACACCCATAGATAAATATATGCTTTCTCTTTTCTGTGGTTTCACCATCCCCTACGACGGTTAAGAAATATTACGAGTGTATCTAAAAAAACCACTGAACTGATGATATAGATAAAAGTAGGACCAATGTGGAGGTATACTCTACCCAACAATAGAACCATCAATGCCATCAATATTTGATAATATTAAAAAAATATGCGAGGTAAAAAAAATACGCGTCGCGTCGACCTTTAAACCTACCTCCTCTTTTTTGACGACACTACAGCTATAGGTTTTAAAAACCAATAAACATAATCCATTTTGAAGCAGTGATGGCTTAGTGGCATTGGCTATGGACTGCCGTGCAGCAGGTCCATTGTTCGAATCCCGCCGCGGAATCGAGCTTCACTGTACGGTGGAAGGGCATTTTGCGAATACCCGCCTGGCTAGCGACTACCCTCAAGTAGAAAATATGTCGCCAAGACCTAACAACTGCACTTCTCTGTGTGACGGGCACAGTGCAATTCGTCGTTTACAAAATGCGTCTGCTATAGGCAGAGGTTAGTCCACTTAACATCAGGTGGGCCTCGGGCTTGTTCGGTTACAATAACAAAAAAAAACCGGTCTTTTAATTCTGATTTTCTCATTTAAGAAAGCGTTCAATGTAATTTGTCATCCAATAGTGGATTTGCGCGAAGGCAAATTGCCTATCAGATTTGGGGGACCTGTATCGGCATAAATCACAGGTAAGCCCTCAAAGAGCCTGCACTTAGGTGTTTGTACCCACATATCTACATTGTCGAATATTTATGTTAACAGTAAAACAAAAACTAGTAAATTTGTATTAAAGATATATACTAGGTACTTGTGAAAAAAAAAACAAAGTACTTTAGTAGCGTAATTCGTAGGTAGCGTATTAAATCTTCATAGAATGGTAATACTTATAGCACATGAATAATGAATGGTACGATATTACATTATAATTTTTATATATTATTTTATTTAAATGTATGTATGTGCTTATAGTGGCGTAATAGTCCAGCGCCAGGTGATTACACTTCTTATGCCTATATCATTACTATTTATAATCACCACCCTCAAGTAAAAAATCTGTCGCCAAGCACCTAACGGTGTATTTCCACAGCTGTCCTTGAGAGCCAGTAATTATTGGTTAGCCTGAACAACACCTCGACCACATCATCACTTAATATCAGGTAAGATCGTGGCCAAAGGCTAGCCTATAAAAAGTTAGTGTGTTGAATGTAATAAAAAAACTTAAATATCAATTTGCCCTCTGTGACAAATGTAACGAGATTTTAAACTTATGAAGCAAGAGATGTGTCTACCTGTGCCTACCGTACATACGTTATCACGTTAGTAAGTTACTATATGATGGTTGAAGAACTCGCGCATATACTTTTATTATTTCCTAACAAATAATGCCGCACTGTCATTTTACTATGAGGCTGGCAGAAAAGAATGTGTAGGTCCTGAACCCACTAAAACTCCCCCGGGAGCAGTCCTCCGCTGTGGTGGGGAAAGATGGGGTCGCAGATGGTAGGCCCGAACACAATCGGGTCTCTGTGCCTATAAAGGGGTGAACTTGCTGAACTTCACACTTGCATAAAAAAGATAAGAAATATGCAAGCATTTTTTTATTTCTAATAGGTATGATTGACCACAATCTCATCTGATGGTAAGTAATGATGTGGTCGCAGGTGTAAACAGGCTAAAAGTAGAATTACAGGCTCTCAAGGACAGCTGCCGGAACACACCGTTAGGTACTTAGCGACAGATTTTCTACTTGAGTGTGGTCGCTAGCCAGGCGGGCATTAGCAAAATGCAGTTCCAACATGCGGTGAAGCTCAAACCCCGGCCATGGCCAATGCCACTAAGCCAGCACTGCTTCAAAGTAGTAATAACAAAAATTGTGTATTTGTGTTCTGATCCTAAAAATGCACAACTAGTCTGGTATTACTCGAGGGTAAAAATAAGTTTAGAATAAGCACAAGACACAAACATTCTTAGAGATAAATGGAAATCTTTCTTGTAGAAAGTTGCATTCATTTCTTAAGCGCGCTCGATATCATTGCTGGAAAAATAAAATTCTCAGCAGAGGGAAACTAGGTTGAAGCATCTCCATAATAATAGCTTGTCAAGCATTCAATAGAAGGCTGCGGGGGATAGGATTGAGCGTGCTATTGAGATCTATCCATTGTCGTAAATAGCTATTTTGTCCGTAATGGCAGTATAGTAATCGAAAATATGTACATATCAAGTATTTACTTTGTATAAAAAGTTTTGTTATACTATTATCAATAAGATGAACTACATAAGTGCTATTCAGACTCAGTTTTTCACGACACATATTATGTGAATAAATCACGCTGTTTTTTCCTGTGAATTGAGATCCTTACTGTACCGACATTAATTCTGCCATTCATACGTGTACTACATTATATTCTTCAGGAACAAAAGGAATACGAGAAATAGAATATGATACTTATATCCTTATTAATTAATTGTTTTAAAGAGGCCCTATCTACATGGGTAAGTTCACAACAATGATAATGCGAATTGTTTTATATTAATTTGTTCATCATAGGTGATGGATGACAAAGCATCTCCAGAACTTTAGAACATACTTATATCCAATACGATTTTTGTCTTCTTTGATACTTTTTATTTTCCTCTTATTTTAAGTTTTATACCGCTTAGGGCTTTTATATTCGCATTGTTATTGTGGTAAAATTTTAATATTTACCTTGTAAATGACAATCCAAGTGATACAATGCCTGAAAAGGAAAAAGTAATCAGTTTAGGATCACTTTTGTTATCTATCTGATTATAATGCCCCTTTTCCTTCGGAACGCGTAAAGGTATGTAGTTAAAATTTATTTCAAATACTCGGGTTTATCTGGAAAAGAAACAGGTATCTAAATCAATACGATCAAAACCCGTTTATGTCAAATATTACCTGATAACAAAAGGTATTTAAAAAAAAAGTCTGTAAAAAAAGTGAATTCACCGTTGAAGACTTATTATTTTTATTTTGCTCTGTCGTTAAAACGGTAACACATACATGCGTCAAACTTTTTTTTTTATTCCTGATAGGTTAACCTTTGACCACTATCTCACCTGATGGTAAGTGATGATGTGGTCGAAGATGTTGTTCAGGCTAACCTAGAAGTACTGGCTCTCAAGGACAGCTGCCGGAACACACCGTTAGGTACTTAGCGACAGATTTTCTACTTGAGTGTGGTCGCTAGCCAGGCGGGCATTAGCAAAATGCAGTTCCAATATGCGGTGAAGCTCAAACCCCGGCCATGGCCAATGCCACTAAGCCAGCAATGCTTCAAAGTAGTAATACCAAAAATTGTGTATTTGTGTTCTGATCCTAAAAATGCACAACTTGTCTGGTATTACTCGAGGGTAAAAATAAGTCTAGAATAAGCACAAGACACAAACATTCTTAGAGATAAATGGAAATCTTTCTTGTAGAAAGGTGCATTCATTTCTTAAGCGCGCTCGATATCATTGCTGGAAAAATAAAATTCTCAGCAGAGGGAAACTAGGTTGAAGCATCTCCATAATAATAGCATGTCAAGCATTCAATAGAAGGCTGCGGGGGATAGGATTGAGCGTGCTATTGAGATCTATCCAGTTTCGTAAATAGCTATTTTGTCCGTAAAGTATAGTAATCGAAAATATGTACATATCAAGTATTTACTTTGCATAAAAAGTTTTGTTATACTATTATCAATAAGATGAACTACATAAGTGCTATTCAGACTCAGTTTTTCACGACACATATTATGTGAATAAATCACGCTGCTTTTTCCTGTGAATTGAGATCCTTACTGTACCGACATTAATTCTGCCATTCATACGTGTATTACATTATATTCTTCAGGAACAAAAGGAATACGAGAAATAGAATATGATACTTATATCCTTATTAATTAATTGTTTTAAAGAGGCCCTATCTACATGGGTGAGTTCACAACAATGATAATGCGAATTGTTTTATATTAATTTGTTCATCATAGGTGATGGATGACAAAGCATCTCCAGAACTTTAGAACATACTTATATCCAATACGATTTTTGTCTTCTTTGATACTTTTTATTTTCCTCTTATTTTAATTTTTATACCGCTTAGGGCTTTTATATTCGTATTGTTATTATGGTAAAATTTTAATATTTACCTAGTAGATGACAATCCAAGTGATACAGTGCCTGAAAAGGAAAAAGTAATCAGATTAGGATCACTTTTGTTATCTATCTGATTTTAATGCCCCTTTTCCTTAGGAACGCGTAAAGGTATGTAGTTAAAATTTATTTCAAATACTCGGGTTTATGTGAAAAAGAAACAGGTATCTAAATTAATACGATCAAAACCCGTTTATGTCAAATACTACCTGATAACAATAGGTATTTAAAAAAAAAAGTCTGTAAAAAAAAGTGAATTCACCGTTGAAGACTTATTATTTTCATTTTGCTCTGTCGTTAAAACGGTAAAACATACATGCGTCAAACTTTTTTTTTTTTATTTCTGATAGGTTAGCCTTTGACCACTATCTCACCTGATGGTAAGTGATGATGTGGTCGAACATGTTGTTCAGGCTAACCTAGAAGTATTGGATCTCAAGGACAGCTGCCGGAACACACCATTAGGTGCTTTGCGAAAGATTTTCTACTTGAGGGTGGTAGCTAGCCAGGCGGGCATTCGCAAAATGCCCTACCACCATGCTTTAACGACTGCCATCCTAAGACAATAACTGGGACCGACGCGACGGCTTAACGTGCCCTCCGAAACACGGAAGCGCTCAGTAGTAATGTCACCAGCGGTCACCCATCCAACTCATGACCGCGGGCGACGTTGCTTAACTTTGCTGTACGGTTGAGAACAGCCAAGTAAACTTAGCTACGAGTGCTTTAAAACTTGATACCTCTGACATTATATATTTAATGTAGGTACAATTTTGAATGTACAAATAATAAAAACTGCATGGTCCAGTACTGGTCAGAGACCCGCAATAAGCTTGCCCCTATTACAAGCTCATACATATCTGGTATTGTACTTATACTTATTTAATATTGTTTATGTTTTACAAATTATTGGACCACAACATTTTTTTTATTCGGCGCGGAATCGGAGGACGCGCGTTCGATTCCCGCCCGGGGCATAAAAAAATTGTGCTCCATTAATTTGTAAAACATAAACAATATTAAATAAGTATAAGTACAATACCAGATATGTATGAGCTTGTAATAGGGGCAAGCTTATTGCGGGTCTCTGACCAGTACTGGACCATGCAGTTTTTATTATTTGTACATTCAAAATTGTACCTACATTACAGTAAAATATGATTTTAGCTTAGCACGCGATAGTGCTTGTAATCATATTTAAAAATAATATTGGTTAACTTTAGATGAAAATTCAATGAATTGCGGTGCTACTGAAATTATGTTTCAGGGTGATGGGCGCAGTGAAGTTCATCACTTGTAATGAACTGCATCTGTTGTAGAACAGAGGTCAACAAATAACAAAAACTGTATGGCCCAGTCAGATCAGATGATCCCAGACTGGTCAGAGACCCGCCATAGATCTCGAACTATAATAAAAAATACGACTTTGTTACGGAACCCTCGCTACGTGAGTCTAACTCGTACTTAGCCATTTTTTTTCTTATATAACACACATTGTTAATATAATCTTGATGGAAAGCACAGACACAAAGTTTTTGATGATATTAACAATTATAATATCAAGATAAAAAACAATGAAACGATATGTCCGGTGATTTAAAGGTATGATGGTTGTTAGCGCCTTGCATGTGTGCGCTAATACCTATGTCCACTCACACATGCGTACGGCATGAATATGAAGTTTCTGCGAAGCCTTGCCGCTCACTTCTGTTCGAGCCTCCTATATTCCTGTCTGTTTTTACATACCATTGTAGAACCGCAATTATTAAAGGTTATATCTAAGAAAGTTCAGCGTTTCTTTGGAGAACCTCAATATCCACCCCTTCATTCAAGCCAGTAACCTGTCCATCCATTTTTGGACCTACGATACCGGATTTACAACCAGCGCAAGCATTGGACACGGAAATACTGCGCAAGCGAAGCGGCCATTACGTGGATAAAACATTCTCGATACCAAGTTACGAGTACATTAACGACGGAGGACTATACACATCAGGTTGAAATACATCGAGAAGGATATGTGCTAAGCATAAAGACCTCGGAAAAGTGCGAGTTTACTGTGAGTTCGTTCCAATTACCTATATCCCTTGTAATAATAGCTACGAGTAGATGACATTGCCATTATTGTTAACTAAAGTCACCTAGACATCTCAGTGCATAGCATGAATATCTTTTAGCTACAATCTCACTTTCACTTCTTCTCTGCTCCCCTTTCTAAGTAATTTCTGTGTTAAGTATCCTTTGTGCTACAAGCAGCTATGGAAGTCAAATCACTCATTAAAAAACGAGCAAGCCATAAAGCCAAACTCACGCAATTTAAAGCTTACCTTGACGTAATCAGCAGCTGTAATTCATTAAGTTCATTGCAAACCAACGAGTTAAACATACGTCTAGCTAAAATAGAAGAACTTTATAGTGACTTTGATTGTATACAAACCGATATAGAAAATGTATGTGAAATTCCAGACGACCAGTACAAAGAACGGGAGATGTTCGAGACGCAGTATTTCGAGGCGATTGCTGTTGCCCGAGAGATGTGCAAGCAGGAGGCACCTGCAGCTTTTGAGTCAGTCGCAGGTTCTGGTACTGTTTTTGGAAATAAAGGTGGGCCAAAGCTAAAACTACCTACTCTAAATTTACCTTCCTTTGCGGGTCAGTATCATGAATGGTTAGAATTTCGGGATACATATACTTCACTTATACACTCTGACGACTCAATACCTAATATCAGTAAGTTCCATTACTTACGCGCTTCCTTGAAAGACAGTGCTGCCTTAATCATACGATCTCTGGACTTCTCAGCTGAGAATTATAATGTTGCATGGGAACTGCTGTGCGACCGATATAACAATAATCGACTGTTGGTCAGTAATCACATTCAGGCTATTTTCGGTATTGAACATGTGACAAAGGAGTCCGCAAAGGCATTGCGTAATTTAATTGATACGATTAATCGAAACTTGAGGGCATTGAAGACATTAGGATTGCCCACTGATGGCTGGGATATACTCATAATTCACATAGTTTCCAACAAGTTAGATTCAATAACTAGTCGTGAATGGGAAACGCATCGTAACTCGTTAAGTGAGTTGCCCACTCTTGTGGAATTCAATAAGTTTTTGAGGAATCGTGCGGATTTGTTAGAAACTATTGAAGAAGCACACAATAACACTGCGCGTAGAAGGCACAGTGACTCCACACACGTTAGGCAGAAAACGTTCACTGTCAACTCATATTCACCGCCTTCTAAGCAATCTCAATACTTATGCCCGTTATGCAAAAACAACCATGCGATCTATCAGTGCACCAAATTTAAATCGTTGCCTATTGAAATTCGAATTCAAAGAGTAAAAGCTCTTAAATTATGCCTCAACTGCCTAAGGCAGGGGCATATTGCAAATAAATGTAAGCTAGGATCTTGTCGGATTTGTAATAAATCGCACAACACATTACTGCATTTAAATGATGCATCAAACTCAACTTCTCAAATGCAAAGCGATAATCAAGACGTTCCTATTACCTTCGCGAAATCTGTTGAAGGTCAAGGTGGCGTAACGCTTTGCGCCGCTCAGCCGGCGTCGCAGTCATCACGTTTAGCTGCTGATCAGGACAATGTAGTCCTGTCAGCCACTCATAAGAATCATTGTGTCGTACTATTGTCAACAGCTCTCGTTCAGGTCAGTGATGTCCAAGGTCACAAGCATACTGTTCGTGCATTATTAGACAACGGTAGCACCTCCAGCTTTATTTGTGAGAGTTTATGTCAGAAGCTTAAACTTCCCACCGTTTCATCGCCAACTTTAGTTGAAGGGTTGAACTATCAAACATCCAACATTACTAAACGCTGTGACGTCATTATATCGTCACAGATAAACGCATATACTGTAAAAACTCAGTGTTTTGTCGTGCCACGCATTACGCAACTACTGCCAGCGACAAAGGTCGATTACACAGCGCTAGATATACCTCAAAATATTTCATTAGCGGATCCTTCATTTCATATCCCGTCCCAAATAGACATGCTACTTGGCGCTGATTTGTTTTGGAGTATATTGTCTTCTAACAACATTTCGCTAGGTAAAAACAAACCTACATTATGCGAGACGAAGTTCGGTTGGTTAATATCCGGGCCTACACGTGCATTACATAATAATAATACAGTCCGCTGCAATCATTCCATGACGCATCAGGATGATCAACTTCAAGATCAATTAACTAAATTCTTTGAACTTGAAACTGTCACAGCGCGCAAACCCACTTCTGAAGAAGAAGAGGCGTGTGAACTCAACTTTATGCAAACCACCACTCGCGAAGCGGATGGTAGATTCGTTGTGACTATACCATTAAAGGAATCGCCTCATTTGCTAGGTGACACATATGAGCAAGCATTATCAAGGTTCATATCACTAGAACGTAGGTTTAAACGTGATCCATCGTTTAAAGCAAAATATACAAACTTTATTAAGGAATATATTTCATTAGGTCATATGACAGAGAATACTTCATTAGATCAGGAAACTTACAGGTACATTATGCCGCATCACGGCGTATTGCGTGAGACAAGTTTATCTACAAAACTACGCGTTGTTTTTGAAGCGTCAGCGCGAAGTTCATTGAACTCACCGTCATTTAACGAAATTCAAAGAGTTGGCCCTACCATACAGAATGATCTCGCTACTATACTTATTAAATTTCGCCAACATAAATACGTTGTTACTGCCGACATTGAAAAAATGTACCGTATGATAAATGTACACGAGAGTCAACGAATGTTACAGCAGATTTTATGGCGTTATGAGCCAAATGAGCAAATAAAGCAATATAAATTAAATACTATTTGTTATGGAACTGCGTCCGCTCAGTTTATGGCTACCAGATGTCTTGTGCAGCTAGGTAAGGATTGTGCTGATAAGCTAGTTTCCAATGCAATATTACAAGGTTTTTATGTTGACGATTTTACGTTCGGTCATGACGATCAAACTCAGCTGATAGATATCTGCAGGGGCGTCTTAAAGCAATTAAATAGTGGTCAGTTCAACCTTAGGAAATGGCATTCAAACAGTTCGTTCATAATACGTCAGCTATTAGGTATAAACACAACTGATGAGTTGCTAGATTTAAGTAATCGTGAATACTCAAAGACGCTAGGATTGCTTTGGGCATGTCAGGACGATAGCCTACTGTTTTCGGTAAACATGACGCATAATGAGCATGTAACAAAACGCATAATTTTATCAACAATAGCTCAGGTTTTCGATCCGCTAGGTCTTATCAGCCCTTGCATCTTACAAGCAAAATTAATGCTACAGAAGTTATGGTCCTCAAGAACTGCATGGGACGAGCATGTTCCATCAGATATACAAGGAGCTTGGTGCAATTTCACCTCTTCTTTAATGTATGCGAACAACATAAGGATACCAAGGCACGTCATCTGTGACTGCCCCGTAATATGTGAAGTCCACACCTTCAGTGACTCATCGACTCTCGCATATAGTGCAAATAGCTACGTGCGATCTGTAGGTAATAATAATAAAATTTCAGTGCATTTAGTAACCGCAAAGAGCCGCGTAGCACCTCTCAAACCTATGACAGTTCCGCGTTTGGAGTTATGTGGAGCTCTGCTAGCAGCCCGTCTGGCTGATAAGGTAATATCTTCTTTAGGCATGGAAGGTCAGCGCTCCGTTTACTGGTGCGATTCAACTATTGTCCTCGGATGGATCAAATCTCCTAAGACTCATTTACTAAAGCCATTCGTTTACAATAGAATTCACGAAATTAATACGCTAACCAAGCCCAATACTTGGCGCTTTATACCTACCCAGCTCAACCCAAGCGACATAGGGACTCGTGGTGCGGGCGCAAAGCAGCTGGAGGCCAGTAATTTATGGTGGTCAGGCCCAGCGTTTTTATTAAGGCCTGAATCTGAGTGGCCAGTCCAACCAGCTTACGTACAAGACTCTGAACTACCTGAGTTCAAGGTTCAAACTCACGTAAACATATCAAATTCGCTAGTAGTTGAATTCATTTCTAGATTTTCAGACCTTGGTAGGCTTCAACGGGTCGTGGCCTATACGCGAAGATTTATGTATAATTGTCGACATCCGCAATCTAAGCGCACTGGTATTCTAACATTGCATGAACTTAACTTATCATTACTTGCATTATGCCGCATTTCACAACAAGAAACCTTTGAAGAGGAATACAAATTGCTAAAGGCCAATAAGCAGCTCCCGCTTAAAAACAAATTACTCCCCTTAAATCCGTTTTTGGATTCTGATAGTTTGATTCGCACAGGAGGGCGCTTGTCAAATTCACACTATGACTATGACACTAAGCACCCAATTTTACTTCACGCGTCACACCATCTCACAACGTTAATTTTTAGATACTATCATAAAGTGCTTATGCATGCAGGTCCGCAGCTGCTGCTCGCTAATACTCGCCACAAGTTTTGGGCTATAAGTGGCAGAAATTTAGCTAGAAAAACTGTGCATAACTGCATCACCTGTTGTCGATTTTCAGGGCGTATTAGGCAGCCTATCATGGGCAACCTCCCCGCACAGCGATTTAATACTGAATACCCATACACAAACATTGCTGTGGACTACGCTGGTCCTATTCTGATACTGAACCGCAAAGGTAGGGGCAGCAAATTAATAAAGGCATACCTAAGCATTTTTGTTTGCCTAACCGTGAGGTCAATCCATATTGAACTTGTGACTGATTTAAGCGCAGAATCCTTCATATCTGCTTTAAGTAGGTTCATTGCCCGCAGAGGAAAACCGGCCAACATCTTCTCGGACAACGGCACTTGCTTTGTAGGCGCGTGCAATGAACTAGCGCGTTTTTTAAAGTTAAATTCAGATCGTATCGGTTCGTATGCTGCTAGTTTATCAATAAACTTTAAATTTTCCCCGGCATACAGCCCACATTTTAATGCTACAGCTGAAAGCGCTGTAAAGTCAGTAAAGCACCACTTAAAACGTATCCTGGCTTATGCCAATCTCACCTACGAAGAAATGTACACCGTGCTAACCCAAATAGAGGCTATTGTGAACTCAAGGCCTCTTACACCGTTATCCTCTGACCCATCAGATTTAGTTGCACTCACACCGTCTCATTTTCTAATTGGACGAACATTAACAGTTTTGCCTTCTCCTCCGGTCCAAGACGCAAGCAAACTGAGCACACTATCTCGATATAACAGAATTCAACAATTGAAAGCACATTTCTGGGACAGATTTTATAAAGAATATATCATAGAACTTCAACGGAGACAGAAGTGGCGCAGAGATGGAGGAGATTTGAAGCTTGGAGAGATGGTGCTCGTGAAAGATGACCGTCTTCCCCCAAACAAATGGCTGCTCGGTCGAGTGGCACAGTTGTTCCCTGGCAAGGATGGCGTAGCTAGGGTAGCTGATATACGAACCTCTTCTGGGACCATCCGGCGAGCCTTTAACCGCCTATGCCCTCTGCCTTCGGAGGATGAATCAGATGCTCCGTCGCCGCAAAGCAATGTACAAAAAGAAGCAGTTTGCCACTCCTGAGCACCAGTATAACGTTTCCACAGACAAACCAGAGAGCCTGTGAATTTGTCCATTCCTGAGGTGGCAATATGTTAGCGCCTTGCATGTGTGCGCTAATACCTATGTCCACTCACACATGCGTACGGCATGAATATGAAGTTTCTGCGAAGCCTTGCCGCTCACTTCTGTTCGAGCCTCCTATATTCCTGTCTGTTTTTACATACCATTGTAGAACCGCAATTATTAAAGGTTATATCTAAGAAAGTTCAGCGTTTCTTTGGAGAACCTCAATATCCACCCCTTCATTCAAGCCAGTAACCTGTCCATCCAATGGTAACCCGCTCATATTTCTATATTATATATATTTAGATTATTATTTAATAGAATTTGTTCAGACAACTTAATTTTATTTACCCCGCGGGGTGCCGGGTGAAAATTGCATCTCCCCACATCTTCCCGCGGGTGTCAACAGAGGTGAATAAAGGAAAAATACTGCAAGTTAGACAGCTGCACCTTCTAAAGATTCTCAAAATCTTATACTGTGATGCCAACCCTAGCCGCCTGCCAAGCGTGGAGATTACGGTAAATATCCCGTCAATGAGGATTAAGCGGTGGACGATCATGCTAGGCTTAACACACCCATGTGCTCTAGTCCTGCTTACACACTTCATAGTTTGTACAATGAACGAATGTGAATATTGTTTAAGCGTTGGTGAAATCCAAAATAATAGTCGCCTACACTAAAGTAGGTCCCGGCACATGTAATTAAAATATACCCACAAGTATACGTAACAGAGACGCCTGAAGATCTAAAAATTCGCCGGTGCTTTAATTTGTGGCGGAGCCGGATTCTACCTCCTTACAAGTGTGACTACCACGTTCTGGCGATAGGGTAGCCTCTATTAGATAAGGCGCGTACATAATTATCTTGTATTGTACTTATAATATTGGTTAGCAAAATATGTTCCGAAAATTCAACGAAGTACGGTGCCACTGAAATTATGTTTGTTTTGAAGCCATGATGGCCGAGCGGTATAATAGCTATGGACTGCCGTGTCGCAGGTCCCTGGTTCGATCGTCACCGCCGGCTTTAGCTTCACCGCATGGTCAAAGGGCATTTTGCGATTGCCCGCCCGGTTAGCTACCACCCTCAAGTAGAAAATCTGTCGCTAAGCATCTAACGGTGTGTTCCTGCAGCAATCCTTGAGCACCAGTAAAATTACAGACACATGAGACATAACAACTATGTCTCAAGGTGCAGTGCAATTCGTGACTTTTATGAAATCCATCTGTTATAGGCAGAGGTTAGTCGATTAGCATCAGATGGGCCTCGAGCTTGTTCCGTAACACATGGCGGTGGAGATCGAACCACGGACCTGCGGCCCGGCAGCCTATATCTATCACCGTTCGGCTATCCACGTGAAAACACATTTAAATCAAAAATATGAAATTCGGAAACTGCGATAGTTTTACACTTCATAAGATTGTGAATGAGGCTTCCTCGTACGCAGCAATCACTTTATGTATAAAATCAGAGACGTCCGTTTCCGTACGTAATCATTAATATTGCTCACGAACATATTACGCGACATTGAGTGTAATATATGTAATATATGTAATATATATATAATCCTACGATGTTTGCTAATTTTGTCATATAGAACGTAGATAATAATCCAGTACATAATAGTCCAGCAGTAGGTAGGTAGTTAATTATGCTAGCTTATGACTATGACTATTTTGGTATATCTTATTTTCTTGCAGTTATTGCTCAGTATAATATGACGATCAACTATAATTAGTGCTGTCTAAAATATTTTTTATGGACTGGCATTTATACTTATATCACATAGATATCTTTTATAGAAATTTAACATTAATTTGAAATTTTCGTAAGGAGACCTTATCAGATCAATAAGCTAAATATAGTACTAAGGTGTGTAAAAGAATTTCCTGCCTTATGATTCCGATTTATCAATGAAATGTGTTTTTGGAACACTAAAATCCTCACTAAGTATTTCAGTCTGCAAATGCACGGGACCGCCGCCCGCAGCCGCGGCATGTGGCAGTTGGCACGGCGTAGCCTCCGTTTCTCACAGCTCGCGTTTTCTCCTTCCGAATGCTGCGTGCGTTGTTTCTTTATTCCATGGCCGCGCTAACAAACCCTATCATTTCTGAAAATTCTATTTATCATCCCTAATAAAATTTTGTAGCCGTCAGTATATAAATATAATCTTGTAGCCACGAACATATAACTTCAAATTTTTTTTTACTCATACTATTAAACAAACGTAATAAACCAAAAACCATGCTGTATACTTTTTTTTACGGCATGTAAAAAAAAAAAAAAACATCTGTGCAAAATTATTTGAGTCTTGTAATATCAAAAGTTAAAATTGTACTGCTAACTGGGCTATAATGCTCCAAGATACAATATTTTCAAGTCGGTAGAATGACACAAGTATCTATATATAATGAATGACACCTAAATTAATCTTGGTATAGTACCAGTCTAGAACCGTGTCCGGTAGATAGCAATCTTCTATAATATAACATGTGACCATACCTGACGAAACGAAAGCGTTAAGTGTTGAAACACTACCTTAAGGAATCCATCTACATCTACACTAATGTTATAAAGGGGAAAGATTTGTATTTCTGGATTTTTGTATGAGACGAATAAACTTAAAAACTACTGGACTTATTTGGGTGAAATTTGGTATGGAAATAAGTTGACACCCGGGAAAAGACATAGAATACTTTTTATCATATTGCGCAAAATGAAGTTAATGGTTTTGCGCGATAACCGAAATAACCGCGAGTGGAGCTGCAGCCGGAAAGTTAGTTGTATGACAAATTGAAGTAATGTGTTTGCCTATATAAAAACCTTTTTTTATATTATGTAGTGATGAGATGGACAGTCAACCGACTGGTATGTGATGCGCCTGTTCATTACAGTCACAGTGTCACCTTTCTCATTCTGCTTATAACTGCACTTAGTCCACTGCTGAACGCAGCCTCCCCCAAAAAGGGGTTGGTTGCCATAATTCCCACGCTTGGCAGGTGGCTTGGGGATCGCGTGTGATATCAGTACCTCAGAAAGTGCTGCTGCCCACCTTCTGGTGTGTTACCCGTAGTCTTACGACACCCACGGGTAGAAATAGGGGGTGACATTCTAGGCCGGCACACCACTGGCATATATATTTGATTTGCCAGTTTGGAATATTAAAAGATGTATAATAATTATGTCATGATTTTCAATGTTCTTATTTTAACGATACTCATTTATTAATTACCTCCCGTTTATAAGATCCTCCTACCAGTTCTACCTGAAGCACGTTTGTACAGATTTAACTTTACTACGGTTATAGCCAGTACACTGGCCGTAAAAGGATTCAACTCGCTCTGACACACCACTAACTAGGCAACTATCCACTTAACATCGAAAAACAAACTCTATTCACTGCTAATTAAGTACATATTTAATGACGACACGTTATGCAAAGTTGCGAGAATGCAAAGGCCACCACCCTTGTGGAAAATTGCTCACCGCTTCGGTATTATAGGCATAGGTTGACATTGACAAATTATAACTTTAATGTTGGTTTGATAGCTACTTTATGGAATACCTCTAATACAGTAAGGTATGATGTGATGTCAGGAATAAGGAAATATGAGCGTCATTAAGAAAATTATTTTAGGTGCGTTGTACATTTATTCTATGATACGAGTATGCTTGACTGACTACGATTCCAACCGGAACAATCTAGGTTTATAAAATGTATGCAAAGCTGACGTTATAGCTGAAACGTTTACTGAGGCACTATAGGTATTATACGCAATGATTATATCCTTTTCAGCTATTAAACAAAACCACAAAAAAAATAACATGACCGGGGCTTGAACCCGAGACCATAGACCGAGATAGGCTCTCCCTATCTGAGCTATCTTGGTGATTAGTCGTAGTTCCAATTTGTCCTTTAGTTCTTATTTTGAAATCATCGCACTATCTGAAGTCAATTGTGATTTGTGTGTCTAATATGTCCTTCTAGGGTAATTAGTTGGTATTCAATTATTGTGATGCTTGCAGGTTCATTTTACGTCATCCATGGACACTGAGCAGCGGGACAGAAAATGGATGAAAAGTGGAACCTGTTTCTTAAATTCTTTGAATGAGTCAATGATTTGACGTGATACATGTACAAAAGTAAAATATACTCGTAAAATATTTACAACACTTCGTCTCAATGTATTTTATCTATATCTTCTTCCTTATTTTGCAATGTGGTTTCACTGTTCCATTTCCTGATTTATAAACTACTTCATAATAAGGTGAGATTACGGTTAAGATAAAAATGCACAAATTATTATTTCGACTATTTCTATCGGTTGAACTGCAAGCAAATTTAAAGTTCCATAATGTATTACATTCTCTGCAAAGCGAATACGAAAAGCGATGCCAATAATAAAAACGTCACAAAATTGTGCTCAGTTAAATGTTATTTTGTGTCCCCACAGACAAAGTTTCGCAGACGAATTGTTGATCACTAAAAGAGAACAAATATTTAAGTAGAAAACTTGTTGATGAAAAAACTGTCTACTAAATAATATTTGCTCACAGTTTTAGTTCTTGGAGATATAGCTTATAAATCTTAAATTTGAGTAATAAATAAGGTACCTATATAAAATACGTCAAATGCTACTCATGCTGCTTTGCACGTTAACACTAGGATGTTGCTGCAGATTGCGCCCACAAAGGGTGATTGTACCAATCTTAACGCCCTTATTCACTGAATAGTAGCAGATACCTACGATGAGAGTATACCCAACGTTGGTCTCAAAGAGGTGACCTATGAAAACGGTACCCAAAACTTCATACTATTGTATGAAATTTTGCTCTATATTCTTCTTGAAGATACATCTAATAAGTCATCAAGCAAGTTATGTTCTGGGTCATCAACTAAGTAAAATGAAAAAAATATTATAAAAAAATATTTAATGAAATATTTTTTATTCCAGTGAAAAATATGCCTACTTTTCCTGTTAGGCCGACGTGACGTTATAAGCGCCACGCAGCAGAAAAGGAAGAATTTAAAAAAAATGTTTTTCAATATATTCATTTATTTCTATTGAACAAAAGAATTGAGCTTATCTTTCACTACAGGTTATTCTTCTGTGGACTTAAAAGCTCCAATATTGGAAGCCAAAACTAATACCGGACGATATTGAACAAGCCATTCCCAGTGGTGATACTTCCTCGGAAGATATTTGAACAACAATGAAATACTAACTTGGGGCGCGCTGGAATTCAGATAATACCAAATTGAATTTGTTAGACTTTACTAAATCGTAGCTTATATAGCAACTACTGGATTGAATTTGCACACTTTTTAGTGTGCAAATTCAATCCATTGGTATTTTGCCGTACAATTAGTACTGTCAGGAGTGCATTACGAAACAAAGTAATCATTTCAGTTAATATGTTACATTATTGGTGTGTAGAAGTAACTGTTGTTTTAATCTGTGGTTATACGAGTAAGTAACGCACTTCCAAAAAACAGAATTATAAGGAATATTAATTTACAACATATGTCTCTATTGATTACGAATATATCATTTAAAAGAAACCTTTAAGAGAAGTCTTTGCATGCATTCGCGTGACGTAAAAGCTACACAACTCATTTTGACGAAATTTTGTTAGCATATAGAATGTAGTCCAAGGTACAAGAGGCACACTTTTTTTAGGGTTAAGCACCAAAAACTTAAGCACAAACCCTTTTACGAAGCCCTTCGTGTACCTGTCCTAAATTTAAAGGGATGATTAGGGATGTAAAATAGTAATAGCCAATAAAATTTTTATACAATTTATTAAAAAATATAATAAAAATCATGGGGATATACTATTACACGATGGTGGTGGATGAATGGTGTTTTTAGGGTTTTGTACCTTAAAGGCAAAACGGAGCCCTTATTATAGAGACTCCGTTTGTATGTCTGTCTATCCATCTGAGTACGTCACGGATCTCTTGCTCGTAAACGGAATGAGCCATAATTTTGTGTAATGAACTAAAGATTGTATTGGACTAGAATTTCAATTCAATAATTAGTGCCCCTGTTGAGATGTCGTCAAAAATTATTGCTATTAATGAGGAGCATGCCACATTTTTCATCGGTGTGAGTATGGCGATGCTGCATATTATGCGCACAACAAAACAGGGCTCCCTAGCATCCTTACGCCCTGATCAACCGAAAGGTCATTCACCACCGAGACGTCACCAACGAGAGCATTTCCAAGCGGGGTTGAAAACGTGCATACCGGCAATATAAACAAAGATACAATAAAAAACTTATACACAATTATTTCCTTGTACCGTATTTTATGTTGTTCATTTTTAATGAGTTCTTGACTGTGTTGTTTAGACAAGACATGCTATACGACCCCACAAGTTTTTGATATGGATGGGAAGATTATAAATAAACAAACTTTATATAAAGTTTTCCGTACCTATAAACGTTGAACTATTGCTATATATATATTTTCTCGCTTATTTAATTTAAGGTCATCATTCTACATAAAATACAAACATTTCTGGTTTGCTTCTCATTCCGTTTATCTATAACATATGGACGGACAGACAGACTGAGAAGTCTCATTAATATTGCCCCTTTGGCACTGGGCTTTTAATGAACAAAATTATAATAAAAAAACAACGGTATCTACTCTACCATTTGCCATTTCAACTTCAACTCCCAAGCCCTCACTTAATTTTACAGATATCAAAATGTTTGACTGCAGGGACTCTCCAAATGGCTGTTAAACTTGGCTGATCTGACCATTCTCATTATTCTGAAAATTAAACATAATATTATGTTGTATTTAATAGTCGTATTTATGCACAAATTCGCTTTTTTTAAATAACTCAATAGTCACAAAGTGAAAGATAGAAACTTGTATTTTGTTTTTGCTCTGGTGTGGGTAAACGGTTAGGAGCTTTGAGGCTGTGCTTGAGGATCTAACTTTGTGTGATTATAGTTCAAACATTTGAAAATTCAATAAATGTTGTTGATTGTTTTAACTAATAAATAGTCTTATGTTATTCAGTTCGGGATCCCTACCAACTTACACTTACGTTGGGTACCCATCCAACGGGATACTCGGTATAGAAGTCTGACTCGCCCTTAGCCAGATTTTTATGTGCATTCTGGGACGAACTTCTCTGTTACGTCAATCGATTTGTGAACGCTCACTGTGTTCTTTTTAATTTAGTTTGGTAATGATATCACGTTAATCACAAGGTGACTAATCTGTGACCAAAAAAAAGGAAATTGAACGTCGCTGGGTTGCCAGGGAAATACTCAACGGGTAGAAACTGTACAATGATGGTTTTCTTTGATTCAATAATAAAATACTGGTGAGGTGGAGTATCGCCTGACGTAAAAGAAACTTGTTCCTTGTCATTGCTTTGATTGCAGGGGTTCTGGTGGGTATGCTCGAGGAAACCTCATTGGAGACCTCCAATATAGCTTAAAGTGCAGTGGCATGAACTTGGGATCTTCCTGCTTTTTGATGAGAGAATCTATAGTAGGATTTGGGTCTATCATTGCAGTGATCCTGGCATTCCTAGTACAAAGAAGTGAATCTTTTCTTTTCTGAGTTAGGATTAAGTTTTCTTGTCGTTTCTCATCCCTTCCTGCAATGGAAGCTTCTCTATGAAAAATACGATATAAAGAGCACCATGAAGGGCCTCGGCCTCTTTATTCTTTTGCCCAGTACAACAAAAACTGCGCTGCCTGGTGTACCACGACGTAATTAAGAATTCTAGTGGTCAGTCTACCCCAGAAGATTTTTTGTTTGGAAATGTAACGACATATTCCTCTTCGAGGCTAGAAAAAAAAACTATGAACTATAACATAATCAAAAATTGTTTTGTTCCAGAAGCATTAGGAATATAACACGACTAGCTAATTATTCATATTGTAGATATTATTATTTGGGGTAAAATGTGGAAGGCAAAAGTACGATATCATCAAAAATATTCGTCAGAGAGGCGAATGTTAACGTATAGTATATATACCAAGAATGTTTATGAATCATACATGAAATATAATAGCTTTGCTGTTTCTATGTAGGTATACAATTTATCTTCCAATATTAAATTATTATACATTCGGCAATAATACCCTGCGCACAGACGTATCGTGCAACAAAAGAAGAAAGAAAGGTGCAAAGAAATGGGCTGATTTACAAGACAGTGGGCCTAATAAATAAAACGACAGTACACCGCGCATATAAATTCGAAGGACTGGTAAAGCAGTCGCATATACTAACTGAATTAGGGGCCACAAAGCGGACGGCCCCCCGATGTGAATAATTCATGACCTGTTTTGTTACCCACTGTCGCTGAGGACCTGGAAACGTGGAACTCAAATACTCTCTAGAACATCGGGGAAAAGAGAAGATTATTTAATATTGTATGTGTGTGGCACTCAATGCCTGTTCTAGATTTTAAGTTAATTTTAAGATGTTAAACTGTTTGAAATCCGTTTTTTATGTTATAAAAATCCCCCAGGTGTCGTAAGAAGCGACTATAGGTAAAATACCGGAAGGAAGTAGAAAATCTGTCGCCAAGCACCTAACAGTGTGTTCCGGCAGCAGTCCTTGAGAGCCAGAAAAATTACAGGCTAATGAGACCTAACAACTGGACGTCTCAGTGTGACGGGCACAGTGCAATTCGTCGCTGACGAAATGCGTCTGTTATAGGCAGAGGTTAGTCCACTTAACATCAGGTGGGCCTCGGGCTTATTCCGTCACAATAACATAAAAAAAAAAAAAAAAAAAAAGGTGGGCAGCAGCGCCTTCTGAGGAACTGATCTTAAACTGCGATCCCAAGACGCCTGCCAAGTGTTGGGAATAATCCCAACACTATCCCAACACTATAACAGGAGGTTTGTCTTATGACAAACCTCCCTTAAATAGGAAGGCTGTGTTCAGCAGTTGTCAATCCGGCTGGTAGATACAGTACAGTATAGTTCTTATCAAAATGTTATTTCGCAAGCAAACTTGTTAAAACTTAAGACATTTTGCTGTTACAGACTATTATTTTTAAATATATTGAAGGATATAACGATTATGAGTTTATTTTTTTTCACGTTGCTTTAACACTCCCTGTAAAAGCAAATCCCTTTTAGTCTCTGATTCTTATTTGAGAACTGCAAGGGCCATAACTTTGCTACCTACTAAATACTCCTTCTCCACATTCCAGATTTAAAATTTAGTTCGGTACGGAAGTCACAGCTTCATTTTCTTGATGTTTTACATACTAATATAAAAATTATGGCATTTAAATTTAAGTGTCTCCAACGCTCATATCGCAGTATTCATCTTGCCCATCATAAGACTCTGCCTATACCAGAAATATGTCAGTCACGTCTCTTTTCCCAAGAATGTCATGTACACAATAAAGTTCTTACAGTGGTCACCCGATATTCTTATACAAGAAGGCGACATAAGTAACATAAAATAGAATGCTTGTGTTAACTCAGTGGCCCCTAAGTTTATTGAAACAGGCCAGGCTCATATAAACATAAACCACCAGTGACTCAAGTTAGAACCAGCACGGTACCTTACAATAAATGAACCCATACCCAATGGTATTAAATAGATTTTTAGATAAATGTTATATCCAAAGAGATAAAGAAATTAAAAGATGATGTAGGTAATAAACTTTATAGTAATTACGTCGACTAACGATACATAAATAATCAAAATGCTTGTACATCCCAGATGGTTTAGACACAGAAAATATATATATATCTGTATGGGTTTAGAAATATCTCGTTTGACCATTATATTTGGCCCCATGCAATGGAGGGTGAAAATATTGCCATCTACTAGGCGCAGTTTCAGATTGCTGATGAAAATGATAGCATTTTCAATAGCGGACCAGAACTGCACTTAAGTTCTTATTTTTTGGTTAAACATAAGATTTCTTTTTTATATAAGCTGTCTTTTTTATACGAAACATAAGTACCCTATTAGAACCTATGTTTAAGGCGTTTTTAAAGGCTGTGTCTACTGAACCGTTACAGTCATTACGGTAAAATATTAAAAATAATACCCTTTAATTACATTAATTAAACACCTTCCGGTTTTGAGAATGCCCGCCTGTCTAGCTACCATGCTCAAGAAGAAAATCTGTCGCCAAGCACCTAACGGTGTGTTCCTACAGCTGTCCTTGAGTGCCAGTAAAATTACAGTCAACAAAAGTACAATCCCAATTCATATAATACACACCCACAATAATCCTAAAATGCACCTATTCAATTGCGGTGGTAAGGTGAAGTAGCGATGGCTAGGTGGCAATTAGTACGGACTGCTGTACGGCTGACTGGTTCATGGTTCAATCCCGCTTCGGGCTCAAACTTAACCGAATCGGTTGCGATTTCCCGCCTAGGTACCACTACCATTACCACTAGAAAATGTCACCAAGCATCTAACGGTGTATTATGGGAGTTGTTTTTGAGAAATAGTAATTCTAGATAAAGCCATCCTCGCTAACCATCAGATCAATTCATTTTTTTTTTCAATTTTAAAGTATCTTTATTGAGTTGTAAGACATTAAAAGTGTGTACAAATACTAGTGTAAGTGGAGTCCTAGTAAAACAAAACTTGAAATACATGTTTTACAAGCATTAAAGCCTATTAAAAACTTATTACATGAGCGTTAGCTTTGTACATATATAAAAATAAATAAAAAGGTAAGTATTACATAAAATGGAAGATATAACTAATTTACAGGTAAGCTTTAGTATTGCATTACATTTATGACACGGTTTTTAATTAATAATAGTCAGGCCGATATAAGGCGGTAGGTTAGCATAACACAGCAACCATCAGATTAGAAGTGGCCAAAGGCTAAACTATTAGATGTTAAAAAAGTTTCAAGTTCCTCTACTTTTATTCACTCTACTGTAATGTTGCCTTGCTCACGTCCCGCAGACGACAAATGGACCTCCATTCCTACATTAGGCCCCGTTCACTGCATATTTTACGACGGGTCAAGAGGCTTAAAGCACTTTCACGGTAGATAAGACACGCTCAAATAGCTTTACGTACTGTAAAAAACTATCACGGGTATATTTTTTCCAGATTTGAACATCAAGAATGGTGTTAAAAACTGGAATGTTTTTATAAAGTTATGGCATTTTAAAATTAGTAATATATACTTGATTATCTTATATCAAAAACCTGTAGATGGCTTAGTTCAATAGGTGTCTAACTCCATTTTGTGACTTTTTAAGGAAATTAGTTATAAAAAATGCTCATTGTGGGGAAGCCTGCATACTGTGCTTAAATGTAAGTTCAATTCAAATTAAATAATTGAGATACACTTTCCTTAGTGACTTCTGTAGTCGGAAAATATGCATCATATTATCGTAAAAATCTACATAAAATGGCCTAAAAATAAGTGTAATTGCTTAGATCTTTACATACTCGTGTATACACTGGCCTGCAAAATAAGTACTAAACTTTTAAAATTGCAATTACTTTTTAAGTACACAAGATTCCAAACAAAAAGGACTCAAAAAGAGTTTAATTTTGTACATAATAACTTCATAGTCAGTAAACTTCTTATAAGAAATGGAAAATAAAAAAAAATTCTAAAGTAATAATAATTAATAATTACTTTTCGAATTACAATTTTACCATTTAGTTTTTGTTTCTTATTTTTTTTTCATTTATTTCTTGATGCATAAGTCTTATTACAAAAGTTAATTTAGACAATCTGCACATATACATATTTATCATCCCTCTTTCACCTGAAGACTGTGCTAGGATCATGACTTTTTTGGAACTAGGCAACAGTATGCGTTGTACTGCATGAATGGTGGGTGTGACGTTACGAACGGACCAGAAGATGAAGCAAAAGTATGAAGACACTGGAAACCATTTGAGGAGACCTGGAAATCTGTCACCAAGCACCTAACGGTGTATTCCGGCAGCTGTCCTTGAAAGCCAATAATTCTAGGTTAGCCAGAACAACATCTTCGACCACATCATCAAGTGATGATGTGGTCGAAGATGTTGTTCTGGCTGCCATCAGGCGCAATTGTAGTCAAAGGCG
Organism: Plagodis pulveraria; assembly: GCA_963890685.1. NCBI lineage: Eukaryota > Metazoa > Arthropoda > Insecta > Lepidoptera > Geometridae > Plagodis > Plagodis pulveraria. The sequence continues at coordinate 10,205,016 of OY982953.1, forward strand.
AAACTATTAGGCATATAAAAATACACCAAAACGAAGTATTTTAAATCGAAGCTTTTTCCGAAATGTTCTTTTCTCTTTTCTTTCATCTTGACTCTGAAAACAACATAAATATTTCAAAGTTTTCCAATATCAAATCTACGGGGTATTTTTATAAAATTATCTGAAAAGATTTAAGAACCACAAAAGTGTTCCTTATTTTATCACATCGGAAATTTGTATGTGCGGAGTTCCGTAACAGATGGATGAAGTAGATTTTACCAGTGGAAAATATGTAGGATCACCTTTCTTGACATATTTTTATTTATGTTTTCTACTTTACATCATAAACAACACTCTTAAAATCTAAAAAAGCATATATATGAATTTAGCCTAAAACAATACCTTTTTTTAAATTTATATAAAAGAAAACTTTTGGGCTACATTTGTAAAATCGCTTACTTTAATCCATTAAACAATCAATATTTTCAATCTGATTTTATATGTAAGACTCGCTTAGTCATTAAACAGAATATCTTGAAAGTATGTCACCTAGGAATGACTTTTAACTTTTTAGAATACATAGGTACATGTATATCTTAGAATAGCAATGATATCAACCGCAGTGACGTCACGGTACCATATCTATAAGTAGAGGCGTATTTTCTGTAATCAGTAGCGTGCACCGTGTGATACAATACACGTGAAGGGCAAGGTTGCTCTTTAATACCACTAATGGGTTGAACACTACTACGGTTACTTTTTATGCTATTGCTATTCTTAACAACTTGTGATATAGTTGTATTAAAGCTTTGAATGTGACAGTGTTCTTCACCGCTCAGCAGCGTTGATTAATAATTACAGGCAGTGTGATAAAACCCTACATAACTAAACATTCATCCATTTGACGACGCGCCCTTGCACCAAATTATTATTACAAATCATTATTTCTACATAGAGCAAATTAATTGCTATCTATATAATACAATTCCATCCAGACTGCTTCAGATAATATAAAACATAATAACAAAACCTTTTTACTTAATGTCCTTTACATGATATAAATTAAAATACATGGCTAAAATAAAGTCCGAGGGGTCCAGAGGAAGTAGGACCAATTACATTTTAATTATTATATGCTACTTAAGTATCTTCGCGGTTACACAATTTGTTATGTTTAACAAATTATATGTTACATATTCAACATTGTTTTAAAGCATAAGTACGAGCAGTATTAATAATTGTGTGCTTTACACATTATCGATTAATCTTTATTATAATGATAAATTATTGAAGTAGAAACTTCTAACATAACTGTGACTTGAGTTGTATCAAACATAGGTAAATCTTTAAATGGTTGCCCTCCTTGGTAAAACAGCTGGGACTATTTTACCAAGGAGGTCAACCATATACGTAATAATAAAATATAATGTAATTTATGCTAATATTAGGATAGAGAACGTGCAATTTAGACATGGCCACGTTTTGCCTGTGCTTATATCAAATCACTGCAAGTCATATTATCATTCTCATCCATCCTTCCTTTTCCATCCATGAATCCATCGTTATATTTAACTATAATTTATGTCTTTGGTTCTTACACCACGTTTTATATGAACTTTACTTAAAGTAAACAAAGTCAAAAGAGTCAGGGTTGATCGCTTGCGTGCAACCCAGACAAGGCCAGGATTTACTTGCTCGCCGTTATCGCGTCGCTACCGGTAACACTGTTATTAATTATTAAGCTATGTTACTACAATCCTAATATATCTTTTATGTAACAAAGTAAATAAAATCATCATAGTTGTTTTTTTTAAACACTTCTAATATTATGTTATAAAGTAAACAAAGCCAGTGGTAGAGATTGGATTGAACCCTCGCGTGCGACCCAGACAAGGCCACGCTTTACCAGCGCCGTTATCAGAACGTTACCGTATAATATCATCCACCCCAATCCACGTATCATAAATAACCTACGTTACTACCTCTTCACTTATGTCTACCTACTAAATACTCCTTCTCCACATTCCAGATTTAAAATTTAGTTCGGTACGGAAGTCACAGCTTCATTTTCTTGATGTTTTACATACTAATATAAAAATTATGGCATTTAAATTTAAGTGTCTCCAACGCTCATATCGCAGTATTCATCTTGCCCATCATAAGACTCTGCCTATACCAGAAATATGTCAGTCACGTCTCTTTTCCCAAGAATGTCATGTACACAATAAAGTTCTTACAGTGGTCACCCGATATTCTTATACAAGAAGGCGACATAAGTAACATAAAATAGAATGCTTGTGTTAACTCAGTGGCCCCTAAGTTTATTGAAACAGGCCAGGCTCATATAAACATAAACCACCAGTGACTCAAGTTAGAACCAGCACGGTACCTTACAATAAATGAACCCATACCCAATGGTATTAAATAGATTTTTAGATAAATGTTATATCCAAAGAGATAAAGAAATTAAAAGATGATGTAGGTAATAAACTTTATAGTAATTACGTCGACTAACGATACATAAATAATCAAAATGCTTGTACATCCCAGATGGTTTAGACACAGAAAATATATATATATCTGTATGGGTTTAGAAATATCTCGTTTGACCATTATATTTGGCCCCATGCAATGGAGGGTGAAAATATTGCCATCTACTAGGCGCAGTTTCAGATTGCTGATGAAAATGATAGCATTTTCAATAGCGGACCAGAACTGCACTTAAGTTCTTATTTTTTGGTTAAACATAAGATTTCTTTTTTATATAAGCTGTCTTTTTTATACGAAACATAAGTACCCTATTAGAACCTATGTTTAAGGCGTTTTTAAAGGCTGTGTCTACTGAACCGTTACAGTCATTACGGTAAAATATTAAAAATAATACCCTTTAATTACATTAATTAAACACCTTCCGGTTTTGAGAATGCCCGCCTGTCTAGCTACCATGCTCAAGAAGAAAATCTGTCGCCAAGCACCTAACGGTGTGTTCCTACAGCTGTCCTTGAGTGCCAGTAAAATTACAGTCAACAAAAGTACAATCCCAATTCATATAATACACACCCACAATAATCCTAAAATGCACCTATTCAATTGCGGTGGTAAGGTGAAGTAGCGATGGCTAGGTGGCAATTAGTACGGACTGCTGTACGGCTGACTGGTTCATGGTTCAATCCCGCTTCGGGCTCAAACTTAACCGAATCGGTTGCGATTTCCCGCCTAGGTACCACTACCATTACCACTAGAAAATGTCACCAAGCATCTAACGGTGTATTATGGGAGTTGTTTTTGAGAAATAGTAATTCTAGATAAAGCCATCCTCGCTAACCATCAGATCAATTCATTTTTTTTTTCAATTTTAAAGTATCTTTATTGAGTTGTAAGACATTAAAAGTGTGTACAAATACTAGTGTAAGTGGAGTCCTAGTAAAACAAAACTTGAAATACATGTTTTACAAGCATTAAAGCCTATTAAAAACTTATTACATGAGCGTTAGCTTTGTACATATATAAAAATAAATAAAAAGGTAAGTATTACATAAAATGGAAGATATAACTAATTTACAGGTAAGCTTTAGTATTGCATTACATTTATGACACGGTTTTTAATTAATAATAGTCAGGCCGATATAAGGCGGTAGGTTAGCATAACACAGCAACCATCAGATTAGAAGTGGCCAAAGGCTAAACTATTAGATGTTAAAAAAGTTTCAAGTTCCTCTACTTTTATTCACTCTACTGTAATGTTGCCTTGCTCACGTCCCGCAGACGACAAATGGACCTCCATTCCTACATTAGGCCCCGTTCACTGCATATTTTACGACGGGTCAAGAGGCTTAAAGCACTTTCACGGTAGATAAGACACGCTCAAATAGCTTTACGTACTGTAAAAAACTATCACGGGTATATTTTTTCCAGATTTGAACATCAAGAATGGTGTTAAAAACTGGAATGTTTTTATAAAGTTATGGCATTTTAAAATTAGTAATATATACTTGATTATCTTATATCAAAAACCTGTAGATGGCTTAGTTCAATAGGTGTCTAACTCCATTTTGTGACTTTTTAAGGAAATTAGTTATAAAAAATGCTCATTGTGGGGAAGCCTGCATACTGTGCTTAAATGTAAGTTCAATTCAAATTAAATAATTGAGATACACTTTCCTTAGTGACTTCTGTAGTCGGAAAATATGCATCATATTATCGTAAAAATCTACATAAAATGGCCTAAAAATAAGTGTAATTGCTTAGATCTTTACATACTCGTGTATACACTGGCCTGCAAAATAAGTACTAAACTTTTAAAATTGCAATTACTTTTTAAGTACACAAGATTCCAAACAAAAAGGACTCAAAAAGAGTTTAATTTTGTACATAATAACTTCATAGTCAGTAAACTTCTTATAAGAAATGGAAAATAAAAAAAAATTCTAAAGTAATAATAATTAATAATTACTTTTCGAATTACAATTTTACCATTTAGTTTTTGTTTCTTATTTTTTTTTCATTTATTTCTTGATGCATAAGTCTTATTACAAAAGTTAATTTAGACAATCTGCACATATACATATTTATCATCCCTCTTTCACCTGAAGACTGTGCTAGGATCATGACTTTTTTGGAACTAGGCAACAGTATGCGTTGTACTGCATGAATGGTGGGTGTGACGTTACGAACGGACCAGAAGATGAAGCAAAAGTATGAAGACACTGGAAACCATTTGAGGAGACCTGGAAATCTGTCACCAAGCACCTAACGGTGTATTCCGGCAGCTGTCCTTGAAAGCCAATAATTCTAGGTTAGCCAGAACAACATCTTCGACCACATCATCAAGTGATGATGTGGTCGAAGATGTTGTTCTGGCTGCCATCAGGCGCAATTGTAGTCAAAGGCGAAACTATTAGGCATATAAAAATACACCAAAACGAAGTATTTTAAATCGAAGCTTTTTCCGAAATGTTCTTTTCTCTTTTCTTTCATCTTGACTCTGAAAACAACATAAATATTTCAAAGTTTTCCAATATCAAATCTACGGGGTATTTTTATAAAATTATCTGAAAAGATTTAAGAACCACAAAAGTGTTCCTTATTTTATCACATCGGAAATTTGTATGTGCGGAGTTCCGTAACAGATGGATGAAGTAGATTTTACCAGTGGAAAATATGTAGGATCACCTTTCTTGACATATTTTTATTTATGTTTTCTACTTTACATCATAAACAACACTCTTAAAATCTAAAAAAGCATATAATATATGAATTTAGCCTAAAACAATACCTTTTTTTAAATTTATATAAAAGAAAACTTTTGGGCTACATTTGTAAAATCGCTTACTTTAATCCATTAAACAATCAATATTTTCAATCTGATTTTATATGTAAGACTCGCTTAGTCATTAAACAGAATATCTTGAAAGTATGTCACCTAGGAATGACTTTTAACTTTTTAGAATACATAGGTACATGTATATCTTAGAATAGCAATGATATCAACCGCAGTGACGTCACGGTACCATATCTATAAGTAGAGGCGTATTTTCTGTAATCAGTAGCGTGCACCGTGTGATACAATACACGTGAAGGGCAAGGTTGCTCTTTAATACCACTAATGGGTTGAACACTACTACGGTTACTTTTTATGCTATTGCTATTCTTAACAACTTGTGATATAGTTGTATTAAAGCTTTGAATGTGACAGTGTTCTTCACCGCTCAGCAGCGTTGATTAATAATTACAGGCAGTGTGATAAAACCCTACATAACTAAACATTCATCCATTTGACGACGCGCCCTTGCACCAAATTATTATTACAAATCATTATTTCTACATAGAGCAAATTAATTGCTATCTATATAATACAATTCCATCCAGACTGCTTCAGATAATATAAAACATAATAACAAAACCTTTTTACTTAATGTCCTTTACATGATATAAATTAAAATACATGGCTAAAATAAAGTCCGAGGGGTCCAGAGGAAGTAGGACCAATTACATTTTAATTATTATATGCTACTTAAGTATCTTCGCGGTTACACAATTTGTTATGTTTAACAAATTATATGTTACATATTCAACATTGTTTTAAAGCATAAGTACGAGCAGTATTAATAATTGTGTGCTTTACACATTATCGATTAATCTTTATTATAATGATAAATTATTGAAGTAGAAACTTCTAACATAACTGTGACTTGAGTTGTATCAAACATAGGTAAATCTTTAAATGGTTGCCCTCCTTGGTAAAACAGCTGGGACTATTTTACCAAGGAGGTCAACCATATACGTAATAATAAAATATAATGTAATTTATGCTAATATTAGGATAGAGAACGTGCAATTTAGACATGGCCACGTTTTGCCTGTGCTTATATCAAATCACTGCAAGTCATATTATCATTCTCATCCATCCTTCCTTTTCCATCCATGAATCCATCGTTATATTTAACTATAATTTATGTCTTTGGTTCTTACACCACGTTTTATATGAACTTTACTTAAAGTAAACAAAGTCAAAAGAGTCAGGGTTGATCGCTTGCGTGCAACCCAGACAAGGCCAGGATTTACTTGCTCGCCGTTATCGCGTCGCTACCGGTAACACTGTTATTAATTATTAAGCTATGTTACTACAATCCTAATATATCTTTTATGTAACAAAGTAAATAAAATCATCATAGTTGTTTTTTTTAAACACTTCTAATATTATGTTATAAAGTAAACAAAGCCAGTGGTAGAGATTGGATTGAACCCTCGCGTGCGACCCAGACAAGGCCACGCTTTACCAGCGCCGTTATCAGAACGTTACCGTATAATATCATCCACCCCAATCCACGTATCATAAATAACCTACGTTACTACCTCTTCACTTATGTCTATTATATTACATGTTACCGGTTATTTGACATTTAATAAACATTTGGTTTTTGTTGCAATGAGTATTGTTAAACATGCAGCTGCTAGTTTTTAGTCATTATACGTTATTATTTCATTAAATAGTATTTTGATTAGAACTGTGACATTGCGGAATGCTGATTATAACACCGTTTTGTACACGATATACTTTGTACTCATATAGTAGATGAGAAGAAAGCTCATTGTGAATTCAGTGTTAGCGTTACATAGTATGTGACTGATTTAGCATGAACCTTGCAGTAATATATAATATGTTAAATTTTTAGGTCACATAAACAAATCGATAAAGAATCTCGTAATAGCCATTTGAAAAAGTATAAATACGTCTTATATACTGCATAATTGCTATGCGCCCGTCACACTGAGACATACAGTTGTTAAGTCTCACTGTGCCTGTATTTTTTCTGGCTCTCAAGAACTGCTGCCGGAACACACTGTTAGGGGCTTGGCGACAGATTTTCTACTTGAGGGTGGTAGCTAGTCAGGCGAGCATTCGCAAAATGCTCTTCCAGTGAAGCTCATACCGGCAGTTGGGATCGAACCATGAACCTGCGTCACGGCAGTCCATAGCTGTTACCGCTCGGCCATCATTGTTTTAAAAGTTCCATTGACCTTTTTATCTGGCCACTATATGATTTGACGATCGCAACGCAGTCTTAAATTTCATAGAGACAATTTCATAAGACTGAAGTCAAATATTATTACTTAATTTAGTATCTTCTGCATAGAAGCAGATTGTAATTAAGTTCCTAATTGATCTAAATTAATTCACGAAATCATAGTGTATCTCACTATCGTCTATAAAGAGATCGTGTACCTCGAACCGTGATCGTGTTCATCACCCATGCAAAAGATTGTAATATATACTTGTTATTGTACCTGGTAGCTTTCATCGTAACTATTGCATATAGCTATTTAAGAACAAATAATTAAAAATCATAAAGGTATATAAACATAAAAGTAGAGAGAACCAATAATTAAGCACATACTTTACTCGACCTATGTAAAGTACGCGGAACGAGTGGATTTAGCGTGATCATGAAAGATAATCGCCGAGACGAGGGTAATTTGATGAAATGGAATTTGATTAAATGGGGAATTGGAATTCAATATGCCAAAGTCCTAGTATATTACAAGGTACGTCAAGTATTTTTTTCCTAATTTAATAGATTTTTTAGGAGTGCAATATAATAGCCAAATCCCTCTTAATATTCGTTAGCGTAAGTGGGCGCTTGGAGAGCATTTTTCCGCCCGTATTTTATGAACTAATTTCCAAAATTTCATTCAAATCTGTTTTTTCTCTTGAGTTTATATTACTATAAGGCTATGAATCCGTCCGTCTATTTGAAATTCAAATGACTGTATCTTTCTTTGGAAACCGTAAGAGTTCCAGTTCCAGTTCCCATTCTAGAATACAAGCATTATTTAAACTTTAGTCTACTATTTATTTATTACTACTCGCGAGGAAATATGCAGGAATACCGATTAAATGCTTGCCTAGAGGTTTTCTACTTAAGAGTGGTAGCTAGCCAGGCCTTTCCCAAAACGTATTTTTATCATTTTGCGCAGCTTATGCCCGCGACAAAATTTTAAACGTGAACCCCCCCTGAAGTAATAAAGAGTACATGCAACTAAACTATCTCATTTAATAAAAACGTGCCTCAATTTTTTATTCATAACATCAATGTTGAAGCAAAAGTTTATCTTAGCCACAGTTCTATAAAACCGTAATCAGCATGACAAAATATAAAAGTCAGCCTGAATTTTCATTCAGTTTTTCGCTTTAAGGTCGCCGACATTTTTCGTCCATTATCCGGGTCAGTTCACTTCAGCCTCGCATTAAACTTGTTTATTGGAGACGCCGCCAGATGTTGAGAAGTATTTCTTTCGATTGTAAGTTAGCAAAGTTCTTTATAACTGTTAAAGCACTTAGGTACAATCTTCAAGAAACGTGGAGCATGAATGAAAAAATCTTAGTACCACATTTCAGTATTGTGTAGTTGGTTAAGAAAAGTGGTAAATAATACTCAATGTGTATGATTTCGTTCGCAACTGCCTTAAATTCAATAAATTTAGATTTCCATATGATTTGGAAGTAAGTGAAACAATTATAATGTAATAAATTGTCAGGCTTTAGCAACACATAATGTCGTTTATGGGTCTTTTCACATACAAATGAAACGCAAATATTTTTGACTCCCCTTGTCCAAAAGATCTGAAAGTGTTATATAATCATAAATTTCGTTTGCAAAAGTTGGAGAGATACCTAGTTACTCGTATTAGAAGAATTAAAGACTATTTGCTTTTTCGGTCAACTAAAAAAAGCATTTGCACGAGTGCACAATTTAATAGATGAAAAACTTGAATTGCTATGAACTATGGACATGAACTTGGGGGTAATTAGGGGGTCATACATACCTTATATATGATCCCTTCTGTACGCCCAATACAATGGGGTCATGATATACTGCAAGGCGATGATGTAATTTTGTTAGTAGCAATTTCTGATTGAAAGCTTTATTCTTATATTGTTATTTAGCAACCAAGCCCCATCACAATGGGAATATTAACCTCCGTACTCGAGCACTGGACATAATGAGAGCCTGAAACTGCAGGTAAAGTTTAACGTTTTTTATATATTATTTAGACCTTAAGCAAGCCATCAGGGACAATAATGATTCTGCAACTGCAAGTACAGGGTATAAGTATAAGTAAGAGGTCAGGGAGCCGAAATTATTTTTAGATATATTTGATCATAACCAACTTATGTCAAAGTATTCTGTGTATATCAGGAACGTTGCTCTATTATAAAGTCTTAAATACATTTCTTAATTAACGCAGGCAAAACCGCTGGTGAAATCGGTAGAGAATATCATTTGTTTTACAGTTACCGACAAGAAACGATAAACCTTTGTTTGTATTTTGTCGAAAGAGCTTAATGTATGAAATTGAATACATTTATAAGTCCACACAGAAATTAAAAGTTGGCCAAACCTGCCAGGTGCAGTCGAAAAGCTGTTTATATTCGTGGATCGCCATAGAAATTCCAGTAGAATTACACAGTTATTTTTATAGGATTATGATGGAACAAGATCGAGGCCCACCTGATGTTAAGTGGTAGCCTCTGCCACACAGAAGCATTTTGCCACAAGTGACGAATTGCACCTCGCACGGCACCCTGAGACATACAGATTGTCTACTTGAGGGTGGTAGCTAGCCAGGCGAGGTGAAACTCAAGCCGGCGATGCGGATAGAATCATGAACCTGCGGCACGGTAGTCCATTACTATTACCGCTCGGCCATCATTTGTTCAATATGAAAGAATATTTCTTTATGAAACATTCCAAATATTACAATACAATACTTATTTTAAATGAGACTACCGTGCCGGAGATACTTTAGCTGGTATAACTTTGATAGTTAAATTATATACCTGCAGTATAAATAGTAAAAATTACGCCCAAAAAAATACGATATGCATAGCCCGCTAATAGTTCATCACTTTTCCTTTAATAGTTTGAATTAAATCCTAACGACCGACTGAAAGTGTTACGAACGTTGCCAGGAACTGTACAAGGTATTGAATATATTAAACAATATTTACTCAAAGCGAAACAGAATACAAACAACACTAATTTGTAAACACAAGGGACGCAATAAGCATTTCCTAAGGATAAACAACTACTTAAGACCCACTTGGAGTGCAATTTTATTTAAACCGACTCACTGTTTCAACTCCCTTTAGTTTGACTGCCATTTTTATTTTGTCTTTATCTAATAAAGCTGCCCGCATTCCTTTAGAATGAGCATCTTTACTCCTCGAACACCGGTCGGAGATTTCGACTAAATACCGTGAGTGCTAGCCGATATATTTAGTACACATTTTTTTTTTATGTTATGGAGTGGCAAACAAGCAGACGGCCCACCTTATGGTAAGTGGTTACCGTCGGCTATGGACATTTGCAACACCAGGGGCGTTACCAATGCGTTGCCGACCCTGTAGTACTCTTTTAACACCCTTTTTGAAGGAATCCATACCGTAGCTCTGCGGAAAAACGTTACGTGGAAGATCATTCCACATTTTGCAGGTATGCGGTGAGAAGGAACGCATAAATCGAGCTGTGTGAGACTTCCAATACTCGATTATGTGTGGATGAGCTTTCAACCGGTGACGAGAGGTACGATGATAGAATCACGATGCCGGTATAAGATCAAACAGCTCTTGAGAGCATTCCCCGTTATAGAGCCTGTATAATATACAGAGCGAACCGATGTCTCTATGGAGGCTCAGAGGCTAAAGGTGGTCAGAGAGGTCGGGGTCGTCGACAATCCGGACCGCTCGACGCTGAATAGCATCGAGAGACTGGAGTTGGTACTTTGGTGCGCCATTCCAGAGGTGAGAGCAGTACTCCATGTGAGGGCGAACTTGTGCTTTATAAAGCAGAAGTCGCTGGCTCGACGTGAAGTACCGCTTTGCCTTATTAAGCACACCAAGTTTCTTGGAAGCCAATCCAGCCTTACTCGCGATGTGACAGCGGAACTGAACATCTTTGGAAATTACGACGCCAAGAACTCCAATACTCTCTGCGATTTCTAGGGGAACACTTGAAGGCACATAAGGCACATAAGAAACAATACCGAAGGACAAACAACCACTAAAGATCGACTTGAAATGAAATTCTAATTCAACCGACTTAATTTTCCATTTATAATTAGCTTGACTGTCATTTTTGATTTATCTTTTAAGTGATGGAAAAATCATAAGAATAGTATCAGCCTACTATCATTTACATTCCATCATTAGCAGCAAAACTGAGAATTAGGATAATATAAAATATTTAAAAACATATTTTGCTGTGGATAGCAATGTGGATTAAAGGTATTTTAATGTAAATAATAGCGACGTAAAAAGCATTTTATGAAAATGTCTCCTATTTTACAATAAACACCGGTCGAGCTCTTACCTGTTTTTTATCATGACTCGCGACGTTTCCCTAATGGGAACTTACGTCTGTTGGCTCCTTTGTTTTGTTTTCATTATCTAACGTGCATATATGAATAGTGTCAAACCAACCTATTAGTTTGTCACTATCATACACCCACTAGTTAGTGATGATGCGAACAAAGATATAAAGCAGGCAATTTTAGAACAGGAACTGATTTACCGAAAGCCAGATGCACACAAATCGACAAACGCGTGGCGACAGATTTTAATTAAATTTGCATAAATCAATCAAAAATACAATGCTTAAAAATCCAATATCATGAATATTGTAATTTGATTCTCTTAATATATAACATTATTGACCAATTATGTTTACCAATAATTATACAATACTGAAATGTAGTACAGCTATTATTTCATTCGTGCTCCATGTTCCTAGAACAGTGAAAGCGCTTAAACACGTGATTGTTCACTGTTGCTAAACACAGCCTTCACCATTTATAGGGGGGTTTGCCATACTCCCCACACTTGGCAAGCGTCTTGAGGATCGCAGTTTAAAATATCAGTTCCTCAGAAAGTCCTGCTGCCCACCATCCGACATTTTACCTTTAGTCGCCTCTTAAGACACCCACATGTAGAAATGAGGGGATGACATTCTAACCCAGCACCCCACAGGGGACTTTACTAACTTACAATCGTAAGAAAAACTTCTCAACATCTGGCGGCGTATAAAAAAACAAGTTAAAATACGAGGCTGAGAAGTTAACTGACCCGGATAATGGACGAAATATGTCTGCGAGCTTAAAACGAAAGAGTGAATGAGAAAATTAGCCGACTTATATATTTTGTCATGCTGATGAGGGTATCATAGAACTGAGGCTAAGATAAAATTTTGCTATAAAATTGACCTAATATGAATAAAAAATTGAGGCATTTTTTGATGCAGTGATGGTTTAGTGGCATGAATTCTTGACTTCTTCGTCCATATGGAACCGTAAGAATGAAACTGTCCCATTCTTGCGGTTCCAAAGATACAGTAGTTGAAATTTCGGATACATGAAGGAAGAATTTTTTTTATCGAGCTAAGAGTACCCGCCGCGGCAATACTGGCCTGCGCCGCGGTTCCTTTGAATAGAGTTATGAATATTTACATCAAGCTAAGGCTTTTAACATCAGGTGGTCCTCGTGCTTATTCCATCTAATACACATAAACAAATAAAAAATTTTTTTTCACTTTGCTTGGCAACAGTTTTTATTCGTGAGAGAGAGACGATGAGCCAGCAACCAAAAAATTCCTTGCCTAAAAAAATATATCGACTGCCATCCACTGATAACAACCGGGACCAATGGCTTAACGTGCCTTCAGAAGCACGGAAGTGCTCAGTAGTAATGTCAGTATAGTAGTAAGAGTCACTCATCCATGTCATGACCGCGGAGGACGTAGCTGACGGTTAAGAACGGCTAAGCAAATTTGTTTACGAGTGCTTCAATTAAATGTATGATTGAAGCTTAAATAGTTACACAATACAGCAATTTGGATTTCTAACTATTTTCAAACTTACCAGTACGGATTATAAATGACCAGAAAACTGACACACGCTCACACACATGAATACAACTAACTAAAGAAATCTCGTAAAGATATACGAAAAGGCCAAATCGCGAGATGTGAAAGGCCCTAATCCTAAAAAACACCAAACCAAGACGAATGTAGCGAATCAATAAGGATCATTATTCTTCTAGCGATACAACGTGTTCCTCAGTGACCCTTTGGTCCAATATATTGAACATTGCTGAAGCATTTCAGGAATTTTTCGTTATATTCGGGAAACATTCAACAAAAGATACGAGGGTAACCAATGTAAGGGCACGATTCTACGTCAATATGTGTGAATTTATGAGAATTCGTATTATACGAGGGGTGAAAGCGTTATTAGGTTTGTTTAACTGTTAGAAATAATAAAATAAATGTATTCTTATAGAAAAAAGAAAATTAGTATTGGTCTTACGAATTTAAAATGGCTTTACTTTAAAATTATTTTTTGTATCTGAGTCTTATATTACTTTTTTAGGTTTGCTAGTTCGTACGGATCCCGACTGAAGCTCCTGTTGGATGCTGTACACTACTAATTAGAAAATAAAATGCCTACTCAGTATTATAGCTACCTCTCAATTCAATGTGAGTGCCATGTTACTGCATTAGGCGCATGACAAATCCTTACAAACTAATTGCCCGAAAGATAGTGGGTATGCAAATGTGATAACATTCCTTGGTACGTTCGACGCTATGTGGTGAGCGAAACCATATATTTTAATTAGCTACGCCCGCAGTTTTATTGTACCCGCGTAGGAAATTATGACAAGTGATAATAATGGTAATTAAACGTTACCCTTTATAAACTATCTACAACTATAATTATTTATCTATCATCGTTTACCACCACAATAGGTATATTTTATTATTTGCAAATTAAAACTATTAACGAATCCTGTATATATTCCAGAAAAAAAAATTTTTTATGTAAATGGTAAGTGCTTCTGTTAAGTGATTATATACGTGCTCGAACTTGTTAACAGGCAAATGTAGTAAGCTGTAAAAAAATCAATAAATGTCATGATTAACCCTCTCGCTCGCGCTATGTCATTATGCAATGTGACACTTGACGACCAGATGTCATGGCGGACCAAGAAATAAAATTATCTAGTTTTACATTCTACGCCATATGTTTTGATCTACAAAACCAATTCAAATAAAATAAAGAGGAACATATCAATTAATAATACTTTATCACGATGATTTATACTAAGATCTAGTTTTTTTTATATATGACAGGAAAATATCTCTCCAAAACCAAGACACTACGAAAAATTATGCACTCACCATAGAAAATGTTTAATTAGTCGACTTATGTATGGTTATTTTATAAATCTACTTGTATTTATATAAATGAGACTACGTTTTGCTAAACTGCATCTTTAGTTTTTTCGTTTTACTCAACATTTTCTAATAAAATAAGATTGAAGTCATTGTTAGCGCACACGTATATTATGTTCAAGCTCACCTGATCGTGTAAATTTGTAACCTGATAAAAACATGCTCCAGAATAATTTTGAAATAAAAGCCTGTATTATTAATGAATACATATATTTATTTCATTGAAACTTTCACTAGGTCTCATAAATTTCATCAAATATTATAGAAATTCAATAATCACGACTACATGTATTTACCCCTTTAGACATACCTTGGAAGTACTACTATGAAGTAAAATAGCGTTCTTTGACCAAATAAAACAAATGGAATCTTATGAAACTTATATTTATTGCTTTCTAGATCTCTTACCAAATTGCCTTAGTATAGAAAACGGAATAAAATAATTTTTTAGAATCATGCAAATATTTGTATGAAAATTACATATATTAGTGATGTTACTGTTAACGGTTACATTATCGATAAAAAAATACGATTTATCTACTATTTAAGCGTTCATTGCCAAAAAAAGTTATTTTTGTGGCAAATTGTGTGATTGACAGTTAATTAATTAAGTTAGATACATACAGACTTATGAAGCAATGATTGCTAAGCGGTAATGGTTATGGACTACCGCATGGAGTACTATGGTTCATATCCCTGTGAGTTGCTTTAAGTTTCACTGCATTGTGGCAGGGCATTTTATGAAAGGTTAACTACAATCCTCTAGTAGAAAATATGTCGCCAAGCACCTAACTCCAGACCTAAACTCTATTCTATTACAATGTTCCGGCAGTGGGCCTTAAGATCAATTTTCCATGATAGGCTTAGCCTGAACAACGTATTCGACCTCATATTAATCCAAAAAGTTGTGATGGTGGTAATCAAAGGCTTGCTTTTCACACAAGTTTAAATACGTGTTACATTGGAAGCAATACAATTTTGTCAGTTTATTTGGTATAGGCGTAAAACTTCAGAATCCTGAAGGGGTCAAATTTAATTTTTGTACGTCCATATTAAATGTAAATATATATCTAGGTACAAGTAGGCACAGAGATACCGTAAATTAGCCCAAACAGTATTTTCGACATTATTACTTCAGCTCCATCACATTGTCAGGGTTGTATCACGTGGTTTTCTAAAACACATGTAGATAATAAATGGGGTTTTATATGCTGCATAGAGCGACGTTGAAACCTATACATTGAGTACTGTGCACTAGCGTAAATTTTATTAAAATTTGGTCTAGCTGGCATTATAAAATATAACAGAAATTCTATGTCTACTTGCATATTAATACTAGTCAGCATTAAGAGATACAGTATAATTATAAGATTAGTGTCCATGCGCCGTCTGTTATTGATTAAATAGTTTTGTCTGTTCTATCACAATTATCTGAACCGTCATACGATATCTAATTCAATAAATAAAAAACCTAGTACTTTTAATGCCAATCCAAAAAAGTACAAGCATTTTCAATAACAAAAGTGTGTTTCCTAAAATCTGCTTCTCAGTCCTGCAACGGTAGATTCTAAAGAGATATAGAGGGAGTTAATACAATCAAACATATATCTGGCAACACATTGAGACGAGGTTAACAGCTCTCGCATATTTTCCATTTATAGTCTGTTTACATATCAACCAACACTCGAAATTGCAGTTGTATTTTAGGAGAAGAAAGCTATGAAATAGCATGGTAATCTTTGAAACAACACAACAAAGCTATGAAATGGTATGGTCATCTTTGAAACAACCTCCAATACAAATATGAGGAATATTACAGTCCAGACATTCGTTTTTCGTACAACAATGTGGTCTTACACCCCAGTGTGTACACCAAATACATTTTCGTCATCCCAGATTCGTTATGTGGGCTACTTTTTGATAGATCGCGTCGGTGACTTCAATTCGGCGAAGAAAATGCCATCTCGTGAGGCGCTCTAGAGGGAGCAGATTAGCACGAGAACGCATACGGGAAGAGGTACCTTTACGCTGAGGGAAATTAGGATGGTGCTTATCAATGATGGGTTGCACTAAGGTTAGCCGAAACACAAAATAATCAATTTGAGAGTCCGAAAACCTCTCGAGAATAATGCGCGCATTTTGTATGGTAATATTTATATTTTTGAAAAGTTTATTTGTACATTTGATTCACTGTTTCCTTGCAAGCACTCAAAAACATTTCCTTAAAATCGAAATCCGTGCAAGCAATGTAATTGAGTAATAAACACTTATCTCACAAACATACTATTGCATAGTAATTAAACAACTTTAAACGTAACTTATAACTTTTATTTTGTTCATGACCTTCTTTCTTCTCATCCTCTTGGTTGCTAAGTTCTCTGTAATAAAAAAAAAGATATGTTTATATGTACACGTAGTAGCTAGCAAGTAGGCATATAACTTGATCCCACTGAGTGAAAAAAAAACAAAGTGATTTTTTACTGAAACGGGATTCAGAAATCCATTCTGGTATATCACGATAACGTGTCCCTTGTTCATTATCCTACTAAAGGCTAGCCCTGTACAAAAAACTACTAACAGGCAAATAGTGGAATGAATTATCAGATCAACTCATTTCTATATTAATCATTTTAGCAGAGCACTTTCGGAGTGCGTTTCGATTTGTGCAAATCGTACCAATAGCACGCTCAGAGCTGGTCCGATTTGTACGAAGGGCACCAAACGTTTGCATAACTGATAAGTGTGATGTTATCGATGACGTCACCACTGAGCGCTGACAGTACTCACAGCCCCACGGATGCGCACCGTAAGCAATCCATGTCATTAACGCTCTGAGCACATTTTGGACCAAGCATTAGCATGCTTTCAATTCTGTGGCTCTACTGTCACAACAAATGACAAGTAAAAATTAAATATCTGACACCTTTGACAGCTGTTGTTTTACAGTTCGTATTATATATCAAGTATGCTATAACATTACAAATTTACAAATTAACGTGAGGAAAAATTATAGTCATGCGTGGGATTCGAACCCGTGTTATGGAAAAAATAAAAATATTACAAAATACGCTATAACAATTAACATCCGTTCTATGTTTTCAGGAAGTAAGGATGTTATATATTTTTTTTAGAAAGGTGGGTGATGTCATATGCACGCTTTTACTATTGGTGCATCTTACACCGCACCTTACTCAATACTCAATACTCAATCATTTATTGCAATCATTAGTACATACAAATGCGTTTTACATGTCTTATATAAACAAACAAAAATCAGGTGGAATGGTACATAATGACCCTAATAGGGTATAGCAATGTGTAGCGGAAGGGAACGATCTATTCCATAATCGAGGCATCCTTAAGAAATTCTTCAAGAGAATAATAACACTTTTCGAGCAGTATATTTTTTAGGACTCGGAGGAATTTGTGTACATTTTCTATACTTTTGATTTTAACCGGTAATTTGTTATATATTTTAGCGGCCATTGCGTTTGGTCCTGTACTATGCATTTCTAATCTTGAGGTAGACACAACCAGATTATGTTTATAATTAGACCGTGTTGGGTAGTTTCGCTCATCTGATATTTTTGTAAAATGTTGGGGATATTTTTTTACAAACTTACAATTTTCTAATATATATATGGATGCCAGTGTTAATATTTTAAATCTAATACAGTAGGGCCTATGAAATTTTTCTATATTTATGTCGGGAAGCTTTATATTTCCTAAAATTCGAATGCACTTTTTTTGGATGATAAAGATATCTGTAGCATCTACACTATTTCCCCAAAGTATTATGCCGTAGCTGATCCAGGAGAAACAATATGCATAATAAGCCGTTAGAGCTGTATCTACGTTTGTTACTTTTCGTAATTCTCTAAGCGCATAAGTAAAGCTTGATAATTTTGACTTTATTTTCTGTATGTGGCTTTTCCAATTTAAATGCGTGTCAATATCTATGCCTAGTAAAGTCGATACGTCAACACATTCTATATATTTATTATTATAAGAGGAATTTATGTCAAGGGGTGCTTTTTGATAGGGTCTATATTGCATTAACGCGGTCTTTTTTAAATTCAATTCTAAATTATGATATGTCATCCAATTAGTTATATTATTAAAAATGTCAGTAAGGTTATAATTGATATTAGAATTATTTTTGCAAGATGTCAAAATAGAGATGTCATCCGCGAAAAGTACACACGATTCGTCAATTGTTTTGGGAAGGTCATTAATATATAATAAAAAAAGAATACATCCGATCACAGATCCTTGGGGAATCGAATGGTTAATTTGTATAGAAGTAGATCTGACTGTACTTATTTCGCCGGTGTTAAAGTCAAAATTTTCTATTTCTACATATTGGTTGCGATTTTTTAAGTATGAGCTGAACCATTTGTGTGCTATGCCGCGTATTCCTTTGTCATATAGTTTATTTAATAGTATGTCGTACCTAACTTTATCATATGCTTTCGTCATATCTAATAAAATGCCTATTGCGTATTTTTTATCGTCTAAAATTGTCAAGATTTTGTGAATATAACTATATACGGCTGAAATAGTCGAACGGTTTTTTCGGAACCCGTTTTGAGTGTCATCAAATATATGAAACTTTTCACAGAATGAAGTCACACGGGCTTGCATTGCTTTTTCAAAAATTTTAGATGAAGTAGGCAAGAGCGCTATTGGCCTGTAGTTACTGGGTTCCAGTTTTGACGATTTTTTATGTATTGGCTTGATTAAGGCCGTCTTTAACAGGTCCGGGAATGTTCCTTCGGCGAAAGATTGGTTTATCAGCAGATAATAAGGCAAAGTTAATTGTTCAGCACAATGCTTTATAAGAATTTGCGGCAGTTCGTCAACACCGTAACTGTATTTGTCTTTCATGTTTTTAATTATGTTGTATATTTCGCGCGGTTCAACCGGTTTTAAGTACATTGAGTTGTTTACGCGCTCGAGTGCAGACCGGCTGTAGACCGGTGACGGTGGCGGCGCTGGCGCGGGCGCCCCTCCGCCACCGTCCGCACTACCGACACATGCAAAGTACTTGTTAAAGCTATTCACTACCTGTTGCGGATCGGAAATTATAGAATTATTTAATTTTAGTTTTATATTATTTTTAAGCTTTTTTATGTTTTTATTTGTGCGATCTTTTACAATTTTCCACATTGCCTTTGTTTTGTTTCCGGATTTTTTCATTTCTCGTATATATTAATTTTTTTTCGATTTATTTACAGTCTTTTTTAACAATTTCACATATGTTTTATAGTAGTTTCGTAATGTTGGATGCTTACTATATGTTACAAGGGGTTTCAATAGCCGTTTGTTTTTACATGATGTCTTTATTCCTCGTGTTAGCCAATTATATTTTTTGTAATTTTTTAGTCTTATAAGTTTTTTTGGTATACATTTATTTAAAATTTCATATAGTTTTTTATGAAATACTTCGTAAGTTTGATTTATTGTATATTTTTTATTTTTATTTATGCTTAGAAGATCAGTCCAGTTAATATTACCTAGTTCATTTTTAAATTTGTCCATATTTTGTTTGTTAAAAAGCCTTTTTTGTGTTTTCCATAGTACCTGTTTCTTGTTCATAGAAAGAGGTTTTTTTATTTGTAGTACCAAAATGATCAGAAAATCCCAAATCTTCGACTGAAAAAGTCATTTTATTCTTATGACAGTTTGAAAAAACGAGGTCCAAACAGGTTGCTGTACTGTTTGTGATGCGGGTAGGTTTTTTTATATAATGGTAAAAATTGTATTCTCGTGTGAGGTTTAGTAGTGAGGTTGATTTCGCATTTTTATTCATTATATCGGTATTAAAATCTCCGCCTTCGGGATGCCCACGTTGCTGAATCGTAATAGTTGTATCTATTAGATTTTCTACGTGCATCTACGTGCATTATCTTATATTTATATTAAAAATATATAAATTTACTCAGTGTCATCAGCTGCGTTCAATAATCGATAATCACCTACTACCGTCTCTTTGTACACTGGCGTGTTGTGTAAAGATCTTAGAATTACATAAATTTATATGCCACATTTGATTTTTTTATACAGAATCATAAAAAAATCTCATGTGATAATTCATTCGCCTTTGTCAATCATTCAGAACATTTGTTTTTATAATGAAAGCAATATTGAATTATTGCTCATTAAATTCGAAGAAGTGGTCCACAAGCAAGCATCTAAAGAAGACTTACGCCGCTATTCAACAAAACTCATTCATAAAACTTTGAAACATGCAGATAAATCTCTAATATGTTATTTAATTATTTTTCCCGTAAGTGAATACGTATCAAGATCACATAAAAAAATCCAAATACGTTTTATATTATTCTCAATTAGTATAAAAAATGTGGAAATTACACCTTTGTCATTTTGGATTTTAACGTGTAATTCGTAATAATCAGTACTAAAAATAATATACAGGGTTATGGGTAAAATGCTAACTACCTGTAAGGGTTGGCTTCTGCTAGTCCTAACAAACATTTTTCTTTTTAAAGTTATTTTTTGTGTTTGTTTATGTCTATATGACGGAATAAGCAGGAGGACCTCCTGACGTTAAAAATCTTCTGTGCCTGTAATTTATTATTTCAAAATTGTTTTTACTTTGCTCGATGTAAATATTCAAAACTCACTCTTGGCTCGGAGAGACTCAAAACTTAAAACAATAAGTAAAAAATACCTACGCTAATTATTTATATATACAAATATAATTAGCGTAGGTATTATATATATATATATACAAAAGTATATGTTTTTACAAAAATAATCGAATTTGTGTTTGGTAGAGCATAAAACCAAAGATAGTTATGACATTGTCGTTAAAACTCACCGATCAATGTAAATATCGATAAAGTATTATCGACAATGTCACAGCGCTCTTCAAAAATTACACTGGCATATGGCGACTAGCTCAATAGCAAACGGGCTCGTTTCGAATTTGCATTTTTGTATGGAAACTCAAACTTTATGACAAATGTAATATTAGTAACGTATTCAAGGAGAAATTAGGTAGGTACATACTCGTAATTATAATACGAGTAATCAATGGCACTATGTCAGACACGGTTGAAACACGAATCAACAATGCTAGTCACATAAATAGTTATTGTTTATTTAGCACTATATCATTTGTTTTACGCACTAATTATCTGTATGAATGTCCATAGAACTACGTAAAACATTATTTTACTCACATTTTTGTAAAAATATCACCAAAACACTTTTTTTTAGATTTCGTTTTTCGCGCGCAAACCGAATGAAAGCATAAATATGTTTTCATATTCATTCAGTTCGTTCTTTCTGTCTATAATAGATTTTGTTCTCATTGAACCGTCAACATAAAGCGCGTTTCACACGCTACAATTTGTCCATAGACAATAACAGACAATTTGGTTGTATAATTGAACAAAACATATAAATTCAATTGGTGAGCATGAAACCACACATGTGTGGTCATTTTGACTTTATGCACCTTTCAACGCAACCACACATGTGTGGTTAAATTGCTGCAACGGTTAAATACCTTACGAAGGACCAAGAGGAAAATGCTTTAATAACTATCATGTCAGTAAAAATACTAATTACAATTTTATTGTTCTTACTTGAGTAACTGGTATACCTTGAAACTCGAGTTCCCGGGGTCGATTCCGGGTCGGAAAAAAGTTTGGTTGCCTATTTCTGTAGCAGTCTGTCAAAACAATACCAGTATATCACAATAGGTTCCTTTCACATGGGTCCAATGAACCTATTAAAATATGAATATTTTAACATTCTATTTAATTTTATTCAATTAGTACCGCAGAAACATAAATTACAATAACTATAGGATATAAGATTAAACAATATTAATAAATGATTATTCCTTGCACATTAAATTAAATCTTAAAATTATATACTATTTTTGATTGATTTCTGAGAATTATGTTGCTTGTCTAATGTTAAAATAAGTATCATTAATTACAAATTCATATTGGCTGATTATACTGCCTTGTGGTAGTAGTGTGTAAACACTATTGTTTAGGTGTGTAGGGCTCAGTAGCAAGTTAAATTACTGGGTGAACGAGTTATAAGAATTAAAGTCTCGGAGTGAGGAGCGCAGTGCAGTAAAATGCAAAAAAAGGACGGTGGGACTGCAACTGTAATAGGCAGCTAGTGTAACGCTAGCCATAAGGCGTGTAGGTCTCCTCACTACAATAATAAAATACTCTGCTTGTATACCCCGCAGATGTGACAATAATGTTTTTTTGTTCTTAGAGAGCAAAGACAGAAGATTCAAAAGTAGGTCATGGTGTCAATATCACGTCCTGTCGATCATAAAAATTGGTTTCACCACTAACAATGAAGAAAAAGAATGCTGGGATGTCACGTCACTTATAGTATAATCTACAAAACAACCAATTTTAAAAAGTTTTACTGATAACATTTAATGAGAAAACTTCACGCTACTGAACAGACGTTTAATCAATTTCCAAAATAAATGACTGCGATTTCTTTTTATGAGTGTTCACTTTCTTCTTGTCCTGACTATTATTTAAAGGTGAACGTTAAAAAAGGTAAGATAAATGCGATTTGAATGCTCAGAAAGTTTTTCAGTTTTGGAGCCTAATGTTTGCTTTGATCGTGTTGCGATTAGAGTAAAAAATGGACAAACTTTTAATTGGGTTTTTGTGAGGCCGCGGATGCCTGCTTGCAATTACGGAAAGCACCTCGTTTGTTTGTTTTAGTAGACAGCTTGCGTTAATGAAACTTTTTTGTATATTATATACGGCAAAGCCCGGCTTTGCTCATTTATAATTTTACACACTATATTTATAACTTTAGAAATGAGTAAATCGGTGGCATTTTTTTCTCTCTTTAGATTTTAGTGTTTTCAATAAAATATAGTAAACATATTTTCTTTATTTTTCATTTCATTAATTTTATTATATATTTTTAATCTCGTTAATGATAACGACAAACTATTTGAAACGTCTTGTTGACATCTGGTAATACATAAATATTGTACATTTAAACTTAATTTTATAAGTCGTACAATTACTTAATAGCTTCTTAAATGAACCGTTTCTAGACTCATTTGTCATAATCAGACTTTTGTGTTCTTATACTGACTCTAATTTATTTAATATAAAATACATAGTATACTTGTTTTTATGTTATTCTGACGGAACAAGCTCGAGGCCTACATGATGTTAAGCGGACTAACCTCTGCCTATAACAGATGCATTTCGTTACGAATCACGAATTGCACTGCGCCCGTCACCTCGAGACATAGTTCTTAAGTCTCATGTGCCTGTAATTTCACTGGCGCTCAAGGACAGCTGCCAGATTACACCGTTAGGTGCTTGTCGACAGATTTTCTATTTGAGGGTGGTCGCTAGGCGGGCATTCGCAAAATGCCCTTCCACCATGCGGTGAAGCTCAAGCCCACGGCGGGATTAGAACCATGGACCTGCTGCGCGGCAGTCCATAGCCAATGCCACTGAGCCATCACTTCAATAAGCTGCTTATAGTTTTTACTAATGTATTATCAACTCTTTTATAAAATAATTCAATAATATAAAATAAATATCCGTAACATACTATTGTCTATTATATATACACGTGACCCGTGTTTACCCGTGAGGTGCCGGGATAGAATGTCACCCTCCTCCTCAATTTTGTATTGTTTATAAAGTCTTGAATCGAATAGTAATATTATTTTTAATAGATTTAAGCCATCGCCTTTGCTCTTGTCAGGTAAAGTATAATACACTCCAATTGTCATACATTTAGCATTTTGCTTAGTAAGCACTAGTCTTTGATATAGCACGTATAACTTATGAGAATATCCACTAGGTCAAGATATTTTTAAAACAACACAATATTTTTGGAATAGATAGAGATTTTTCTATGGATTTATTATCTCGTAGATGTATAGTGAGGGCACAGGAAAGCTTTGTAGTTCTATTTGATTTTAAACAACTGCCCCTGACCATTGTTACCTAGTTTACGCTGTCTGTGCATTTCTGTACCAAGTAGATGTACCAAATGTTCAAACCCTGTGAAATGTTGTATCCAGTATAAAGTATATCTTAAGCCTGATAACTATGCTTCTGATTTGCCAATTTTTCGTTTTATCATTTATTTTATCCCTAAATATGAAAATAAGAATTCCCATTTAAAACGATTTTCCGAATATTAAAAAAAAAAACACTATACGGAAAACTGGCATATCAAAGGCTATATATATATTATAAACTATACATATATATTACACTCAAAGACTTGCATACCAATTTTCACTCAGTTTGAACGCTTGGTCTTTAAATAAAATACGACAAAACTACGTTCGTATGAAAAGCGCTACGAGCACACTTCCCTTCATCAGTTTTCTCAGTGGAAACAAATATAGGGAGATAAATACTAGGTGTTCCTAGGTTTATGGTAGCTAGTTGCATAGAATGTTGAAAATTTGATTAATGGTGCTATTTTGGGGAAGGTGAGAGATGTAGGAGTGCAATAGTAGCGTCCTCGCGTTGCAAAAAAATATGCATGTCAAAAGCGGCCTCATCCGGTCGATGGGAGTCATTAAAACCTACTGGGGAGTAGGCAAGCTATTTACTTAGAAACCGCTCAATGCGGTACGTATTTGTTTACCCGATTAAACTATTGGCTCTCGGAGCTGGAAGACTCGCGAGTCTGCCCTTGCATAGCTTACAATTGAACAAAGGTGCACTGCGCACGCTGATGGGAGAATGGGTCATAAAATCCAAAAATCATACATATATTCCGAAAACTGATGAAATAAATTTGATTTGACACAGGTGGTTTGCGTTTCATCCCTTAAAAAATCGGCCAAGTGCGAGTCGTACCCGCAAACGAAAGGTTCTGTGCCCTTCGTAAAAACTAAAAATAAGGTTATAATAAGGTGTCTAATGTTGTAAGTACATTTAATGGTTTCCAATCCGTAAACAATTAAATCTGTGTAAAAATACCAATGTTATTCAAATCTAAACAATATCAATATTCCATTCAGTAAGCAACGAAGACCGTAAAGAAAAGCCAAAGCTAGGTAGTTAAAATCTATGTGCATTTTCTTTCGAAAAAATCTCAAGCGACTGCCCGTTTTGGTCGGTCACTCTGCTACGTAACCTGCCCCCAATCAACGCGTCCGCGCTGGCCTGCGCACTCAAACCTCAGAAAGCATGGGGATTATGGCAGCACCCCCAACTTGGGAAGGTATTTTTTCATCAAAAGAACGTTTGGTGATGATGATGATGATGATAAGCTTAAAACGTTGTTACAATGTCTATACATATACTTGTGTCTATGTATTTGCAGACAAAATCGATCATGATAATCAGTAAAAAAATATGCGTCAAACGCATTGAGGTCAAACGTATGTATGATAAAATTCTAGAAGTATTAAAGCGGAACTCCAGTAGCCACTCTATACGTTACAACATAGTGGCTCATAGCCAGTTTCATAATACTTACTTGCCATTTAATACTTTAGACTTCATTAGTTCAGAGTTTTCAACTTTTAATTAGCTTATTAGTCGCTCGCTCGCGTCTGCCAACTTTGTTCTTTTTTTTAAATACTTACTCATGTAGAGTTAATGTTTCTGCTGTCCTTAATGTTACATAACATGACTTTAATGCGTGAGCGGAATGAGTTACGAACCTGTGATGTAGATCTTTTTCTATAGTATGTTGACCCAAAACAAAATTAATATAGAAAAACAAATAAAATATTTTAAGGGCATCCAGTGCAAAAACGATGTGGGTATATACATAACTGCAGTGGCAGTACCTACTTCCACCACAATCAAACACCGGGCTCGACGGTGAGTTCGATGCAAAAATAAAGTTTCGATTATGTCTCTCCAAATAGTCCCAGAGTAATTTTCAGTATTTAAAAAAACTACTGTGTTATACATAAATTTACTAGGTGCAAGAATATATAACAATGTTGTACATTTAAACCAGTTAAAGTGTTATTTGCTCATTAAGTAACTTCTAAGTGAATCGCGATGAATAATCTTTTTTTTTCTAGTACCCCAACATTTTTATTATATGAAATACAAAAAAAAATGCTTAGCCATCGCTCGACGCAACTTGAACTTACCTTTTGAAAAGCATTCAACATACAGCTTCTAAACCATCACCTCTGCTTTCAGCCATTAACGACCTGAAGATCAGGCTATGGCTTCATTCAATGCTTGACTTCACGAGTTACAAGGATCAGCCGTTATTGCATGGATTATCGTTATTGACCATCAACAACAATTATAAGATACAATTATAATAAATTCAAGCTTTCGCGAACAATTTCGTTGAAGTGTGATTATTTCGGTAAAATTCCGTTACTTTACAAAACTCTATAAAATATTTAAATAAAAGGTTCCATTGTTATTACGAATTTTCAAGATATATAAATACGCAAAGCTTTCCTCAGTACATGAAAGTGTTTTTTTTTTTTTTAAACTTTAAACAGTTTGCATAATAATATGAGTATATTGAGTGATGGTGACATGGTCCTTATGAAATCGTTTATGTTAAATTTGAAACTGCGTTGCGATCGCTGTTATAAAGCACGTAAATGGTTTGTTTTGGCAGCTGTTCTTGAGGGCCAGTTATTTTAGAGAGTACCGTATACTACCGTTAGGTCAGCTAGCGGTCAAGGGGTAGCATATTAGCGATGAAAAAAAACCTAAAACTACAACATTATGGGTCATGGATTTTTAGTAAGCACTAGCATAACATGACTAATACGAGGTAAATTTTTCCTTTATTTTCATATGTGAATTAAGTCTAAGATATCTTAAATGACGTTAAAATTAGCATTCCTCGATGTCTTAGTTCTGACCAAAACTTTTTATAAAAGCAATAGCTCCGATTTTTTTGGCGGCTACTTTTATCAAGACTCTTAAAATAAATTATAAACTAACCTAGTTGTAGTAACATGTATCAAAATGGACATTAGTTATATTAGTAAAAATGGACATATTAATACATGGGATATTTATGCGTGTGCTTGGACGAGATAAGACATAAATGGTGCGATAACGGCGCAGGAAAACCGTGGCCTTCTCTAAACTGCACGCGATGCATCAACTCTGACCTACGAATAATACATATTTATTCATAGACCCCGACTCGACCACTGGTTTTGTTTACATATAGAATTTCAATAAAAGTGTTTTAGATAAGAAAATCAATTGTAATATCTATGTGACTATACATATTAGGAACGTAGTGACGTAGCTTATTTGGACCAAATCATTACCGTTATCGCGCGATAACAACGCGCAAATAAAACCTGGCCTTGTCTGGGTCGCACGCAAGCGATCAACCTTGACTGAACCTTTGGCTTTGTTTACTTTATTTTTAGTTGTTTTGAACAAATAATGACATGAACACATTATAATATCAGGAAGGATGTGCAAGACTAGACCAAACCAAAACCAAAGTAAATATCTAAATAGCATTTATAATGAAAACCATCGCGAGTTTCATCCATATTAACTTATCAGGAACCGGCTAGGAACGCGGGTCCTAGCCAGTTCCTAATAAGTTAGCATTTATAATGTTCTGAGCGGTTGACCGTTGATAGAAATTTCACACTTCAACTAACCTGTATTACATATCTCGAAAACTTAAAAAAAAAAGACTTAATCAATTATTTCTGATACATTTAAAAATATATGACAATAGTACGATTATAAATATATATATTTAAAATATTACATGTCAGATATTTTATCAGCAGTATATTCTTTATTTGTTTTTTTTTTGTTATTGTGACGGAACAAGCCGAGGCCCACCTGATGTTACCGGACCGGACTAACCCCTGCCTATAACAGATGCATTTCGTCTTATGTCACGAATTGTACTGTGCCCGTCACCTTGAGACATAGTTGTTAAGTCTCATAATGCTATTTCATTGGCTCTCAAGGATTGCTGCTGGAACATACCGTTAGGTGCTTGGCGACAGATTTTCTACTTGATGGTGGTCGCTAGCCAGGCAGGCATTAGCATAATGCCCTTCCACCAGGCGGTGAAACTCAAGCCCGCAGAGGGATTCGAACCATGGACCTGATGTGCGGTATTCCATAGCCAATGCCACTGAGCCATCACTGCTTCAAAATTCATATTTTCAGACATTTCATATTTATAAAACTATCAAACAACTATTATCTGTATTACTACGCATTGAAGCAATAGGTAACTAGTAATTTAAATTTAATTTGTCCCTACTTCCTCTGGACCTCTTCGTACTCGGCTGAACTTTCTTTAGGCAATTGAAATTAATTGTAGATAATGTTTAGAACATTTATAATATATAACACTCTCTCATTTCTCGCTTTTTTTAAATATTTTTCTATCGTTATAAATTTGTATCGTTGTAGCGCTATCAGGTTTTTGGCAGTTATTTTTAGTATATATATAAAACTAGCCCCACCCCGCGGTTACACCTGCGCAGTGATAGATGACGATGATAAAGAGTATCATATTATGTGTTAATCCAGCGTCTCATCTATCTCCATACCAAAAGTCGTCTAAATTAGTGCAGTCGTTTGATCGTGGAGAAGTAACAAACATACAAACACATTCACAAACGTTCGCCTTTATAATATTATTCATTAATTTTTGTGAGGTTAATGTAACTGATTGACTTCGTTTTAGTCTCAATAAATAATAATTTAATTTAATATTAGTTTGATAAGGATCAATTTATTACTACTAAATATGCATTAGAAATAAATTATAAATTTAATTGTATTTATAATTCAGTAT
This sequence comes from Plagodis pulveraria, assembly GCA_963890685.1. Taxonomy (NCBI): domain Eukaryota; kingdom Metazoa; phylum Arthropoda; class Insecta; order Lepidoptera; family Geometridae; genus Plagodis; species Plagodis pulveraria. The sequence continues at coordinate 10,234,577 of OY982953.1, forward strand.
TTTGGCGATATTGGCTTACAAATTAAATATAGATGTATGCGGTCGCAGGATTCATTGTAGGACAATTTAAGATACACATTTCCGTTATGAACGTGTTGTACTAAAAGTTTTTGCAGCGCAGGCCAGAATAGGTCGCATATGGCAGATTTTTTTCCTACTTACTAGACACGTATCTTTATAGTTTGGACAATTCACACAATATCTTTATAAATTATAGCCTATATGTTATTCTGATGTGTTAGCTAGATTATTGTTGTTTAATTAAAACTTATAGTTGTTTTTGCGTGAAAGAGTAACAAACACCCATACATACAAACTTTCGCGTTTATAATATTAGGGAGAATGGAATAGTGCCTGATAAATATTACAATGAGTTTGCCTAATTACTTTTTATTAGATTCTGTTTTAATAAGACTTTTTAGCGTCTTTTCGCCATTATCTTTCATGTTTAGCAATGGATGAGTGGAACAAATCAAACGCTTGAGGGGATGTAATTGTGTGAATGTAAGTAATATTATGTACGTTAATAAGCTTCAATGTGTGTGTCTAGTGTAGGTCGAATCCTCCATTTTAGTCCAAAGATTCCATATTCATAAGTTGACCTAACTTTTAGGGACTTACCAAGATATTAGGTACAATACTTTTTTCTAGGGGTTAATCATCAGGAAACTAATGTATAACCATCGAGATATTATAACTAACTGTATAACGTCCATATTGTGTCATTTACTGAAGCACAAATTAAAATAAAAAATATGTACGAAGAATTTTAATGTAACTCAGAAAACATTAAAATGTATCGTACATATTTTTTAGTTTACTTTATTTGTATAGTTTCTGTTGTTTATCTATCTAATCATAGAAGGGATAAACAATCCAAGTATTAACTTTGGCACATAAGCTCATTTTTTTCTTTTTTTCTGATACGTAATTCTTTGACCGCAATCTCACCTGATGGTATAAGTGATTATGTGGTCGAAGATGTTGTTAAGGCTAACCTAGAAGTACTGACTCTCAAGAACGGCTTGGAGACGGATTTGCCGGAACACATCGGCAAATTTGTCTCCAAGAGATGCCGGAACACACCGTTAGGTGCTTGGAGACAGATTTTTTACTTGACGGTGGTCGCAAGCTACGCGGGCATTCGCAAAATGCCCTTCTACCATGCGGTGAAGGTCCAGCCCGCCCAGTGCAATGTGGTAACCACTCGAGAGCCTTTCTTTCTCATCGGTTATCACAAATTTGACCTACCCATTGCAGCTTCAAAATAAAAAAATTAAAACCTATGTCTATTATTAATAACTTTGGTTCTTCGGCGATTTCCTTCCTTCCGGATTTCACAACGCAAAGGCAAAATTTTGCGGAATTTCCCCGACGCTGCCCATTCGAGTTGGATTCATCGGGCGACCTTAGTTTGACCTGCCTAATTGAACTATTTCTCCTAGGCCAATTTAATGGTCAACTTCTTTGAGACTTCTTCGAGTGTTTCGTTCCGAACAACTACTGGTATGGGTGCTCCGTACCAGTAATTGTTGGTAACGATACTATACAAACTACTACTAGAACTATTTCAAATGGACCATATGTCCATTTGAAATAGTTCTAGTATTGTCCATGTTAATTTTTAGATTCAGCTGCTGGGATACTTTAGTAAGAATGCTGAGTTTTATACAGAGCTTGTACTTGTAAATATATTGGTTTATTGCTATTTTTTATTTAAATTATACTATAAACATTTTGTTAAAGTTACAATGTTAATCGATGTTCAAGTATTAATGTTACTTTAGATTAGTTTCTCACATAAATGTTAAACTCTTATTAATAAATAAACTTATTTAAATCTAACCTTTCTAAACTAAGTGTTTAGAAACTCATATACAAAGTTTAACTATATATATATATATATATATATTATATCATTAATAAGAAATGTGTGCCGGCAACGCATCCTCGAGAGCAGTGTTGCAGATGTTCGTGGGCGACGGCGATCACTTACCACCAGGTGAACCGCCTGCTCGTTTGCCCTCCTATCCCATAAAAAAAGATTATTTAGTATGGTATGGACGAAAAAGTAACCGTAGTAGGGCTCCAATCCATTAGTGTCATTAAAGAGCAACCTTGCACTTCGCATGTATCACACACCGCACTCCACTGATTGCGGAAAATGCCCCTCTACTCATTGTTATGATACGTCGACGATATCACGTCACTGTCATTGATACCATTGTTTTTATAAGGCATAAGTGTACCTACGAATTTGCAGAATTCCCGATTACAAACTCTAATTAGTGTTTCTAAAAATAGTTGTTATAATTCAGTGAGACTAAAAGCAAATTGGTCGTTTTGTAAATATACCACAGTTTCGGTCTGAAACTTAAAATGATTATTTAATATTGTGTCTATTTCTAAAAGGATGTTTCTTCCTGTTCTATAATAGCGGTAAGTTTTTTTATTTATTGCTGATAGTTAAGCTTTTGGCCACAATCTCACCTGATGGTAAGTGATGATTAATCTAAGGCTTAACCTAGAATTACTGGCTCTCAAGACAGCTGCCAGCACTGTTAGTTAATGTTAACGTTAGTTAATAATGTAATTTATATTATTCATGCCCGGCTCTCACAAGTGTTTAGCAAATACAAATAAAAGTCCTTCTTAGGGCATTTATTATGTGCGATTTTTTTTGTATTATTTCTAAAGATCATTCTCATATATTTCTCGCAAACTAATAATTAAACTGCATGTAAAAAAATATTTTTTTTACTATGGGCGTACTTATAGGTAGTATAGACTTGCTCAGATAACAAAAATGCATAGAACCTTCCACCTCCGCTAAGCAACTGGAAGTATACGTATAAATCAGTATAATATTACTTGTATAATAGACTTATATTAATTAAAAATTGAAAAGAACATAGATATTTATAAACAATCGCCTTAAATTTATTGCCCTTTTTCCTCACAGTGACCCTAACCATTATTGCTGGGCGGGCAGAAGTATCTTTTTAATTTTATTTTTGGTCAAATTTTTTAATCGACCTCCATAAGATAGTCGTAGATGCCAAACGTTGAACTCTTCACTATATAAAAAAAATGCAATAAATGAGTAAGTATGGATAGGTAGGTAACATTTTCTTGTTAAATTGAATATGACAAGTACTGTCGCATGCTTATCGAATTATGAAATGTAAGTATTTGTAATTATCCATATAATTTTAAGTGACTACGAAATATTATGTCATTAGTCCATCCAAGCGGGGAGTCTACGAACTAAACGCCTTTCGGTGTAATATAGTAACCACTAGAGAACCTTTCTACCCCATCGGTCATCGGTTCGTCGAAAAATGTGGTCTGCCCATTGGTACTATATCTGGCTAATTCTAAAAACTAGGTCAGTGACTTTGGTTCTTCGCTGAATTTTAAACCGAACATGATGAGAAAATTCTGCGGATCAAAAGAAAAAGTGGATGTACCTAACTGGACTTGAGTAAATATAATGGTCACCATTTTCAAGAGTAATTTTCGTCTTGTCCATGTTCACTTTAACATCCATCTACTGTGAAACTCTAATGAGGTCGCAGAGCACTGTATTGAATTTCTCAAGCATAATCCTCAAGTTCTCTGCTACCATATTACCCGCAAACCAAAGGTGAGACGTTGATGGTGAATTCTCCTCAGTTGAACAGCTTAAAAACGTAATATTCATATTAAAAATAAGAAAAACGTAACGCGCTCTTGAACAGTTTCTGAGAAATAACGTATCTCTGTCTCACGCCTCGTTGTAGTTGAATTCTGTGCTCTTGTCCTGTAGTTAAATTGACATAGTGGCGTTCCTATTCAACACTTCAGCGCTTCTATACCGCACAGAATTCGACTGAATCGAAAGCTATTTCGTAGTTCACAAACGTTAGACATAATGGATGGACCTGGAATTCAAAACGTTTTCAGGAAGCAAGACATGTGTGAATCCGTGGTCTCTGCTAGCCCTTTCGGGAAATGTGTGACATGACTTTAGAACTCCAATTTTTTATTTACTTTTTGTTTTTGTCTTATTTAACTTTTTTCCGTATGTAATAGGACAGCCCTATTTTTTGTCATCGACCTAATACTGGAAGAAGATTTCTCTTACATATATTTTAAACGAAACTGCCATTTGACAGGTCCATAGTATAATAAAGAGGGTTAAGTTGCTGGTAGAAATATATATAAAGTGCCTTTGTTCAGCCTTTGACTCTATCTCACCTGATGGAAATGATGAGGTGGTCGAAGATGTTGTTCAGGCTAGCCTTGAATTACTGGCTCTCAAAGACAGCCGCCGGAACACACCATTAGATACTAAGCGACGGATTTTCTACTTGAGGTAGCTAGCCAGGCGAGCATTTCCAAAATGCCCTATCACCCATGAAATATTTCCTGCATAAAATTAAAAATAATAATACGTCATCTTGCTGATACAGCGCATTTCCACTTCACTTATTACGATTCCGACGGGTAGGGATGGAGCAATGCAATGAAATACCTTAATATTATCTTCAATAAATCTCTTATGTATAATATGCCTTAAAATTTTTGCTCATTATTCATAAAATTATTTTAAAATTACATATCGAAGCTTATTAATCCTCACTAAACTGTACGAAAGTACAAACTCAATAGCCAACTTGGTTCATCACGGAAGAAGTTTATAACCCGTGGGATTACTTCCAATAGAGGAACTTGAACCAATAGTAAATAGATTAGTTTGTTAAAGTCGCCGTCGTGATCTGACCTACCAATCTTGCATTGCTTTAAAAATTAACCCAGCGCGTCCTTAAGAAAATGGAGATTTGGATTTGTGATACAACCTTAAAAGATTAGTGGGCTGTGAAAAGGTTTTATTACATTTTTGTAAAGAAAAGACATATAGCTTACATAATTGAGCGCTGATATGAGGATCGTGGCAATGAGAAACCACAAAATCACTAGAACCCTTGCTTTACTATTAAGTCGTCCCAATGGTTTCGCATCCTCCCCTGATAGCCATTCCAATGCACGTGGTTCATAACAGATGTCACAAAACTAGTCATATCTTATCATCACACACAGTTTCACTATGAGTATCACATAACACAAAACGTACCAATATTCTAAGTCTGCTGTTCCAGCAATTTATAACATCTAGCATAATGGCAATCAAGATTCAGAATACATGGTATGGTATCACAACTAAAGTATAATCCAGACTAAGTATAGAAATCAACAAACGTACCTACTATTGTTGTAATGACAAAAATAAGTAAAAATATTTTATTTTTAACACCGTTTTCCTGGTACATTTATTTATTTATTTAGTTTATGTATGTATGTTTGTGAGTTTCTTTATTCCAGCATTGCTTCTGAACGGCCGATTTTGATGTATGAGATATCGATAGATTCGTCTTGATAGTGCAGGTGACACAAGGTACATATAAAAATAATAAAACCGAATTCCAATTTTTGACGCTACTATGCGAGATAAAAAACAAAAATTTATTGCAAACCATCTAGTATGATTTTAAAATGAAGGGCTTTAAAAAAGGTTTTCATAAAATATATATAACCTTCAGTTTTAATTTCAATGGAACGATAAAAGGTTTAACGAAAATAAATAACTTGCTATCAGGTTCTTTAACTTTTAATAATTTTTACTTGTTTGATTTAAAAATCCATTTTTAAATTGAATACAAAAAAAAATATACGGTATCCATACATTCTTATAAAAAATATATGTCTATCGAAATATAGTCGCACATCTAGTGGCTATCTACGATGTGACTTCTAACACAATGTTAAATAACTAGTGGAAGTAGATGTCAATTGTACAGTGATTGAATGAGAGCATAAAATCATAGACTTTTTCGTAGTATAGATATCATATAGGTACTTAGTTGGCAAGTTTGCATTAAAATTCCTCAGATAAAATACACACTTAAATATTTATGTCGACATTGTTATAGGACTTTATATAATATTTGTTCTACTCCTTAATGCTTGTTTAAATTAAATATTAGCTTACATATTATTTGGAGTAAAATATTATATTAAGTTTGGAAGAAATAATATTCAGCTCAGTCATAGTCTCAGTTTGTTCTTATAAAAGGTTATAATTAGCAAAACGTAATACTTGTTCATTAAATAAACAATGTACAACAAAAATAAACTTGTATATGTTAATTTTGTAAAACATGTGGTAATCCCCAATTCTATCACGATGGTGTAGCAATATCCATGTGGTTGGTTTCTTCAGCAAGAGCCCATCTTGGTGAATACCACTACATACTCAAACTTTGCCTCAAATTAGTAGTTTGCTTAGGCGTGATGGACATTGTAGCAGGCAAATGATTAATAACGTCTCGAGTATCGAATGTAGTGCAGTGTCATGCAGAACTAGAAAGTCAAAAATGTAACCGTAAAGAAAGCGTGAGATGCGGACAACTTGTCCCTGAAAACATTTCATAATATAAAAGAACGAATTGCAAACATTGTCACATTTTGGCACTACGTAACAGACTGGAACAGGAATAATGTGCCACTCACATGTAGCATTAAGTAATCGTCTCTTTTCTTCGGCATTCTAGAGAGTATTTGAGTTCCAAGTTTCCAGGTCCTCAGCGACAGTGGTAACAAAACAGGTCATGAATTATTTACATCAAGGGCTCCTCCGCTTTGTGGCCCCTAATTCAGTTAGTTTATGCCACTGCCTCGCCAGTCCTTCGAGTTTATATGTGTGGTGTACTTATTACTTACTTTTATTTATTAGGCCCACTGTCTTGTAAATCAGCCTTTTTCTGAGCTTTTCTTTCTTCCATATTGCACTATACTGTTGTAGGTAAGTTGTTACTACATAATATACATTTTGAAATGTAAAGTTATATGAATAGATAAAGGAAGCAAGGTTAGAGTACATTAAGTTGTTAGATTTTGTTTACCTAAAAAAAAAGGAAAATAACTTTTTATCATACATTACAATACCATAAAAACGGCAAGTAAAGCTATTTGAAATTATTTTTCACCTATTTAACTTAGTATCTGGTAGGTTAAAATAGAATAAAGTACAAACACATTTCATGGGAATGGATTGATGGATGGGGTAGCTAGCCAGGCGGGCATTTGCCAAACGCCGTACTACCATTTTTTTTTTTTTTTTTTGGCGTGGGGAAATGCTTTTACGCATTGCCGTATGCGGGGGGGGCATACGGGGTATGACGGACTCGGCTAAAGGCGCCCATACCGTCTAAAACCCCACGGTGTTCCAGCGTCTTCGACTGATGACGGGGGGCGTGGGACCGCATTATTCTTACCACAGCCCCCGTCGACGCCGCTGCCCGCTGTAAAGTGGCGGGCCCTCCTCGGTGAGGGGTGTCAATAGGAACACCCCTCCACCTCGTGTGATGCCCCCCGAACACGGAGGGGGCATCAACATCGCGAGAGGACCTATCTCTGAAGGGTGCCGGATGCCCCCGCATCCGACGGCCCAGGCCCTCTCAGCGGAGACGGAGTGCGGGCTCGATTAGCCCGCACCCGTGTCCGCGCTCTCTGGAGCGGAAGAGAGAGAGGGTCTCTCTCCCTCTCACGCTCCGCCGCCTCCCTCCGCGAGACAATAATTTCGCAGAAGGAGGCTACTGCCTCCCAACATCTCTCATCGGCGACCATCCTTGCTAGGATGGTCGGCAATGAGAGATCCGTCCCTACAACCGCGACCAGACCCTGTCGCGGTTCGTCCTCTCCAGGGCATGCCTCCAGTGCGTGCTGGGCAGTATCTGCTGCACAGCCGCACAGATGGCATGCCGGGGAGGCTTCTCGTCGGGCGATGCGATGCAGGTAACTCCCGAAACAACCATGTCCCGAGAGCACCTGCGTCAGCCTAAACGAGAGCCTCCCATGCCTCCGATTGATCCACTCGCGGAGAACGGGCTGAATAGCATCGAGGAGCCGTCGACTACTATTCCCCCTTTGAATGGACCCATCGAGGAGTCGTCCCTCCCACCTAGCGAGAGCCAACGCCCTAGCGTTGTTGCGCCAATGCGCTAACTCTCGCGGCGCCGGTCGCTCGTCCCGCTCCCGCGCTCGCACTCTGCGGCGGTAGACCGAGGCCAAGACTTCGGCCTCAAGGTCCCAGGGGAGAAGGCCAGCGAGGGCGCATGCCATCTCGTGTGAGAGTGTCCGATACCCCCGGCACACTCTCACAGCCATGGTCCGTTGAGCTGCAATCAGCAGGGAAACGCCGTACTACCATGCTTTATCGACTGCCATCGTTAGACAACAACCGGAATCAATGGCTTCACATGCCCTGTGCGCATGTCAAGGATTCTTACCAGCCCACCTGTACATATTTTTTTTGATTTTAATGTTGTCAAGAAAAGACTTTGTGAGCATGACCTTCCCATTGAATTTGCAGAATTACTGGAATATTGCCTGACATCTGGCTATCTATTCTGGGAAAACAAGTTCTACAAACTGATTGATGGTGTAGCTATGGGCTCTCCAGTCCCCTTCGTTGTGCACGATATTTTCATGGAGGACTTCGACGAGAGAGCTCTCTCTACAGCTGTGGCTACGCCGAAGATCTACAAACAGTACGTAGATGACACTTTTACAATCCTCCCCAGTAATAAAGTTTCTGCATTTCTAAACCATCTGATCTCCTTACATAACAACATTCAATTTACAATGGAGCCTGAGGTTAATAAATGCTTAGCTTTTCTTGATGTTTTAGTCATCAGGAATCCTGACAACTCTCTTAGTCATACAGTGTATAGGAAACCCACCCATACAGGTAAATATCTCAATGGTAACTCCCATCACTATCCATGTCAGTTGGCTACCTTAGGCTAATCTTTGTTACAGAGAGCACATGGTATCTGCGACTATGACCACCTCAATGAGGAGCTACAATATTTAACTTCAATACGTACTAATCATAATTTAAAGAGTGAGTTGTGACCCGCCTCTTGCCTGATGGTCTAATAAAGCTACTATACTTAAAATAAGCCTAGAAAACTTTCAACACAGCTAAGATCGTAGTCAAATGCTAGCTTAACTGAAAAAAATTATAACTGATAATTAAGATGAATCGAAACAATATGAGTTAAGACTCATGAAACAAGGAAAGCTCTAATATAGACTAACAGGCAGCGCATCAATAATGCAAAAGTTGCCACGTTGAAGCCATTAACAATTCAGAGCACACATCGCTCGTGTATCCGCATCGATTATGGACTTAATACATAGACATCGACAGATTATGTAATGTTAAATCCATTTCTTGGCTTTTGCTTGTCTATAAGCTAATGGTTCTGCATTATAATTTAATTCTGTTATCATATTACTCATATTATGCAATGCATACGATTGTAGCTATCCTTATTACCTGCTAACTCTACAACGGCTTAAAAGGTTATTATGGATAAGGTTATTGGGTACATAGATTCCTGAGATCCTAGATCGTCACGTAGGACATAAGATATTTTACCCAGTTTTTTGGTATGTTGTTATTTTCTTAATTAGCATTTTCCCCACAGTAATAATATCAAATGAACAATTGGCCAGTCGTGCTACTTGCCTCATATTTTTGGAAGAATAACTATTTGTGGATTTTATAATATTGTAGTCATGTTAAGACTAAGTAGATTGCAATTTTTTTTTCCTAATAATGGAACCGACTTTAAAACTCAAAAGTGTGAAATAACTTGTTGAAGTTGGTACCATGATGGTTCAAAAGTACCTGTTATCACAATATTGTGCGCATGGTACTGATTTCGACAAGTTATTTCCCACTTTTGAGTTATGAAGTCGGTTCCAATATTAGGTCATAAAAATTGTTCACCCTTTTTAGTGACCCTGGCTACTTACGGGATCGATTGTCATTCACTGTCAATGACTATAACATCAAGATAGGAAAATACTTTTCAGTTATTGGAGTGTAACTCAAAGATGGCTTGACCGATTTGAATGAAATTTAAACGGGATCACACAGAAAGCATTCGCTTTCAAATAAGAAAATAACATCAAAATTAGTTTACCCAGTCAAAAGTTATGAGGGAACAAACATTAAAAAAAAAATACAATCGAATTGAGTACCTCCCCCTTTTTTTTAAGTCGGTCTAAAATAGGCAAATATTATTATAAGGCGCAAACCACATAAATCTGGCGCTTGCGAGAGCATGGCGCAGACATGGCGTGGGCATGGCAAGGATATAGCCAGTTCTTTTCCGTGGTTCCATTGGACGTCCCATTGATGGGACAATGGAAAAAAATCATTTAACCGTAGACCCATTGGCCAATGGAACCACGGAAAATAACTTTTACGCCAATATCGTTTTTCCATGAGACCATTAAATTGTAGAGTTGTGCTGACTTTGTTTATGTACTTATCGTATTTGAAACAAAACTCTTCCGCTTCACAGAATTCTTTTGAAACTGACAATTTATGAAAATCTTTTTCTGTGGTAACTCAAAAAAATATTTGTTAGATAAACTATTTTCCAATAGTTTTTACAAACCGAAAAAACTGAATATTTGTGAAAAGAAAAGAAAAATTATCATGTCAACGCGGTACTAAGTACCTACTTCAATTCAGTTCAATGTCAGCATTGTACACAAATATCTAAATAACTTATATATATATAGCCACATGTTCTGCTTCTATTATTCTTTCCGTTTATGAGCTAGAAACCCGGCTAGGCAGTCATATAGGATATAGGGCACCATTGCCCTTTGTATTCGGATATTGGACCCCAAAAATCTAAAAACAAATTTCATAAGAGCTCCTACTGAACGTCTTCTCTAAAAAAATATGAAGATGTAATGGATTATTTGACAATTTATATTTTATTTCAAAATTACAACAAGAGAAAAATAGAAATTTTACTTTGCCGTGTATTTTCATAAAGTTGTTATATTTAGATTAGATAAAATATATTATAACATATAAATTTGATTTTGAAGTTGAATTACATCGTGGTCCCATCGTGATCGTGACATCTCTATTAATGGTTTCATGGAAAAACTATATTGGAGTAAAAGTTATTTTCCGTGGTTCCATTGGCCAATGGGTCTACGGTTAAATGATTTTTTTCCTTTGTCCCATTAATGGGACGTCCAATGGAACCACGGAAAAGAACTGATTTCTTTGTATTAGCTTTTTTGTAATATGAGATAATTATTACGGTAAAAGTAATTAACATACATTGCACTATATACTTAGCTAAGATAAAGGTATATATATTATACAATACCGGTAAAATATTTGTGATTTTATAAAATATTAGCATTTGAAATGTATTTTTATTCATTGTGTATAATTCAAATGAAACAGAACGTACACATATTTCATTATAAGCTACCATTACCTTCCAAGTAATTTTAATAGTCTGAAACTTTAATATATAATATTTTATGTTCTTAACACCTAATTTTAAGCTATGTATCCTTAAAATTGTAAAACGGTTCAATAAACTAGAAAAGATTAATGCTTGATTACAATTATTCACACTATCATGGAAATACAAATTTAAATAATGAAACAGTTTTTACAGTTTGGTAATAACTTTTTTCAAGGGTTTATATATTACATTCATAATTTTAGGCATGTAAAAGGTATTTTCCCACGTAGTTCTTTTATCATATTATATTTATATATATTCTTAATTTTTTGAAGTAAAATCAAACAAAAGGTACCCATGTATTAATGTACAGTACATAAAGCTGAGGTATTTCCGTTAGCTTGTTAACTGACGCAGTGAAAATCTTATCCAAATCTTGTTATTGTTTAGAGTCTTGGATGCCGAGGGCCTTATTGTATATAATATAATATGCATATGAAAGTTAAAGACCAAAATGTAAAGAATATCATGTATAAATCAATATCATAATTTAACTGTTCACTGAAAAGTTAACCAAAAGAATTTGTTAAATAAGAACAGAAAAATACTGGTGTTTAAAAGGTCCCTTAACTTTTTAAACTATTGTAAGATATATGAATTGAAAAATAATGATTTAAATTAGTTTTTAAAGAAAAGGTTTATACTTTTAAGTAAATAAAAATGAATAAAGGTAAAAGGTTAAATTTATTGAAAGTTTACGCAAAAGGCCAAAGCCAACTGTTAAGATAATTGTATATCTTAACAGTTGGCTGACTTTTAAGCTTTTAATAACTTTGTGTAAACTTGTTTTAATAAGTTTAATGAATTAAAAGAAAAAAGTGTGGGTTGTCGGGCTGGAATTGGACCTCCCCATATCTCTGTGGGAGACGTAAGAGTTGACGAAGGGAAAACTACCAGAAGGCAGGCAGCAGCGCCTTCTAAAGAACTGATGGAAATTGAAATTGAAATTCTAGGCCAGCCTGAACAACATTTTCGACCACATCATCACTTTTCATGAGGTGAGATAGTGATCAAATACTAGCCTGTAAGCAATAAAAAAAACTGATATCTTACACTGCGATCCACAAAACGCCTGCCAAGCACCAAGGCAATTATTTAACGATGGACGTCATGACCATTACTGTAAAAAATATGGTTTAGTGCCGGGCTCGCTCTTACTCCGATGAATAAGTTGTTCTTAGAAATGCGACGTGTAGAGGAGAATAAATATTGTAATTATTTTAACATACAGTATGTAACACATTCTTAAATGACGTTGAAAATAATGGCCCCGAGTTCCTTGTCTGTCCTTCTCGCTGTAACTCTATACATTTTTTTTTGCTGAACGTGGCAATACATTGTTGCATATTTAAATGTGTAATTGGCCTTCTTAAAAGCGTCGTAGACGCCTAAATTGAATACATGATTTTGACAACACAACACAATATGTTGTGAAATATGTGTTGAAAGGACTTTAGTGTAAGCTGAAGCAGAGACGCTTCACTCGCACTTCGTGCTCACTCTATCAATAATTATATCGAATAAATATATTTTGTTGTTTTCTCTATGACGATTTTCCGATATTTTTTTCATTTTCTCCTTAAGTTTTGCCGTATTCTTGTACAAATTTAATTTTCATTTAAAATCGAGCCTTTCAGCGTTCACATTACTCAATCAATGTTGATGATTTAATATATGGAGGTAAACTTTGTTGACCAAAATGGATTCATCAAGATTAGACGGTAAAATAATATGCGTTGTCATACTTACATATAAAAGATATTTTTAGATCTAGTCTAAAACCTTCATTTTTTTGAAAGACGTAGAACGTCGATAAAGTGTATGTAGAAAGCTCGGAGTAGGTAACAAGCTCAATGGTAGACAGAGATATATACTATCCAAGTATCTTGCGGCGGAATTCGAACCATGGACCTGCTGCGCGGCAGTCCATAGCCAATGCCACTGAGCCATCACTGCTTCATTTTTTTTTTTTTTTTTTTTTTTTTTTATGTGGTTTATTAGTTTTTCCACAGACTCCAGGGTCCGTGCCATTTTTTAGGTTAACTTAGAAATTTATTAATTAATTACATTACTATGGGGAGCATTACATATTTAGCGGGGAACACAGTTATTAGGGATGCTAATCTTACATAACTATTATATATACTATTACAAATATTATATATACTATTACTATTACAAGAGAGAAAAGAGACAAACTGGTTTGCACAGGCATTCTGAACGGACCAGTGTCTTCAAGCAGCACTCGTTCACGAGTTGACTCGCGTGCCAGCCATCGTCCTCCTCAACCATTTGTGAGGGAAGAGGGCGACCCGACACACGATGCCGCCGCTTGCCTACACTTTATCGTGAGCATGACCGTTCCGAATGCCTGCGCCAATCCGCTTGCCAAAGGGAGAGAAAACTACAATTAAAAACTACATTCTTACGCCTGCTGGCTTTTTCGTTTTTGATTGGGTAGGGGATAGGGAGGATGGTAGTCGGAATAGGCTTCGTGTAGCGGCGCTGAAAGCTGTCAGGAACGCTGAGACGCGGCCGCTGCTCGTTGTTGGGCTGCTTAGCCGGTTTCTGATTGATGTTGGTGATGATACTAATTTCTCCTGTAGTCTTTCTGAGCCACTTTTTGAGCTCGGGGTCGGATGTCCCCAACTATCAGTTGCACGGTTGTGTTCGGGGCTTTTGAGGAAACTCAAGTTTTCCCCTCTGTCTTCGTACACAACAACCTCATGGTGTTCCGAGGCTTTGATGCAACCTAGTTGGTCTTCGACTTCTCCCTTGCAGTACTCGATTAACATAGCGTCTACGCTTATCACTCGTGGGCTATCAGTGATTTCGGCAATATTTGAGAGCAGCGAGCATGCTTGAGCAAACGGTGTGTGCTCCGCCCATTCGATCAGGATGACTGTCTTGTTTTTCAGTCGCACTAATCGGCATGGGTGGCCAACAACCGCCATCGCTGGCATTGCATTAAAAGTTTTGCGCTTCATTGTAGTTTTGAAGCTGCTCCCATTTAGCAAGCTAGATAGACCAGGTGACAAGCGTATCCGATTCTTGGCTCTAGCTAGACAGAAGCTTATTCCGAGTCTTTCCTTACTGCCATCCATAAAAAGAGCAACACCACGGATACGTATTCCTGGTTCCCCTTGCTCTCCATGTGATAGCAGTTCGGAAATTTGTACGTTTTTAAGTTGACTTAGTGGGATTTGTGAAATTATTATTGAGTTGGGGGGGGTAGTGTGAGAGGGCATAATGTTGCTAATGGAGGGTGGGAGATTATTAGCTAGCGTTTGGTTAGTGGGTATAGTGACAGATGGTGTTGTATTTCGAGTGGGAGGCGGGAGGTTGGCGTTTTGTTTGACCGCTATTCGGAAAGACCTCTCTACGAAGGGCAGGAAGTGTTCTCTGGTATTTGGATTTGCTAAGATGTTAGGCAGATCCACTTCCAGCAGCTTTACGTTCATCGCAGTTTCGAGGTCCTGCCTGGCGGCCAGGAAACGGGGACATTCTAAAATAATGTGCCAGACACTTTCGGGGATGTTAGGGTCACACTCGCACCCTGGGCTATCTTTCAGCTTGAACCTGTGGAGGTATTCGGATATGCCCCCGTGTCCCGTCATCATTTGCACATGAAGAGGTGACAATTTCACGGTTCGCGTAAGCCGGAATGCCTCTTTGACATCCGGTAGAAGCCGTCTCGTGATTGCACCTGTGCTCGCGGTTTCATATCGGTCTTGCCAGTTTTGTACAGTTTCCTCGCGGATTTTCCTTCTGACATAGGACATGGGGATCTTGTTGTAGTCTTGAGTAGCACTTGTGAGTGCCGCCAATTTCGCGAGCTCATCGGCTCTCTCGTTTCCGGCGGTTCCCACATGTGCTCTCAACCAGAACATCCGAACATCTCTACCTTCTGCCCTGATCCTCCCAATATTTTCCTTTATGCCCTTTGCAAGGGGGTGACTCGTTTTGGAACACCTGAGCAGATCGAGTGACGATCTGGAGTCGCTCAAGATGTTCACTAGTGGCTTGGTGCTGTGTGTCACTAGTTGAGTCGCCTTGTAAAGGGCATAAAGTTCCGATTGGAAGACTGTGCAGTCGGGATGGAGCTTGAAGGTGGATGATGCGATCTCTCTATCTTCCTCCCAC
The DNA here is from genome assembly GCA_963890685.1 of Plagodis pulveraria. Classification (NCBI taxonomy): domain Eukaryota; kingdom Metazoa; phylum Arthropoda; class Insecta; order Lepidoptera; family Geometridae; genus Plagodis; species Plagodis pulveraria. The sequence continues at coordinate 10,250,119 of OY982953.1, forward strand.
CAGGTTAAGGCAGCACCTACTTGACCCTCAATTTTGCTGCCGTCTGTGTATATTTGGGGTCCGGTGATGTGACTTATGTCGGTTTCCAGGAGCTCGTACTCTACGTATGTTTTCGTGGACGGATGTGATTGGTCCATTACACTTACATTTTGTTCGAGCTCCATTTCCGGGGGGAGGTAGTCTAGAGAGATATGTTTCTTAGCTCTGTACAGGCTCGCTGCCTCTCGGATTCTCAGGTCCAGGGGGAGTAGACCCGATAGGATAAGTGCGGAGGTGAGGGAAACAGTACGGTAGGACTTACATATTTTTTGAGCAAAGCCTCTTTGGAGGGCACATATCTGTGATCTGTTCATTTCTAGATCCACTGCATGTGCCCACACGTTTGCCGCGTAGAGTATGATGGGTTCCACCACTGCAACATATATCGTTCAGTGCTGTTCAGTTAACCTGCTGTGCAGAGGTTAGTCCACTTAACATCAGGTGGGGCTCGGGCTTGTTCAAGGACTGCTGCCGATACACAGTGTCAGGTGCTTGGCGACAGATTTTTTACTTGAGGGTGGTCGATAGCCATGCGGGCGTTCGCCCCACGTGTGTATGATTAGGGTGGTGAGATAATAAACGAAACTTTTGTGTCAATAATAATAGCACGTCAGAGAATGTTAAACGGTTTTTTTTGTGAAGCTAAGTTAATATTTAAATAATGCAGGAGCCATCTCTGAATTCTGTGTTGTTACTGCTTACTTATGAATTTCCATTAGCATCATGTTAGCGAAGTTTTGATTGGGAGGCAGAGCTTTTGGGTAGTTTTGTGCAATAAATTAAAATTAAATGATGCTTCCATTAAGTAATCCTGCAGCACAGAATATATAGACGTGACGACTTTCCGCAAGCGTGGATTAAAATGGATTGTTGTGTTAGGCGCAGTAAATATTCAGAATAAATCTGCACTGCTGAATACTTATTTCATTTGAGTTTGTCAGGTGGCAATAAAAATTGTTTGTTTATATCTGGATATTTTTTTGAAATTAATACATTTTATTTTATACTAAGTTTAGAAAAACTGCCTTATGCTATTCGTGTCTTGATAACAATGGATATTAATAAAGACCCAAACAAACTTTAAACATTAATCTCCTGGAACATTCTGGATAAAATAATCTATTTTATGCACTTGTGCTTACAAAGCAGGTTTTGATGCACAGGGGCTTAAAAATCCATTTTAGTCCACTTACACAAACAACAAAAACTTTACGAGCACGAGAAGCGAATAATTATTTTTGTACTCTTCTCAAGTGAAAAAATGATCCCTTTGACACATATTACCTAAATTTCAGGTTTGCAACTCATTCCGTTTAGCTAGTCACACGTGACATATATATTTTTTTTTTTTTTTTTTTTTTTTTATTCGTTATAGGTTCGCGTTTGACCACACCCTGCCTGATGTTAAGCATTGATGTGGTCTAGGATGGAGCACGCTTACCTAGAAGAAACCTATTTACTCTCGATTTGAAGACACCCATATTGTATTCATCGGGAAAGACTGACCACGGTAAGGAGTTCCACTCTTTCGCAGTACGCACGAGAAAAGTGGAAGCGAAGCGCTTCGTACGAGTCTTCGGAATATCAACCATGTACGGATGGCGCCTCCCCGTTTGTCTGGACGTCCGATGGAAAAAGGGTGAGGGCGGAACCAAGTCGTGCAGTTCTTGTGCACATTCACCGAAATGTATCCGGTAAAAGACTGATAGACAAGCGACTTTACGGCGGTGCTCAAGGCTTTGCAGCCGAGACTCCTTCAGAAAGTCGCTGCCTATTAACCTCCTGGCGCGTCTCTCAATCGACTCCAGTGCCTCAAGTTGGTATTTGGCAGAGCCGTCCCAGAGGTGAGAGCAGTACTCAACACAGGACCTTACTTGCGCTTTGTACAAAGTTAGCATCTGTTCCGGTGTGAAGTACCGTCTCACCTTTGAGAGGATACCAAGTTTCTTGGCGGCTAACTGAGCCTTTGACTCGATATACGAGCCAAAGTTTAGAGTCGATGATAGAGTGACACCGAGGAGGTCTAGGTGGTCTGTGACGGGCACAGATACATCTCGGAAAGTTGGAGACAGTTGAAATGGTCTCCTTTTAGCGGAGAACAAACACGCCTGGGTCTTATTGGCATTGAACTTAACCAGGTTGGCATCGCCCCAGTCAGAGACTGCCTTAAGGGATAAGTTCAAGCGTTCGACCATAGCTTCTCTGAGTCTCTGGATTTCTGGCTCACTGGTTCGTGCGGTAGATGTATAGCTCTCTACAACCGTGCTGTCGTCTGCATACCCAAAGGTACCGGGCTTTAACAGATCGTTGATATGCAGCAGGAAGAGCGTCGCAGAGAGCACTGACCCCTGGGGAACACCGGCATTGATACCCATTTGATCTGACGAGCAGCCGTCAACGACTACTCGTAATGATCGATCCCTCAGGAAGTCCGATATCCACGCACAAAAACCAGTAGGCAGGCCGTATGCAGGAAGCTTGCTAATAAGGGCGTCATGCCAGACCCTGTCAAAGGCCTTAGAGATGTCAAGGGAGACGGCAAGCGCTTCCCCTTGTTTCTCAATGGCTTCACTCCAGATATACGTGGCATACGCTAGAAGATCCCCAGTGGACCGATTTCGGCGGAACCCGTATTGATGGTCACTGAGGAGATCATTCACTTCTAGCCTTCCGTAAACCACGTGGGTAAAAGTTGCGTCCTGCACTAGGTGGGGTTTCTTGTACCCAACATCATTCTATCTATATATAGAGAATATATTTTCAAAGTATATATTATACATAATTATATTGTTTTTGGACTATTAGGAGATAGAAATAAAATAAATTTGTTGAGTAAAATAAACTTTTTTTAATATCTATAGGCATTGTAACAAAAACTGTACTTTATTAACAACTAAAAGGAGACAATCTTCATTGGTTAAGCCTTTAAAAAAAACCGAACTAAAAACTTCTTATTGCCCTTTATTTTAGGGCCTAATAAGATAAGAAACAATAATAAAATAAAAATAACTAAACATAATTAGTCTTCATGAGATCCCAGTTGGCTAAAATCTGCACAATTTTTACAAAAAAACTATGCGTGTTCTAAGCATACAGGTACTTCGCATCGCTCGCAACCGTACTTGGTCTTCAATATTTTCTTCTATAGCATTCGGAACATCTTGTTACACGACTTGGCATCTTCTTTGGTGGTTCCACACTTGGTTCACCAAGTAAGACATGCGAGAAAGCACTTATGAGAATCCCTTGGAATTCGTGAATTATCTTTGTAGTTTTTCAGGTGGTCTTCAATCAAAGCCATTCCCAGACCACGAATAAACTTCAGCCATTATGAGACCTGAAAACAAATACACATTTCCATTCCAATATTCCATTATTTTAGTATAAATATACTTTTTTCCTTTTTTGTAAATGCTTTAGCCCCCCCTTCACTATATAAGTAAATATAATCTGTGCATTGTTTTACCAATACTATTTATATTTAGGTAATACATTTTTTTTTTTTTTTATAATAACTAAGTTGTGATAATTATTGAGAAGTGGTATGTTGAATTATTATTTGAATAGTATGTACTTTTAGGTTGCTGAAGAGATTTATATATATATATTTTATTTTTAACTTGCTATCTATATTATTATTATTATTATTTGTTAGCCACCTGCCAGGGTATATCTGAAAACCAGCGTCGGATGTCTCAGACATTCGGCATTTTGCTGAGATATTACCTTTTTGGCAGCACCTGAACATTGTTTATTTACCCTTTTGGTTTTAAAAATGTATGTTTTTATTATGTGATGTTTTTGGTGTGCCAAATAAATTTATTTTCTTTCTTTCTTTCTTTTCTACACAAACGATTTAAGTAATAAAAAAACAACATAAATAAATATTTATATAGAAATATGTATATTTTGCATGTCAAACTGCTTACCTTTTAGACGACGTGCCGAACTACGTGGGGTTTGTGACACCCTGCCACAATTTGGGAGCTACCATCCGCGGCGCCTGGGACGCTACTAGTAAATCAATGTTACTATCCAACCCGGCAACGTCGTAACTCCAGCTACTCGATGTTTAGTGGAATTCGCGCAGCCGTTTAAAAAGATACGACGATTTTTGTTTCGCTGGGGTTTATTAAACCCCACGTGGTGCACGGAAGGCTAGGTATGCCAGGAGCCGGCAGTTGAGAACACGCTCCATACTCTTACAGAGTATAGACGTGATAGAGATGGGTCTATAGTTAGCAGGGTCGGCATGACTACCTTTTTTAGGCACGGGTTGCACGTTAGCAAGCTTCCATGATTTGGGCACTTTACCAGTCTCAAGAGACAGCCGAAAAAGGCGTGTTAGTACAGGAGACAACTCAGGCGCACAAGTTTTTAATACTATTGCAGGTATACCATCAGGACCACTGGCTTTATTCACGTCCAGATTGCATAGTGTCTTACGAACATCCTTTTGGCGAATATGTATGTCATTCATGACAATTTCGCTTCGAGGTAGAATTGGAGGAGTCGCAGTACCAGAATCAAGACGTGAAGACTCCGCAAACAGAGAAGCAAACAGGTTTGCTTTCTCTTCAGCGGTGTGAGCCAGCGTTCCATCAGGTTTCTGCAGTGGAGGCAGTGAGGGGCGGCAGAAGTTCGATTCAACCGATTTAGCTAGGGACCAAAACGCTTTACTACCCGTAGGGTATGAAGCAAGCTTGTTCCCTATTCGGCCAATGTGGTCAAAACGAGCCTTCTGTAAGACCTTTTTGCTGGCTTTGGCAGCCTTGTTAAAAGCTCTCTTCTTTAAGTGAATATCCTTTGCCTTGTGCTTACGAGCATCAACCCAGGCTAAGTATGCTTGATGTTTTAGCGCCTCAGCGCGTCCACATTCAGGACTGAACCATGGGCGAGCTTTGCCGGACAGTGGTACGTCAGAGAATGGAATGAAGTATTCCATTGCTAAACGCAACACATCTGTCACGGCGTTTGCACAGGCGGTAGTATCACCAGAAGAGAAGCATACAGGCTGCCACGGATAAGATGCGAAGAAAGACCGCATCTCATCCCAATCTGCTGATTTGTATCGCCACATCCGCCGGGTGCCTCGAGGGCTGGAATCGGGCGGAGAGTAGACGGATACAGATTTCACCAGACAATGGTCAGACTTACCTAACGGTGGACAAATCGACACCGAGTAACGGTCTGGATCAGTTGTCAGCAGAAGGTCCAGGCAATAGGCTGTGTGAGACTCAACATCAGGTACCCTCGTGGCTCCTTGGACCAGCTGGGTGAGATTTAACGCTAAAGCAAGCTTTCGCGTCTCTCTACCTGCATGGTTGGTGTCCTGGTATGGGTATAGCCAATCCTGGTGATGGCCATTAAAATCCCCCAGAAACACCAATTGGGCAGTAGGGTACCTCTGTTGAGCTGCGTCCGCCACCTCACTGAGGTATTCGGTGAGCCTGGTCGTCCCCTGATCTCCACTATGAGAGCGGTAAACACAAGCGTAGAGAATCTTCTCAACACCTGTGTCCACCAGCGCCCAAAGCACAGAGAACATGGGGTCTTCAAATTTTCGGAGACGCCGAATGCAGATGTCATCCCGGGCATATACACATACGCCCGCGTGTGATTTAAAGTTGTGCTCCAGGGTGTACCCTGGGTAAGTAAGGTACGACACGTCGGATGGACAACCAATCTGCGTCTCCGTGAGAAACAAAAGGTGAGGTTTATCTGTCTCCAGGTGGTAATGGACAGGAACGAGATTAGAGTGCAAGCCTCTTATATTGCAGAGGTGCACTTTCAGTGAGAGGGAGTGCAGCCGCTGTCTAAACTTTCTCATATTTTGTTTCTGTGTTTGTTTTTATCGTCGAAACAGTTGATCTATTATGGTTTCAACATCATCAGCCGGAAGACGTCCACTGTTGAACAAAGCCATAGAACGCCACAAAGAACGGTAATTAGCCACTTTTAACCATTGGCTACCCGTGACTTTTACGATGTCATGAGTCTACCTAGTGATTTAGAACATAACATTTACGTATATTTTGTTATGTCACCATGACAATGAAAGCAGAAAATAGAAACAGGAAAGGAGCTTTTCCTTTCCTGTTTCTATTTTCTCACGTCTTCATAACCTTATCTTCTAGTTGCAAAGCTTATAATAATAAAGTTTTTCACCAAAAACATGCAAATGGTTCAAAAATTAAAAGTTATTATGTCAAACCCCTCTATCCCCTCTCCTGCACAGTGGGGAAGGCTGTGTTCAGCAGTGGACATTCCGGTTGATACAGTACAGTATTTATATGTACCTACCATGAGTCAAATACTTTTTCTCACTACTGTTAGTGTTCATAATGTGGTTATAACATTATCATTGTTCTTATTTTATTATTTTCAGAACATTATGGATGAAGTATCTGATACCTAACGGTATCGATACATTTGTTTCATCATTCATCTCAGTATTGATACTTTGATGCGACACTGGTATCGAATACAGTAACGATGTATTCGTTTTACTACCGTTACCTTATTAAAGTTAAATTTTACGGGGTTTTATGGTTAAGTTCAGCTATAACCATAAAACCCCGATAAAAACAGTGTCAATATTTGGAGAACTATTACTCAATTCATGACTTTTCACCTTTTCCTTAGTTAAATATCATCATAAATAGAAAAGAGAATTTCTTCGATATAATCGAATCGGCAAATCACTAGTCAACTTAAACTATTTAAATTTAATAGCTATTTCGATTTTGAACATATAACGAATGAGCCATATTTGGAATATCTCCTTTTAATATTGAAATATTCAAAATTATACTGCCACGTTCAGTAAAAAAAAAATGCCACTACAGGAACGATGGCAAGAAACTGGACCACTCTATTTAATATTGTTAGGTTTGCAATAACGCCTGCTATGCGGATAACATTACAAAATCACAAATATATGATAGGAAAAATTTTAAGTTTAGTGCGGGATTTGAACCCGCGTCCATCCACCCCTTGAGCCGGGGTATGCTCTAACCAATTGAGCTAACATGACATGACGTCATAACTCAAATCTTTCCTATCATTCTTTAACCATCGTATTGGGATGGAGCGACATCTATAGTACCACTAGTGTTGTACTACAAACAAGACCAATTTTGCAATTGGTTTTATACTTGTAAATGATGACGCAACCTTATAATTTTAATATTGTTAGGTTTGCAATAACGCCTGCTATACGGATTACATTACAAAATCACAAATACACGATAGGAAAAATTTTAAGTTATGTTCGGGATTCGAACCCGCGTCCATCCACTCCTTGAGCCGGGGTATACTCTGACCAATTGAGCTAACATGACATGACGTCATAACTCAAATCTTTCATATCGTTCTTTAACCATCGTATTGGGATGGACCATTCTTACTGAACGTCTTTTGACAATGTGTTTCAAACTATATTTTAAAATAGTAACAATATTTGTTAAAACTACGAAGGTTACAGGCGATAGCTGGGAAAGGCGGAATCATCCAATCATTTTTGTCATTTTAGTAATCACAAACTGTTTAATAGGATCGATATTTTTTTAACATGCAACTTGAATTTTCTTTCCGTGTCCGTTGTAACCTATTTGGGAATTTTATTGTGAAACCGCAACAATTACCTCAGAAGGACTTTTTATTTCTATTCGCTAATTTAAAACCTAGTACCGCTATTAACATTTTATTCCTAATGACGACTATCAATTTTACAAACAATCATTATATTTTCAAATATATGTAGACTCGGTAAATGTATACGCTGGAACGTGCTTAAAGGGAAGGTACAGAAGGGTAGGACTCACATGGGATAGACGCTCGATGGCACGCTGAAACTCTCGAAGGGGCTCGGAGCGATGATGCACTGCCTGTTAACTTATCAACTATATGCACTGGTGTTCTGTAAGCACTGGTTGGCACTGGATTTTGGAGGTTCTAATTTAGGGCTAATCTTGCACTGACTTCGACTGCGTCGACGACAGCAATAGGCAAGGACACGATGCGTGCCGGGTGAGGTGTCGAGGGGTAGGGGGGGTGTATCAGGGGGAGGGGTAGGAGATGTCAAGAGAAGGTCATTAGGGATGGGACACATCGCACAGCATAGGTACACAGATGATAACAGTTTGGCGGCTACATTTCCTCCGCCCTAAACACAAGGTGTTTATGAAAGGGTCACTCTATGGGAAGTCGAACTAATTTTGATAAGGAACGAGTCAAAACTCCGGTAGAGGTACGTACATCAACTACACGAACAATATTGTCATCCCCAGGATACGTTTTTAGGATACGACCTCGTCGCCACTCAAGAGGAGAAAGATTATCTTCCTTCATAAGCACAAGTTCACCTATCGATGGAGGTTTACAAGGGTCAGTCCACTTCTGTCTGGATTGGAGGGTTGAAAGGTATTGGGTATGCCAACGTTTCCAGAAATGCTGCGTGATTTGTTGAATCAGCTGGAATCTATTCAGCCTAGAAACGTTCACATCCGACAGAGGATATTCAGGTAAGGCGTTAAGGGGTTGACCAATAAGGAAATGGCCAGGGGTGAGGATTTCAACATCACTGGGATCATCAAACGATACAGGACACAAGGGACGAGAATTTAATACCGCCTCAATCTTTGTAAACACGGTTGTAAGTTCTTCGAACGTTAAGGGGGTTTCACCTAGAACTCGCTTCAAAAGAGACTTAGCTGACTTCACGGCCGCTTCCGATAAACCGTTCCAATTCGGGGATAAAGGAGGGGTAAAGATCCACGTTATACCACGTTTAGACATTTCATGTCCAAGGGAAGCCTGATTTTCACACATAAATTTATATACGTCCCGTAAATAATGATTTGCTCCGACATAGTTCCTACCATTATCCGACCTAATATGATCAGGAACACCACGACGTGACACGAAACGTGACAAGGCTGCTATGAACGCGTCGGTAGTAAGGTCAGACACGACCTCCAGGTGGACTGCCTTCGTCGTCTGGCATACCAGGATGCAAAGGTAAGATTTTACAATTTTCCTGTTCCTATAGGCCTGAACTCGAGTATAGAAGGGACCTGCGAAATCGGTTGAAACCCTTATAAAAGGGCGGGCTTTGGTGACACGGTCTCGGGGGAGGTCGCCCATTGGGGGAGTGGAAGGTTTAGCAGTCAACCGGTAACAACGTACGCATTTAAAAATTACATGTCTTATAAGACGTCGGGCAGAAAGTATCCAAAAGTCTCGGGCTAGGATTGCTTGTAAAGTATTAGGGCCAGCGTGCGCATTTTCAACGTGAAAATGTCGCACAAGTAAGTTAACAAAGGGGCCGTCTTTGGGTAAAAGGTAAGGATGGCACGAATCATAGGGTAAATCAGAATGGCGAATGCGGCCGCCTACTTTAATCGTGCCAGTCGCATCAAGGAAGGGAGATAGACGTCGTACTGCGGTACGAATAGGCTGATTACTTCGCAAGCATTCAATAATGTCAGGGAAGGCAATTCTTTGTACGATTTTAATTAAAAACAACAAGGCATCCTTGCGTTCAAGGGCAGTTAGGGAAGGATCCGTACGACGTGAACTAGGGTTTTTGGCATTATGAACAAACCTTAACATAAACCCTACCACACCAGTTAGCTTATGGAAGGAACTGAAACGTTCTAAAAGAAATGAAGAATCCAGAAGGGGAGTTTCCGGAGCTACCAGCAAACAGCGAATCCCGGGCAAGTCATAAGGTAAGGATGCCTCATCAACGGGCCATAAGCTGGGGGGCTTAGCTAACCAGGGAGGACCCCACCATAGGGGATGTTCTTTTAAAGAAGAGGCTGGCACACCACGAGAGGAACAATCAGCAGGATTTTGGTCACCAGGAACGTATCTGAAGGTTTCGTGTAAGTTTGCACTGATTATTTGAGAAACTCTGTTAGCTTCAAAGGTTTGCAAGGTATGAGGGGGGGTCTTGATCCACGCAAGGGCAATTTGGCTATCCGTCCAGCAATGAAGAGAGTCTAGCACAATCGACTTCTGAAGGCAGAGGACTATGTGCGAGAATATTTTAGTAAGGAGCACAGCTCCCATCAATTCCAATTTAGGAATTGTCAGACGTGTCCGGACGGGGGCAACTTTAGTTTTCGACATCAGGAGATAGACGGAGCCATTGCCATTGGAGTCTTCTGATCTCAGGTAGCACACAGACGCAAACCCTGCCAAGGAAGCATCGCAGAATCCGTGCAAGGAGTATGAAACACTGTCAGGGGGGAAGATACGCCGAGGTAATGATACTAAATTTATGTGAGGTAAGTCAGTAATAAAAGAATTCCACTCTTGTAATAATTCAGGGGGGAGGGGGTCGTCCCATCCAATACCTGATAGCCAAAGTTTTTGAACAAAGACTTTGGCTTTAAAAACTACGGGGGAAATCCAACCGCATGGATCATAGGTGCGAGCAATAAGGGACAGTACAGTACGCTTAGTAGCCTGCGTTTCAGGTACTGAAGAGAATTTATAGGAAAAGGCATCCGTCACGGGATTGTATTGTACACCTAGTACAAGTACAACTTGGGGATTTTCTGCATCAGCAAATTGGTGGGGGTTTTGAAGATGTTCACTAGGTAAATCGTCTAAGAGCTCGGGGCAATTAGAGGTCCATTTTCGAAGCTCATAGCCGCCAGATGCCATTATACCTTCAAGTTGGGACTTCAATTTACGAGCTGATGCCAGGTCAGATGCACCAGAAAGGCAATCATCAACGTATAGATCGTTAATCAGGACTTCAGCCGCTAAGGGAAATCTATGCCGCTCTTGTTCCGCTAGCTCGTGCAAAACTCTAATGGCGATGTAAGGACTTGACCTTAAGCCGTAGGTGTTGGTATTAAGCTCGTAGGTGAGAAGAGGATCTGAGGGGGACTCACGCCATAAAATCAATTGGTACATACGATCCTCCGGGTGGATCCATGACATTCTGAACATCATACGAATGTCAGTCACAAATACCACAGAATGCCTTCTAAAGTTTAACAAGATAAGGGTAATATCATTTTGTAATTTAGGGCCGGCGTGAAGGCATTGGTTTAGAGTAACGCGATTCGTAGTAGGGGATGAGCCATTGAACACTACTCTTATTTTCGAAACATCGCCAGTATTTTTGAAAACGCCGTGGTGAGGTATGTAGTAATGTTCAAGGGAAATGGTTTGTGAGTCACGTGATAAAAGGGTCATATGATTTAGTTTTATATATTCACGCATAAAGGCTATATATTTTTCCCGAAACTCTAGATTACGTAACATGCGTTTTTCAAGGCTAAAGAATGTGCGTTCAGCAGTAAAACGGGAATCACCTAGGGTGGGTCGGTCAGATAAAAAGGGCAGGCGGGTAGTAAATCGACCTAAGTTATCTCGGGTAGTAGTTGATTTAAATATCTTATCACACTCATCGTCACGAGGGTCACGTTTGGGGGGTTCAGGAGGTTCTTCAACCTGCCAAAATTTCTCTACTACCTGTGACAAAGACACAGCAGCTTGAGGGCCCGGCTGTACCGCCGCGACACCAGGTACGGGTCCAAATATTAAATATCCTAAGGCTGAGTTAAATGCCGTAAGACCGCATGACGTTAGTTCAACTTTATCCGTACCGAATATGGCACCGCACACATCTGCGCCTAATAAAATATCTATGGGCCCGGGCTTATTAAAGGCAGGATCCGCTAACGGTAAGGAAAAAGGAATTAAATGTTTAGGCAGCTCAACTTCAGGGTGTATACCGGCAATAACATCAATAATTAGGGCTTCCGCAAAAAACTTAGGGTAGGAACTAGACAACGATTTAAAGGTAAGGGACACAGAACCGCAGGCTCGGGTAGACTCCACATTGCCTACACCGCGTACGGGGGCAATCGAAGCACACACATGTAAATTTAAACGAGAGGATAATTCACTAGTAATTAGGCAACCCTGGGCTCCGGTGTCACAAAGTGCGCGAGCTTCAACATCATAACCGGATGAAGTTTGTATACGGATAACTGCGGTAGGTAGGAGGACTAAGCTTGGGTAACTGTGTGTGAAAAAGGTAGGAAACGATAAGCTATCTAGCTATGCGGCACGCTGATGCCGCGCGCTTATGGCATCTCTGCTAGGAGAGTCAGGGCGGGGGTGGTCTCGGCTAGGGGAGTCAGGCGCATAGCGCAGAGTGTTATTTGACCATCTGGGAGGTGACCTGCGAGGGGGTGATTTATTCTGCACTCGGGGGGTAATTCGAGGGGAAGATCGACCGGATATATTTACTGTACCTCCGCCCATGGCGGAACCTGACCTATTATTATAATTATTGTGACCAGGGCCGGACTGGGAACCACCGCTTTTATTGAAACACAACAATGTATGATGCGTTGTCCGGCTACAGGAAGAACATTTATAATTTTTAGGGCACGATTCAATTCTGTGCTTGTCTAGGCAACGGTAACAAAGAAATGAAATCCTTACAAATTCCGAACGCTCATGGGGCGATTTAGCCATAAATTGACTACACTGACGCAAGTAATGAGACGGGCTAGAACAATAATAACATTTAGGCCATGAAGTGGGCGTGCTTGCAGGGGCATCGACCACATATGCACGACGGGGCAATGGAGATCGCGCACTCTTATTAGGGGGGCAGTCGACCACCGTATTTCCCACTGTTTCATGATGGCGACACTCTTCTTCTAAAAATTCTATCAATTGGCTAAAGGTAGGTAGCTTTGTAACGTCACGGCCGTAGTGACGTTCAAAACGGGTCTTTAATTCCGAGGGTAATTTATTCATACATATGTGGACCAGGAGATATGACCAATGTGAGACAGGAAGCTCTAGCCTATCTAGTGCCCTATAGGCCGACAAAAGGGGGTTAAGGAACGACGAACGAAGTCCTGTAAGGCGAGTCGGTATTTCGGGTAAGTTAAGCAGTTGAGCTATGAGTATATCGGTCTGAAGACGTAGGTTGTGATAACGATTCTTTAGTAGGTCACGGGCAATTTCATAATTCGAATCTTCGATTCTTAAATGCTGAATTAGTCGACGGGGCTCATCACTCAAGGAGCCGACTAAATATTGCAGCTTTTGGGTAGGGGTCAAATCAGTCCTTCGATGGACAATGCTGTCAAACTGATCCTGGAAACTAATCCAAGAATCGGGTCTCCCGTCAAACCTAGGTGTGGATAGCTCAGGAAGAACCGAACTTCTAGGGCGCGGAGCATCGCAACTATACGTGGATAAGTCTTTCTGAGGGGTACTGTATGCGCGTGGGCTTGGTTCCGCTTCATAACGTTTCAACTTTAATTTGTCGACGATTTCGCGCGCTGACTTAATTTTCAACTGTAAATCGTCATATTCGGATTTATCTATTATAGGGTCCAAATAACCCATTAATTTCGCGCAGGCATCGCTAAATTTTGCATAATTAGAATCAAGGTCACTCAAACGCATTAACAGTCGAGTTATTGGAACTTTATCTATTATTGAAGAGGAGTCGGCCAGCCAGTCGTAAGTATATCTAAGGAGACCGAGTAGGTGTTTATATTCATTAGACTCTGTATATATAGAATCCTGTCTATGGGCCATTATCAAAAATCAATAGGTAGGTACAAAACCTACACCTTACAACAGTGTTTACAAGATTATTTTTCAAAATTACGCACAACAATAGGTAAACAAGGTTCGTAACGATCACTTGGGCTTATGAAGTAGATATACAGTTAATGCAAGGTAAAACACAAGCACAATAATATAATATTAACATAACATACGGTATTTTACGTAATCCGGAAGACGTCAATGTATGTAGGTCAGCTATGCAAAACACGATAAGGAGAAGTTCAATGCATTAAATGATACATTCACTGGAGGGTAGGCCAAACATTCAGAAAAATATGTTCGGAACAATTTATCTTGTGATTTACTGCTATTAGAACATTATAACATATAAAGGGGCTAATATTTAAGGGCCGTTAGGTGTTTATAACTATAACAAAACAGTAGGTACACTGGTAACACGATTATATGATTTATCGTTACAATCGATGTGACACCGCGGGCCGGAGGAATGTATAACTTTAATGGGGTTTTAGGTATTAAACCACGAAAATTAAAGGCCGTAAACTACGCTCTGCTACCAAAATGTGTATACGCTGGAACGTGCTTAAAGGGAAGGTACAGAAGGGTAGGACTCACATGGGATAGACGCTCGATGGCACGCTGAAACTCTCGAAGGGGCTCGGAGCGATGATGCACTGCCTGTTAACTTATCAACTATATGCACTGGTGTTCTGTAAGCACTGGTTGGCACTGGATTTTGGAGGTTCTAATTTAGGGCTAATCTTGCACTGACTTCGACTGCGTCGACGATAGCAATAGGCAAGGACACGATGCGTGCCGGGTGAGGTGTCGAGGGGTAGGGGGGGGTGTATCAGGGGGAGGGGTAGGAGATGTCAAGAGAAGGTCATGGGACACATCGCACAGCATAGGTACACAGATGATAACAGTTTGGCGGCTACAGTAAAGTCAAAATATCAATTTCCTCAAAAATATCCATCAAAGAATCCGTAGGATGCATTATAGATATTTTTATTTTCAGTTTTGTTATCAGTAGTACCCACAAAACAACAAATTGTGTTTTGAATTTACTAGAAATAACCCAAGCTATTTCTCGCCGAGGGTAGTTACAAGAAAGCACACATTGAAAAGTTCTCTTACTTTAATTTCCAAAATTATTATACTATATACATATTTCAGTCTAATTCTTATGTGTATATAAAATTAGGAGTACCGCCGGAAAGCTTTAATCCTTTACTTACAAGCTTGTTTTTGTGAGAACTGCAACTTCACTATTTTTTTATCAAGACCACAGTCACTGGTTATACAAGATGGAAGACATAAAACACTCTTTGTCAGAAATGCGTCAGTTGTTCCTAGCTAAGATGGAGGAATTCAATGTTGAATTGCACAAGACCTCTACTACACCAACTAGCACTAGCTTGGCAGCCGATTTCAACCTCTTCAAGTCAAGCATGATGATTGCACTTCAGGCATTGCAAGGTCAAGTGGAGCTCCTGGATCGTAGAACTGATTGTTTGGAGATGCACAGTCGACGGAAAATGTTACTGTTGCATGGCCTTCCAGAACAAAAACAGGAAGAAACTTGTTCAGCTGTAGTGAGTGCAATAGTAGAGCACTTGAAACTGACAGACTTTGCAGTCACTGAAATCAGTCGTTGCCACAGGATGGGCAAGTCTTCACCAGAAAAGCCAAGGCCAATCCTCTTGAAGCTGCATGACATGACGATGCGTAGCAAGATTTGGTTTGCCAAAACTCAGTTTAAAGGATCTGGCATTACTTTATCTGAGTTTCTCACGAAGTCACGCCATGATACATTCATGACTGCAAGGCAGAGGTTTGGTGTAAATAAATGCTGGACACGTGAAGGCTCTATTTACGTTGTCGGCACCAATGGAGCGCGGCATCGGGTATCTTGCATGGCGGAGCTCGACAAGGTAGATGTGCAGGCCACGCCTGCCGTGGTTCCAACCGCCAAAGAGGTTAAGGAAGCGGCACCCAGGAGCCGCCGGGCTGCACATAAAAAGTGAGGTCTCGCAGGTATATCTTGTAGAACTTTGTGAACGATGTCTAAGTTATTGTGGCTCAGTGTACCCGCGATACATTTGTTTTATATAATATGCGGTATACGGTACCCTTCTAAAAAAATCTTCAGTATCTGCTAGGGTACAATTAAATTCGTTCGTGACACTGAGCAAAGTAAATAAAATTATTAGTTCGTGACTTTGATTGATATCCATGTGCCATAGCCAAATGTCAAAGTCTTATTATCACGTTATGCCAAAAAAGTTTTTTTTTTTTTGCCTTAGCTTGATGTTCATCATTTGGTCATTTTTGTCGATGGCATTTTTCTTTAGTGTACATGGTATATTTCTATGATATTTTGTATTTTGTTTGAGTTATTATAATCTCTTAGAACTACTTGCCCAGTTAGAAACTGTAAAGTTTGTTATCATAATATTATTTTTAATACTGGCTACCGGCGGGTGGAGTCGGTAAATAAGTAGAGCCTAGATTATTAGATATATTATAATTATAATTTTATATATTATTTATCATATTTTGTAATTTATATTATTTGTATATATTTTATGCATGATGTCTGTTTCGAGCAACGATAACAGTGATGCTTATATAAGTTTCAACTCTTCTGAAGGTAGCAACAGTGACGATAGCTTTATTAGTATCCCTTCTTTATATGAAAATTTGCAATCAGTATTTTCTGATGCACCAAAAAATCTTAATGTTATTCACATTAATGCCCAAAGTATTCCGGCTCATTTCCCAGATATGCTGGCGTCTTTTGATAATAAAAGCATTCACGCTATAATGGTCTCCGAGTCTTGGCTTAAACCATGTCTCCCATCGATCTTATATCCTTTACCTGGATTTCGCCTTATTAGGAATGATCGCACCAGCGGCCGCGGCGGTGGAGTAGCTATTTACTTACGAGCTCATATTTCCTTTTCAGTTGTTAGCATTTCATCACAGCCTCCACCGCTAAATGCAGGTGAACACCTTTTCATTGAAGTACTTCTATCTCACACCAAAATTCTTCTCAGAGTCTATTATAGCCCTTCTAACGATGTTCAGTATTTTGCCTCATTCGAAGCAATCCTACAAGATATTTCTCCTTCATATAGTCACACCATTATCATGGGTGACTTTAATACTTGTCTTATAAAAAATGACCATCGTTCATCCCGTCTTAAATCCATAATTAATTCAAGCAATATGCACCTTCTTCCATCTAACGCTACTCATTATTTTCCTAATTGCACTCCGTCCCTTCTCGATATAATAATTGTCTCATCTTTGTCGCATGTTGCGAAGCACGGTCAGTTGTCTGCTGATGCTTTTTCCTATCATGACCTGATTTTCCTTTCCTACAAGATTAGACCTCCTAAGCCGAAGCCTACAATTATTCTGCAGCGCAACTTTAGCGGTATGAACCAAGAACTCTTCACTGCGGATGCTAAGAAAACTGATTGGTCACCTGTCACAAATGCGGAGTCCATTGATGATCAAGTGTCCATTTTTAATTCCCTTGTTACTCAACTTTACGACAAACATGCTCCTCTACGACCAATTAAGATTAAACATCAACCGGCACCGTGGCTTGTCAATGAAATCAAACTGCTCATGCATAAAAAGTCCGTGGCAAAATCCAAATATAAATGTGAGCCCAACGATGTTAACAAAGAAAAGTACACACAGATTCGGAATCGCTGCAATAGGGTGTGTAGAGATGCACAACGTCGCCATATCCATAAATCTGTCGAAAATGAGGACCCAGCTAAGGTTTGGAAGTTCCTCAGGTCGTTAGGAGTCGGTAAATCACGCCAAACGTCAGACTCTAATAATCTTGATATCAATTCCCTAAATAATCATTTCTCTTTATCGTGTAGCTTACTGGCATCTGATAAAGTAACAACATTACAAGATCTTTCTAATATTGCAACTCCTGACCATCCTCAATTTTTCTTTAGTCAATTTACCGCTTGTGATGTTAGGAAGAGTGCCCTGTCCCTTGCGTCGAATGCAGTTGGAGTCGATGGCATTAGTCGTAACATGATTATCCCTATTCTAGACATAATTCTTCCTATTCTTTGCTTTATTCTTAACTATTCCATTTCAAATAGTGCATTTCCATCATTATGGAAGGATGCACAAATCATTCCACTTCCAAAAAAACACAATCCTAAATCTTTTTCTGAGTACAGACCCATATCCATTCTTCCTTTTCTCTCCAAAGTCCTTGAGCGTCTTGTCCACAAACAATTAAACTCCTTCCTTGTCACTAACCATCTTCTTAATCCCTTCCAGTCTGGATTTCGGCCAGGTCACAGTACAACAACTGCTCTCGTAAAAATTACAGATGATATCCGTTTCGGAATGGAAAACGGAAAATTGACTGTGTTGTCACTGCTTGATTTTAGCAACGCATTTAATACCATTGACTCCGATATCCTTTTGGCCATACTTCGCTCTACTAACATATCTCCAACGGCTATTGACTGGTTTCACAGTTATCTGTCTGGGCGCCGGCAGCGGGTTCGCCTGGATGAAAAATTTTCTTCTTGGTGCAACATAACTGCTGGCGTACCTCAAGGCGGCGTATTATCTCCTCTTCTTTTTGCAATTTTTATAAATTCAATATCCCAAAGTATTACTTCTTCCTACCATCTCTATGCAGACGATCTCCAAATATACTCGCAGGCCTCACTGAATAATTTAGCAGAAGCCGTTGATGCCATTAATAATGACCTACAACACATATCAGACTGGAGCAAAGCCTATGGTCTAAAAGTAAATCCACTAAAAACACAACTTATAATTATCGGTAGTTCACGAACCATCTGTAACGTAGACTGGAACACTCTGACTCCAGTTGTATTTGAGGGAGTACAAATTCCTTATAGTAAAACAGTCACTAATTTTGGAGTTATTTTTGACCAATGCCTAACATGGATCCCGCAAATCGAAGCCGTCAGTCGCAAGACATTTGCCTCTGCAGGATCTCTCAGAAGAATAAGAAATTTCTTACCAACTGCTACTAAAGTTGCGCTTGCACAGTCACTCTTACTCCCTATTTTAGATTATGCAGACGCCTGTTACTTAGACCTCAGGGAGGACCTTTTAAATAAACTTGAGCGCCTTCAAAACTTCTCAATACGGTTTATATTTGGCTTGCGCAAATACGACCATGTTTCTGAATTTCGCACTAAGCTCAAGTGGCTACCCATTCGTCATCGCCGGAATACTCATATTTTCTCTCTTCTGTATAACGTTTTATTCAATCCCACATCCCCCCATTACCTTCAAGAGCGTTTCGAATATTGCAGCACCTCTCATGTGCGTAATCTTAGGTCATCGGAAAATCGTATGCTCAATATGCCCTCACACTACAGTTCGTTTTATGATCACTCCTTCACTGTTGAAGCCGTTAGACTATGGAACGCACTGCCTCTTGAAATTAAGCGTGCTCAGTCACTAGCTGTTTTTAAAGAGCGTGTGAAAGCCTTTTATCTTGACACTCGTTAGCTCCCTATAATTTATTTATTTTTATTTTAAAATTCGTTGTTCTATTGTTAATATGAGTCTTATACTAATGATAACATCATTCATTATTTATATATTATGTTTATTGATTAAGTTGTATGTAATTATGTATGTTTATTATATATGTAATATATATAATATTTTATATGCTTATGTATTTATTATTATTAATGTGTATACTTAAATGTATATATGTTGTATACGTGTATATATTAGATATATTTATATACCTATATATATTATTTTATCTATTTTAATGTTTGTAGTATTTTAGAAATTATGTGTCATTGTGAGTACTATATTATAATCTAGATAAACGCCATCCCTTGGTTCTCTTTAGTTATGTCTCTTCCTCAAATGGTTGTCTGGAAGAGATCGCTTTCAGCGATAAGACCGCCAATTGTTACCTTATTTTGCATTGTGTTTCTGTTTTAACTATTTTTTATATTTAAGGTGTTTCAATAAAGTGTTTCTATCTATCTATCTATCTATTTATTTCTTATGAAATAAAATTGTATTATACAAAAGGTATGACCATGCAATACTGGAGGCATTTACAAATAATATTTTGGTACCTACTGTGCCAAGGCAACCAGGTGTTGATAGTGGCAATATTCATTGCATTTAAGGCACATACGTGTTTAGAAATAATGGTTTATACGTAATAGAGACGGGTCGAAAATTGATCGGCGTATTGCCTTCACAAAATTTAAAGCTAATTTTTTTTTTGTTAGGCCCAAGCCATATTGGATCTCGTGTTGGCGTAGGCATGTCACGGGTGTGTTTTCACTCTATTCCAATTTCCTACACGGAAATAAAATAAGGTACAAATTGAACACGTCGAATAGCATACCATTTGTTCCATACCGTTCATTCCATAGGAACGGAAGCCCGTATGGCACGCCATTTCGGCACCCGCGCCCTAACCTTGCCAGTTTGCTCTTGCACGAACTTGTTATGTTAAAAATGCCTGGTGATATTGATTTCAACATAGCAATCTGTGTATGGATACAAAAAAAAACCTTATATTTAGGATTTCCTGTGCTACTGTGAGTCTCGCATTGCTCTAAATAGTCTGCAATCCTGTCCTGCTTGCCGCACAGGGTGCTCCTAATATCGTCAAGGCCTCTTTATATTGATAAATTGTTAGAGAACAAGAGCATCTTTGTCTTCTGCGAACAACATGCTTGGCACATCCGGAAAACAGACTGTAGCCGACTGTTATATTCCCATTCACGTCAAATAATTTCAATACTTTTTCATTGCTATTTCAATTTGAATCTAAGAGTGTAAATGTTTTTGCTTTGATATTTTTTTAGTAACTCTATACAGTACAAATACCAAAACATATTCGATAAAGTGTTAAATGAATACTTGGATAACTTAATAAAAGGAACCATCAACATGTGATAGCACATGTCACCATCGATTTCCAATGATTTTGCAGTATTTTGAATTTTTCAACTCATACAAAATGTGACGTCAGGTTCAGCGATCATTGAAGTAAGTAGGGTAACGAGCACGAGACCCACCTGCTATTAAGCGAACTAACCTCTGAAGCATCGTCATAAATCACGAATAAGACTGCACCCGTCACCCTGAGACATAGCTGCTAAGTCTCATGTGCCTGTAATTTTACTAGCTCTCAAAGACTGCTGCCGGAACACACTGTAAGGCACTTGGCGACAGATTTTCTAGTTGAATGATAGCTAGCAACGCGAGTAATCGCAAAATGCCTTCCATCATGCGGTGAAGCTCAAGCTGGCGCTAGGGAACAAACCATAGACCTGCGACGGCAGTCCATAGCACGGCATTACCGCTCGGCCATCATTCCTTCAAAATATATATAGTAGTAAAAACCAATAGTTTTTAAATTTATTCCACCGATTTGAAAAATTGTTTGACCATTCTATGACCGGTAGAGAGACCGGTATGTATGTAATTGGAAGTAATTTTTGTGTTATGTTTTCTAGGAACATATACCTAAGTAGGTTTTAAAAAACTCGTAAACCTATACTTATAGACCTAGGTATCGTCTCTATCTAATTGGAACGGTACCTAGAAAATAAAAAATATGTGAGTAATAGTTGCAATAATACTAATGCTTTTTTTATAATGATTAACATATGTTTTTCTTTAGTGGTAATCCCGGTTTTTGTAACAGTACTTCTAGGTTACCCTGAACAACATCTTCGACCACATCATCACTTACCATCAGGTGAGATAATGGTCAAAGGCTAACTTATCAGGCATAAAAAACCATGTCCAGGATATAAGATGATTGTTTATTATTTTTCCTTATATTGTTAAGCTGAAACATTATATAAACTCATCACAAGCTCAGCTCAGCTGATAAGATCTATCTATCTATCTACTATTAGGTAAATAATGCGTTATCAATATACACAAACGCTGCCGTTAAAATAAACATAATGTAAGGCCATGGTTTCTACGCCTGCCGCAAGGAACTGAGCGTTATTATAGGAATGAATGATACGAAAGTGAAACTGTATAACTTATAAGTAACTTACGTAGCTTGTACATTTAAAATATTTTTATTTACGCATAAAAACAATGCAGCGACGATGAGACGTGTTGCTTACGCAATGACTCACCGAGCACAGAGCCGGGAAGTAACTGACAAAATTAAGACGTCACATCGTTTTGGAACAAAAAATAGTTTCAAAATACCAACGTTTAAAATAAAACTGGATTGTTTAAATTCGACTTACATTTTTCAATCGATAAAATTATTACTAAATGATATATACATACCATGTATCAATACATGGTATGTCAAAAGACTGCAAATGAATGCGACTATCGTTTGTCGTATAGGAAGAAACAGCACAGGCAACATAAATTTTGATCAACAGAAAAACTGAATATGAGCTCTTACCTCATTTTTGACCAAAGTGGTGCTTGTTACCCATTGCCATAAAGCGTCGATATTATTTCCTATATTGGAGCATGAGACAAACTTTGCATATATAACTAAATCATGTTTTAGCGTAAAGTTACTTAGTAAGAGTTAGTTATTTATCATACAAATTTTCCATCACTGTACTCGCATATCTGCGTTGTTTTATCTTAATCCGCTCGTATCTTGCTTCCATGTGAATACAAATTTCATCCTAGGTAATTGCGAGACTACATTCAGATTGTATTTAAATAGGTTACTAATAAAATTACTGTTAGAATTATTGTACTTGTATGAATATACTGGAACGTTAATAAGTAATAAGTTATAATAAATACTTATTTGATAAATATAGGTCCGTCCAGGCTTGGAGATTTATAATGTTTATTAAAATATCTATTCACTGCATTACCCTGCTTTTAAATATTATAACACATAAAAACATTTATCGATGTATAAAGTGTTGCTTAACTTATGATCACCCCACCAAGTTCTATTGCCATCCTTATTTCTGTAAATAATTAAGAGTATTCTACTTTTCATTCTAAAAATTCCTGAGTGAACAATACACAATATCATTAGGCGACTTAAGGTTGAACTGGCCGGTCACTTCTCCATACAAACGTAGTAGGGTGATCACTACCTTATTTGAGATTTTAAGTCCAGACTTAAGCATAATACCGATTGATATCGTCATTATCTAGGCTTGTATGATGCCAAAATGTTAATAAGATAATTAAGTTGTAAGTTATGAGCCTCGAAAACTTTATATGACAATGTTTCCAGGCTCATAATTCTCAAGTTAATTATTTTATTAAAATTTCGGCATCATACAAGCCTAGATAATGACGAGATCAATCGGTATTGTACTTTATATTGGACCTAAACCCTCAAATAAGGGAGTGATCATCCTACGACGTTTGTATGGAAAACGGGTCAGCCAGTTCAACCTTAAAGTCAGAATGTGCCTCGAAAGAGCAGTATATAACTTGTAACAAATTGCTCATTCAATGCGCATTTAGCCCTACACATAACAGGCTCTTTTACATCTAATGGTGCCCATAAAGTGAAAGGTAACTAACTAGTATAATACCAACAGGAGCATTTCTTGTAGAGAAATGATGTCAGGAACGTCATACAATGGAGGTCAGCTTTTTAAAACATGTTCCAGTCTTTTGCGTTGTTAGCGAACACATATTTTACTTAGTAATTAAACAACTTTAAACGGTTTAAATCGCGTATATTTATTATTATTTTTGTCCCGACGTTTCAAACACTTTGCAGTGATCATGGTCACGGGGTGACTAATTGGTATTATTTGTCACATGAGTTATTAAGAAAATTATTTGGTCTACCGTCTGGGACAAAAATAATGATAAATATACGCGATTTAATCCGTTTAAAGTTGTTTAATTACTATGTGTAATAATCGCGAAAACCTAAGACAACATATTGTACTGACTACGTAATAATAGATACATACTATTGCAAATATAGACGTACCATAAACCACGCAATAACTCATGTTCGCACGTACTGCGTGCCAGGGTAGGACTGTGACATGATTTAGTATCGCTATTATTTCTATACGTGGCGATAACGATATCTATTTCAATATTTATATTGAATCTGTTTAATATATCGAACAAATCAGTTTTGATTTCATTTTTATATTAGTAATTGACTTTGTACACATATCATATTTTCATCAGTCACAATTACATAATTCATACAAATAATCACGCCTGTATTCCGAAGGGGTAGGCAGAGGTGAGTCAACAACCACGTTTCGCCAATTGAGTTTTGGTCATATGTAATAGGGGGTGAGCCTAGTGCCATTCACTGGGTACAGTTTCAGGGTCATAAAAAATGTTTTCTCTAACACACTGGACGAAACACAAGAACATATTACGAATAATATGGTTAAGCTAACGACATATATGAAAACCTACGATAAAAACTAATTCCCAAAGACAGCCGCCGGAACACATGGTTAGATTCCCTAGTTGGTGTCGGTAGCTAGGCTAGGTGAGCATTTGCTTAACACCCTAGCCTGAGACAGGATTCAAATCATAAACCTAATGCGTGATAATCTATAGGCATTGTCACTGAGCCATTACTGCTTCAAAGTAAGGTACCTGATGGAAGTAACGGTGACGACCCGGTGGCAGTGGTTACAGGCTACTGCCCAGCTACCGCTGGGCTTAGTATATTTTTAGATATTTTGCGGATGCTCGCATGGCTATTTACAACCCTCAGAAGAAAATGTGTAGCTACGCAAAATGGTGTATTCTTGAAAACCAGTAATTCTAGGTTAGCCTGATTTACTTTGACCACTTTTTTTACAGCTTATAGTCTAGCCTTTGACCACTATCTCACTTGATGGTAAGTGACGATGTGGTCGAAGATGATGTTCAGACTACACTAGAATTACTGGTTTTTAAGAACAGCTGTTAGAACACAACATTCGGCTACACATTTTGTAAAACATAGTCACTTACAAAAAGTTGAGACGTTAAAGGCATCATCAAAAATATATTTATAGCATCATGAAAAGAGCTTGAAGAAGATTGACTTACATTAGTGTAAAATAAAAAAAAAAAATAAGCAAATATAAAAAAAATACCGAAATCTTATAAAACACTGAGTTCATATTTATTGTCCGATTTCTTCATGTAATTGCATACTTATCTGTGAAACACATATTTTATTTACTATTTTTCCACTATTGTAGGTTGAGCATACTTAAAAATAAAAATAATAACTATTGAACTAATTTGCTAGTAAGTCATTAAGTTAATGTTTTTTTTGTTGAAATAGAGTGTAATTAAAAAACTTAATTGATGAAATTTAAATGAAATAGACTTGGAAGTTCTATTTAGATCATCCAATTTTATAGAAATATAATCATAAAATTTGATGATCCAGTAAAGAAATATGACTGCGAATTTATATAGAAAAGATATGCACAGCTTACAACAATATCTATGTTACATATAATAAAATTGTTACAGGTCCAATTCTGTACATTGCAGATATTTTGAACATAATAACTATATTTAAGCCCTAGCGAGCGCGGGCCTCAGCACGTAACTGAGGCCCGCGCTTGCCGCTTCGCGCAACCGTGACTCCCAGACGAAGGGCCTACATCCTACGAAGGATATAGCCCGAAATTGGTCGGAATCTATCCGGTAAATACAATGCGAGTCCCAGCCGGGTACCCATTTATTTATAATGGACAAAACTCGCAATAGTTTTCTAAGTGAAATTTTGAACAAAATTTTTAAGAGCACTCTGTAGCTGATACTGATGCCAAAACTGCATTTTATTTTATGTTTGTCTGTCTGTATCATAGCCGCGCATCACGCTGAAAACGGCTGAATCAATTTCAATGAAACTTAGGACGATTTGAGTATATTGAAGGATATTATATAATTTTTATCACAAAACTCAGCACAGTTCCCTCAGTAAAGGGAATAAAATTCAAAATGTACACTTAGTAGTAATTTATTAACGCATAGTCCGATTTCAATAATTCTTTTTTTTGTTAGACTAGTGACGAGTGACTCAATGGGTAGCCTGGCACCCCACGGGCAGTCCGGCACCCCATGGACAACCTGGCACCCCACGGGCAGCCTAACCAACACTTGCTGACTTAAGTTTTACAGATCGTTTATTTTATATTCAAATTATATTTGTACTACTTGCACTAGTTTTAATACGAATTAGCGATCAGAATAACTGGTTTCCGTTCAATCAAATGGAATAAAGTTTTAAATGGCTTTAATTTCAAATTAAAAAATAAGGTAATTGTTTTGAAATAAGAGCCAATCTAAAATGTTTAATAGCGAATTTCCAATTCTGAAGCGCTCGACGCGAAGTCTGCTTAGCCCTCGCTGCGGTCATGAGTTGGAAGGTTACCGCTAGTGGCATTACTACCACGAATTTCGCAAATGCCCGCCTGGTTAGCTACCACCCTCAATTAGAAAATCTGTCGCCAAGCACCTAACAGTGTGTTCCGGCAGTTGTAATTGGGAGCCAGTAATTCCATGTTAGCCTGAACAACACTTACCATCAGGTGAGATAGTAGTCTAAGGCTAACCTATCAGGCATAAAAAAGAACTACTTTCCAGCTCCTTACGGCACACTAAGTTATATACAGGGCGTCCCACGGCATTGCCACATGGAGGGAAACTACCTTGAATATTGTAGATGGAACATTTTACTGAAAGAAAACATTATTTTAATTTAAAAATCAATTTAAACTGCATATTTAAATAATTACACATCAAATGTTAAAATTCATGGTCTTCCTTTTATTTCTTACACTATGTTATTTAGCAAAAAATAATCCTTATGATGAAATCTTTCGATCGGTATGATAAAGTACAGGATGATTTTTTTTGATGACAAAATGTAAATTCAGCATTAATTTTCATTAACTTTTTGTTTTAAGTTCGCCGACATTTTTCGTCCATTATCCGGGTCAGTTCACTTCAGCTTCGTATTAAACTTGTTTATTGGAGACGCCGCCAGATGTTGAGAAGTTTTACGTTCGCTTGTAAGTTAGTAAAGTCAAGCGTGTTTTAGCTCTGACCACCTTTCTAGCATAAATGGTTTGTACCTACTTTATATTTGGCAAATAAAAGTGGAATGAAATATTAACATAACAGAATTTTATTGTTTATTACATTATGTTATTATAAAATAACTTGTTTGCTAATTGCAAACAAGCACTGGCTAATATAAAACTATCGACGGTAAGCATTTTTGTGTAATGTGTTAAGCAGTGATGGCTCAGTGGCATTGGCTATGGACCACCGTGCTGCAGGTCCATGGTTCGAATCCCGGTAACAACAGCATTAAAAACACTTGTAAAAAACACTTCTATGGATTGGTACTGTAGCGATACAGTTTTATATAAATACTTTTTAGAAAACTTTTCGGTAAGGTTAGAACAGGTTGACTTCTTTCACACTTCAGAAGTAAGCGTGTACTTTTATATCACACTGGGGTCTTTGTGACACTTTAGTTCCAGTCCTAATAAATAATGCCTTTCATAACCGTTACAATTCGATAAGCCGAGCCGTCTCTTTTGCATTGTGGTGTAAAATGATATACAATTTTCTTTTCCCGCGCAGAAATACCTGTATTATTTATTAACTTGATTTAGTATGAGCACGTCCGAGTATGCATGAGTCTGAGAGAAGTAATATTTAATGCCTACCTACTTTATATGCTTTAGAATAGTAAAAAGCGATTTAATGCTGGACTTAGAAATTGTTGACTTCATCATTGGATACTATTATAACTAATGTATACAAAATAGGAAATAGAGTGCTCCTTCTGAATTGAAGCCCAGAAAATAAACATTAAGGATAATGTGGACTACACTATAATTAGGGTTGGCATAACGTTTAATTGCTAAGTAGATAATAGACGGAAAATAGTTAATGTATTTAGAGAAATATCTTTTTAACTCGCGGTATACATTAACAAAATACTACGAACTATAT
Source organism: Plagodis pulveraria (assembly GCA_963890685.1). NCBI lineage: Eukaryota > Metazoa > Arthropoda > Insecta > Lepidoptera > Geometridae > Plagodis > Plagodis pulveraria. The sequence goes on from OY982953.1 coordinate 10,277,740, forward strand.
ACAACACTATTACTATAATAAAAACATTTAGACAACCTATAAGTCATTGTAGACTCACAGGCAGTCCAAATGCTCCAGCCCACTACCAGTTGGCAGCGTGTCAGCATTGCCCCGTTGAATTGCAATGCTTATTCGTTGAAGCCAAATAGGTGGCAGTATTTTGATCACGCGTCGCATCGACCAAGCGCTCTGATGAATTTTGGAAAATACGATGAGCTCCCTGTATCCATGGAACAAACGTCTCTACACCAAAAGGCTCAAATATGTAATCACTTCCGAGGTTAGCATACTTGCGCCGCTTGAGTTGCTCCGCCGAAGTTGCGGCGGCGCCAGCCCCCAAAATGTGACGGCGCTACAGTATCTATATTGTATATATGGCGCTATAGTATTGTTTTAATTCTATTTAAACGTTTATTAAAACTTCACGAGTATTGTTTTAATTCTATTTAAATTCGTGCATTTATTGTTGAAATATTTGAAGACGAAAATTGACAATTATTGTTTAATAATATACAGTAGAAACTCGATTATGCTTCCCTCAGTTATACGGATTCGCGATTATCCGGACTATCAACCGCGATCAACAACTATAAGTCAAATTTATACAAGCATGATTTTTTCGCATGGTTGTAGCGCATTTTGCGAATGCCCGCTGGCTAGCTACCATCCTCAAGGAAATCTGTCACCAAGCACTGAACGGCAGCTGTCATTGAGCCAGTAATTCTAGTGAGAGACGTGCTTGTCACGTTTACATATTTAAAAAAATTCAAAGCGTAAGAGAGTGGTGTTATTACTTAGAGACAAAATAAATATTATCGATTTATTAATAAAAGAAGAAACCTGTCGTAAGTTAGCGGATTAGTGTAGTGTAGGGACATCCTCGATAAGTGATATTAAGAATACCAATTCAATTTTGTTGTACATCTGCATATTAGATGGAGAAGACGACAAATCGGAATATGATGATAAACTAAAAAATGAACTTTTAGAAGACGCTTGGTATTGTGCGTTTTTAAAAAAGCTATCAATTGGACAACCGATACCTGGTACTTTGCTATGTGAAAAAGCATTACAGTTAAATAAAAAATAGGCGGTGATGAATCGTCTGTGGCAAGTAGCGGATGGTTGTAGTAAAATTTCGTCGTGGAATTCGTGAATTGGAAACACAAGGTGACAAAATGTCAGCTAATGTAGATGCAGCAAACTTTTTAAAGATAATTTTGAAATGAAATTGAATAAAATTAATTGACTTGGATTTTATTTATAATTCTGATAAAACCGGAAGTCATTACCTTCAACTTCTTTAGCTCCTAGGCGAGATAATTCAGCTCCAGCAAAGCTACTACTAAAGCTACTAAAAAAAAGAGCGAGTAACAATTTCAGTTTGCGCTGTTATCGGGACCCATAAAATACCTCATCGGAAATAAATCAAATAAACCCAGTTGTTATAAAACTATCGTTTCCTATTAATTGACTGGTATGTATGTAAACACTGTAAACTAAAAAATAAGTAACTTTATGTACTATATATGCACAAAATAATAAACACACAATTGCATTGCACAAAACTCGCTTTTTTCATACATTCTATTATGTGGATTTTCGATTATCCGAATGCCTAACAAGAACAATTAGTCCGGTTAGTCAAGTTTTTACTGTATTTGAAAGTTTTAATATGTACTTACACGCTTTTCTACCCAACAGCTCGTATGTATAGACCTATACCTAAGCATTTGATCATTACAAAACATGCTAATTTTTATTTAAATAAATTGACTTAGCTTTGGCACTCATTGTAATTTGCGATGCAAATAAAAACTAATTATTAATTGAGCTTGCTGCGACTCCTGCTCCAAATATATGAGCAATTACAAGAGCTACATAGCATTTAAGTATTTGCTATGTAGCTTTCCTATCAGATGAGGGTGATAGAGAAGTATGTATTGTTACACTACAGTGTGTTTGAATTAGTATTGTTTTTTAATAATATTATTTTTGCAATGCCGCGCGCTCCGTGGATTACATTACAAAATTACAACGAGAGGAAACATTATAGTCATATGCGAATCCCGGACATGAGTAGGTATTGTTTATGTTTATTATTGAACGCAATGGTGCAACTATACTTGGAAGACTTACATCGTACAAGATAAAAGTGATTAACATATGCTAGAAGGCTTTTACTGAATGTTTCATATATTAAGCATAGACAGCAGCTGCAGATGCAATGATCTTGACGTCATGTTTACTCTCGTTTAATCGATATATATTATTCCTGACCATGGTGGGTTCTTCTTTTTACTGACCCATTTGAGCCTAATAGAGGAGTTTGTTTTTTACAGACCTTCAAGTAGAAAAACACTGTAAGAGACGGCAATGTATTTGTCTAATATCATCATCATCATCAAAACATTAAAACTTTTGATATAAATTAAAACATTAAATATAATTGATACTTAAATAAAAATATTTTTTCATTTCTGTCATCTGAAGCTGGCAATGTAAGAAACTCAGTGTGAGCGGTCTTAAAAAAGATAAACTTAAATATTAGCATTGAGGATTTTTTAAATTGCTACTTAACTAATAAGATTTCCATATTTGTATTGTAATAGCTACCAAAAAAAATATCCTCCCTCTTTAAAAGTAATATAACGAATGGCAGACCAACTATTTGCCAAGAACTCTTGAAATATCGGGCACCGTTCTCAATCCACAGTTTCAATTATTTGATCATGGTTCTATTTAGTTCTGTGATCGGATTGAAACTGTGTCAAGTCTCTTGGCTTTGTGTTGTTAAGGAATTACAGTTAATGATAAGACGGTCATTTATATGAACGTTCAGTTGCCTTTAAACATTCCATTATTTTGATGTTTCAGCATAAGATATGCAGTTATCAGAGCCTTCTTGGAGATACATAATCAGTGATTCGTGCATACACGCATTATCTTATAGACAAAAATAAGTACTTTGTGATTATGAAGACAGCTTCAAAACTACATTATAAATTAACAGATGTTTGAAGTATTTTTTGGTAAAATAGAGGCTAGTTTAGTTTTTGAGATAAATTCCCTCTCAATGATGTGTAGTAGTAGCAAAACCAGAACATTGCTAATCTGCCCAATTTTGACAGATTGTCTAGTTGCGTGTGAAATAGATACTTATTTTCCAAGACTTAACTGATTGGCAAAATAACATATAGTTCCTTATTCAATGCGTATTATAACATTATTTTGTAGGTTACCTGATATCCGATTAACTGTGAACTGGTTTTAAGATTTTTTTCATTGTTTTGTTCAATAACTCCTCATTACATGAATGTTTATTAATAGTACATTGTACATCGAGGGGAGAAAACGATCTGTTTCTGTTCGAGAGTTTGTTTGAGCCCGACGCGTAGCGGAGGGCTTAAAGGCAACTCGAGAACAGAAATAGAACTTTCTCCCGAGTGATACATAGTGCTTTATACTACACCTACGAGGAAAATAAAATCATTATACGTTTTCTCGTACTTACCTCGAGACTTCTCAGGCGTTAAGTTCTTTATGACTTCTTGAGCTGCATTTCTTATTTCTGGTGGCGTCATCATTATAAAATTGTCACTTTCACTATCAGATGACATTTTGGAATTTGTTTTAGAATAATTAATAGCGTACTGTTAACATAACAATTTATTAAAAACAAAATTTAACCAAACATAACAAATTGCCGCGCTTTTTTTCTCGTAGTGCAAAAGAAGGTTGCCAACCTCCTTTCATTGAAAATCGAGTACAAATAAAAATCACACCTCTTTTTTCTAAGTATTTGATATAAAACCTTTTTGAGATTGATTTTTTACATGTAAGCAGCTAAAAACAAAAGAACGCTACCAGGGCAGGTATGGATTTTCATACAAAATTCCTTCAATCCGTAGCACTGAAGGAATGAAAATCCATATAACTTTCCCCGCCATACATTTATAAGGGAAAAATGACGAACTTTATAACATGTATTTGAACGAGTAATGAGACCTTTTCTGAGTGGGTGTGGTATAAACAAAATTTTTCATTTCAAGCAATATATAACTGAAATTTTAGAGTAAGTGTAAAAATAATAATAGCGCAATCAGAATAAAAGTGTATACAAATTAATAACGTTTTTGTGGTGTAGTGATAATAGAAGTAACGATTACAAAAGAAACATTTACAAAAGTATTAATGGTTAAGTAGCAGTTGGTGCTGTCAACCTTCTAACATTGTTCTCTTCGTTGTGTCTCCCAAAAACGGGAAGTCGAGGGGTGCAATTTTATTTCTAGTTCTAGTCCCTTATCTTATATAAAAGCTTGCTAGCTTAAAATATATATCTATTATATGTATTATCCAATGGGTACCTAAATGGAATAAAATGTGGTGCAAACAGAATACATCTCTGTAAGATTTAAACTCATTAATCCGTTCAGAAAAAAAAATATCTAATATTTACCGTAGACAAATATGCTGTTATTTAATTGCGCTTCAAATCGCATAATTAGAAGGTGGACACTATTAATTATTTACGAAAATTTAGCTATAGTTTCTATAATTATCGTCATTCGTTCAAAATACCATGAAGCGTATGTCATCAGATATACAGATTCGTGCTAAATTTTAAATCAATCAAACCATTGGAAGTCTTTAAAAACGATATGAAATTATATACTAAACAAATTAATTGAAATATTTTTTTAACTCGTTGTGAAACGTAATAAAATCTTCTGGGGAGCGGGAAAGTAAGCGAGTAAATCAAACAAAGTCTAGTCGGGATGCCTATGGTATGCAGCGCTTAAGGTTAATGTTCTAAACCCCGTCGCGGGCTGGACCTACTCCGCAAAATGGTGTGGTATTTTACGAATTCCCTGGCCACCTTCTTAGAAAATACATTGCGAAACGATGTATTGCATACATTGAAAGTAATGGAAAAACCTGTCAAAAATGTTTTTAAATTATATCCCACAGGAACAACTGATTTCGAGGGATAAAAACTTATCCTTGCTTTATGCTTTACTCGTACACAATTTTATCCAAATCCCTTGAGTCGTTGCGGCTTGACAAGAATTGAAGTTAGGTAATGAAATTTTATAGGAACCGTCTTTTTTTCCGAGATTATTACTGAAAAACTTCTTTTATAATATTAGTGTGATAAGTATAAAACTGAAATATGAATCTTCATTATTTCTTTCTCGTGAACTCATGAAAATAAATATAATCATTATTATTGTTTCAAGATTTAGTCGAAATATTCTTTTAAATCAGGATTATATGTCATTTTCATTACATGATGATTGGTATCGGGTAACGTATTTACCCATGGGGCGCTGGGATAGGATTGCATGCTAAATCCATATTGTCCTAATAAGTAGCATAAGTTGGCAAAGAAAAAATATACACGAAAGTGAGCAGATGTGCTTTCCGTAGAACTGCCAATCTTACACTGCGATCCTCAAATGCTTGTCAAGCTCGGCTCAAAATAATGGCTAACTACTACTTTTGTTCAACGGTGGAGCCTTTAGGCTGTTGATGTTGATGAACCTATTTAACGGCATATCGAGGTCAAAGTTCCTTATCTATTAGTGATAAGGCAACTGGTAATTATATATAATACTAGCGGCCCGCCCCGGTTTAGTATGGGTATTTAACAAAAAATATAAATTAAAAACACAAAAAAGTGGTTATTGTGACATAACTGTCTGTCTGTTATCTAATTGCGGTTTTTTGTAGATATTGATGTCCTCTATAAAATGTTAGTACATCACTTTCCTCTATTGCCAACAATTTCCGCAGCGTACGCGATATAACGTTTTTTTTTCGGTATATTTTTCTCACGTTGGGTTATATTATCGAAGTTTTCAAACGGATTTTTGTTTTTGAAAATATTTTATAGCCTTTGTTTATCAGTGATAGTATACAATTCTAATCGTGAAAGAATTTTTCAAAACGGTTTCGTAGTTTTATGTTTATTCGTTACATACAAAAATACAAATCTTTCCTCTTTATAATATTTGTATAGAGTATACATATACTGACTTATGTTTCACATAGTTTATCAGAATGTAATTCAATATGGTATTGTTTAGTCATAATGTTTTTGGTTCATTGAAATAGAGACGTTTAGTTTGTGTGAGTCAGTGGAGCATTGACAACGTAATAATGAATCTACTTGTGTCATTATGTTTAGTACTATTATTAATAAATAAAAGTATACGTTCAAGTGCAATTATTAATCGAAACGAAGATAATGAATGTCATCTTGATCCAAAGTTAGTGGAAGAAATAGCGTCCTACAAGAATGCTGTAAGGAAAATCATGCACGAAATAATAGAAAATGGTTTCGGTGAAGATATGTATAATCAGTACGTACAATAAATATTTAAATGGTTGTTTACGTTAAAATCTTTCTATTTTGATTTAATGAAACCTTTTGTGATTCCAACCCAGTTTTATTACAAGGCAAAATTAAATATGTAATGCGTCTAAATACCTAGTTTTACGGTTATTATATGTTTTATAAATTTTGCAAAAAATGAATCAGGTCACAAGGTCATGTATATGCTTTCCACGGTGGAGGGGAACATGGTTACAAAAGTGTTTAAAAAAAGCTACTATATAGGAAACCCGACTGCGTTAGATATCTATAGTATATATTATGCCCTACGTATCTCTGAAGACGAAGGTATGTTAATCTGCCAGTTTACATTGTTTGAGTGACCGCAAAGAATGGTAATAATTGAAAAAAAAATACCATATTACAAAATTACAAATATACGATAGGAAAAATTTAAGTCATGTGCGGGATCCGCGTCCATCCGCCCCTTTATCCGGGGCATGCTCTAACCAATTGAGCTAACATGACATGACGTCATAACTCGAATCTTTCCTGCCGTTCATTAACCATCGTATTGGGATGGAGCGACATCTATAGTACCACTTACGTTGTACTACAAACAAGACCAATTTTGCAATTGGTTTTATACTTGTAAATGATGACGCAACCTTATAATTTTTTTTTTTTTCCCCGCTAATGACTTAAAAAAAATTCCTATCGTGTATTTGTAATTTTGTAATGTAATCCTTATAGCAGGCGTTATTGCAATCATAATAATATAAAAAAAAATATCATATTATTCAGATAAAGGCATATAGACAAATACCCTTTTCAGGTAATTGAGTGTTACTTAAAACATTTCAACTGACGTTGATCATATTTAAACGGGATCAGTTTGGAGGTATATTCTACCAAAGAATAAATAATATCAATATTGAATTATCCACTAAAAACCAATACGTCTATATATATAACATAAAATAAAAAAATACGCTTTAAAAATTCATGGAACTTTGAAGTAAAAAAATATATTTATAAAATAAAATTAGTATTATGAAAATAATTAGAAAAAAATATTGGTTTATAAAATAAAATTAGTATTTTTAAAGTGTTTAGACAAAATATTGTTTTTTATCTTCAACTAAATCGGTAGAGTAACCATCAATAATAAAAAGTAAATGCTTCACTGTAGCTGCGCACTCTTAACATTATTGTCAATTTTTGCTACTCCGTCGTATGGAAATCCGCATAATTGTATTACACGGTACCCGTGAATTATTTCCTTTAAAATAAAATAAAAAAAACTGCTATCAAGAATGTCGCAATCACGTTTTTTTTGCAAGTTTGTGATCCTCCACTCCCTAACGTCATGCTCAAATTATTAAATTATTGACATACGCATCAGCATATATTTCACCAATTATTACTTAATCTGATGCGCTCAAGTACCTATTTAAAATATTGTTTATTTTTTTACATTCCTAATTGGCTGCCATAGACGCATGCCTCTTTATACATAGTTAATATATTATGGTTTTGGTACTCATCAGGTCACAAGGTATTCCTCATTTCGTTAATCTGCTACGCTTGAGTAAAACCCAAAACCCTGTATATACCATACTGAATATTTATTTTTTGATGATTCCAGGTATTCCGATTTCATCGATAATTTTGGAGCTCGTCCCTCTGGCACAGTTAATTTAGAGAATGCTATAGATCATATGAAAAACTTATCAATTTCCAACGGATTAAACGATATAACTACTGAAGAAGTAGATGTAAGTATCTTAAATGTAGCGTTAGATTATAACTTGAAGTATCAAAAAAAAAAAATGAAACATATAAAAATATATATCTGTTTATTTATTTAAGGTACCACACTGGGTTCGAGGCCATGAATCAGCCAGAATGATAGAACCTCATGGAAAGAACATAGCAATACTTGGTTTCGGCACAAGTGTCAGCACTCCATTGGATGGAATTACTGCAGAAGCTATGGTTGTCAAAAGTTTTGATGACCTTGAAAAAGCAGACGTAGCAAGGAAAATTGTAGTTTTTGATGCTCACTATATAAGCTATGGAGAAACTGTAAAATACAGATCCCAAGGTGCCACAAAAGCTGCTAAAAAAGGAGCCGTAGCAACCTTAGTAAGAAGTATAACACCATTTTCAATTTATTCTCTGCATACTGGTGCACAATACTATGACAACAATACCCCAAAAATACCTACAGCAGCTATTACATTGGAAGATGCAGATTTGCTGCGACGATTACAAGACCAAGGAAAAAAAATCGTGCTCCAGATCAAAATGTCTAATACGTTTGATGTGACTAAATCGAGAAATTTAATAATTGATTTAAAAGGTAAAACTGAACCAAAAAAGCAAGTGATTGTATCTGGACATATCGACAGTTGGGATGTAGGAACAGGAGCTATGGATGATGGTGGGGGCATGATGATAAGCTGGTTTGTGCCCGTCATACTAAAAAAATTAGGATTTCAACCCAAAAGGACAGTGCGAGCAATTTTATGGACATCCGAAGAACCTGGTTTAATAGGTGCACAAACATATCTTAAACGGCATCTTAAAGAACTGGATGATATTAACTTTATTATGGAATCTGATGAAGGAACTTTCAAGCCTTTAGGTTTAGATGTTGCTGGAACGAATAAAACTCGCTGTATAATAAAAGAAATATTGAAAAATTTCAGTCCTATAGACAAAATGACTAATAGTGGTAGCCCGGGATCAGATATTGTTGTTTTTGTAGAAAAAGGAATACCAGGAGCTTCTTTGTTGAATGAAAATGAACGTTATTTCTGGTATCATCACAGTGAGGGTGATACATTAAATGTTCAAAACAAACCAGATGTTATTGAATGCGCTGCATTTTGGGCAGCAGTATCATACGTTATCGCTGACCTATCTGTTGATTTGCCGCGTACGTGATTATAATAAAATAATGTCTTTATTTCCATTTCCACTCACATAATTTTTCGTGTTGCTGAATATCAATTTGAGGAATAAATAGGCTTTATAATTATTATTTTAATGTATTTGTGTCTTAATATCTGTTTAAATTAAAGTTTGATACCAAATAGTGTATGTTACACAATGCCTGGGTATCATCATGGTAGATGCCCGGATAACACCATGGCAGATACTCTGGCAAGGAAAGGAACAAAAAAACAAGTTTGTGATGACGGAAGGAACCTTTGCAAGCCATCAGCAATGGAAGTACGGGAACTACTACGTCGTCACACCGAGAAAGACTTACAAAACCTGTGGAATTTGAACAGAGGATTGTAAGCAAACAAAGTTAGAGCGTGCCCCGGCTATAGGGGTGGATAGCGTGGGCTTCATTCCCGCACATGACTACCAATTTACCTCTTGTTGCAATTTTGTATTGTAATCCGGAGAGCAGGCGTTATTGCAAACATAACAATATTAAAATTGTAAGGTTGCGTCACCATTTACAAGTTTAAAACCAATTGCAAAATTGGCCTTGTTTGTAGTACAACGAAAGTTGAACTATAGGTGTCGCTCCATCCCCATATGATGGTTGAAGAATGAGAGCAAGAATTAGAGTTATAAGTCATACGGTCATGTTAGCTTATACATACATATATATATAACCAGCTATAAAAATGGAAGCGGTTTTCAATACGACTATATTTGTTTTTTTTTGTTATGTGTCTGTTACCTCATACATTTTACAGGGTGTATAATATAAAACCGGCTTTCAAGGACCGCTGCAGGAAAACACAATTTGTCATAATTTTTTCTGCTTACGGTTTCTTATTTATATCAAACCAAGCGACCATTTACAACATACTCCACTTCAACGCCACAAATATTATTGTAAATAATCTTTAGTAAATTTAAAATATTTTAGATATATAAATGTATTACTATAAAAACCACGTAACTCGTGTTCTCTTACGGAGGCGGCACTGTATCTTATTGATACGAATCTGTACTGGTATGCCTTGTTTGTACACAACGTTCTAGTGTGGATGTACTAATGGTACATACAGTAAAACTATAAAATAAAAATATATATTACTTGAGTAGGTAGTTGCAACTACACTCAAACGATAAGGAAGCCGCGCACATGGTGAGTGGAAAGGTCTGTCCCATGCTATGAAGCTCAAGCTTAAAGCAAAATTAGCCTTAATAATACTTGAGTGAAGAGATTTGAATATCATAATAGCTACTCATACTTTCATTATATTGTTTCAATGTATTCACCCCAACCGCATGTGATTGATAGCAGTTATCAATCTTCTGGTGGTCAGTTAATCATGTACTAGATAGCAATGTAATCCAGACATGTGCGTAATTATGCACATGTGTTTGGTGATGTATTACCGACGTGGGACTGTACACATTGCATGCTAACGGTTGATAAAACATTTTCGTCTTTATTACTTTTATATAATTATCATCACTGGAATATATTAAGACTAAATAATCAATGGAACCAACATGAATTTTCTGCCGAATTATTTTGTTGTTTGGCGTAAAATTAAAACATTTTCACTTGACACGGTTTTTTCTTTAAATCGATGTCTCAGAAATAGGTATTTTATAAATAGGTATACCTTTGTTAAACTGTATTATTCTTTAGTTAATGTTATAGGACCTGCCCGTAGGGTGCCGGGCTAGAATGTCACCCCTCCATCTCTACCCGTGGGTGTCGTAAGAGGTGACTAAGACACAGTAGAAGGTTGGCAGCAGCGCTTTCTGAGGAACTGATATCTCACACTGCAATCCCCCAAGACGCCTACCTTGCGTGGGGATTACCTTTGATTACGTGATGTATGGCACGTTAGTTATTAGTATTAGCAGTGTATTACATTAAAACTAGCTATCACTACTATTTAGTAAAAAAAAACAATATGGCGCATTCCCTCGGGAACTACGTATTCGTACGATATATTGTGTACGATAGGAGGAGTATCTTATCCTAATGCAGGTCCTCAATCCATTTACTAATTAATGAATTATTTTATTTGTAAGCGGTTACGTCTGCGATTGCCTTTATAAAAATAATGTTTTTTCCCGGGACTAGGTTATTCAAATGTAATAATGTGGTTTATGGCATTATCAGCCTAAGCCTAATAAAAACTAGCTCTTAAGTTCAAATGAAAGAACAAATTACCTTGTAAGACAATTACTGTTAAATTGTCTTTCTCAATGTGTCAGAAAAAGAAGGCCAAAGATATAAGTCTACTCGTAACTGGAAATAGCAATATCACTTTTGAAATAGAAAAGTTTTCGCTAAGCGATTCTATCTCAGTTAGAAGTTGGATCTTGTTCAAACTAGACGATCAATCAATCACCGTAGAATCCTTTAAAGTAGATCTGTTTGATAAAACTTGCTTTAACGATAGTTTGAAAATTATGAATGAGCTAGGATGTTATGCAGTAGGTGCATGTAGTTTCATAAAAACTAGCGTATCTAGCGTGACATTAGGCAAAAAATCAATTAAGTTTAAATGTTAATGCTCACTAAGCCACCTTAATTAAGAAAAATACAATTTTATAATTATTGGGTGGCATAAGCAATTTTCAAGCTGATTAAGTAATGTTGGATTAAAGGTTGATTCACATAGATTTGATTTTGTCTTTTTTATTGCTGATAGACTAGTTTTTGACCACTACTTCACCTGCTGGTAAGTAATGATACGGTTGAATGCTGTTCAGGCTATCATATAATTACTGGCTGTTGAGGAAAGTTGCCGGAACACACCGTTAGGTACTTGGCATCAGATTTTCTACTTGAAGGTGATAGCTAGCAGGCTATACAAACTGCCATACTACCATGCTAATGTAACCTTAACATGGTTTAATAATTACAATAGAATTAACTTAACCATGACTCATTACCATGGTCTTACAAAATGAAAATAAATTTACTTAAACTTAAAAAAAAATAACAGTATCGGACCCATTCAGCTCCAAAAATTACATCTCTTAATACCTCAACGCCTGATAATATCTATCTGAATTTGCCCTCCAAGATTTAAAAATGCCCATTCAGCCTCTTCTAACAACACATATAATAAAAAAAAAATTGTATGCGCCGCATAACAGTGACATCTCTCAAAGATATAATAAATTGTATGTGAAAAGTATATTAATAAAATGGTTTAACAATACACGAAAACATATATTTTATTAATAAAATTATCACTGAAGCTTATTTTATTAAAAAGAATGGCTGAACAGGCTTGAATATAATGATATGCAGTAAAATACGTTGTTGAAATGGATTACTTAAAATGCGATTCCCAAGATGCCTGCCAAGCGTGGGGATTATAGCAAATTCTCCCTTAATGGGGGAGGCTGTGTTCAACACTGGACTTTCCGTCTGATACAGAACTCAAATATTATTATGTTTTGGGCAACCCTCCACACTAACAAGACTAGACTTCAATTCAAGTAAGCCCACTTACGTATATCTAAGGGCTTGAATTTGATCAGAACTAACTTAAAAAAATATATTATTCATTGCGTTTTGAAACTTGGTTAACAATTAAGAGGTAATTTTAATGTTTTAAAATAATTACTAATGGCAATTAAAACAACCACATTCTCATTTTTATAATAATTTAATATTGTACGAAATAGTAAGAAGTCAACTTAGCAACGAGTTAAAAGGCAGGCACTAATTCCTCCAGAAGTTGCGAGGGCACGCGCGTCGCAAACAATATTGTACATGCCTCAGATGTGAGCCGACGGTGGTGGAATATCAACAAGGCTTTATAATGGCTCTTTAAGTGCCTAGGAGCGCAGAATAAATAATAGTAGGTGCTAGGAGCTTCTCATGAAATAATGGGAAATAAGTCTTATGTTTGTGTATATTAAATAAAGTTACTCTAAAATGCTGCTTTGTCCTCTAAATTAGATTATATCACGACCTATTAAAAGTGTAGATAACATTGTACGACGGTAAAACAGGCCAAGATAAAGAATTCTTTTATTTGCAGCTCTTTATGCGTTTCTTGTTAAGTCGTTCTCCACCGATCCACTAAACACAACGTCCGGTACAGTCATGACTTACGTGGGTGAGTGGTATTACTACTGAGCGCTTCCGTGCTTCGGAGACTATGAATTAATATGTAAAGAAATGTAGCTCAAGCTCAATAACATCATAATCCGAACCGTATTAACCGCGGCGGATGTGGTGTACCGTGCGGCACAATATTACCTTGACGTGATCAATCCGATGCGATCATTTCTAAGCGCCAAATTAAATGAATTTTGAAGAAAGAGCATCTTAAAAAAAATGAAACATGCACTTTCTTGTGCGTGTGTTTCTTGTGCAAATGTTAATTGTGAACTTCATGAATCGGAAGTCAAAACGGTAACCGGGATAAGACTGCTTAGAAGGTAGGATCCAAGCAGTCCTGTCCGCCTTTTTCTTAAAAAACTAGTCTACAGTCCAGTAATGGCAGTCAATAACTGGATATATTTGTATCCATGAAACACCATCATATGCCTATGAAAATGCCATCCTTTCTTTATTAATGTTTTATATTGGTAGTTTCAATAAACTAGAAGAAAAGCATTTATTCAGTTAAATCTACACTACTACCATAAGGAGGCAACATTTGTAAGTAACTTAAAAACTAATGAACCGATTTGTACAAAATCTTGAATTTTTAATTAAATACCCGTGTGAAGCCGGCGCTGTCCGCTAGTTGTTTATATTTCGCTTTATGTTGTTATACATTAATTGGAGATAAACCATTAACCATACTTAATATATATATATATATATATTATTGTAGATACAATAATATTGAACACGTTTGCAAAGGACCCCTTTAGATACGCATGACAAGACAAAACTGGTTCGTTGAACATCACACACGTGATCGTTTTGCTGAGTCGTCTGATCCTCGATCTGTAACGATCCCAATCAAACACCGGCTTTGGGCTTTGAACGTATTAATAATTCAGAATGGCCTAAATACACAAATACGCTACATTTAACGAACTTAATATACAAATATATTTTGCAGTTTAGTTAGTAGGTTTCAGTATAGGCACAACATAACTTTGAAATCGTTATTCCATAATATGTTTCATATCAATCAACGTTTGTGTAATGGCGTGAGTGTCATGTCCAAATAGTTTTATTATTTGCGCTATATAACAACAAAACATGTCACTACTAAACTGTGCAAAATTGGTTGAAACTTATATTTTCATATGTTACAATCGTACTGCTACTGGACACTAGTCCAGCGAGCAGTGAGCAAATAAGCGAGGCTTTCTGGCAACCAGCATGTTAATGTGTATAAATATATATTTAGAAGATTACTGATGATTGGACAGATGCAGAAACCAAATTTCTAATGAGTTGCTGGCAGGCACTCTTTTTTTAATGTGATTATCTCTGAACAAGCACTATACCGACCTGATGTTAAGCGGACTTACCTCTGCCTGCAACAGATGCATTCCATCACTAGTGACGAATTGCACTGTGCCCGTCGCCCCGGAACATACAGTTGTTAAATCTCATTTGCCTGTAATTTAACTAGCTCTCAAATATTGCAGCCAGAATACACTGTTAAGAATTAATTGCTTAAGAATTAATAACTAAGAGAGATTAACAACTAAATATTATTATGATATGCATTTCACGAGAAAAACTTAAATAGTCCTTAATACCTAAATAGTATTTGATGATGACGTAAACAAGGTTGGATACTTAAGCCGGATCATCTGATTGGTTTTGTGACTTATCTGACGTCAGCTTGAATAAGTAGTCATAAATATAAAGCCTTAAATTTTAACTTTATAAAGGTGAGGCCACTGAACATCTACTTGTGTATAATAACGTAATTATCATAGGATTGTGCCGATTTCTTTTATAGAATGGAAAATCACGAGTTTGATGGACTGATAGATTATATTCACTAAAAGGCATGCAGTTCACAAGCCAGTGGACGTCCATTGAAACCGGTTGAAGGTTAAATTCAAAGCCGACGGTACACAGTCAAATGATTGTAAACATGACACTTTTAAATAGTGTGTATCAGTGCTTAAGGTGGCGTCTGAAGTCGACAGCTCTATACAAAGATCCAACCCTGTCATTGGAATTAAACAACACAATTTACTGATTTGTCTTATTATATCGAATTAATAGCGGCTTACAATCCCGCGTTTGATCGCATTAAATGAATTTACAATAGTAAATTATTAACATGAATTTCAGTAGAGTACAAAAGTGAATGTGTTCTTCTATTTTATCTTTTTTTTTGAAGCAATGATAGTCGAGCAGTTATAGCTATAGACTGCAGTGCCGCAGGTCCGTGGTTTGATACTTACTGCCGGCCTGAGCTTCGCCGCATTCATGTACATGGATTTTACTGGTTCTCAAAGATTGCCGCCGAGACACATTGGAAGGTTTTCCGCTGCTGCCCACCTTCTGGTATATTTATCTTGATCTTGATTGCTTGTTGCAAACCCCACAGAACTAATGGGGAGGACCCCGGCACACCACTGGTAGAGTTACCTACTTTTCCCAAATTGTTTGTTTACTATTTTCAATTTTAATATATATGTGTTATATCTTAAATTTCATTATATTATTTCGAATTTTACTTATCGGTGTATTGCATGGAAAGAGCAGCAGCAACTCTTCAGGCCTACGATGAGTAAGTCGAGAAAAACGGCTCTTAAATCAACTTTATCGCCTTGGTGGTTGACGGAACCTTAACAGAATGTGTTCACTATTGAAACCAAGGGCCAAACCTTTACTATACAGGGTTATTGGAGAAATGCTAACTAACTCTTATGGACCACCTCCGTTTAGCAAAAACACAACATAAGTTCTACGGCTTTACTCAAAACCTAAAATAACTATTACAAAAATACATTATTTTTTCTAGTACTATGTGTAAAGTTCTTTGTCTCTTTGTAAAATACAATAACTATTGCCGCGCTCCCTTTGAATCGATTTTTGAATATTTACATCGAGGAAAGTAATATATCACATGAAAAAAAAATTACAGGCACAAGAGACTCATCATCTCATGCATTTTCTGTCACAAACACATTACAAAAAAAAAACATTTGATTCAACATGTTTGTTAGAACTGACAGAAATCAACTCTAAGAGGTTGTTAACATTTCTCCAAACAATTATTCAGTATTATCATTAAATTTACGTAATTGCATGTATCTAAATACATTTTTAGTTTTCCAAATATTATGTCGTAAATGACATGCTCGCAACAAAATTAGGCGATATTTAATCACAAGTTATACTACTTGTACATGGAATTGCTAGAAATTAACAAGAACTGTGTTTGGGGTTTTAAGGAAGTCATTAGACTTATAATTTTACTAAAAAATACGTATAAACAGGCTTAAAAACTAAATTACTCGTACTTATAATAATAAAGTATAATTAAATTATCAATAATTATAAGTGATGTTTTGTGTCCATAATTACTAGTATTATTATTATTGGGTTGTATGACAACATAATAAAAATAATACGATGATACAAAAACAATGTGCCACATTTGAAAAAAAATATCACAGTAATGTTTCAAAGCAAAAATAAAATTAAATGATCAACATGTATTTATACTATGATGTAATTAGTTTTAGCTTGTAAAAATGTTATTTTGGCGCATCATTGAAAATAAAGTTAAAAGGTCCTTTGACGTAGTTGAGTGAAGTCTGCTCGACCTTCGGTGGAGGGCCAAACCAATCGATCTGGAAGTTCTCCACCAATCGCGCTATGAAGGTTTCCATCTCCAGTTCTGCTATACGGCGACCTGGAGCAACATTTTGAAAAATCAGTACGATTTCGATAAATGACACGAAATTTCAATGAATCAGTACCTATAACCGGTTTCAAAGTGATTGGAACAATTCAAGAAAACAATATTCTCAAACACTATATATTAAGTCACACTAATATACTAATACTATACGACTATAAAGTCACAACCCGTAACCGTATTTGTGTTGTAATGTTTTGGTTTTAGGGTTCCGCAACAAAAGGGCAAAAGATTTAATGAACCCTTTTAATGTGGCTCCTTTTTATCCGTCGCCTATCAGCCCATATTATGTTATGCGTCTCTCGCTCATAAACGGAACGTAGGGTTACACATTAATACACGAGGAACCTGTATTTTAAATATTTTGTGTTCAATAATGACCCAAAATATGTTGGATGAGAAATTCAATAAATAAGTTTTGTAGGATAAATATATATTTACTAGAACACGTACTCGTAATAAGGTAGCCAAAAAAAATCATATTCACACCCTAGCATGTGGGGTGACATCGTCTATAGCACAGATTAGAGTACAAATACTTTTTAAATAATGTTTTTAATATTAAAATTGATGGATGCATATAAATCCCGCACGCGCCTAGCGTAGACATACTTTATTGTTTAAACTATGTCTTCGGCGTCATTTAAAATACACTCGAGAGCAATGAATCCGGGTCACTTAAAGAATCCTAAAAATCTCGGAAACTAAAAATGCTAGGTTAATGCAATAAATTGTATTTAATAGACAATGTAATACTCCTTAAATGAAGGTATTAAAACTTCTTAGTTATTGTAAAGTTATATCATAAAAAAATCAAATTTGAAAAAGGGCCACTTTCGAAGATGGAACTACGAAATTACAGCATTTGGTTTTGCTTTTGTTTGTAATCTGTCATTTATGTGGGTACATAAACCATGTTGATAGTGCTCTATATTCATTATTCAAGCTGAAATTATGTCGCTTACGCCTGAAGAATGCACCAGAATACTTACAATGCTGGAAACCGGCCGGAGTCAGCGCGATACAGCCAGGACTGTCGGTGTGTCGCTGTCAACAGTACAAAGAGTTCTCCGACGTTACGAAGAAACTGGTTCTAACCTACGCAGACCAGGAACGGGCAGAACCAGGTGTACCACAGCACGAGAAGACCGATACTTGGTGAACACCATGCTTCGAAATCGCTTTCTCACAGGAACTGAACTCACCAATCAGTTTCGACGCCTCGGAGGAAGTAACCCAAGTGCATGGACAGTAAGACGTCGGCTTGCTGAATCTAACTTAAAACCCCTTAGACCTGCAAACGGCCCTAAACTGGAGCGTGGGCATCGTATTTCGAGACTAAGATATGCCCAGGGCCACGTAAATTGGAGTATTGAAGATTGGTCAAAAGTTATGTTCTCCGACGAATCAAAATTTATGCTCTACAAGCACGATGGAAGACACAGAGTGTATCGAAGACCAGGGGAAAGATTCAAGCAAGCATGCATCGAAGAAAAAGTAGCCTACGGTGGTGGGTCTGTACTTGTGTGGGCCGGAATTTCTTCTGAAAGTCGCACAGAGCTGGTGATCATAGAAAACGGCTCTTTAACTAGCGTAAGATATGTGGAAGAAATCCTCAATGATCACGTTGGTCCATTTATGGTCAATTTAGGTGAGGATGCTATATTTATGCATGACAATGCCCGACCTCATACAGGTAGGATTGTGAATGACTACCTTCAAGAGATGAACATTACTCGTATGGAGTGGCCAGCGCGCAGCCCGGATATCAACCCGATCGAGCATGCTTGGGACGAGCTAGGCAGATGCGTAAAACAACGAAACCCTCCCCCAATCACGCTTCGTGAGCTCAAAATTGCTCTCACAGAGGAATGGGAGAATATTCCCCAAAATCGTATAAGGAACTTGGTGTACAGCATGCCAAACCGCGTAAACGCAGTAATGGAAGCACGAGGAGGCAATACGAAGTATTAAAATTCAAGAAAATCGTAATAAAGTTCAAAAATTTCATGTTTCCTATTTTTGTTTTAAGGAGAGATCAGCAGTTTTTTTCTTTATGTAATTTTGTGTTAATAAAATGTATGGTGACTCATATTTTTTTTACTTTCATTTAAGGAGTATTACATTGTCTATTAAATACAATTTATTGCATTAACCTATCATTTTTAGTTTCCGAGATTTTTAACATTCTTTAAGTGACCCGGATTCATTGCTCTCGAGTGTATATACATATTTAAATATATAAAAATATATACAATTTTATATTTTTGAAGCGCTCGTAGCGAAGTTTACTTAGCTGTTCTCAACCGATCAGCAAAGTTAAGCAACGTCGCCCGCGGTCATGAGTTGGATGGGTGACCGCTAGTGACATTACTACTGAGCGTTTCCGTGCTTCGGAGGGCACGTTAAGCCGTCGGTCCCGGTTGTCGTCTTAGGATGGCAGTCGTTATAGCATGGTGATAGGGCATTTTGCGAATGCCCGCCTGGCTAGCTACCACCCTCAAGTAGAAAATCTGTCGCCAAGCACCTAACGGTGTGTTCCGGCAGCTGTCCTTGAGAGCCAGTACTTCTAGGTTAGCCTGAACAACATCTTCGACCACATCATCACTTACCATCAGGTGAGATAGTGGTCAAAGGCTAACCTATCAGGCACAAAAAAAAAACATGTATAAGTAACTTGCCTATGCAACTCCGCACTCCAAAGCCAAAAGGACTGTGCGCGAATGGATGGGCGTGTCTATAATGAAGCGGATCATCTTTCTCTACCAGCCATCGTTCTGGGAGGTACTCCTTTGACCTCGGAAAGTATTTCTCCATAAGAGACATATCGTGGTGGGCAAAAGCGACTTGCATCTGAAAAAAATACGATACGATTATCACTAAAACCAATGTTTTCCAGACAATCTTTGGCTGGATAGAGAATACATTTTTTGAGCAAGGAAGGTGGTGTAAATCTCTTGTAGCATTTGCAAATACGTAATATAAATGGATGTATTACAGTATAAATAAACAACATAAATTGTGTACATAAATATCAACTTAAAGTTGTATTACTTATTATTATTATATACTTAATATATTATAAATGGTATAATATATTTTATCATAAATATTTTACGAAAGAGAAAACATTTAATCAAAAAAGTAATTTAAAAAAATCAGAGAGCAGTAATAATTGTATTTATTGTAATAAATAATATTAATTATTGATTAAAATGTGTTGGGCACTTCTAATGGTGATAGGGAGTGCGTTCCATAGGCTCACAATCTGTGCAGAAGAGGACGATTCATAAATTTTAGTATGATGAGCTGAAGACTGAAGAAGAAGGTTATGTGATGACCTAAAAGAAAAAAAATGGGTAGAGAGTAGAAACTAAAACATGCCCTTAAATTAAGAGGAGTTGAAGGATTAAACAATATGTCATAGAGAAAAGTAAGTATACGAGTATTCCGACGAAGACGTATGGGGAGCCACTTGAACTTAGATCGAAATTGGGAAACGTGACCACGTTTCCCAATTTCTTATTATATATTATTTTGAGATCAGGAGAACTGGTGAGAGCATAGTCAAGTATTGAAAGAAGGGGAGATTATGCAAGTGCAGTTTTGGTAGCAGTGGGCAGGAAGTTTCTATTAAGGGATGACCTGAAGCAAATATTATTTGCCTCGACGATTGTAGTTGAGGTTCCTATGATAGACAATTATAAATTATGATTCTAAGTTTTTTTTAATTGTGAGCTATATGGAATGGAACCTAACGTTCGCAAAAATTAGTTTTTGCAAAATTGAGAAATCTACTCGTGAGACCATCCTGGAACTGCCTATGACTATTGCTTGAGTCTTAAAAGGATTTATTTTGAGACCATAAGACTTATTTCAGTTTTCATTACCACGTAATTTAGCATTAACTGTATCAACAGCTTCATCTAAACGGTCTGGTAGTGCCTGCGAGTAAATTTGAGATGGTAGGAGAAGTAAGAGGTAAAGAAATAGAATTGATAAAAACTGCAAAGGGAAAAGGAGAGAGAACGCCTTGTGGGACTCCAGCATTCGTATCACACGAAGGAGAGAATATTTCTCCAAGGCAAATACGTTGCGGACGCCCAAACATGTAACAATTACTCATAAAAAACAACAGATATTTCGGTACTTAAATATATCACTACTGATAAGGCACAAGGCAGTTGTTAAAACGCTAACGATGAACAAGAAGCGAGTGGAGCTAGAAACGAGTTGGCGAGCAGCAAGTAGCGAGTGTGTAGTTCTAATAGTTTTGTCGCTGTGTGCCACGAGTGTGACGGACTGGTTTACGAATCTACCGAGAGAGAGAGAGGTCTCGGCAAGTATTCTGACCACCAAGCGAGCATATTGTGACGAGTGAGAAAACTAAATTTGATAACTTACATTTGGTGGTATCCTGTACCCAAGCAAATTATATTCCTTGGTTGTCTTCCTAAAGTTACCAGAGGCAATGGGCATCATCCTCAAAGACTCTTTTAAGCAAGCCTTTAGATAAGGTTTCTTTGGTTCATTTGATCGCAATTCTTCTCTTAGTTTATTCTGTTTGTCTGGATTAACGGCCAGCAAATACAAGGTTGCTGCTATCGTATTTGCCGCCTGAAATACAAATTACTATAAAAAATATAGTGTCGTAAATACAATCATACCATCACGATTCCTCAGAAAAATAAAATCCCATGCAATAGAAAGCAAGTTTATTTAATTGTACCGTTCACAGTTCCGCCTGCTACATATTTTATTTTGTAAGATAAAACTCATTAAAAACCCAACCCGGGAATCAAACTCAGGACCTTGAGATTTTGAAGATCTCAAACTACAAAAACATATATTTCTATAGTTATAAAGGTTGTCTCAGTAAGAATCCTCTTTTTAATTTTAATAAAAAAAAAACATAGTTTTTGAGGGAGACGTTAGCGTACACAAGTCTTATTGTCCATAACCGACCCAGTCTCTTCAAATTTTTGTCCACTCTTCGAATGGTTCACACATTAGATGCACTTTCTCGACTGCAAAATCTTCAAAGTTTGCGAGCGGTCTTATATATTTGATTAACTTTCCAAATTTTTGTAATAAATTTTAAAAATTACATAGAGTTGTTCATTCGTAAAGCGCTCCATTTATAATAATCTGAATATATGTTACAGCTGCTAAATTTATTACCACATGCACAAAAAAAAATAACACTAAATTTAAAAGTGTACTCTTACTTAGAAATCGTTTATATATAAGTCGGTTATATAAAAAAAATCACATGTGAGTTGAGCCTCGCTCTTTATGGGTTTAGCATTGCATAAACATGTTTAAGCAAATATCTTTATTGATTTACACATGGAACTATATAATAAATTGGTATTTTCAAAATATTTATTTTACATAACATACCGCAATTTCAGATTCGGAACTAGTTTAGTTTTTGAGACCCTATAACAAAAATAGTCTAAAATTTACTTCAATGACGTACCACTATTAATTAATATATCCCATTATTTTTAATTTCTATCATTTACTTAATGTCAATGGTAAATAATGGTAATAATAATGGTAGCGGAATATTGGATTAGTTTTGTAGTAATTTTAAGTTTTTTAGTTAAATATGTTTATTTTAGTCAGAAATAGATTACTTTTCTCCCTAGTACTTATTGTCTACTTCTATATGCATCTATAGGTCAAAGTTTTACATAAAATAGTAGATGTTTAGTATTGTAACTTCCCACTAAAATTCGGATATACGTATATACGGACGGATAGACATACAGCGGTATCTCGTCAATAGGGCCCTGTTTTGCCTTCTGGACATGCCCTTAGAAACCCCATATCACCGGACATGGAGCATCTCGTATTGATCAAAAAAATAAGTTCATAGACAAATATTCATATTTCCACCATATTGTGATAAACTTACTGTGTCAACACCAGCAAATAACATATCAGAAGCCATTATTATAGCAAAATCTTCATTTATTTCTAATAGTTTCTCCAAAACTCCCTTTTCATCATCCGTTTTGTTTTTAGTGTTGAATTCTTTTACTGCTTGATCGATAAAGTGTTTCGAGAGCCTAACAAAGAAAGAACAACATATTAATATAGTTTTTACCCGGTTTCATGAAGAAACTAATTATGGCGCTGCATATTAATACTCCTCACTTGTACACTATGGACAGTATATAGTGTGCAAGTCATGATTTGCAGCGCTACCTTCAATTCGTTTCTTTATTAAGCCGTTTTATACTTGTACTCATACATGTTGAATATACTACTGATGTCCAATGGGCTTTCAGCAGCGCCAAAGCTATCCTTGAATTGAATGGTCTGATATACGACCAATACCAAAAAACCCGACAGTATGACCATTAATATTATCAATCCTTGGCAAGCATTTGACACGCAGCAAGTTCATTTGACACCGTTCGTTTGCCATCAAATTTCTTTTTAGCAAACGTTAGTGCGAGCAGCAACCTTGGTAAAGTTATTCAAGCAACGCAGCTGAAATATACTAACTACAGTAAAGGTACAGTAATATATTTGAGATGGGATTAGCTTTCTATCGGACAATAGGCAGACCACCAGGCCTGTATACTATCAAATAATTGGCAATATAATGATAATATAGGATTTGTATGATCCTTATTTAATATTAGATACACTAGAGAAAGTTTTTGTGCACTATGTTGATAAACTTTTGCTTAAAATATCATCTATTATAAAGTCAACACTTACGTCTCTTGTAATTTATATTGTTCCATTGCTTTCTTGAAAGTTGGCGTTGCAAAAAGTTTCCAAATATTTGGTTTAAACTCAAGTTTATCAGCTAATATAAACAGTTCATGCACGCATTTGATAAGTTTTTTGGCAGGAGAATCCTCTGGAAGGTTTGGGTCTAGGCATCCAAGTCTGCATCCGAGGGCTACTACTCCAATGGATTCAAGAGACCACAGATTCATTTCTTGATCAAATTTACCTTTGAGCATATTTCTTTCGTCTCTTTGAGATTTCATTCTGTTATATTCAAAAGTTTATTATTAGGATTTATTTGCCTATTTAATTTCATTCTTTCATTTAAAATACAATCACAGTTACACGATGCACCAAAGTTAAATAATGTTGAATACCTTTCTATCATATCCATGGCCACTTCGTTCAAGACGGAAGTGTAAAGTTTGATGGTCTTAGGCTGCAAAAGAACAGGATTAACTGTGGAACGTAATTCTTTCCACTCATCGCCATGACTGAAAAAATAAATTTATACTTCTTATTTGTGAATTGTAAACTTTATATTAGATTGTAAGTGACACAACAGTTTATCTATAAAAAAGAGCAAATTGCATCTAAATACAACACTTTAAAGTTTAGAATTACATGCAAAAATTTATACCGATAATACTAGGATTGACCTCAGAATGTTGGGATCGACTTCAACAATTTATATTACTGCGTATAGGATTCTTTGATCTATAGAAAAATATAGCTTTCTCTTTTCTGTGATTTGATACAGCTATCAACAATAGCGGTCGATCGATGAAAAAATCGTTACTACGTGGTAGTCTAGATTTTAGAATTATTGCAGTTAAACTTATACTGAAGTGAAAATATGTGGTCGTCAGACGTTAGTAAAATTTAAATTGTTACATTCAAAATATATACTGAACCTAAGCAAAATAATTTTAATACGTGTGATTTAGAATTTATTATATCACTTTATAGTATCTTGATCACTTACTGAAAAATATAATTATACCTGGTATCTGCTTACAAGTCTCAAATAAAAACTTACTCTGTGATCAAACCCGTCGGCCTTCCGTGTTTATGTTCTTTTTTTGTCTGTCTGTAATGTTCAAGGGTTCGAAACCCTGGTCGGACAGGAAGCCAATTTTCACCTCTAAGGACCTGTGATAGAAATAAAATGTGACAGGAGCGATCACTCAATTAATAAGATTTGTAATTATTGTAAAAACAATTTATGTACATACATGAGACTTAACAACTTTATGTCTTATTGTTTTTAGGCGCAGTGCATTTCGCCACTACGAAAAAATGCATATGTTATGGGCAGAGGTTACCCTTACTTTGCCTCAAGGTCTACCCTGTACCTGATCGAACTTCCACTACAATTCCAAAATAAAAAAACTTAGTGGTCTTAATTTTCAGTTTTATTGCAATTCGCAGTTTTGCTGTTTTTTTAGTTGCTACTTTCGTATTTGTACTTCAATGAGAATAAGTTTAATGTTCTATCAATTTGTACGATAGAGCATAAAAAGCACATATAAACCAGTTACTAGGTGAATTCCAGCTCTTTTTATTTTCTAATAATTTTTAACAATAGCCATCTTATTAGTACATATATTTGAAAATACCCAATGGATATCTATTACGGTTCAAAAGATAGATCCCTCTATATATATGGAGGTCGGATAGAAAAGGTAGGCCCAGTAATAGGTATTTTATTTATCAGCATCTCCACATTCCAAAAATAAAAATAGATGTCCATAATTTGGGACTGTGCTCAATAGATGGCGCTAGACTAAGTTCCTATAGCACCTATGTATACCTACTTGTCAGACAACAGCGAAACTTGGGTTTTTACAGACATCCTGCCTACCCCTTTAGAGAATTCGGTAATGTAATCCGCAGAGCATGCGTTATTGCTAAAATAAAAATATTTAAATTATAGAATTGCGTCATTACTTACAAGTTTAAATCTAATTACAAATATTAGTCTTGTTTACAGTATAACGTAAGTTGAACTATAGGTGTCGCTCCATCACCATACGATGGTTAAAGAACAAGAGGACAAATTATAGTTATAAATCATATGTCATGTTAGCTTAATCGGTAAGAGCATGCCCCGGTTATATAGGTGGGTGGCGCGGGTTGAAATTCCGCACATGACTATAATTTTTCCTCTCGTATTTTTGTAATGTAATCCGCAGAGCAACCGTAAACCTTGCAATAGCAAGAATAAAAATATGAGAACGTTTTTTTATGTTTATTTTTATATATACAATATATGTTTATTTTTATATATACCTGTGAGGAACTTTCCGCGTCAAATAGAAATATTATGGGTTCCATTCCGATGACAGCATCGAATCGGACAATAGGACCGTAAGTGTCATATAACATATTTGTTAGCTGCAATCCGTTCATTTTGTGTAATGAACCTGTAGAATAATAGGAAGTTAAATTTATTAAAAAAAAAAACAACGTCTTGAATATTTTTACAGAGATTTATAAAAATATGCGAATATCTTTATTTGACAATATGTTACAGGTAAATTGTTTATCCATTGGCTCCAAACTAGTGTTGTCTGTGTTTTAGAGGAAAAAACTTCTCCCTTAGAAATTATTCATATCTTAAGCATGCCATAACCCAGAATAATAATGAAGGTAAAGTTTAAAATAAGTAAAAAAATAATTAAATAATAAATTCAGTAAATACACATCAAAATATAGTCACAGTAAAAATTTTAAATTAAATTTAATTCAATTTATACTCGTACTATCCATATCAATCCTAGATAATAACATTCAAAAATCACAGTTGTAACCATAAACTTTGCTTTTTGCATGCCCATATCGTTCTCATTTGAAATATGACCCCATATGTAAGAAACTGGCTCATTGAAATATAACTCCATATGTTGTAAACTTTTTTTAATGTTTTTGTGACGGGACAAGCCCGAGGCCCACCTGATGTTAAGTGGACTAACCTCTGCTTATAACAGATCATTTCGTCAACGATGAATTGCACTGTGCCCGTCTCATGTGCCTGTAATTTTACTGGCTCTCAAGGATTGCTACCGGAACACACCGTTAGGTGCTTGGTGACAGATTTTCTACTTGAGGGTGGTAGCTATCCAGGCGGGCATTCGCAAAATGCCATTCCACCATGCGGTGAAGCTCAAGTCAGCGGCGGGATTCGAACAATGCCACTGAGCTTCAAAAAAGTTCACTTTGTAAAGCCAGTCTCTCACATACAAAATCACAATCGGAACACCATAAAATATAAATTATATAGATGAAAACGTTACATTTACATAAATAAAGCGTCTTTTATAATAATATCATCAGTGGTATCATAATAAAATTTGTTAGCCTTGTCATTATTATCTTTATATTGTCATTGTTGCTGTTCTTGTTTATTCTATGTTTTGTAACAATTTTATTACATTTTATTGGTTGTCTAAATACTTTTATTGTAGTAGCTGTAGTCTTGTGTATAGTTCGCAGTATTTTGATATACTTAAGTGGTATTATTACTTCATATTTTTTACGTAGCATGTGATACAGGCACTCTATAGAAAATACTTTGATTTCTTGAGTACCCTGTATTTTCCGGTTACACTGCCTAACATTACCCTGTCAATATCCTTATACTACAAATCTCATAAAGATAATAATAAAAAAGATTCTCATACCGCCTGGAAGGAACTGATGTAAAGGGCCAAAGATTGGCAAGGACTTGGGCCCAGGAATTTCGCGCCATGTTTTTAGTTGTGTTTGCTCATCATCAACTTTCACTGATGCTGCCGTTACCTGTGACCTGTAAATATGTGATTTATCTTACAAAGATGATTTTTGAATAAACAATTATAATATATTATATATAATGTTAATTAGAAACTTTGTATTACCTTATATTTATTTTATTGATTGTAGACAACAACCTAACCGGGCGTAACTTCATTGTTTGCATTTTTTCTTCCTTGTCAAATCTTGAGACATATAATCACAACATAAAACAAACGACAACTACCACATCAATTCACCACAATAAAGTGTTTCATATACAAGATAAGATTATTTTGTACTTTATCTATCTACGAACTGAAAATAGCAATTTTCAAACAAAAACAACACGCTCAAATATGATAGTATATCTGTTTTTAAATTGAGTGTTTTATATGTTATCTTATTTCACTGTACTAGAATTAACAACACTTTAAACATCACGCATCAATCCACGCACAACGAGAACGTATCAAACTCAACGTAGGTAAGTACAATATTTTAGCCTTGGCATGTCTTGTTAATGATAGACAATTTTGATAATTCACAACGTTATTATCCGGTAAAATTAAAAAGTCTATGCGCGTGTACCGATTGAAATCAGTTTAGCTATACAACTGGTTAGTAAGAAGGAATGCTAGTTCCCCCTTCCCATAGCCTTATGAAATAGAAGTACATATGACGTAACATTCATAAGTACAACGACTCGTCTATATATAGAATTACAGCAAACATTGGATGGTTAAATAAACTGCCGTGTAGTCTGGAAATATTAGTGTAGGTATTTTCTTTTCTATCTATGAAAATGTTAGATTGTGTTTTGTAGAGTGAAAGTCTATACATCCACGTTTCGCTACATGTGTTTTAGTCCCAATGATACAAGGACAGCCTATTTATTTTAAAGCGCAAAGTTCCAGACTGTACAGACAGTAAGAAACAGCTGCAATGCAGCTATAGAAGTTACCGAGTCATACTACGTTGCGTTTATCTTCGTCAGAAGGGTATATACCTAATTTTTTTTTTTACCTGGTGATTTCTGATGATGTATATTTAAGATTATAAGATAGAGCAAAAAATGGACCTTCAGACACGTTGCAGCATCTTCTGGAAAGCGTCAACACCCCTTCAACTAACCTTTAGACATGTTTGACCACTTCGACTCGTTACGATTTATTTTCCAAAATACGAGTATATAAATCTTTGGGCCAGATATTGTTACTTGATTCAAAGAGTACTTTAACATTTGCGCCTGGTATTATTAGAACTGCATGAAGCGAGACAGCGTTTTGCCAGATAGTGTATTTAAAGTGCATTAAAAATAGCTAGTTATATAAAAAAAACACTAATAATTGATGTAAAATAAAATTAAAAAATAGTAAAATTATAAATCCCAAGAGAAGATATGAATATGAATACAAAAACAATTATGTATATTTTATTATGTTATGTTGTAGAATATTTTTATTTATCCATACTTTTAGTTCATTTTGGAAGACCATTTTGATTTTTCCTGTACACTGGCTGTTTTATATATGGTACGACCCCTCTTACAGCTATACATATCATTATTGACTTGGATGCACCGAGACATTGACTGACTGCCGTTTTTCCTCCATCGACCTTACATATGATATAAATAACTCTTATTAATATATATAGTCTAAAAGATAGTCGAATAAAGTAGTTTGCTTTCAGATTTATTACCTGTATATTTCAACTCAAACTGTTGAACAGTGAACAGTGTACTGGAAACATAAATGACAATAGTTACGTAACATGATATGATTCATATTACTCGGTCTCACTCGGTGCATCCAAGTGAGTGTTCAAATGAATTAGTGTGATAACATAGTAATAGTTTTATTCAAATCAAATAAAATATTAATTTTAAAAAAATATCCATCAAATCAATTTGAGATAAGCAAATACAAAATTGAACCGTAATTTTGTAATGTAATCTGCGGAGCATGCGTTATTGCGAAAATAAAAATATTAATATTGAACCGGCCAAGAGGCAGTCGAGCCTCACGCCAATAGGGGTTTCGTAACGCAAACAAATAGTCCTCCTCCTTGCGTCGTTATCCTCAAAGCTGAGGGTCGTGATACCCCGTGGAAATCACATTTTTTTGATAATTTGTAGCTTCCTGTTCCTGTTTTTGGCGATGTAAATGGCGTCAGGAATACTGTTGTCAAGGGTTGTGCGGATTTGGTCTGTCCATCGCATGGGACTGCGACCTCTGGGGCGTTTCCCTTCTATCTTCCCAGTGATAATTAGTTTTTCAAGGTTGTCGTTACTCTTCCTAGCAATTTGGCAAAATACTTCAGGACTCTTTGCAAACAGACGCTGTACAGCCTATCTTGATCTTTAATTCACGCAGGATGGATTTATTTGTGTGGAAGGCTGTCCAAGGTATCCTAAGTATTCTCCTCCAACACCACATTTTATAGGCATTAATCCAGTCCCGGTCTACTTTTTTAAAGTCCAAGTTTCAGCGCTGTTAAGACGCCAAACAGATAGAAGTATAACAAAAAAAAATTTGGCGTTGATCACAGTGCAAAAATTACTTGAATAAGCCATCGTTTTCAGTAGCCGATGGTTATAAAGTAGGTACTCTCTCTTAGAGCATAGCTAAATTTGGGATTTTTGATTTGTTAACCTTTAAAGATAGACTTAGACAGTGATGGTCTAAATATGACCACAAAGACAGGCCCAATTTCTTTTTTTTTTTTTAATTATTATTTATATCCGTATATATGTACTAGAAAAATGATAGACGAAGACATCTGATATGCAAAGTTCCAAAAAGTTTTCTTTTGTTACCTTTCTTATTCTGGAGCCAATGAATTTCTAATCCAATATTTATATATCAGCTTGTAACTCAATTCCTAATATCACAGACATACAGCGTTTGAGTCTTGTTAATAGGTTTTCGTTTTGCCCTTTGGATATGAAACCCGTATATTACATTAAAATAATGGGAAAAATAAAACATAAACATAGGATTATGCATTGAAACATGGTTTTATATAAATGTACGATGAACATTAATGTATTGAAGTAAAATAAGGTTTCCTAGGGCGCAATTATTTTTTTTTCTATGTATACACGTTTAAAATGGTGATACATTTTACAAATAGTCGACTGACTAGCAATCTTTCAACAAGCACCTTATGATGTGTTCTGGCAGCTTTTCTTGAGGGCCTGTATTTCGAGGCTTTTAATACCTTAGACGCAACGTCACTTAACAATGAGTAAGATTGTTAATAGTTTACTATTAAAAAACCAAAGCACACTTAACTAATTTCTTCATATAATTGTAAAATGTTATAAATAACATTATTTAATTTTCTCCGCAGAATGAGGTAACACAGACGATCTCCCAAAAGTGTATGACGGCTAATTCTCTGAAAATTGTTCTCTATGCCTGGATAACTCATATTGTAAATCCGTAACTTTGCCTCATGACGTATTAAAGTATACAATAAATTTAACACATGGCTTTGTACAGCCAAGTTTTCGTGTTATCCAAAGTATAATTTGCAATTTATGTGAATTACAAAACTTTTCTTGTATTTTATGACTTATAAATTACAGCGCAATTACAACGAATTTAATGTTATAGTAGATTGTATTATAGGAGAGAAAATTTAGCAGTGAGGGTGCTATTTTGACATGAGAACGTAGCGATGGATTCGAGTAGTCATCGTCCAATAAATATATATTGCAGATATTTGCGACCAAGTTTGTTCAATGTGGCTGAAAGATATAATATCATGTACTCTTCTTTCAACTGACCGCATACAATGTATAAATAAACTCGCCAAGTGCGAGTAAGGATTTGTTTTTTTAGGGTCCGTAATTTTGCAACAGCCCAAAAAAGAAGGTTATATTGAGCACAGATTCAAAACTATATTATAACCCAGGGATTTCAGTATTTGTATGTCAAAAAAAACATTCTGAAGTACCTAGTGTAGTAATGTTTTCTTAGGTTTTCGCGATTACTATACATAGTAATTAAACAACTTTAAACGGTTTGAATTGCGGATATTTATCACTATTGTGACTTTGCAGTGATAGCGGTCACCCCGTGACCACGATCACTGCAAAGTGTTTGAAACGTAGAGTCAAAAATAATGATAAATACGCGATTTAAACCGTTTAAAGTTGTTTAATTACTATACCTAGTGTAGTTTTTAGGTTAGAGTCAGTAAAATGGTCTAAGATACAGATGTATCTTAGACCATTTTACTGACTCTGCACGATGTCCGAGCACAGATGTGCTAGGACACACATTTTGTAAAAATTCTTAGGTTTTGGAAACTCATACAAATAATCTAATTTTATTTCAAACTCATATCAACTTTTGAGGTCAATTTTTTAATAGAATATTTAAATTTCAGGTTCCTATGGACAGCGAAATCTCAATGAGAGGGCCCCAGTAACTTTTCGTTAAACTTTTTGTGGAATTTTCTTAACTCATAACTCATGCTTAAATATCATAGAGAAACACCTGTTACTTTGATCACACTTAATGAAGAACCAACAATAGTTTTCAAATAGAGTGACGTATTTTATTATATATTGGTGTCTCTTTTGTTTAGATTATTTTTACGGAACAAGCTCGAGGCCCACCTGATGTTAAGCGGACTAACCTCTGCCTAAAACAGATGCATTTCATCACAAGTCACGAGTTGCACTGCGCCCGTCACTTTGAGGCATTGTTGTTAAGTTTCATGTGCCTGTAATTTCACTGGCTCTCAAGGACTGCTGCTGGAGGTTAGGTGTTTGGCGACAGATTTTCTACTTGAGGGTGGTAGCTAGCCAGGCGGGCAATCGCAAATTGCCCTGCCACCATGCAAAAAGCCAATGACATTAAATTACATTGATAAAGGCACATTATAGTATTTGTATGAGAACCTACAAACATATTACATGGGCTTGATTCAATGCCTTTCGTTTTTTAATTGAATCCTTATTCGTACCATACCTGTAACGGTAAAACAGGTAAATAATATTGTTCCAAATATGCAGTACATGTCACCTCACTAATATAAACACATAAATATTGGTAGTCGTGGGGTGCCAGGCTAAAATGCCACCCCCCTCCCCCCCATCTCCACCTGTGGGTGTCGTAAGAGGCGATTAAGGTTAACAAAACAGACTGCGATCCCCAAGCCACTGTGTGGCCCAAGTGGTGATTATGGCCAACCCCCTGAAATTAGGGGAGGCTGTGTTCAGCAGTGGACTATCCGGCTGATACAGAAGTATTGGTAAGCTGCTCAGTTGGAGAATTTTTCAAATTAAATTTGGCGTGGAACAGTAAAACAGTCTACGTCAATGCTATTCTATTATATACTTCTACGAGTATTTCTAATTATAAATATACAGCCTTACTTATAAACGCTACTTAAATTTTAAACATTACTTAGCCGCTGATTAGCAAAATTCCTTACTCATAAACGCTACATAACTTTATCCACTACCTAAGTACTGCTTAAATCAGCTGTCAATTTAAACACCGTCCCACCCCTGTTTAAATTTTAAGTAACAAGATGGCGCCCATATTTCTGATCAGCTGATTTAGTTACGAATGAGGTTATTGTTGAGTAGGCACACAAAACTATAGACAAACATACCCTGTAAAAAATCTTCTAAAATATATCAAGTAGAAACATACATTGGATGATGAAATAAATATTATGCGTTCTTTTCGCGATCTTATTAAAGAGTACACCGCAGCTACAAACCTGACATAAGAATATAAGGACTGGGCCATATCTTCCTATTGGACGTAGTTAATAATATGCAACTTGGAAAATAAATAATGTGCCCAATGTGTATGGTGTATGTAATGTTATGATATGAGCCAGCAGAGTGTCACGTCTATGCACGTCTGTGAAGATATTGCAATTGTATTGGCTTCCAAAATACATAGAGAAGCTACTGCAATTAAAAAACATCTTACCAGCATGCTTTTAGTACGAATTTTTAGGAGTCGAAGTATTCTTATTTTGTATTAATGGTCTTATTTAATAGGGTGCGAGCCTATTACTACGTACTAGACTACTTAGACCATGATATAAACTCATGATAACGCTGAAAGCTATTAGAGGACCTGATCAAACTATTGTGTTGTTTCATCCAAACTCACAGGCCGACAAAACGTGAACAGAAGACAAAACACATTCACGTAAACTTTCGCCTTTATAATATTAGTGTAATTTAAGGAAGCGTTATAACTTATAAAACAAAATAAAAGAAAGGTTGGAAACTTGGATTCATAAAGAAATACGTAGACACAATCGGGCATAGAATTCATTTCGGATGGAAAAATATAACTTCCAGCGGGACTTGAACCCGTAAGCCCAGAAACCGTCCTAGTGCTTTTCCAATTATGCTATGGAATCGGTTGCTGGCCAATATAACTCATACAATATTATTGCACTTTGAATTTACCATATTGCGAAATAAAAACCCGCTTCAGAAGTCTCCAGTACATCTAACAATATGTACGAAAATTAGTACCTACAAAGAAAAGTATTATTTTTACTTTTTAATTTCAAGATATTTAGCACTAGATACATGCTATTTGGCCATTTAGGTCATTCATAATAATTTTTAGTACAATGTTGTCAGTTTAAAATACGTTCGACCTCATTATCCATTGCTTAGCTAAGCAGGTGCTATGTAGCGTTTATAAGTAAGAAATATTTAAACATTACTTAAACACTGTTTAGTTATCCATTACTTAGCAACTACATAGCGATGTTTAGGGGGATAATTTTTAAATATTCTTTGATGAAAAAATATCTAACTGCTACGAGTTACACTTACTTCGACCTCTTCATATGTCAGTTAACCTAAAATTATTTTAATAAAATTCTACATTTCAGTTTATTTAAGGCTTTATAGAAGCTTAAACTGTATGACAGTTTACGTTCACAATATAAAACAGTGGAGAAAAGAAAATTGAAGTAACTTACGAGGCTTAGAGTGCTAAAGTGTGGATTAGGGGTGAGAAGTAATCCTGCTTTTCGGGGCATTTGTTTGTAAGCTTCCACCGAGAGACGGTCAAAATCAGAGACTTTGCAGGCATAATGTCTGCCCTAACATGTAAGTACTACCTTATATTTTAGATCCTTTAGAAGTGATACACGAGAATCGGTTGTAAATGAAATGACAAGACTTTTTTCTCTCAATATATTATATATCGGAGCGTGAGAACAGACTGCATCACATCGAGTTCTTCTCAGCGTTCATCCATCAAACCATCAAGTAACTAAATTTTTTTCTTTTTTATTTTGCTGAACGTTTAGAAACGTGAAGTGGGTGCTGGAGTTAGTTTGCTACGAGACTGGCAACATTATGATTTGTCGACTTCATTTTAGTCTGTGAAATCTGTGTTTATCTGTGAGTGTTAAAATATTTAAATTTGATAAAATATTTATTTACAGTGTTATGTGCTACATCATATTATATCTTTAGGCAGATTATAAATAAAAACGCAGTTCCACTAAACACGAATAATTGAGCCATATAGACCACTAAAACTAACTCAAACCATAACCACCTTATTCCTTATAGATATTGAAGCGATGATAGCCGAGTGGTTATAGCTATGGACTGCGGGGGCGCATGTCCATGGTTCGATCTCCGCCGTCTGGCATTTTGCGAATGCTCACCTGGCTAGCATTCGCAAAATGCCATCCACCATGTCTTGAAGCTCAAGCCGGCGGCGGAGATCAAACCATGGACATGCGCCCCCGCAGTCTGTAGCTATAACCACTCGGCTATCACCCTTAAGTAGAATATCTGTCACCAAACACCTAACAGTATGTTCCGGCAGCACTCCTTGAGAGCAGATATAATTAGCAGCGGCTAGTCTATAGTCAGTTGAGTCTTTGGTGCATACGTCATGAGACACTGCAGTAGATACCGTTGAACAAGCAACACCTATATATTGTGACACATATGACAGAGAACATTGAAAGTAGAGACTATGAACTAATCAGTCTACATCAGCGCTGTACCATAAGGAAACGGTGATTTTATGATTGGAAGATATTAGTGGCCTGTACTAATATCTTCCAATCATAAAATCACCGTTTCCTTCAAAACAGTGGAAAGAGGTCGTATTTCATGGATTCTACAATAGTTGTGGCACCATGCCACGTGTTATTAATTATGATCATGATATGCAAAATGACAGCGGAATCTGGAGCAATATACCTAAAGATGTACCACAATAACGACAAGGTAACCTAACCAGCAATATCCGAAATTAATAGTGAAGATATTGTTCTGCACGGCGATTGCGATTGGAATGGCTATAGTGGGTGGACGGAGGCCATTTTGAGAGTCACCCCCCATAAACTGTGAATTAATATTAAACCAAGTGTGTTCAAGTGATTTATGTCTTCTCATTTGCATGATACTCACAGGTATGCCCACGTTATGAGAGCTCTGCCATTAAGCCTCATGATATCTAGAACCCCTTACGCAAATAACTATAAATAGTTGACTAGTACGTAGCTCAGGAATTTGAGGTGCTTAAATAAAAAAATCTTCTTAAACATCAAAACATTTGCATACCTAATCAAAATAATAATAATTTGAAGCAGTGATAGCCGAGCGGTAATAGTTGTTGACTGTCGTCAATGCCAGGTCCATAGTTCGATCCCCACCACCGGCTTGAACTTTTCTGCATAGTGTAAGGGCATTTGGCGAATTCTGGCCTATCAAGGTACCACCACTTAGTACAAAATCTATCGCGATACATCTAATCAAAACTATACACAACTCTTAAGGACTGCTTGACTGATTCCTTGAGTCAGTAAAATTCCTGCTTCTGGAGCTTCCAAGTCGAAAATCGGCCTTCTACCTTGCAAAATATCAAGACGGCTTAGCCGCGGTCTTACTTTCAAACTATTTTTTACTTTGTCTCTGTCATTATAATGTATAGTGAAGGATGAAAAAAAATATTACCAAAATATGGAATACCGACCTCTACCTTCAAATGTGTGAAATAACTTGTTGAAGTCGGTATGGTTGTGCGCACGGCACCGACTTCGACAAGTTATTTCACACATTTGAGTGTTGTAGTCAGTCCCATTTTTTGGTAAAAAAAAAATTGCTTACTCATTTTAGTGACCCTTTATATGGGCATCGAACCTAAACTTAAAATTTGCAATCTTGCTTCGTTTTTAACTATCAATTGTTAAGTCAGCCATTATTACACGACTGCCCAAAAAAAGGAGTGTTATCTTTTCAGGGTTCATGTATACTCGTACATGTATATTTGTTAGTGAGTTTCTTTATTCCACCATAACTTCTAAACGGCGTAACCGATTTCAATGTATGATATGTCATTAGATTTGTCTCGATAGAGCAGATGACACTAGGTACATACGAGTACATTAAGAAGTTAAGAAAACAAACTAGTGGATTTATTAGAAAGAAATGAATAGATTTTTTTTTCGCCCAAATTTTCCGAGTAGGGGTTTATATATTACTTGCTCTTTTTTTCAATAGAACGATAAAAATAATTTGCAGTAGGTTTTTTACTTTTTAATTTATGTATAGTTGTTGTTACATATATTTATATCAATGAAATATTTAGATATTAACAATAATGTTGCGTGTAAGCTTCGAAGAACGATTGTTATTAGTGACAACCCATTACAATTATTGGGAAAATTGTAAACTGTGATTATTATTTCTTTTAATTTTCTTTAAATAAAAAAATAATTAAGTAAATCATGTCCACGAGAACTGTAAGTTTTTGAACATGTAACGGAGATTTTGAAAGATGTCGATTATCATCTCCCTAGATCCAAAAGTTTTGCTTATTAACACAGCCGTTGAGGTGTACATAATTTTTTTGTGGAATTCTTCGTCAGTTTGTAGTTCTTCCAAAATCAAGTTAGTAAAATTTCCGCGCTGCTTACAGTCGTTAGATTGTAGCAACTGTTTTATCAGCTGGACTTTTTAAGCATGAAGGCATACTCATAACTTTATTCAAAATTCTGCGTAAGTTTTTAATTCCTGGAAAAGATGTCTCTGTGCGGTGCTGGACTAGAATTACGACCCTCATATCTTCCATGTGCAACTCGTAAGAGGCGACAAAAGGATATATACCAGAAGGTGGACACACCAATTATATATATATCTTTGTTAAAATGAAACAATATCTAAATGTTGCTGACTCAATAATCGACAGTGAGAAATGCCTAGCAATTCCAAATTCTATATCTAGCTGTGGCATTATATACTTCCAGTTGGAGCTTGGCCTTCGGCCTTGCCTGGTGCTTGCCGTTCGGTTTTGATACGCCACTATTGTAGGACTCAAAAAACTCAAGATTCAGTTAAAGAGTGCCACAGAAACTAGCATTACAGTCATATAGGAATACTCTAAAGCTACACATTCAGTATAAGAAAAAAACCGGCCAAGTTCGAATTGGATTCCCACACTGAGGGCTCCGTACCAACACAGAATGTACCTAGTGTTTTAAATATAGTTTGAAATTATTAGTAGGACGTACGATTGTACGGTACACTAGATATTGAATTTTATCCATACGAAGTTTGACGCTTGTATGTATCATCGTTTTCACTATGATACAAAAAGAAAAATAAGTTTATTATTAGTTAATTCGCTTTTTTGTCATTGAATATTTTACTTTAACTGGAATCTTAATGGATTTTACTTAGAGGAATACATTTTCAAATTTTTCCCATAGTCACCAAAACCCTCAACTCTTTTCAGAATACTTTCTTACCAAACCACTCCTTCTGGGAGATATGGCAGTGAGTGGGTCAGTCAGTCAGTATACATTTATCATATATCAGGACGCGTGCATGAGGGGGTGGGAAGGGGAGTTATTTGTAATTTAGTACCATATAAAGAATTCGTGCACTTAACTTCGGCCGGTTATGACCTATTTTTTATCATGCTGTAAATTACATAAATATGTTTTTTTATACCTGATAGGCTTGCCTTTGACCACTATCTCTCCTGATGGTAAGTGATGATCTGGTCGAAGATGTTGTTCATACTAACGTAGAATTACTCGCACTTGAGGACAGCTGCCGGAACATAGGTTATATATCTATATAACCTACATAACATATGTATATATATAACAAAGGTTATATATCTACCTATAACCTATGTTCCGGTATATAAGTAGGTTAGATGCTTGGCAACAGATTGTCTACTTGAAGGTGGTATCTAGCCAAATGGGCATTCGTAAAATGTCTTACTACCATGCTATAACAACTCCCATCCATAGACAACAACCGGAACAGACGACGGTTGAAAATGTCCTCGAAAGCACGGAAGCGCTCAGTGGTAATGTCACTAGCGATCTTCTATCCAAGTGATGATCGCGGCGGACGTTGCTTAACTTAGCTGATCGGTTAAAAACGGCTAAGCAAAATGAGCTACGAGCGCATGAAAAAATACAAATATTGACATTATTAGAAATCATCCAGTAGCAATTTAGGAAAAATAGTAAACTATATGAAAATAAGATACAATGCCTAACAATAATAAATCCACATCATACATATGCTACTTTGCTGTATGCGAAATACTTAACACGTCAAAAAATTTAATCGTTTGAAATCTACACAAACACTGAATTTGATAACGCATATAATTTTTTTTTGTAAATATGTATGTTTATACCTATAATAGCTAGCTCTCAAATTCAATCACTTGAACGTGTTAGTGGAAAAATAATTTCGCTGACGTTGAAAAATCATACGTTCCCGCAAAATTGATTGCTACAAATGGATTTATTTACCTACGATCTCACTTTGATATTCGTTCGCTGACGAAGAATAATGCGGAGAAAGGTCCTGCAGTGTAACTAAGCGTAAAACATGCAATGTTCGGTTTGGTAAGTCTTAGACACAAAACATAATATATATATATATATACACCGTGTCCCAAAATTCAACGATAAGCCGGCATCGGTGCATGGACCTACTCATGACTACTCGGGAAAAAATAAAAAAAAAATTATAACTCTTTTTTTTTTAATTACAGAGACTTATATAAAGTTGCGCCAACTTTTAATAAAACTTGCCATGGTAGTGTCCATACTTTTTTTTTTAACCCAGACTATAGAAAGTGCATAGAATGTTAAAATCTATGAAAATTATAAGAAAAAATTTTTTTTTGACTGATTTTTGTAAAATACTACAGACTTTCTGTAATTTTAAAGAATTGTGGTAGATAGCCGTCCTTCTTAGGTTGCTAATGCACAAAAAATATCAAAAATATGTCAAAAATTGTGGTCATGGTAGTTGAAAATAGCATAATGGGTATCGAGTATCGATGAAATTTATAAAAGTCTCTGTAATTAATAAAAAAAACAGTTATAATTTTTTTTTTTTTTTTTCCGAGGAGTCATGACTAGGTCTATGCTCCGATGCCGGCTTATCGTTGAATTTTGGGACACGCTGTATATGCAGCTTGGTGTTGGTAACAATTAAGTTGTGGTTATATTATTTCAGATTTGGGGGACATTTTATATTGAAATAATTAATTGATATTCTGGGGTACAACATATAAGGTACTATTTTTATTTACAAATTAATGGAAAGGAATTTTTTTTTATTCCGTACGCGAATTGAACCCGCTTTGCTTGTAATCTAATTGGTGGGGCTACGCCCACCATAGGATCGATATTAGGGAATTTGGGAGTACTTACGGGATGGATGTTTTGGGGTGCTCAAGAGCTGGCCGCGCCTCTTTTGTGTGCGGATGGCGGCGGCGTGGTTTCCGATTAGTGCTGATGGCTGGCACTGGTGACTGTGCTGATGTGAACGACCAGGGCAGAAGCACTCACTATAATATACACTTTAACACTACTAACTGTTCTCTTGATTGTGCTGATGTTGGTTGCACCGGTGGCGCGGGAAGAAAATGTATGGAATGCGACACGGGCGAATGTGTCTGCGCGTGCGACTCCTGTCGGCGACTGTGTCCGGGCTACTGGCAAGGTCAAGCTAGCTAGCCGACCGGGCGCCGCAGCTATGCGCGTGCGGTCGGGAGAGGGGTGACGCGGCCAGCAGGTACGCGGCAGGATGGTAAACCGCCCGCAGGCTGATACGTCGCGCTTTTGGCGCGAACATCTTCCCGGGGCGTCAACAGTGCTGAAGGGGTGTTACTCGATGGGCAGCCGGGCGACCTTGAGGACGGGGCGCTTCAAGATACCCTGGGCCGTCTTGAGTTCCACCACTCGGGTGACGCCATCCCTTCCTGGGATCGTCTGGGTGATGCGACCCATGCGCCATTGTAGTGGCGGCACATGGACTTGAGGTGGGCTGGATCGGGAGGTCCATTTGGAGCGGGTTTGAAGTGTGTGCAGATAGGATTTGGACCAGGATCGCCAAAAGTGTTGGGATAGGGACTGGACGAGCCTAAACCTTTTTAGAGCTGAAATGGGCCTGCCTTCTACCGAATACTCCGGTAGGGCTGTGAGCGGACAGCCTATGAGGAAATGACCTGCAGTGAGTACCTCAAGATCCGCAGGATCAGAAGAGAGAGGGCTGAGAGGGCGTGAATTGAGCACGGCTTCAATTCGAGCTAAAAGGGTTGAGAATTCCTCAAAAGTGAGGCGTTGTTCACCGACCACACGATACAATAACTGCTTGGCGGATTTTACCGCTGTTTCATGTAATGCACCGAACCAGGGCGCTTTAGGCGGGTTCAACCACCATGTTATGTGCTGTTTAGAAAGCGTGTGCGCGATGTTATCGTTGCTTGATGCGAGAAAGTTTTGTATTTCCTTAAGCTCATTCCTAGCGCCTACGTAATTCGTACCGCAATCTAGTTTTAAGGTCCATAACCTTTGCATGAGCGTTTTAGCGCGGAAGATGACGGGGCTGATCCAACCGTTTGGATCGTATAGTCGGGCTATAGTGCTAAGTATAGATCGCTTTGTTAAACTATCTACAGTAGGTACTGAGACACTATATGTGAACTCATCAGTTTGTGGCATCCACTGCAAACCAAGTACTTTGATGGCGTTATCATCTGGGCTAATGTCAAAGTCTTTGGGTATCTCGCACTGTTCATCTGGGAACCTTTCTAAGAGCTGACGGGAGTTGGAGGTCCACTTACGTAGTTGGAAGCCACCCAGGGCGAGTAAACTAATTAACTCGGTTTGCAAAGTCATGGCTTCATCGACAGTGTCATGACCTGTGAGCACGTCATCAACAAATATTGACCGGGAGAGTACTTGAGCGGCCTTGGGATAGCGTTGACCTTCATCGGCGATCAACTGCTGAATAGTGCGGTTTGCTAATAATGGGCTGGAGCGCAAGCCGTAAGTTACGGTGGACAAAGAATAAGTTAATAAGGGCTGATCTGGTGATGAGCGCCAGAGAATGAGCTGAAACCGTCTGTGGTCGGGATGAACTATGATGTTTCTAAACATTTGTTGAATGTCTGTGCTAAAGACGACCTTGTGGGTTCGGAAGTTTAAAATGATATCTGTGATATCTCGTTGTAGGGCTGGCCCCGTGTGTAAAGTGTCGTTAAGGCTTGTGCCATTTGAACTTTTACAACTAGCGTCAAATACTGTGCGTAGTTTATCTGAGTTGGCCTTGAAAATGCCGTGATGCGGTATATAACAGTGGGGCTGATCGCGGAATGTCTTTGGGTGACAAGGAGTCATGTGACCTTTATCTAGGTAATCCTTCATGAATTCAACGTATTTTGAGCGGAGTTCGGGGTTTCTTTGTAATTTCTTTTCGAGGTTGAGAAACCGTCGAAGTGCTATAGCATGGGTAGTTCCCAGCTTGGGAGCGTCTGAGAGGAATGGTAACGTGACCACATACCTACCTGTTGATTCCCTAGTGGTAGTAGACTGGTATATTTGTTCACATTCGTCATGTGCTGAAGTACCGTTGGTAGTACTATCACTAACTTCTTCTACTTCCCAGAATCTTTCTAGAGCTGAATGAACGTCTTGGTTGGACTGTTGTGCCATTTCGTTATTATTTATTTGAGCAGAGTTGACCTGAGGCTGTGTGCCTGAATGTAGGGAGATAGGACTAATAACGTGAAGTTAAAAATCGTGCCGAAGGCTATTGGCCTGCCGGGGCCTAGGTACACTTTAGAACCATCTAATATGCTACCCAAGATGTCTGACCCTAACAAAAGATCAATCGGTG
This sequence comes from Plagodis pulveraria, assembly GCA_963890685.1. Taxonomy (NCBI): domain Eukaryota; kingdom Metazoa; phylum Arthropoda; class Insecta; order Lepidoptera; family Geometridae; genus Plagodis; species Plagodis pulveraria. The sequence goes on from OY982953.1 coordinate 10,320,608, forward strand.
CAGGTATATTGAACGAAAAATCTGCGAGTGGAACGTAATTCATACTTTCATCTAAACTAGGTAATTTAGTGTGCGGTAAAATTCCTGTTACGTTCTTTAGTACATACGCCTTAACACTTATTACGGGCCTGTCCGTATGTACAGGGCGAAAAGTAATGTCGACATATGACGTAGATTTTTCTGAGGGCTGGTCACCTACGCCTTTTATTTTAAGGTTTGTGTGCTGAGTAGGTAAGCGAAGTCGCTTCACTATGTACTGGTTGATCAGTGTGATCATGGAGCCACAGTCTAGTAACGCCTTAGCTGTGTGAAAATTGCCATTGCAATCTGCTATCTCTAGTGAGACTGTAGGCAGTAGTACAGGCCTGTCGTGGACACTGTCTGGGGGTGCAGAGATGTTAGCAGGCCTACCTGATATGTTAGCGTGGACATTTTGTTGCTGCGCTGAAACAAGTGTGAGCTGATTATTTGTGGGGCGGGCGGGTGCGGCCTTGTGTTTATGCCAGGGTGATATGAGCTGAGAGGTTATGGGCTTACGTTGTGTGTGCTGAATGTGCCGCGCTAGTCATTGCCTAGGCGGTGTGGGCTGTCGTGGCGTAGGGCGACGGAACGGCACCGACCTTCCCCTGTCCGGTGAGGGGCGGCGGCGAGGTGTCTCGCGCAAGTGCTGAGGCAATAGGTGTGCTGAGTTGCGAGTCGGTGACGTGTACCCTAGCCTGTGTAACGTAGTGTGGTGGTTTGCACTGCCACACTCCTTGCATTGCCCGGTTGTACTGCACTCGTTTTCGTAGTGCGGGCCGAGGCACTTAGAGCATCGGTTGCGCGCCTGAATAAAATCCCAGCGGCCTTGAACCGGCTGGTTGTTGTATTGAGTACATACCCTCAGTTTGTGCCCCTTAACATTACACCAGGGGCAATAATGGTTTGGATTTATAACCGGTTGGGGTTGGCGGGCCAGTGCTTGCTGACGATCGCGGGTTGAATCCGTTGAGCGTACGGGTGAGTACGTGTTGTTATATACCACGGGGCGTGCCTGGGCGTGGGTGGGCTGGTATTTACGCCTAGTGTCTTGTCGGGGTGTGTGCTGATAACCGGATCGTCGGTTAGTGTCTGTGCTGGGTGTTGTGTATGAGGCGGATGGTATGGGCACGGTGACCTCATTGCAGCGCGCATGCTCTTCAAGGAACCCAATGAGATCCCTCAACGTCGGCAGGGTGTCAGTCGACCCATGTTGCCGCTCGAAGAGCGACCTCAGTTCGCCTTTAAGCTTACGCGCAGCAATGGACACGAACACATATCCACACTCCCCGTCAGTGGGCATGTTGAGGTTTTTTAGGGCCGACTGTGCTGAAATTAGCGGCGTTAGAAATTGCCGCCGTATTTCTGAGCGACTCGAAATGGTGGGCAGATCAAAGATGATGTCTACAAAGCGGTCTATTAGTAGACGTCGGTTTTCATACCTGCGGGTCAAAATGTCCAACGCTACTTTGAAATTCTCGTTGGTTATGGGCAGATGAGAAATTAAAGAGCGCGACTCCCCAGACAGACATGACAGTAGGTAATGGAGCTTTATGGCGTCAGATAAATTCGCGACGGTGCCAGTCAAGCTCTCAAAAACCGTAATAAATGAAGGCCAATCTTCTAATTGCGACGAGAATTTTGGGAGTTCTATTTTGGGCAGGACCGAGTTTGATATCATGTGGCTGTTTTTGTGCTGATGGCTCAGTGTCATTTTGGTCTGATGGTAAGACATTGATGTCTATTTCGGCTACAAGTATAGTGTCGTAGGCGTCTACTATTTTCTCGTAGCTTTCCAGATATGATTTTTCCTGGACCTCCGTCAAGTCATCGGAGTCCAATATTTCGTAGTATACCGTGTCAAATTTTTCTTTTACCACTCTTACCTCAGCAAATCTGGCGTTAAAATCCGACCTTTTGTATTTCGGTTTACCGGACAACAAAGATGTACCTATCTCAGAAAGCGTAAGGATTGTCTTTTGAGCCTCCCGGAAGCGGGCGGCTTGGCTTTTGGTAGGCATTGCGGAGGCCTTTGTTCACTGTCAAGCAGTAACCGTATCGTAAGCGAGCGATTAATAAGAGCAGAAAGGAAGAGAAAAAAAATACAAATCAAATCCTATATCTATAAATCTAACGTTTTAGGAATGTCAACCTTCTTTTACGGAAGTCGGTTAAATAATGCCTGATTAGGTATTAGTTAATACTATAAACTTTACCTGAGAGCTGAGTTCAAAACCGTTATACCTATTAACTTAATAACGGAACGCTTAAGTTGTTCACGGAACCCTTATTAAACTCGTGCGGAACGCTAGTTTATAATTTAAATCTATGCTACCTAACTATTAAAGGTAATGAGCTGATAAGAAACACCAAAACATTGTCGCATACAAGATAACAAAGAATACAAGTTAATATGTATCCAATTTAACACGTAGTGTATTAAATTTAGTAAATAAATCGCAATATAAACATAAGTACAATGATACAAAAACACGATAATCCAATGCAAACACACTCGGCTTCAAAACTTGCCGGTTAGTAACAAGGAATAATGCAACAGCTCTTATCTATCTATATCGTATTGTGCGTTGTGAACTTCGTCGATTAATAAACTGTAGGTAGGCGATTTATAAGATATAAACATTTACGTAATTATGGATACGATCTGATTGATATTACGGGAAGTACAATAATGGAGACGCTATTTCTATCTGAGGGTTGCAATTAAAAATTCTTATCTTATATGCAAATTTAAAGTTTAAATTTGTCACAATGTGTGCGGAGTGAAATGATCCTTAGCGTAAGGAGACAAGGTTGATTTACTTTGGCAAAAATGTTACTGCCATGCGGTTTTGCTTGATTTTACCGGGAAATTATTTTGGGTTTTAAAATGAGTGGACTGTAATTATAATGGGATTAGGGCTGATTCGTGACGGCTCGAAGGAAACTTTGGTGGGGCTACGCCCACCATAGGATCGATATTAGGGAATTTGGGAGTACTTACGGGATGGATGTTTTGGGGTGCTCAAGAGCTGGCCGCGCCTCTTTTGTGTGCGGATGGCGGCGGCGTGGTTTCCGATTAGTGCTGATGGCTGGCACTGGTGACTGTGCTGATGTGAACGACCAGGGCAGAAGCACTCACTATAATATACACTTTAACACTACTAACTGTTCTCTTGATTGTGCTGATGTTGGTTGCACCGGTGGCGCGGGAAGAAAATGTATGGAACGCGACACGGGCGAATATGTGTGCGCGTGCGACTCCAGTCGGCGACTGTGTCCGGGCTACTGGCAAGGTCAAGCTAGCTAGCCGACCGGGCGCCGCAGCTATGCGCGTGCGGTCGGGAGAGGGGTGACGCGGCCAGCAGGTACGCGGCAGGATGGTAAACCGCCCGCAGGCTGATACGTCGCGCTTTTGGCGCGAACACTAATATTTAGAAAAAGGATAGCGATATCATTGCGAGTTTCACTTGGAAATACTCGTAAAGGTATTTATAGTTCTTATCTCCACCTGGAACGGAAACTCATCATCAGTGTAGTTACACACTATACCCCCAGGTGAGTCTACTTGCCAACTTGTTATAAAAAGCAAGATTATCATGTTAGTAGGCATTTAGAATGCTTGTTTGCTAAAGTAGTGGTAAGAGGCTGTCCTATCAGCAATAAATGAAAAAAATTACTATCCTTAAAAAAAAAATATCTCTCTAAGTACCAGCGTGCTTTCATTACAAAAATGCAAACATTATGCAGGTCTTGATTTTTAGAAAAAGAAATATAGCTAAAATATCATATACATATCCGCAAAACAAAGGATTTGAGTTTATCCGCTCATATATTGAGACGTTATTTTAACTAAGCAATCTAATCTGATCCCACAGTTTCTAGAGCAATTCTGGAAAGAAATACCTATATACTACTGACTGATATATGATTTTGAGTTTTTTTTTACAAAATATAAGAATGTTACTTTAAAACATTCTTACCAGAAGGCGGACGGTTGTTTTTCTTTGTCAATCATAAGAATTTGTACTGAACGCGTTTATATGCCATTTCTCTTGCGGTGTTCCATGTCAACGTTATGTTAAATAAATAAATAGTAAGTCATCTGTGTACAATTTGATGTGATAATGTGTACCTACAGGTTTTATTTATTGAGCTCGTGGCAGAAAAACGGAACTACTATATGTTCTTAGATTGTAACGAATTTCAATTCAAATGGTTTTGCTAGCAATCGTGCAGAAACAATGATGGCCGTGCGATAATATCTATAAACTGCCGTACCGAAAGTATATGGTTCGATCCCCAGCGTTGGCTTGCGCTTCACCGCATGGTACAAGGGCATTTTGTGAATGCTCACCTGGCTAGCTACCATTCTCAAGTAGAAAATCTGTTCCGGCAGCAGTCCTTGAGAGCCAGTAAAATTACAGGCAGATGAGACTTAAGGCTCGGGATCACGCCAACGACCTTGAAGATCTAGGCGGGGCGAGCTAATTATCATCACGCAAGCATGCCACTCGCACGCACCAAACATCGCAGGTGCGCTGCGGCACCGGCGTGTATTAGACTAGCAAAGTCATCGCGCTCCGGCCGTCACAGAATAACAATCACAGAACATCAGGATCAACGTTTTTAATATTGCCTACCTAAAAAGTACTTATTACAAAAGGCGAGGCCAAAACCACATGGGGACTGGCTTGTCCAAATACTGAGTTCCCAAAAATTTTGTCATCTCAGAAACAGTGGGATCGGCCCCTATGCGAGCTAGCACGGAAAGATCTTTTAAATACGTGCCCTAGTATCGCAAATCGTGCTCGTATTCTCGCTGTTTCTGTGTGGGAATCAGGTCTTTGGTTACAAGCCATTCCTTCTTACAAAACTGGTAGCCTTATAGATCTTTCCGCTTTTCGTCTCGCTATTAGCTTACGCTTGGATGCAAGGTGTTGGTGTTGCATATCACTGCCAGTGTGGTACTGCAGTTGACCAACTCGGTCACCATGGCCTCTCCTGCTCTCGAAGTGCTGGTCGAATTTCCCGCCACGCCAGCCTTAACGATATCATTCGCCGGGCTTTTACCAGCGCCAATGTTCCAGCTGTTCTCGAACCGAACGGTCTGATGCGTGACGATGGTAAAAGACCTGACGGCATGACTCTGGTTCCATGGAAGTAAGGACGGCCCTTTGTGTGGGACGCTACATGCTTAGACACTTTAGCGCCGTCACATCTTTCTGAAACCCACGTGAGTACTTCGGCAGAGCGACTCAAGCGGCGCAAGTATGCTAACTTCGGTATGGGTTACATATTTGAGCCGTTTGGTGTAGAGACGTTGGGGCCGTGGGGACCGGGAGCTCATCGTATTTACCAAAATTTATCAGAGCGCTTGGTCGATGCGACGCATGATCAAAATGCTGGCACCTATTTGGCTCAAAGAATAAGCATTGCAATTCAACGGGGCAATGCTGCCAGCATGCTGGGCACGCTGCCAACTGATAGTGGGCTAGAGCATTTGGACTGCCTATGAGTCCAAATGCTTTTATTGTAGTAGCTGTAGTATTGTAGTAGCTGTAGTGTTGTATATAGTTTGTAGTATTTGTTTAATAAAGGCATACCGCCGGTAAAAAAAACTGATTACTTACTTTACATGGAGAAATTATAGGTAGATGTTGTACATTAGTAGGGATGACATAAAGTATTCGAAATTAAATTCAAAATATTTTTTTATAAGATATTTGGGCTTATAATTAATTTATTTGCGTTATACATTTCGACTTGTTTTTATTAGGTAATTAGTTTATGCATGAAACTGATGATAATTAATACTACCAATATTATGTGGATGTCTGTGTTTATGTTAGATACCGCGCAGCTCTACAAAAGCTTTTGTTTATGTTATTGTGACGGAACAAGCTTGAGGCTCACCTGATGTTACGCGGATAAACCCCTGCCTATAACTGCATTTCATCACAAGTCACGAATTGCACTGCGCTCGTCAATTTGAGACATAGTTGTTATGTAATTTCACAGGCTTTCAGGGACTGCTGCCGAAACAGTCCGTTAGATGCTTGGCGACAGATTTTCTACTTCAGGGTGGTCGGTAGCTAGGCGGGCATTCGCAAAATGCCCTTCTAACATGTGGTGAAGCTAAATTCCTCGGTGGAATTTGAACCATGGACATGCTGCGTGGCAGTCCATAACCAATGCTACTGAGCCATCACTGCTTCAATAGCTTAAAAAATGTTTAACATTTTTTCCAGTCCAAGAAGACTGCTAACAAGCCTGCCAACTGTATCTACAGTACATTACTCTGCAGTATTTATTACTGCTTATTGAGAATAACTTATATGAAATTGTCTTCGGTTATGTGGATGACATGGTGGTATTCGCCGAGAGTTATAATGTGTTATTGTTGGGAAGCAGAGTCACACCGTCATGTAGAATGGTACGGACATTATTGTAAAGCGTTACATCTGCTGTATCTGTACAACATTCTTGTGAATAAATGATCTAAATTTTGAATATAAATTTGAGTCGATCTTGTTCGATGTACCTTCCTACGTATTACTAGTCAAAGCTTGGCCTACGGTCTCTGTTCTTTTATTGCTGATAGTCTAGTCTTTGGGTACTATCTCACCTGATGGTTAGTGGTGATGTGGTCAAAGATGTTGTTCAGGCTAACCTAATTTCGTCGAATATCCTACAAAACTTTTAATACAGTTGAACACGTAAGAAACATTACTCCTAATACAGTATGCAGAATGAAAGGAGTTTCTTGGACTAATCCAAAATGACGTAATTCAAGATGTTCACCATACAAAGCACTCTGACTCCACTGAAGCTAGGCCTGGCGGCCTCTCTTCAGCATTGAAGCACTTTGTATGTTCTCACTTTGTGTGATCTTGAAATCTGCCGTTTTGGATTTTTAACAGATGTCATTCCTGATGTTTTCCTGATTCCCTACGATAATTGTTCAAATCTCCCTTACCTGTCTCTAACCGTTTTCAAGATACGTCATCTCCGCTTAGCAGGCGTCATCGAAAAATCAATTCCAAATTCAGAATAAGGACGTCCAGAAATAAAAAGGTATCAAATTTCGTCCAAATCAGAGTAACTTTTTTCACTTGGCAGACTTCATCGAAAAATAAATGCCAAATTCGGAAAAATGACGAACAGAACAACCTAAATATCAATTTTTATCTAAATCGGAGTAACTTTTTTCACTTGGCAGATGACATCGGAATAAAATTCCAAAATAAAATGAACACATAGAGAACAACCCAGATATAAATTTTCAGCCCAATTGGAGCAACTTTTTTCACTTGGCAGACGTCATCAGAAAATAAATTCTAAATTTGGAATAAGCACGTCCAGAACAATCCAAATATCGATTATCATCCAAATGGGAGTAACTTTTTTCACTTGGCAGACGTCATCAGAAAATAAATTCCTAATTCGGAATAAGCACGCCCAGAACAATCCAGATATCGATTTTCATCCCAATGGGAGTAATTTTTTTAACTTGGCAGACATTATCGAAAAATAAATTCCAAATTCGGAATAAGGACGTCCAGAACAACCTAGATATCGATTTTCATCCAAATCGGAGTAACTTTTGTCACTTTGCAGACGTTATCGGAAAATAAATACCAAATTCGGAATAATGATCTCCAGAACAACCTAGATATAAATTTGGTGAGCAGTATTAAACTATATCAATATACATTATACATACAAAAAAAAAACTCCAAAAGATCTTAATACAGTAGAAAACCACACTGTAGCCAAATAAGCATTTTACTCTGTGACACAGTACGTCCGTCAATGGCATCGATTGGATGATTTGGTTACATACATATGTATTTACTATGCTCTCTTTCTTGGAATGGTATTTTTAAATGACGAGCGCTATAATAATACTATATTTTATGGCACAAAATCTGATAGGTTGTACGATCACGAAGTAGCGTAGGTCCAGCGTCTAGTAATGCATGAGCGGCACTGACGGCTCGTCCCTCGCACCGCGCAAGAGCCCCGCAGTTGCTTGGAAGTAAATGTCGTAACCGCCAAAACGATATCTTCTAATTTAGAGAGTACCGTTCCAGTAATGCCTTTTTGGTCTTGGCGAAATTGAAGCACTACCTTTGTTATATTTTTTAATGTAAGTATCAAGTCAATAAGTCGAATTGGTTCCGAGTAGAAGGCAAATATTTATGTCAAAATTGAGATATTTTCGTTATTTTATTCATCAAACAAAATATAACAATTCAAAAAACTGTCATGTCTGTCTTTTGTACATTATGAAATGAAATAAATAGATCTGCAAGTATATGAATCCTAGCTATAATATTTGAAAAGCAGTAAGAGCTCAAAAATCTCGGTAATGTTGATATTTATGAGAGAAGAGCCTTAACAATTGTATTTCTCAAGTGACGGGCGCGATGCATTTCGGCACATGTAACGAAATGGATTTGCCATGGGCATAGGTTAGTCCACTTAACATCAGGTGGTCTTAAAAGTAGAAAGGTTGGATTGGGTTGGGTATACGCAATTACCTGGAATATCTTTGTTTTAGCCAGTTAAACTAATTAAAGAAAACAACATAAGATCGCAAACCTAAACATAGTTGTTACTACCACTACTCTAATTGGTTTAACTGGCTTAAACAAAGATATTCCAGTTTAAATAACTTTATGTCAACAATAAAAATTGCCCTGAAAATACTGGAAAATATAAATATGTAATAGTATTGTAATGGGCGATAAGCCTTTATTTATAAACACTACAAACACAATTCAGTTCATCTACTATAGCAAAAACATATAAGCAACCTTTAAATACATGCTTCTCTTATTTATTATATTGATATATATTTCACTTATAAGTTACTGCACAAATGAATATATCGGTCTATTTATTTTCAAAAACACTAATATCTTGTACCCAGATAAAGACCGCATATACGTTTTCAGTATAGACACCACGTCTGTAGTGCTTCGTACTCTTAAATGGTTATCTATTACAGAAGAGACAAATCAGTAAACAAGAAAAGCCACCCTTACTTCGTTTTTTATCCCTTGGACAAACATCTCGACAGTTAATAACGTTAAAAGCCCGGCTCGTACGCCTTCGTCACGCGCTGCGGTTAAAGTTTAAATATTCTTGATAGGTAGCGTGCGTCCGGTACTTATTGTAAAGGCCCGGGCGGATTTTTAGACATTTGCGCACAAGGCTCCACTCGCCTTATGCCGGGTACAGACCATGCGAACGAGACCAAGCGAATACTACAAGTGTGATTTGCCGATCAATACCGCACGCTCGCTCGCTTTCTTTTTTTAATTAATTACACATTAAATACGAGTACATAAATGAACGCATTAAAGTTCATCGACAATCGGCGAACCACGGCGGAGCGCTACTTAAAATTTACTTAGGTGTTCTGAACCGATCAGCAAAGATAAGCAACGTCCGCCGCGGTCATGAGTTTGAATGAGTGACCGCTGCGCGCTGGTGACAATACTACTGAGCGTTTCCGTGCTTCGGAGGGGACGTTAAGCCGTCGGTCCCGGTTGTTGACTTAGGATGACAGTCGTTATAGCATGGTGGTAGGGCATTTTGCGAATGGCCACCTGGCCAGCTACCACCCTCAAGTAGAAAATCTGTTGCCAAGCACCTAACAGTGTGTTCTGGCACCTGTCCTTGAGAGCCATTAATTCTAGGTTAGTCTGAACAACATCTTCGACCACATCATCACTTACCATCAGGTGAGATAGTGGCTAACCTAGAAGTACTGGCTCTCAAAGACTGTGTTTCTGCAGCTGCAGAAACACACCGTTAGAGGCTTGGCAACAGATTTTCTACTTGAGGGTGATAGCTAGCCAGGCGGGCTTTCGCAAAATGTCCTTCCACCATGCTATAATGACTGCCACACTAAGACAACAACCGGGACCGAAGCGCTGCTGCCCGGCCTTCTGATATTAACTACCCTAAGTAGCCTCTTATGACACCCACAAGGAGACCTGCATTTCTTATGTTTATATAGGCGCATCCAAACGTACCTATGTATCACAACGAAAAAAAATCCTACCGCGACAAATCATTTCATTGACATTGAATTTCTTATACGTACGAACAGAGATTTTAAGGTATATTCATTAACCTGCACATAAAATGGTTAGGGAGTTAGTGTCAACAAATATACACATGCTTACAAACTCCCTCACACACATTCGTATGGATTCATAATATAAGCACATGACTAAAGAACCGTATTAACTATTAATTATTCTATTAACTACTTACTATAAGTACTATTATTAACGTAGGGTTTTATTCATATGTGATAATAAGTAGACTGAAAACCGCGCCTTGCTATCAACTCAATATAAACGTAATCTAGTATATTAATATTTGGTTAGGTTCAATCTTAGATGGTAAATATCACATTATGTTATATCTGAGTAGACATAATAATATTACAAGCTGTTACCCGCTCATCTGCTCGTGACAAATTAGGCCATATTGAGATCCTTCAGAACTATATGTACCAATATTCTTTTGTGTAATTGAATGATAAGACGATCAAGTCTTATGCCTTATGAAAAGCACCTCAAGCCTGTCTATAAAAATTTTCCCACCCGCTCTCGTTCTGCTTGATACTGTACTGCACTCACCACTCCGAGACATTAATTATTGTTTCGTTTACCCAGTAATTAAACTTGCTACAGTACCCGTCACGCCTAAACAAAAATTAATTTACAGAAAGTAAAAAATCTGTCGCCAAGCACTTTTAATGTGTTGACCGGCAGCTGTCTTTGAGAGTCAGTAATTCTAGGTTAAACCTGTTAATCACCTTCGACCACTTCATCACTTATCACAAGTGATGCTGTGACGGACTGTACTCCGCCCATCACCAATTGCGTGTAATTACACCGTTACCCACTACCCTTCAACCCAGAACACTGTAATACGAATAAAACTGCTTGGCGGCAGAAATAAGTATTCGAAAAAGGGTGTACTTCATCGAACAAATTAGTTTATATGGAGTTCTTCTGCTACTTAAGTCTAATATATCCACTTATCTCGAGTTCAAGAGGAACTGCATATTAAATATAAAAGTCCGTTAATATGTTGCAGAGTTGAGTGAGATCTTTGTATATTAAGTTATATCGCGATAATTATGGCTTATTTATTACCAATATCTAAGTCAATTTCGTAATAACTACAGAAAATTCCCAAGAAGGCGAAACGCGGTGGCATAATCAGCTAAGCGCTGCTCGATAAATTTCCACAGGCACCGTTACGTTAAGCCTACAATAAAATTGAAATTCTTCGACAAGAACTTCGAATATATTTGAATCCCATATGAATATAAAGCGGTTTTATAGCTGAGCCCATCTCAGGCACCGACGATTTAGCGACAAGTTTTCTATCTATAAGGAATGTGTGATGTTTTTGGACATTGTCGTTATTTTCACAGCAATATGGTCTTGTAAGTATTGCATGTTTCAGTTAATGGTATTTAAGCATAAGCCCTAAAATGTCCTAGCACCAAGCATAATAATTTTGCATCGTGGTTGGGCATTTCACGAATGCTCACCTGGCTAGCGACAGATTTTCGTGTAGATAAACTGTCGCCAGGTACCTAACGGTGTGTTCCGGCACCTGTCCTTGAGAGCCAGTAATTTCAGGTTAAGCCTGTTAACACCTTCGGCTACATCATCACTTACCATCAGGTGAGATTGTGGCCAAAGGCTTACCTATCAGCAATATAAAAAAAAGTTAAATCGTACTTAAATCGTATCCTATTTTGTTCATCAGTTAGTTAGTGATGATGAGTTAGGAACACACCGTTAAGTGATTGGCAATAGATTTTGTACTAGACGTGCGGGCATCCTAAAACAACAAACGATGGCTTAACGTGCCCTCTGAAACGCGGAAGCGGTCATCCGTCCAAGTAATAGCCGCAGCGGACGTCGCTTACTCTAGTTAAACGGTTGGGAACGACAAGGCAAGCTACAAGCGCTTCAACATCACTGCTTCAAATAGACATACATATATTATTATCAAATTTATTGAATACACCAGACTATTCAATAAATATGATAAGTAGTGTACTTGTCGCTAATAAATAAATATAGATATTAGATAAAATATAATATGGCAATACGATTCCAAAATGTTTTATTCCATTACATATGCCGCCTAAAGAAGGCTGCGAAACGTAGGCTTTTCGATTCCCCTTCGATAGAGTTTGTCTAATGCCGTATTCCACTTGAAGCCACTATCGTTATTATCAATAGTTTTGACCTCATTTTGCGTCTATGTTTTTAACATTTAATTTGAATCATAGACACAAAATGTGGTCAAAATTATCAAAAATAAGGATAGTGGCATCAAATGGAATACGGCCTTGGTATTACTACTCAATGTAAATATTATTAAAATTTAATTGTTTGCTGTTGTGTATATGTTTATTCCATGTATATGTTGCTTCCATGCCAACTGAGGTCGTTTGGTTACAGTACATTACAGTCATTTTCCGACGAGGACATTTTGCTCTGAGAATCACTGGTCCTGATTTGCACGATAACGCGATTTTGTAATAAATGCTGGATACACTAACGCGCCGCCACGGAAGCTGTGCCTTAGCTATACAATTTGTTTTTTGCACGTTCGCGACGTATTGCAGGAAAAAGGCGCATTGGTCTCACAGTGAACCTATAATCACAGCCTGGACACTCGACTCATTCTCTATACAAAAGCCGCGTTCTAACTACCTATTACACAGACGCTACACAAATGTTGTTTTTGTACACGCGTAAATGTGTGCGTGAAGTCTAAGGTTGTCGTCGTATGAATAATTGTTGTACTTATCTACCTAACAATCTTTTGATGCGCTTATTATTACTTATTAGATTTCATAGGTTATGCGTACCTTACCTACCTTCAGAAACATTCAAGCACAGCAATCCAACTACCATGTACGACGTAGGAATATGCAACACACAACAGAGTAGGTAAACATTACTTCACATTTCACTCCATTACTTATACAATAATAGATAGTCAAGTTGGGGGCGAGCGGGAGGAGCTTTTAAAAATACAATTATTTTATTTAAGACGTTTAATGTCTTCAAAAGTTATAATAAGACTGCCTTAATTCTAAATTAAATCTAGTGTCTGGACATCAGACAACCGTGGGAGCGCATGGGCTTATCAGCTAAGTCTGCCGAGTCAGCTTATCAGTTGTTAGAAAATAGAACGCTGACACGTGTGATTCGTTGAGTCTACAGACTTAACTCTTCCCTCCTTAAGTTCGATGTTCTCTTCTTTAGGGGAACTTCGAACACATGAAAATAACTTTAAGTGATATTTATATAATAAGAAACACAGGATTACAAAAATAAGAATGTAGACTCCAAGAGTCCAAACGCTTATGCTACGCACTTCAATAATTGCCCTTTCACTTTCACTGTTTTCACTATCACTGTAACTTTTCTTTAGCGCCAATGACAGGAGCTTCAAATCCGCTAGGTCGACGCCTTCCAGGTTTACAGGTGTAGCAGATGTGGTTTTCTCGGGTGAGTACAGCAAAGGTAAGTTTACAATAGGTCATTTTGAGTATGTTACATTTTCAATATACGTTTGGTGCCTTTTGAGGGTAATGTTTCGAATTTTCACTTCGCAGAGGTCGTCTAAAGTAAGTATGTAGGTGCCTTTTACATTATAACGAAACATTTCGTTATTGCAGGTACTTGTAAGTAGCTCTTCATCTCTACTATAGAGTATCCATCTATTTCTCGTCAGGAACTGAACTCGAACCCTTTCAATAGTTATAGGAATTTGAGTGCATGACGTCACGTTCTCAACATACGTCATCAAGTCGGTTACGCAGGGATCGTTAATGAACTGAGACATTTCATCATCAGTGCAGAGGAAGCTGGCCTCTTCGATTTCTTGACATGGGTGACTGAGCAATCTGATCTTCAACCCTTTCGCTATTAAGTAAGGATACTTGGGCAATATGACAACAGTGGAGTCGAGGGATATCACAGGTAAGGGTGTTAATTTATAATAGATATAAGTATCTTTTTCAATAACAGGTATTTCCAAAAGGTAAGTTATTTGGTTTCCTTTCAAGTAAGCTTTCAATGTAATGGTCTGTTCTATCTTAACTAAGTTTTCTAAGCTAGGCGTAAAAACTAATTCTTCTAATTTATTAATACGTTCAAGTAGAGGCAACAGCTTATTTGACTCTATTATGGATTGGTGTAGAACTCCCAATCTACTAAATGATAAACTGGTTTCTATCTCATCTAATTGTGCGTAGATTACTTGAAAGTTATGGATTAGTAGATTATATGTGCTTATAAACTGAATGCCTAAATGCTCTAACTCTTCGAGATTTTTCGATATTACACCTATTTTATTATTAAGTTGAATCAGGTTACTATTTAACACAAATGTAGAGTTCGTCAAAAGTTGAACCATTTCAGTGATTACCGTTAGCTTTTCATTATTGTAGTTATCTCTGATTTTAATATTATTAATTAATCTGTCGTATTTAATGGCATCGTCATTATCAAGATTTCCAGTTATCATTTTTATAAGTGATCCTAGTGGGTTAATAAGGCCTCTTTTAATTCGAACCGTTGGAATTATTTGGTTAAACTTAATTATGGTTATATTTTTAAAGTACTCTACTTGACTTCTTACATCTATCAAATTATCGGCAAATTACTTATAAAAGTTAACCTTAACTAACTTATCTAAATCGGAGAGTCGTTGAACGTTAAACGTCAAATCTTCTTTTAAAGGGTTAATATCCAACACTCTTGCGATTGTCCATTTGTCTCTACTGATTACGGCAATTCCATTTTTCACGGGCAGGATTCCCGGGTTTTTATCAAGCACCTGAAGTTGAAGTGCCTGCAGTTGGGTCACCATGGCTACTGCCAGAGTGATGTGCCTGTGGAGGGCGTTTAACATTCTTTAGTGGAACCTTAGTGTTACGATTATTTACTTGAATAGGAACTATGTTTCTAACAATTTCATCAGAAACTATGGCCTTTTGATAGCGTGGTTTGTCTTTACTGCTTCTTTTATTTACTTCTTTTGCAAAAATTGTATCGCCTATATTTACTTTAAATTCTGTTTCTCCACCTCTTTTCTCTATTATTTTCTCTTTCTGTTTAATGGCTTGTTCTGATAAATATTTGTATAGAAATTTAGTTCTGTTCGCATGTTCTTTAATTAATTGTTGCATGTATTGTTTCTCAAAGTCCAAATTAAATACATTTTTAGAATCAGTATGTCCTAGCAAAACTTCAAAGGGGGTAAAACCAGTAGATGAGTGTATGGAGTGGTTATAAGCCATTATAGCATAACTCATTACAGTTGCGGCATCGCTGTATTTGTGTTCGTATTTGGCCAGTCGATAAATTTCTATGATAGTAGAATGGAATCTTTCTATAAGACCCATAGAATTAGGGTTGTTAGGGGTTGCGATATGTAGCTCTACTTTATATAGAGTTAGAAGTTCTTTTAAGAGAGCATTATTAAATTCTGAACCTGAGTCCGAACTAATTTTGAGCGGTACGCCATAAAATGAGAAATATTTAATGAGGGCTCTGACTACCTCAGGGGTTGATCTGTTAGGTATTTCCAACGCCTGTCCCAGTTTACTGAAAGCATCTATTACTGTTAAATAATAGCGTCCTTCAATAGAAAATAGGTCCATAAAAACTTCTTCTAAGGGTTTTGATTGAGTATGCGTCATTTGAAGTTTAGGTTTTAAGGGTTTTCTATCGTATTTCATGCGTTTGCATGTTTCGCATGAATTTATAAAGCTAGAAATAGTTTGTTCCATTTTATGCCAAAAGTAAGTGCGCTTGATATGAATAAGAGTTTCTTTAATGCCGCGGTGGCAAGTTTTACCAGTATGATATTTACTAACGATTTCCTTTTGTTCCGATTCGTCTTCAATAAATATTACTCTTTTAGTACATTCGAAAAATTGTACTGATTCCTTTTTAAACAAGTATATAACCATTTGTGCAAACTGTCGCTTGTGTTCTTCTTCTTCAAAGTAAATGAAATATTTCGTATTATTTTTAATGTATTCTTTCAGGAATTGTTTCACGAGATCGGTTCTATTCAAAGGTAAGTGTACTTCTAAGATTCTTTGTTTAGGTCGAGATAGATTTTTAACAGATAGTTTATCTATAGACCAAGAATGAACTAGTATTTGATTAGGTTTGGTGTCAACGGCTTCCTGCAAAATTGGAATACCTTTTGATTCAGTCTCCTGCCCTGAATGAGCAGTTTCTGTGCTAGAAGAGTTTCTAGAAGCTGTCAAAGTTGAACTACCAGATGAGCATGGTATTGAATAAGGGGATCGACATTTTATTGATCTTTCAGAACCTGATACCGTTATTGTGTCTTCGTCGCCTGAATCTAAGCATTTAATTTCATTATTTTGACCTAGAGTTTTCTTTTGTACCTTTCCTAGTTCTTCTATTTCTTTCGTTAATCGACTAATTTCTCTGTTTCTAATTTCATCTTTATCAATATTAACTTGTGTGGACATATTATCTTCGTTTCCCAAAGCATTTGTTCGAATACGTGATAGTGCATCTGCATTGCAGTTAAGTTTACCACTTTTATGGATAATTTCAAAGTTATATTCGGATAATCGTAGTCTCCATCGGGTTAATCTACTATTTGTTTCTTTTAGGGAGTTTAACCAGGCTAAAGGTTTATGGTCGGTTACTATTATGAATTTCTTACCGTAGAGATAGGGGCGAAAGTGTTTCACTGCCCATACTATGGCAAGTAATTCCTTTTCAGTGACACTGTAGCGCGTTTCAGCGTCGTTTAATGTTCTGCTGGCATATGCAACGGGTTTATCGTTGCCAACAGAGCCTTGTGAAAGGACTGCTCCTAGAGCGAATTCTGAAGCGTCCGTTGTGAGTATGTATGGCTTTTCGGGGTCTGGGTATTGTAATATCGGTGCATTTACAAGTAACTCTTTACATTTTTGAAAGGCTGTTATGTACTTTTCGTCATCAACAGGCATTGCACGTTTTTGTCTCAATCTAGCTGTCATTGGTTGCGTAATTTTCGCAGTCCTTAACAAATTTTCGGTAATAACCGATTAGGCCCAAAAAGCTTTTGATCTCTGTGGTTGTTCGGGGTAAAGGGTAATCTAAGATTGCTTTAATTTTATCGTTGTTAGGCTTTAAACCGTTGCTTGTAATTGTGTGTCCAAGGTATAAAACCTCTTTTCTGAGAAATTCCGATTTATCTAACTGTACTTTTAAATTAGTTTTTCTGAGTCTGTCAAAAACGGTACGTAACTTAGCTATGTGTTCTTGTAGACTAGACGAATAGATTATTATATCGTCTAGGTACACTAGGCAGTGTATTCCTTGTAAGCCACGTAACACATTATCAATGGTTCTCTGAAAAGTTGCTGGTGCCGTTTTTAGCCCAAAAGGCATACGAGAAAATTCATAATGTCCTGAATTTGAGCTAAATGCTGTTTTTTGTCTATCCTCTTCAGCTACTTCTATCTGATGGTAGCCACTAGCCAGGTCAAGGGTACTAAAGTAAGTGCTGCGTCCCAGTTTGTCAAATAGTTCTGTTATGTTTGGTAGTGGGTATTTGTCGTCGACAGTAATTTCGTTTAGTTTTCTGTAGTCTATTACAAGTCGGTATTTCTTTTCATTAGTCGCGTCTAACTTCTTAGGTACAAGGTGCACGGGTGCACTCCAGGGAGAGTGTGATGGTTGTACTATTTTATCTTCTAACATTTTGTTTATTTGTCTATTAATTTCGTCGTTGATTACTTGAGGCTGTCGATAAGGTCGCACAAAAATTGGGTCTTCGTTACGTGTTCGGATGTGGTGTTTAACGTCGTTAGTGAAAGTCAATGGTAACTTTTCAGTATAAAAAATGTCTTTATATTGTAGGCAAAGTTTTTGGATAGAGTCTTTTTCTTCAAGGTTCATGTGGTCTAAACGTAATTTGCTTATGTTTTCAGTTAAGATTTGGTCAATTTCAAAGTCATTTCTGTCATCAAGTTTATTTAAGTCACATTTTTCTATGTCACAATATTTTGTTATTGTTAGTGGTCTGTCAATTTTTAATGTCATTTCTTCTTCTCGAGTATTTTGTATAATTGTTGTCGCATAACCATCTTCACATTTTACTAAAGCAGTAGGCATTCTGACGCCATCACAGAATAGTTTGTAGTTAAGAATCGCTTCACCGTTTTTCAAATTAATCGGTAACTTTACTCGTTGTTCGGTACGTGGGGCAAGTTTAATTACGTTATTGGGATTGTATATTATAGGTATAGCTGTAGTTTGAGTGTAAAGAATTTCATTTTTCATATCTATTTTTGCATGCAGTTGTTTCAGGAGGTCGCTACCTATAAGTCCGTCGTAACAGCCATCTACGTCAAAAATATAAAATTTATGCGTTTCAGGACTGTTAAGGGTTGGAAATAAGGGTATGACGATTACTTCATTATGCCGGCTTGAAGCATGTGTGCTTCTAACTTCAAATGGTTCGTGGTATTTAAAATCTTCAAATAATTCATTTGCCTTTTTGGGGCTAATGAAAGATCTTGAACTTCCGGTATCTATCATTAGTTTAGCATTTATTTCCGGTATTACTATATATGGCAAGTTTAGTGTATTACAATTAAGTTTTATTATTTCAGGGGCTGGTTGGAGGCATTGATTTGAAAATTTTCATCATTTTGCAAAGCTGAATCTTGATCGTATTGTTCGTTATTTGCCTCATAAGTTTCAACGTTATACGTAGAGTCAATATCGTTATATTCATAGTAACATTCATTTTCGGGATTCTCATATACGTCGTCAGTATCAGATTCGTTAAGGTTATATAATGCGTTCATTTTAAACCCTTGTGGTTTTGTTGGAAGTGCTGTACACATGCTCACGTCAGTGGACAGCTGAGGTGCTAACCTCTGTGCGGGACGGTAACCGAATTGTTGCTGTCCTTGATTTAGTTGGGGTCGGTAGCCAAATTGCTGCTGACCTTGGTTGAACTGAGGACGATAACCAAATTGTTGTTGAGTTTGATTGAATGAAGGTTTATAACCGAATTGCTGTTGATTTTGATTGAGTTGAGGTCGGTAACCAAACTGCTGTGGAGTTTGATTAAATGATGGTTTGTACCCGAATTGCTGTTGACCTTGGTTGAGTTGAGGTCGGTAGCCTAACTGTTGGTTGGGTGTTGTACCAAATTTAAATTTCGGCTGCATTTGCTGCAAGTTTGATGTATTGGGACCACTTTGGGGAATGCCAAACTTAAAATTATTTTGAGGCTGCGGGTTTGAAGTGAAGAAAGGCTTCATTCCAAATTTTTCTATAAAGGGGTTATGGTTCATTGTTTGAGGCTTTGGCTGCATTGAATTCTGAGATCGTAACATTTTATTTTTTGAATTATATTGGTACATAAAGTTTACCTCTTCGAGAACAATACTTAAAGCATTTTCTAATGTTGTAGAGCCTTTAAGGCGCACTATGCGGAGTAATTCTTCGGGTAAGTTGTACAAAAATACGTTTTTCGCCATGTTATTGTATATGATGATTTTACTTTGACGTAAGTTTACGTCATCAATTAGATTGACTTTGGCAAATAACGTACTTTTGACGTGCTGAATCCTGTTACAGAAATCGAGATAAGATTCGCCATTATTTATTTTTAATGTTTCTAGCTCTATTGCTATGCATTCCTCTGAACGGGGATCACCAAAATGTTGCTCAAAAGCTACTTTTAAATCAGTCCAGGTATCTAAGTCTTGTCGTTCGCTAACAAGAGCGGCTGCTCTACCTATTAATCGTGATGTTATAATGTTAAATATGTACAGGTCCTGATGCGGATTATTTTCGACCCTACAACAGCTTATTAAGTATTCGCATTTTCTTACGAATAAACTCAATAATTTTTCATCGCCGTCGAACTTCGGTACAACATTCGTAAATTCACGTGGAATGTGAACTATCTCCATCTTACTATAACTATTTATAAACTGTTATATACTTAAAGGTGAAATATATAAAAGCACTATTTGGTTTATTTATATCTATCTAACCTATTATATACTTTAAGTTGAAGTATATAAAGTAACTATTTTAATTTAAGTATGTATGCGATGAATTTATTAATCTATGTATTTATTTAACTATATTTCTTGTACTCACTTAAATCTATTTAAAAGAAACCACAAAACACCTTTCAATTGTTGGAAATAGCGTTCGGATAATCTAGATACTTATAAATAAAATATGGAATAGGATTGGACTACGACTGGAAATAGCGATTAAGGTCTACTCACAGAATGCCCATGTCCCTCGTTGTTTGAGCCTTATTTGTCTCCTCCGGATCGTGTTAGCACCAGTTAGCACTCACTCACTTGATATTATAGTTCTTGACTTATTTATTTGGTTCGTTGATTCCCGTAAAACGTGTGAAAACGTAAGTCGCGGGGCACTGAAGTTAAGTATTCGCGACGCGGAAATCCTACCGGCTGCGCCAGTCAAGTTGGGGGCGAGCGGGAGGAGCTTTTAAAAATACAATTATTTTATTTAAGACGTTTAATGTCTTCAAAAGTTATAATAAGACTGCCTTAATTCTAAATTAAATCTAGTGTCTGGACATCAGACAACCGTGGGAGCGCATGGGCTTATCAGCTAAGTCTGCCGAGTCAGCTTATCAGTTGTTAGAAAATAGAACGCTGACACGTGTGATTCGTTGAGTCTACAGACTTAACTAGATACCCACCAAGTTCATATTTTATACAAGTAATGATAATAATTACAATCACAATAATAGGTATATTATGTTCTTCTCGTATAATAAAAAATCATTATTCACAACTAACAATCCTTTTCTCGATTAGTTGATAAGCAACCGTAAACAGCACAAGAGTACCATTTTCAACTTTTAAAATTCTCGTAAAATCGACACACTTCATCGTCACGTCATCGTGCGCGAGTTGCGCGTCCCGTACTCAAGTCAGCTTAGCAACAGCTCAGAATCGGTGGCGGGGTGAGGAAGGCTCGTTTTGGTGGGGGGAGAGGAGTGTCCATTCTATACGTAGTATTATTATATGCGTAGTATTATTATATGTTCTATGCCTATAATGTGAGTTCACCTCGTGATGTGTGTCACTAATAACAGTTGTTTTATAACGTTAATGTAAACTTGCACGTGTCTGGGCATACTGTTCATACTGGTATAAAAGAATGATTCTGTATTAAGGAGAAATAGTAATACTTTTAATTTACTAAACTGTGAATTTGTAAAAAAAACGTGATGAAAAATTCTAGTGCCTTTGCCAAACCACTCAACCACAATTAGAATATTGTCACAAAAATACTTCGTCATGGCAACATTCTGATCAAATCTCACGGGTTGCTAATGACATACCAGATTTCGATAATTCCTAACGATACAAAAACTACTTGGTAAATACATACTGAAGTGAACGTGAACATGAAAAAGAAAGGTAACGAAGTGTTTTTGCACAAGCTTCGGTAAGAAATCCATCCATCTTCATTTGCGAAATTCGCGAATAAAGTATATCTGTAGGAAAGAATGGCGCCTTAATGAATGAGGGCACGCTTTAATTACTTTACAACGAGACTAGGACAGTGTTATTTTTATGATTTTGAGGTGTATTTTTATCTCTTTAAAGACAAAATATAACACTCTGTTTGAATACTAAATGTCGTTAAATATTTTCTGTTTAATTCCAATACCCGCTATGAATAATTTATAAGTCTTTAGAAAAAAATCTTTATGTACTGATGCTGGAGTCATTCCCTAGCAATATATAGCGCATTAAATAATGTATAGAAATGTAAAAGGGTAAGGTCATTTCTAGAAAATGCAGCTTACTAAGCAATTTACGCAATTCTGGGTATATATTTTTAATTAATTAATAATTATATATATCTTCAGTTACACATGTTAGAGGGACGCTGCACGTTATTAAATTGTTAAGTCAGGATTTAAGACAAGTGAAACAAAAAAGTGTGTAAAAACGTATACAATATTATAAATTCAAAATATTCTTTTCTATGGTGGTTTTCATTTTAGCATGTAAAATAGCATGTATTCGAACTGTAAAATGTTAATATTTACTACCGTCCAGGCCTACTCCTGCAGGAATCTTGGTGCAGTACAAGGAAACCTCGTCAGTACTGATCAGGCTCGCAATCGGACATAACCTTGTCCGCGATGACACAGAGCTAAATATGCTTATAAACTAGAAATTTGTGGTCTCACATACTAGCCCTTATTATGGAGACGACGCTTTAAAGATTTAGTACACAACAACTATCAAAAAAATCTGGCCAGAATCTTATAGACGTAGCGTCAGCAAGGAAGTGTTGTTTCTTCTTATCTTCAGTTTTCCTCAACATACAAGGGCCGGGTTTTCACAATATTATACGAATACAAAACTCAAATTATAAACGCAATTTCACAATGATTTTACACAAATGGTCTCACTCGACCATCACGATGCCAAAAACAAATTTTATAACCCGAAGAAATGCAAACGATGGACACTACCATGATAAGCGATGAATGATAATTTAATGAATTGTTTAATAATCCTAAATTCAACGCACAAAACCAAAACAGCTCATTCTTATTGTTTCTTTGTTAATCCATTCTACCAAGAGACACAAACAAGTACAGCAAGACAAATTTAACAACTAAAGATGGCAGCTGGGTGCGTTCCGATTCAGGTACGCAATCGGTTCGCAACAATATTCCTCATGCTAACTGGTGAACCGTTCCCGTGGGGCACCAGGTTAGAATTGCACCTTCCCAAATCATCCAGTTGGTGTCATAAGAGGCGCCTAAAGGAAAAATACTGGAAGGTGGGCAGCAGTGCATTCTAAAGAACTGCCATCTTACACTGCGATCCCCAAACCACCTTACCGAGCTTGGGGATTATGGCATAAACCCCCTTAATACAGTAACTGGTGATAATAATAATACAATGACAAATATTTTTTTTGCAATATCTGAATATTTTCTATAATATTTGTAAATGTTTGTCCTCTATGACGAACATTTAATAAAATATTGAGAGATAAAATACCTTATACTATAACAGCCTGTCATAACAGATGATCCATCGACTTCGGCACTCATATATTACATCAGCTTTCAATTTAATTGGACTCTGGCACCAATCCAGAATGAACAGATTTCCAATACATAATTGAATTTAACCATTAATAGAGAACTCGTTAGTTATAGTAGAATTGAAGTAAAAACTGAATGAAATAACTGATATTATACATTAATTTAAAATACATTGAAATAGTTTTAACATTAAGCTAAGCAGTAGTGTTCACTAATATATTTAATGTGATCTGGATTGAAAAAAAAACTGAAAAAGTAGAAAAGTACATCGGTGATGTCATTTCTGGGGTTCCGTACCTCAAAAGGACAAAAAGGAACCCTTATAGAATCACTTTGTTGTCCGTCTGTCTGTCAAGACCCATTTACTCAGGAACGCGTTGATAGCAAGCTGAAATTCATATTTCATATCGAATACTCTACTACTAAATCTACTGTCCCTTATTGAAGCTGTGAAAAAATCAAACTTTTAAGCCAACGCAATCAAAAGATACAGCCGTTTATGCCGCAAATTACCGACATTGTTCTGTTTTTTTTTTTTTTTAATGCTGACATGTAAGCCTTTGACCACAATCTCATCTGATGGTAAGTGATGATGTGGTCGGAGGTGTTAACAGGCTTAACCTAGAATTAATGGCTCTCAAGGACAGCTGCCAGAACACACCGTTAGGTGCTTGGCGACAGATTTTCTACTTGAATTTAACAAATAAATAAAGGTTTTTTTTTTAGGTCGTATTCGCAAAATGCCCTTCCACCATGCGGTGAAGCTCAAGCCCGCGGCGGGGATCACACCTGGGACCTGCGGCACGGTAGTCCATAGCTATTACCGCTCGGCCATCATTGCTTCAAATAACTTACTAACAATTTATGCATCACATAGTTAATTAACGTTAGTAGGTCTTTACATACTACAGGAAACCTGGTTATTCCATGATGAAATACCGTACTTAGACACCATAGACAGTTACTTTGGTTATACGGGAACATCGGCGATGGACGCGTCTGCTGGCATACTTCGTGGCCGGCCGTATGGTTGTGTCGCGCTGCTGTGGAGGCATAGTTCATTCCAGCAGGTCTCAGTGTTGTGTTGTGATAATCCGCAAGCGGCAGCCATCACTGCTTCTACTTCTCGGGAACTCAGTTTCTTGAAATTTGGTACGAAGCAAAGTCTTATGGCACAGATAATGGAAAAATTGCGAAAATCTTACTTTTTTGGTACCTACATCATTTTTTTTTTAAATAATTTTAAAGTGTTATGGATTTCATTTAGCAATAAAAATACCATAACTTTTATTTCTACCTACAGGTTTGTACGAAACCCGCGGTGCGCCAGTCTTGGCCGGTTTTTTTTAATATTATATGGTGACGGCCATTTACAGTATTGTTTTTAAACTTCTGCCTCCAGGCAGAATATCTGACACTGAGGTGGTTCATTAAGATGGACTCTTGCTAAAGAAAACTGCCGCCTGGTAAAACTCAATTTTGTTGGAATGGTTATTTTTTCTTTTTGCCTAAAATGCTATCGTTGTAGTAGCTTTATTGTTGTAATGAGATCAGAACACCGCGTAGATAAAATCTGAACTAGGTAATTGACTGAATTAAATAGGCAAAGTTATCTATCTAGACGTGATCCTCCCGAGTATTCCTCCAAACATTTTTTTTTTTTCAAATTTAGAACCAACAAACCCTCTCTATTCGTGGTATGAATCATAGTTAGTTTTATGTTTATCTACAATGTTGATTTTGTAAGTCAATAGACATAGATAAGTGATGCTATCTATTTGCTTGTACTAGTTTATTAGCTTAAGGGTTGTTTAATTAACTCCCGCATGTACACTGTAAAGTCTCGTTTCCAAAGTTGGTCTCATTTATGCAGGACTTATGTTTTGATAACCTATATTAAAAGAACATACATTTCTGTTCAGGCAGCTGACCTTCAGTCCAGGATGCACGGCTATGTAATAATGTCGTGACTGATTAAGTAAGTAAATTCACGACAGTTAGGGGATGTCTGTGAATACGTTGTAAATCGTAATAACATGACGTCAGGTTATCCCCGAAAATGACTTTACACTGAGAAAAACGACTTAAAGGCTTAAATCGAATTTGACCTTTTATCGTTGAATTGTAAATACGTAAGATGAATTCACAACTCTTAAGATGATTTTCACCAATCAATAAAAATGTACCTGTGTATGTTTTATAATAAACACAACCGTCAAAAACGCCTTCCGTAAAGTATTTTCAGAATTGAACTTGTTATACGATAATAATTGCAGTATTGACCATAAAATATACCTTACTTTTACGGCGGTTTATATACGGTGATTATCACAATAACGTACGACTTAATCAGCTTTATTGAAAGTCAATATTTAAGAAAGACCACAAAATACACCTTAAATGAAGACGAAAAGAAACATCCGCCTTCACTGACCTCGTTTAACGCCTTCTAGTTGGAAGGCGTTTTTGTACGTATTTACGCTTGGTCGGTTTTTGCCTTATACCATATAAATTGGCCGTCATTAGGGCGCTTTTGACTTTAGATTTTTCTCAGTGTACATTGGCACAGCCCCTGGACATTAAATTAGCGTTATAATTTACGTATTTTCAAGATGGACTCGTGACGATTAAGAAAGTCTTCGCTATCAGATGAACTTTAATCTCATAAGATTTTTAGTAAGAAAACATTGAATTAATATTTTAGTGAAATACTTAAAAATATATTATGTGACAGTTCCGCCTTATTTTCCTGTTAAACCGACGTGACGTCACAAACGCCACGCAGCCAAACCGGAAGAATTTGTATTTGATAAGATTTTTTTTTTTTGCACAAAACATCATGAGGCCGATTCGTTATCTACTTAGGTTGATCGTCCATTATGGGCGTGCATGTTGTTATATATACAAAATATATTAATAATTTTTAAAGACGGATTTTGGCTGGATTTTTGGTTTACGTCTGTACAAGCACGAAGCCCAACTAGTATTTTCATTACTAATCTGAGAACACCCACGACCAGGCAAGGTAAAACCGAAATAAACAAGTGGTTGAGAACTCTCGACCACAATGAAACTGAAGGTTTGCTAAAAGTTATCGTATGATTTATTTAATAATTAAGTATATTCTACACTATATATTCACACACAGTTTTATATTCATTACACGTCATGCATACACACAAACACACACCCTCTCTCACACACAATAATATTGTATTCACGTACTCAAACATATACAAAATATTATACAGTCATATCATTTAATAGTAACCCCCAATCTTAAATGTGTTATAGAAGGAAACAGATTTCCACGGTACAAGTTTTTTTTTAGTGTGGGCTCTGCATGTCATTTAATTGTCAGAAATTGTCAACAAAATGGCGGTCGACACAAAAATATCTAGGTTGTTTACTCTAACAACACAACAACTTATTTAATTGTAAAATTATTTCCAGTTTTGCTTCGCTTCTATGAACAACTATAGAACCTGAAGCCAACTGTCTTTGAGAAATTTGTTGATTATGTGTCGATAGTATTTGTTGAGTTTTTGTCAAAAAGTCGTTCACAGTAAAGGCTTTGTGCGAAGGCGCATTATGGTGGTGCAAAGGTTTCTGTTCACCAATGTCAAATGTTTCTTTCGTCAAATTTTCCTTTCCGCGAATTCCGCATAACTCAAATAATATTCTTTATTTACTATATTCATCTTTGATCGAATTTGACGTTGCTTTTTCGGTTTTGTTCAGTTGGAAGGCGCCATTCCGAAGCTTGTTGACCAGTTAACTCACGTCTCGTTACCAGTAACAATGCGGGCCGGAATTGACTCGTTCTAGCATGTCCTCAGCGACTTAAGGGATTGAGAAAAGAGAAAATTCATGTCTTTTGGGACCAGCTGAGCGGAAACATGTTTCATACCCAAATGATTATTTAAAACGGTACGGATCGACTCGTGAGCCACAGAAAGTTATGCGGCTATCTATTTCGAACTTGAATGACAATTTTCTAAAGAGAATGAAACTCAGTCACTATTTCTTTCACTTTTTCGATGTAAACTTCACTTGCAGACGTTGATCTCCTACCGAGAGCAAGGCAAATCTCCCATCACATCTCGACCGCTTTTAAACGCTTTGTTCCACTCCCAAGCACGTGTTTTTAAATCGATTCACCGTAAGCCTTCTGTATCATTTTCAGTGACTCCGAATACGACGTACTGTTGGTGATGCAAAATTGAAGACAAACTCTTTGTTGGATGTTTTTGTCCATTCTGAAATACGCAATACACACAATATATGATATAACTAAAAACTGCTCTATATAACAGATTCAATTCCAACCCCGCTCCGAAATGGAAACAGTTGTGCTACTATAACAATAAAAAATATTGGAAACGTATACAAATCATCCATTTCCAAAACTTTTTGACTGAATGTTTGTTATTTTAGAAAAAAATAATCCGCGTGATTAAAACCGTTATTTTAATATAAATGATTTCTTTCTTCATATTTCGGGTGGGCTCAAGTCCCGTATGAGGAATTAAACAAAAACTATGCACGCAGTTTTTTTTTATATTTTGAAGTATAAAATGAATCCTTCTTTCAGGGAATTATCATAAAATGTTCAATATTTATTCAACTTTCCATCTGTATGGTAAAGCCGTGGTACGCCCTATATTAATAGACGTGTAATTTACCTAAATTAGTCCAATGGCCAAGGATTCGCATAAACTTCTCTGTGCAATTTATACATTGGCACATGGATTAGACTTTTGTTACATATATCAGAATAATATAAGGGACAAAATACTACATATTGACCTTTAATTTTTGTTAGCTCTAAGCGTCCGTTTTCTACAAAGTTACTTCGACAAGGGGAGTGCGGGGTGGCTAGATGTTATAAAGTCCTTTACTCTTTTTGTAGAATATGGTATGGATAATCAGATACAAGATTGCTTCATTGCACATTTTTACAGTCCACTATAAAATAAAGTAACTGCAGAAATACCTTAGACTTTGCAAAAGCAACTAGCTTTCTAGTACGAGTACTTCCTGCTTGTACATTAAATTAGATTTAAAACCACTAGGAACCACCTAGGAAATGCACTTTGAGAAACGAAAGAAGGTTGCAGTAAACTTTTATTTATACATTTTTGCTCAAAATGTTAATAGGAGACTACTTACTTATTTTCTTAATCTTTTCCATTGACCACAGACAGTACTACAAAAATCAAGTTTGACTCTGGGTTTATTTTATGACCTCTGTTTTATAACAGAAGTCAAGAAATCATTTAACAGTAAAAGGTAACTAGTACTAGATAACTAAAGGTCTAAACAGTTTTTTTTAAACTTAGAAAACATACATTGTGAAAAAATTTAAACACCATGGTATACCAATATACAAGAAATAATTTAAAAAAAAATTATGTATGTTCACATATAATAAAAATAACTATTATTTTTTATGTTATTGTGACGGAACAATCATGAGACCCACCTGATGATAAGCGGACTAACATCTGCCTATAACAGATGCATTCGTCACAACTGACGAATTGCACTGCGCCTGTCACCTTGAGACATGCAGTTGTTAAGTCTCATGTGCCTGTAAGTTTACTGGCTCTCAAGGACTGCCGCCGGAACAAACTGTTAGGTCCCTGGCGACAGATTTTCTACTTGAGGGTGGTCGTTAGCCAGGCGAGCATTCGCAAAATGCCCTTCTACTACCACATTGCGGTGAAACTCAAGCCGCCGGTGGGGATAGAACCATGGACCTGTTGCGCGGCAGTCCATAGCTATTACCGCTCGGTTATCTTGCTATCTATCTTGCTACAATGTCAACGTGGCAAATAAATAATAAAATTAAAATGGCTACTAATAAATCAAAGGCCACATGAAATATAATAAACAGCAGGAGAAATAAACCCGTAAAAAATTAAATTATTAAATGAAGTAAGTATAATAAAGTATTAACAACCCAAGAGAGATTTTCCAAGCTTTTAACGATTAGTGGATACATATTTTTTATTGCAGATAGGTAAGTCTTTGACCACAATCTCACCTGATAGTAAGTGATGATGTGTTCGAAGGTGCTCACAGAATTAATATAAAATTCCTGCCACTACTGAAAAAAAATTGTTATGTAATCCGCAGAGCATACTTTATTGCAAAAAAAATATAAATATTATAGGTTTGCGTGATCGTTAGCAAGTTTAAAACTAATTGCAAAAATTGGTCTTGTTTGTAGTACAACGTAAGTTGAACTATAAGCGTCGCTCCATCCCCATACGATGGTACAAGATCGAGAGACAAATTAGAGTTATGAGCCACATGTCATGTTACGTAATCGGTCAGAGCATGCCCCGGCTATAGGGGTGGATGCGCGGTTCGAATCCCGCACATGACTGTAATTTTTTCTCTCGTAATTTTGTAATATAATGCGCAGGGCATGCGTTATGGAAACAAATAAAAATATTAAAATATGATAAAGTAGCCTATAATAATATTTGTCGTAAACCAAGAAAAATAGAAGATATGTTCTTAAATAAATGAGTTGCAACAAAAAAACACACTCACCGCACCTGCACGTATAAATTTAGATTATTATTAGATTACTCCTGATAAACTTCTGCATAGCGTCATCATGTTATTTGTAACAGCTGCAACAATTAGATATATTTAAATCACTATATTATTATCTAGATTATATTATAAATTGTTTTGTTTAGCAATAAAATAAAATAAATACTCCTAATAGATACGAGTTGGAGAAACTAAATATTCATTATGATATTTAAGGTACGTTATCTTCTTAAGGTACTTACTTAAGAAGATAACGTACCTTAAATATCATAATGAATATTTAGTTATTCATTATGATATTTAAGGTACGTTATCTTCTTAAGCTACTTACTTAAGAAGATAACGTACCTTAAATATCATAATGAATATTTAGTTCCTGAAAAAACAATCAAAGTTCAATTCAATTATGAAATTTTCAGAACAGTTGTCGTTGTAGCAACACTAGCTAAGAACAACTCATCGTAGAAATAATAATCTCAAACAATATGAAAATAAAAACAAAATACAGATACAAGACTCGCCACAGATTAACTTAGGAAAATGTTATAATACCCTGAGAGGAGAATAAATTCAAATTTATTTCTTTCAGATATTAATAATTCATATCGTAGTAGCCCATGTTGTGTAGCCCGTGGGGTGCCGGGCTAGAATGTCATCGCCATCTCTACCCGTGGGTGTTGTAAGAAGCGACTAAGTAACACACCAGCAGGTGGGCAGCAGCGCTATAAGCAACCACTCAAACTTAATGGATGAAAATGATATTTTTGTATGGTATAGGTAATATATTAGGGTATGGGGATGTTAGGGTGACATGTTTAGGTAATGGAAAACTACTTAGTACTACAAAAAAACGTTACGGGGCGTCGCGGGATAAAAAAACGTGGACATTTCAGGACAACTCGGTCGTACCCCATTGACAGATTGTACATACGAGGTACATACATTTCTATAAAAAAATGCTACCTTTGGATGGGGTTTTCTTTTATTCAGATCTTGACCAAGGGTTGGACTAGTACTTGAACATATTTAATTATTTGTTATCATATATTTATATATATACCATAATTATGTGAATATTAACGTCAATACGAGTTAATTTCGGCTAAATCTATACAAACATAGATTTAAACGTAATATTAACCAAACAATCTTATTCTCACAGTCTCCAGATCAATTTTGAAAATAAATATTTACCATTGACAGATATATTACGAAATACTTTTTTTTGTTTGGAAAACATAAGAAATCTGGTCGTGTACTTTCATAGCAAAAGGTGGAAGATCGAGTTTTCATTGTCTACAATCAGTAGACGAATTTAAATGAACTAGGTTTTGAGCCATTCCTCATTCGGTATCCCGTGTCCAGGCTTCGATAAATAAATCATTAGTCACTTGCGTGCCATATATGAGTAAGTATAAGTCATCAGGTTTTATTTTTTAGCTCGTGGCAAAAAAAAAGAGACAAGAAAGTTTCTTAGCAGTGTTCAACTTCACAATCACTTTGTTTGCTTTTTCCAGCAACTGCTGGGTTTGACTCGACAAGCCAAAATTTTCATCTGTAATAAATATCTCTTTGGCGAGAGTTGAAAAAGGCGACCAACGGAAAAACTCCATGTAGATGGATTAAAGATTTCTGACGCCCTTGGTATAAATTATTTTACCATACTTCACTGCATTCCCTGTCTTTCATGGAGGAATACAATATTGCAAACTTGGTTCTTTAATTTTTACAACAAAATAAAAATACTGCGCTTTGATAAAATGATTAAATTAGATCAAACCTTTTTAAAATAAAAGTTGGGTTGGGTTTGATTGGTGTGGCTGCACGCTTCATTGCCCAATATGTTTTGGTTCGCGGTATTGTCTTCTTTTCTATTTAATTAAATTTCCGCAGCCGATATAGCATATGCTTCAAAGTCCCCCTCTCCCCTCTCCTCCCCTTCCTATAGTACATATGTTTGTATGTATACCAATTCTATATAGAGTCCTTCACTAGATTGCTTTGAAAGTCACTGAAACAATTTAATATTCAGTATGTACATTCTATTTTTCATGATGTTTTCTTTATACTTACTTGCGAATATACGTAAGCTTCATTGGTCTTCCATCTACAAATTGATACTACTTACCTTAATATATATACTAAAACGATATAAAAATAACCAAAAAATGATGTCCAGATAAAGGTCAGGGAATACGTTCTACTGTAAAGACTCCAGTATCATTATAGTCACTTCCATCACACAATAAATAAAAATTGTATTCATCAAACTGTTATCTACAGGAACCTAGAAAACAGGCAAGAATTAGGTCTAGGATTTAATTATTGACTGTTAAACTGTTGTTGTGAGTAAAACACATCTTATAAGTTGTGTCATCATTTCAGAAACAGCTAATGGGAAATCGAATATCAATCCGCGCTGAAATTGGGTCTGACGTCACAGATCAGTCCTAATACCCATGCCCATTAGGCTTCGTGCAGATAATTGGTCGATGTATGGCCGAATGTTTGATGAAACATTTTGCTGAATCGAGGCATTTACTTGAGCTGTATACATCACACTTATATTATACATCTACAGTTATATTATAAAGATGAAAGATTTGTGTTTTTGTATGCAACGAATAAACTTAAAAACTACTTGACCGGTTTGGGTGAAATTTGGTATGGAAATAGTTTGAGACCCGGGAATAGACATGAAATAGTTTTTATCCAACTGCGCAAAAAGAGGTTAATGGTTTTGCTCAATAACCGATGTCCCCGCGGGCGGAGCCGCGGCCAGAATGTTAGTCTGACACAAATATTACTGTATGATACTTATTGTATCATACAGTAATGTTTCCAAACTGACAAAACTGCCGCGAGTTATTATAACATTTTTTTTAACCAGCTATATTTCAGGTTCGAGACTGCTTGCAGCAGATACTAAGTATTTTTATTGCGTTTTATATAACTGAAAACAAATGGTTAGTTTGCCGACAAGTCTCTGAAACACACATATGCCCGGTATGGTACGGCGCGGCGCGGGCCAGAGATTTTCACTTGGAGTATCAGGCAAAAAGTTATGCGTGGTGGTCGTACATAAGTCAAACGCGTATACATGAAAAGTTTCCTCTTTTTTAGTAATTCTACTAAAAGTACGTTTAAATTATAACAATAGGTACCAAATTATTTTTTATAACTAAATTTGCTTTTCTACCTTTTCAGCGTCCAATATAAATGCTTGAGGGCGCCGAGTCTTACAAATTAGTTTGAACCAAGTTATGGTAGCAACTTTGTCGGTAAGTTATTTATCATTCTGAAGTATTTCGTACTAATTGGCACTTCCAGAATATTCTTTGTGATAGTTAAGAACGTTTATTTTCTTGTAACTTTCACATCATTTGATGGAGTTTGGTACAGAACGTTAAACTACAAAAATTATATGATGCAGTGATGGCTGAACAGCGATACTTTGGACTGCCATGCATTACTTCTATGATTTGAGTGGGGAAGCTCGTGGTGATAGGACATTTCCTGTATGCACGCATGGCAATCTACCTTTGCGTAAAAAATCTTGTGTCAAGCACCTGATTGGCGAAACAATCTTTCGAAGCTGTTGTCTGACCTTGAGCGCAAGTTCTTATGCTTGGTTCAGTTTGATTCTTATTTATGACCACAACAACACATACCATTAGGTGATTGTTAGGAATTATAAGGATATACTACATGTTTTAAGAATATTGCACCATACCATAAACGAGTGTAGCGGGAGGCGATGTTAAGCGGTCAATCTCGGTTGTTGTCATATAAGATGGCAGTCGTTATAGTAGCTTAGTGATTTTGTATATAATCGTTAATAATAATGCATTTTGTAAATAATCGTTTGGCTCGCTACCATCAAGTAGATAATCTGTTGACGAGCATCTACCGGTGAACGGTAACGGTGTACAACATCTTTGACCGCATCATCACTTAGACACATCAAATGATAAAGTGGTATTAAGCTATATAAAATAAAAACTAAAATATATTCTCAAGCACTATCACAT
Organism: Plagodis pulveraria; assembly: GCA_963890685.1. Lineage (NCBI taxonomy): Eukaryota > Metazoa > Arthropoda > Insecta > Lepidoptera > Geometridae > Plagodis > Plagodis pulveraria. Next base: position 10,354,420 of record OY982953.1, read on the forward strand.
GTTAAAAGAAAATCAAGTTTACAACTTTATAAATCTCAATATTTTCATCTCCAACGACAATAGAACTCACGAGGCCACACTGTGACGATGGAATAAGATGCGAATTTTGTGCTTTAATTCATAAGTTAAGAGATTACGTCACCCTTCTTAGTAATGTTCTAATGAGCAAGCCTCACGATTGTATCTAGGAAAATTCTGGAAATTGAATTACTCTTCCATTTCTCGTAAAATGTCGTAAACTTACAAAAATTATAAATACCTTTATGTTTTTTTACTTTATCAAATTCCCATCGTTATGTCCAATCTGTAACATCGTATAATATTATAAGATAAGTAATGTTTGAAAAATAAAAGGCGGTGAACAAAGTCGCAGTATTTACAAATTCCCAAGCTAAACTCTCGCGGGTTGGTAAATTAACAGGAAAAGGAAAACACAGGACCAATTCCAACTTTAATTGAAACGGGATGGGATTATTCTGTTAAGTTAGTTAAGAACGAAAACTAATTAAGTAAGTACCTATCGGTCAACAAATGAAATAAACAAACAGTGTGGCATGTAAAAGGTATGACAAAGATTAATTATGCGCTTCAGAAAATTTCGATTTGTTATAATGCACGCATGGTATGATGATTATGAAAACGATTTTTTTCAGGGTTCCGTACCTCAAAAGGAAAAAACAGAACCCTTATTTTTGCCCGTCTGTCTGTCAAGACCCTTATTCTCAGGAACGCGTGGAGGTAACAAGCGGAAATTCATATCAAATAATCAATTCTACTTTCCCTTAGAGCTGTGAAAAAATCAAACTTCTAAACCAACGCTAACAATAGATACAGCCGTTTAGGTTTGCAAATTTTCGACACTCGCAAGGGAATCAAAACCTACAGGGTACTTCCCGTGCACTCAGAATCTTGAAATTTGGTACGTAGCAACGACTTACAGCACAGATAAAGGTAAATTTGCGAAAAGCATACATTTTAAGTAACATCATATAATAAAAATATTTTTAAATAATATTAAAATGTTATGGATTCGTTAAACAATAAAAATTCCATAACTTTTACTTTTATTTAACAACAGGTTTGTACGGAACCCTCGGTAGCGAGTCCGACTCGCACTTGGCCGTTTTTTTTCTATTGTATGATGTTGATGAATTATTATTTTTTTGATAATTTTATAGGCTAGCCTTTGACCACTATCTCATTTGATCGTAAGTGATGACGTGTCGAAGAGTTTCATGATAATCTAGAATTATTGGTTCTCAAGGACAGCTGCTGGAACATACCGTTAGATGCTTTACGACAGATTTTCTACTTGAGGGCGGTAGCTAGCCAAGTAAGCATTTTCAAAATGCAGTATTTGCAGTAGTAATGTCACTAGCGGTTACCCATCCAAGTAAGGGCCGCGGCGGACGTTGTTTAATTTAGCTGATCGGTTTAGAACGGCTAAGCAAACTTTGCTACGAACGCTTCAAAATGATGATGATAATGCACAATCAACTAAAATAATTAATTGCAGCAAAGTTATTATGTTTTTAAATAGCTGATCATCCCGTGGGTTGCCAAGTGTGAACTCGCATCCACCCACCTCTTCCCCTAAGACGCTGACAAGAGCTAAATAACTTTACTTGAACTGAATTCTAGCAAAATATATTTAGTTTGTAGCAGTAAGAAAATTATATATTAATATTGATCACATTTTCTAAGGCCAAGAAAAGCCCAAAACACATTTCCATAAAATTTACTCGATTGAATAAAATTGCAAATTTAACTCTAAATTACGCTTTTAACGTAAATATGTTAATTATTTATATATAACTGTGTATGCAAATATTACTCTGTCCGTTCTTATAATTATTTTATTAAGCTTATCTGTATATTTTGAACCGTAACAACTTAGATCAACAATGAGCCAAGTAACAACTAAAAATTTCACAGATAGTATTAAATTTAGCGTCAAAACTGTTGCCATAGTGATTAAAAATTTTCTTTCTAATGGGATTGGAAAGCTACGAAGAGACAATGCTTTTAACTTATGAAACCTGTGAAATATGTCGCATGATATTTTATTCTCTATTTTTCTTGGACTTTTTATTGGGAGCCCCTTAGCGGAAACTCGGAATAGTGGCGACTCGGCCACTTCTCTTTTTTGGGCTACACTCCTTGCTTCTTTCTGCCTATGTTCTTTCTTGGAGCCTTTCTAAACCAATTTTGGTAATTGAACTATTTCTTTCTCGGGATCAGATGTCCCCAACAATCATTTGCATTGTTGTGTATGGATATTTTGAGGTAACTAAGATTTTCTCCTCTGTTTTCATGCACAACTACCTCATGGCGTTCTGAGGCTTTAATGCAACCAAGTTGGTCCGCGACTTCTCCCTCTGAGTGTTCTATTACCATTGCGTCTACGCTTATCACTCGGCTCAAGACAGGAAATGTGCTCTGCTATCTGTATTTGCTAAGATGGTGGCGGTGGTCAACCATGGTCTTCATCTGTGTAGATCTGTAAGATAAAATTAATTTTTACTTAATATTAGGTACAGTTATACTTTCTGTGACTTGGATTGGACGTCATGTACTTTCATATAACGTTTATTTTTATTTATCTCCTATATAGGCACAAACGTGTAAGATATAACTGCTGTACTATGGTTTTAAATTATTTACATACTGCAAGAATTAATCGTAGAATTATTTGTACTCATAAAGAACAACAAAACATTGAACGATTCTCAGGAAAAAGGACCAAAGTAAACATATTCCCTATGTATTAGGACACTATTCCACTAGCAATATCACGACCGTGAGTTATGATTACATTTTGCGGCTACAATCGGGAAAGGTTACGCCATCCATTTGGCAGACAGGACGGGAGATGTCCGACACGCCATTTAGATAAATTATAGCCTCTTTAGGACATTAGCCCTCTCAGCGAATTGATCCCTTGGGACGGGATACTTGGATATTACGTAACATACGTAACTTAGCCATCTGGATATCTTTACTTTTGATCAGTTTTTTACAAGAAATACGTTTCTATATAACTATATATTCTAATACAGCATTATACCAACGTTATAACGTTATCAACCCAACAATTTATTGAAAATACATAAGTTTTGTATGTACCTCATACCTTCTCATAGTAAATACAAGCAGTGCATACTGCACATTGCCACAGTAATATAGTTTTTACTAGATACTGGATAACATAATATAACAAGAAACATCCTATCATTTGAGTGAAGTTGATGTCTCTCCTCTGCAGCAGTCAAGAGAATAATATATATTTTCAAAGTATTTTGGTTCTTACACGATACTTAATAAGAAATACAAGAGCTTAAAAACTCTTACCATTTGAGCAAAACAAATAATGCTCATCTGCAGGAGACAAACTATATACACTTATATTGCACTTTAGCTAATTAGCTAATTGAGGCAGTGTATATTGCTCCAAATTCTTACCCAGCAAGAAATACAATTGCTCGGGAATCTTCATAGTTATATAAATATTCACCCTCTTAAGGTCTTACAGACGCACATATGGATGAAAAGTAATAAACACAGTATTACATTTTTTATATGCAATCGTAATGGAATAAGCACTAGGCCCACCTGGTGTTAAGCTGTAATTTCTGCCTTTAACAGTTTCATCACAAGTGGCAATACTGCACTGTGCCCATGACACTGAGACATAACGTTGTTAAGTCTCATGTGCCTCATATGCCAAGAGCAGCAGGACGCTGCGCGAGAGCGTCCCACTCGCCAGCGTTGCAGTTTCACGGCACACTGTGACCTAGACCCACCACGCAAATGACGCAAAAGTCGCCATAGGACGGTTCGTTAGGAAGGCGATGGTTGCGATTGAAAAAGCCATCTACGACTACAACCTGGCGATCAGAGATCGAAACGGCGCTGTAATTGAGACACTGGTATGAGTTACGTCGGCGAATGTGGAAAAAGGCTAATTTCTTAGAATTCCTTGGATTCACCGTGCGGGTGCCGGGTCCATAGCATTGCAGAGGAAGAGGCCAGAGGGGCCTGATACTTGCTACCCAGGGAGTAGGGTTAATAGACCCCTTTACTCGGTGTTATCAATGCTCCCCATCACCGCTTGAGTCTCTTCACCTGCCTTACCAAATATATGAGAATATATTGTTATTCCTGTGTTTGAATTAATATAGTACTTTCCTTGTTTGTAATTGTAATTTTGTACACATGTGTAGATTTTTACACCTTTAAAATAATGAAATAATAATTGTATTTCTTATCTTGAGCATTCAGAGCGGTCATGCTCACTGAAAAGTATTAGCTAGCGGTGGCATTGCGTGTCGGGTCGCCATCTTCCCACAAAAACGGGTAGAGAAGGCTATGGCTGACACGTGCGTCAACTCATCAACGGGAGTACAACCCACTAATGTAAATTTGTACGGGAGGTAAAAGGAATATTAAAACAAGTTAGAAAAAGTAATATAAAACTGACATCAAAATCTTAAAGAATTTAAACCTTAAAAAACAAAAACATAAAAAATAAGAAAAAAAAATACACATGGCACTAAAGAAACTGTAGGAATAAAAAATAAATATAAAACATGACAAAATCAAAGTTTTAAATGTGTTCGCCTCAGTATGAATGTATGTTAAATTATTCCAAGGACAAACATTTTACATTGTTGAGAATTATAACGGACCCTGCAGTCTTTGGAGTGAAGTATTCTTTATAAAAGAAAGCCTATCATTTCACCGGCACCTATGACCTTCAAACCAGAACACAGATATGTTAACATTACTCCTTTGGCGGTAGAAATAGGCAACACTTCCCCGGACGAACTCGCACAATGATTCTACTGCTACATATTAAACCTATTTATATCTTAGAAACAGTTGATCTAATTTTAGTCAAACTGGGCTTGACATTTTGACTACCGAGCGTAACGAAGCGAGGTAAAACGAGACTACGCTCTAAGTTCCCGAGCGTATTAAGACTACAATTTTATTGAGGGGTTAAGTTCGCTTATGTTAATACAACTTTATCCTTAAAGATGGTACTCAACATTAATACCTCCAGCGAGATAATAAAAAACTATGTTATATGTTCTTGTAAAGGAACAAGCTCGAGGCCCACTTAATTTTAACCGGACTAACCTCCGCCTATAACAGATGCATTTCGTCACAAGTCACGAATTGCACTGCGCCCGTCACTTTGATACATAGTTGTTAAGTCTCATGTGCCTGTAATTTCACTGGGGCTGCTGCTGGAACACACCGTTGGGTACTACATACAATCAGAATATAAGAATATAATAATAAGAAGCTGTGGCATGGGGCTAGATTAAGTCCAATTACCGGCAAATCTAGCTAGCCTGCTGAAAGCCTCTACATTACGCCAGTGCAATCGATCGGTCAACGGTCAACCTACCTACTTCAATCAGAAAACATCATTCTTAGGTATCTAACGGCAACGTAGATATACATTTTTCAACGCAAATTTATTTGTTTTAAATTAGATATTTGGCTCTTCAAAGCCAGTTGCAAAATAATTAATCAAATGTTTCTAAATGTTAAAAAATATTTTTGATTACCACAGTTTGAAATATGTTTGCTAAGTTTCCGCCGCGGTCATGGGTTGGATGGACGACCGCTAGTGAAATGAGATAAGAAGCGCTAGTAGCTAAGTTTACTTAGCTGTTCCCAACCGATCAGCAAATTTAAGCAACGTCGCGAGCGGTCATGAGTTGGATGGGGGACCGCTAGTGACTTTACTACTGAGCGTTTCCGTGCTTTGGAGGGCACGTTAGCATGGTGGTAGGGCATTTTGCGAATGCCCGCCTGGCTAGCTACCACCTTCAAGTAAAAAATCTGTCACCAAGCACCTAACGGTGTGTTCCGGCAGCTATCCTTGAGAGCCAGTACTTCTAGGTTACCCTGAACAACATCTTCGACCACATCATCACTTACCATCAGGTGAGATACTGGTCAAAGGCTAAATCTATCAGGCATAAAAATAAAAAAGCAATGACTACTGAGCGCTTCCGTGCTTCGGAGGGCTCGTGAAGCCGTCGGTCCTGGTTGTTGTCTTAGGATGGTAATCGATATATCATGGTGGTAGGGCATTTTGCGAATGCCTGCCTGGCTAGCTACCACTGTCAAGTAGAAACTCTGTCGCCAAGCACCTAACGGTGTGTTCTGGCAGCTGTCCTTGAGAGCTAGTAAATCTAGGTTAGCCTGAAAAACATCTTCGACCATAGGACCATTTACTATCAGGTGAGATAGTGGCCAAAGGCTTACCTTTGATACATATATAAAAAAGGTATCAAAAATAGATAAGGCGAACATATTATCTCTAAACAAAATAAAACACCAGTGCAGCTTAATAACCAGCTAGAGCACTGTACATTAATTATTATAATTCCGAATTTGTTTAACTACTTAACGTAAACCATTTTAATGCCAACTGTAACAACCGGATACTCCTACTGCTGAACACGCCTTTTTTATGGGCGAGATTTGCCATAATCCCCACGATTGGCAGGTGTCTTGGGGATCGCAGTGTGATATATCAGTTCCTCAGAAAGCACTGCACATCGTCTGGTGTTACTCTTAGTCGCCTCTTACAACACCTACGGGTAGAGATTGATTGGGGTTTTAATGCTTACGTTAAGATAGGTATAATAGATATGTATATATAATATTTTAAACTAGGGCTGTTACTAACATTATACAAACCATTATTATTATTTTAGTTTTTTTGTATAGTTTCAGTAAATATTAACGCCACAACTGTATTGTGATATTTTTTGATGATTACCTAAAAATATTATAGTCATTTTGTTTGAACTGAAAATTTGTTGAACAATTAAACATTTATTCCTCAATACCTACAAAAAAAGATCGCTATTAACTGACTTGGATTAATGAATAAGCAGTAAAACCCTTATCTACATTCTACCAGGGGATAAGCAAACAATTATGAGAACTACAAATAAGAGCCATCAGCCTAAACCCCTTTTCATTACCTACCTCTCAAAGCTTACAATTCGTATTCTAGCTTTAGCTGGCTGTAAAACTCGTCTCTCCGCATTCAAAATCGTAAAAAGAAATACACTTGGTTAAATAGCATTTGCAATTTAACACCTTCATTCATCACGTTCCTTCCTTTATCCTACCCATGTGGGGTTGATACCATATGTTTTCCCTTAAAGATTGTTATAAGTTATAAGAAATAATAAGTTTAAACTATGAGTCATCTTCACCACGGGGGATTTTAGCGCGATAGAATCTCGCGCTCTTCTTTTGTTATAATTTTGTAAGCTAATCCATAACACCCGTTAACTTTAGTGCATATATTACACTAGCTGTATATGCGACTTCGTTCGCGATTGCCGTCCTGCAGACTAATTATTCACATTTGAGCACTGTTGATCTCATATTAAGCAACGCTATGGTCTTCGGCACTCTTAGTAAAGCATAGCTCAGAAAGGAGCTTCTTACTTTACAGAAGACAGTAGTTACATAAGTTACTCAGAGAGTTCCTTCGCGATTCGCACAATAAATGTGGAAGCAAAGTACTTTGTGCGTTTCTTTGGAATTTCTATTTTAAAACGGCGTCTTTTTGACGAGGTTCTCCTTGTTGCGTTGTGCACTTCCATTGCGCAGTCTCCAAAATTTATCCGGCAAAAGATAGATAGTTAAAAAACTGATTGTGGCGAATGTTCCAGATTTTAGAGTTTTATCTTAGTAAGCTTGCAAAACTAATCAAAGGTGTCGGGCTGCCAGAGGGGTGCCGAGCTGCCCGTAGGGTGCCGGGATGCTCGTGGGGTACCGGGATTCCCGTGGGGTGCCGGGATGCCCGTGGGGTGCCGGGCTTCCTGTGGTGTGCCAGGCTGCCCGTGGGGTGTCGGGCTGCCCGTGAGGTGACGAGATTCCCGTGGGGTGCCGGGTTCACTCACTAGACTAATTGAATTTCACTAGAATAATTGAAATCGGACTACGCGTTAATAAATTACAACTATGTGTACATTTTGACTTTCATCTCGTTCCCCGAGCGTACCATACTGAATTTCTGGATAAAAAGTGTACCTTCTTCGTAGTATGAACTCAAATCGTGTTAAGTTTTATTGATTTCCATTCAGTAGTTTTGGAGTGATGCGCGGCCGGGATACAGACAGACCGACAAAAATAAAAGAATATAAAGTTTTGGCATCAGAGTCAGCTACAGTGTGCTCTAGAATTTTTTTTTAAAATATCTGCCATGTACAGAATTGGGTCTGTTACAGTTTTATTATAAGTTTAGATATATTTGGTCAGTGCCTCATGTAATGAAATTGAGTCGATGCAATTTAAAATTCAACGATTAATACTTCAGTATCATAGGTACCTAACAAGGACAATATGTCCGTGTTAATATAAAATGTAATCTATTAATATTGTTATGTTTGCAATGACGCCTGCTATGCGGATTACATTACAAAATTACAAAGTAGTACAACGTAAGTTATACTATAGATGTCGCTCCAGCCCAATACGGTGGTTAAAGAACGATAGGAAAAATTTAAATTGTCATTGTCATTTAGCAATTAAACATCAACGTCACGGGGTAACGTCACCCCGTGACTACGATCACTGCAAAGTGTTTGAAACGTCGGGACAAAAATAATGATAAATAATCGCGATTTAAATTAATCGCGAAAGCCTAAGACAACATTATGTCATTGTGATGTTAGCTCAATTGGTTAGAGCATACCCAGGCTAAACTTTTCCTCTCGTATATTTGTAATTTTTGTAATGTAATCTATTAAGTCAAAATACTTAATAATATAAAAAACTACACATCCAGAAATCTAGAAACTTAACGAACATTTAACAAAGCCCAATAGCTGCGTCAGAATCTCTACGTGGGTATTTCATTAAGGCGTCATTTTAATTTATCTTTGGAATATCCTCATAATTGTAAAAGCCCACTTCAACCTGTTTTCATTACCAAAATTATTGCTCTTGTATGGACTAGTTACTTAGTACTATTTAAGTTGCTATTTCATGTATATTTGGTCTCATAAACAGTATGTAGTAAATTGTGCGACAATAATGTCCATAAAGTTACTGAATCACTTTTGTGGATCATCGCGTCCAATAATTTATCATACATTATATTTCATGTTAGACGGTTAAAATAATGCTTAATAACAGAAAGACCTCGGCGTTAAACCACCTCTGTTTACCTCTTCGTTTGTGATTAACAGGAGCTACGTAAATATATTTTCATCTCTCATACTCGGAAAGTAGTGTTTATTTGATCTAAGTAGCGAGTGGAAGACGCTGCTTCCCACCTAAGGGTGGGAAAAACTCACAGTAAATGCTTCCTTCTCTTGGGACGGAATGACTTGTTACCATGGCAACCATTGTTGTAGGTAAACAAAATTAGACGTTTATGTTATTTCGTTCTAAAGTACTCTGCTGTAACTGTAACCATGGCAACCATGGTTGTAAACAAAATTAGACGTCTATATTTTTTTGTTCTAAAATACTTTGCTGTATTTTAAAAACTAATTACGACTACATTTGTGATTATGTAAAGTTTAAAAGAACTAGTTTTCATAGAAACAACAATAACAAAACGTAAAGCGCATAGAGAAAACCAATTGACCTTTTAATTAGATATGTGCCTCTCTAAGAGCACAGAATGTGAAAGCCTTTTTATCAGAGTAAGAAAGATAAATGAAACCAAGTGAATTACTAATGAACTCAAGTTAAGTAACAAGTTTACTCCTTGAGACAAACAATAAACAGTACTTTCACTATAAATAAAGATGACCAGCATTATGTTAAAGAGGATCAAGCTGATGAATATCTAATGAGGACTGAGGCGGACTTAACTGGATTTGGTGAATTTTATATTCACATTCTTGTAGGTATTAAGTTAGAAGACTTATATGCATTCTTTTATGTTAATCTTTCTTCTTTTCACGCAGTCTAGACTTTGTTTACTCTAGTGAATTTGCTACGTTTTGTTTTCTTTATACCATACAGAGACTTCACAATAAAAAATACTCATAATATTATGTTTTTGCTTAACAAAACTCAATACAACTCAACAAGTAAATCGTAAGTAGTTTTGGATTTGGACTTACGGTCAAAAGCCTATGTGACTTGAAACCCCCTTGGTAATTCTCTCATTGGTTGTTACATTCCCAATATATATTGTTATCTTCTTAATTATTTTTGGAGTTAAGATTATAGAAATTATGTTGTTTATTCACATGCAGCAAAATCCCGCTCACATCTATGAGTGTGGTGCTCATTAGGCGCATGTTCTTTAAGTAACCTTTTACAACATCTCTCAGGAAGATATAGGACATTCTCTTAATTTTAATATATAGCTCATTTCTTAATTTTAAAATATAAAACATTATTAATAGGCTTTTTATATATTTCCTGACAAGTACATTTTGTAATAGTTTGTAGTTCAAAACTGTGCCCAGTAGATATCAGGAGCCTACATGAAACTATATACAACGATAATATAAGTCTAATTATAATAAATACCTTGTCTTACGACAAATCGGTGTACATATCTAAATCAAATTTTAAAGCTTTACCGCATGTTTGAATTGAACCGAATAATTATTTTATATTTATCAGACGATGACAATTTCCTTCTACAATGCTCTCTTTGTTTACGCCGCTAAGGGACTAGTCTATAAAATAAAACAAAGAGACATTTCATTTTCGCTTGAGTACATATTTTTATTATTTAAAAGTGTTTTATTTTAAATTCGTATCGGTGATCTTTATTATTTATGGCCCATCTCGCTGCGCCTTCCTAAGGCGTGGTACAGCGGTAATGGTCAAACTATATAACATATGCATTTCATCATGTGTCCATTTGCACTGTGCCCGTCACACTGAGACATAAAATTGTTAAACTCTCATGTGCCTGTAATTTTCCTGGCTTTCAAGGAATGCTGCCGGAACACACTTTTAGGTGCTTGGCGACATATTTTCTACTTGGGGGTGGTAGCTAGCCAGGCAAGCATTCGCAAAATGCCCTTTCACCATGCGGTGGAGCTCAAGCCGGTGGCGCGGATCGAACCAGGAACCTGCGGCACAGTAGTCCATAGCTATTACCGCTCGGCCATCATTGCTTCAAATAACTTACTAACAATGTATGCATCACATGGTTAATTAACGTTAGTAGGCTTTTACAGATTAGGTAACTGCTATTTACGGCGGGCGCAATGAACTGACTTTCGTAACATGAAGGCAACCTGCGCTTTGAATACATTTTTTGATTGATATAAATATATAATTTGGTAGATATTTAGGAAGTAGAATTTAAGAAACCGTGATATTGTGACCACAAATGAGATTTACCTAACCATGTAGAAGTAAATAATATAATTTTGAAGCGCTCGTAGCGAAGTTTACTTAGCTGTTCTCAACTGATCAGCAAAGTTAAGCAACGTCGCCCGCGGTCATGAGTTGGATGGGTGACCGCTAGTGACATTACTACTGAGCGCTTCCGTGCTTCGGAGGGCACGTTAAGCCGTCGGTCCCGGTTGTTGTCCTAGGATGGCAGTCGGTATAGCATGGTGGTAGGGCATTTTGCGAATGCCCGCCTGGCTAGCTACCACCCTCAAGTAGAAAATCTGTCGCCAAGCACCTAACGGTGTGTTCCGGCAGCTGTCCTTGAGAGCCAGTATTTCTAGGTTAGCCTGAACAACATCTTCGACTACATCATCACTTACCATCAGGTGATATAGTGGTCAAAGGCTAATCTATCAGGCATAAAAAAAAAAAAAAAAGGAGATATCATCAGGCTTCATATCGAAAGCGATCATCTAATTGTCTGAGGCATATTGAATATCAACATTATCCCTTAAGATTTTTTAAAGTAAATTTATCTTTTTCGAATAATTTATAAACTGGTAAGATAAAATCACAATAAATTCTGAACTATGCGCCCCAATTTTTGGCTTCCAAAAGGTAATCTAAGGACCAGTTCAATAACGTAAAAAAATTGAATGACTGGCAGATGTTCCCAACAAAACCTATTGTAACTTAGATTGATGTAATTTCGGGACCTTTTTCACCTAGACAAAGTTATTGTTAAGGCACGTTTTTATATAACCTATCATTTTACTCATTTTTCAATATTTTATCAAAAATATTAATAGTGTTGTGTCACACGCTCATAATATGTAGGTGTTTTATTGGTGCTGGAGATTTTTTTCATGTCTCGATTGTTTTTTCTTGTGTAATAATTATTTAACTTTGATATAATAGGGATAATATGTTTTAATTTAGACTTAAAGCTTTTGTTTAGGTTTCGGTTATTTTTTACACAAGAGGATTTGGTTATTTTAAGGGTTTACATCCGAAGTAAAAACGGAACATTTATAGGATCACTGGTGTGTGAGTTTGGCTGTGGGTCACGACTTGTGAAGTTCGAAACTGCTGGATCTTAAATATAGAAGTGCTTACTATGTAGCGCTTAAATGAGGTTTACACAATATTAATTGTTTTTCTGTTTCACTTATAACATAATAAAAAGGTAGGGAATGATATTGAAATGTTTTAAAAACAAGTAATAATATTAATATTAAATTTTGTACTTGTTTGTTTACATATTAAATATTCTTCTTTCAGGCTAAGAGATTTTATTCAGGCCTAAAATATTTTTACTTGCTTGTAACAACCGTCATTCTCTACTTTTAAGCCGACTTCAAAAAAAAGACGGAGGTTCTCAATTTGACAGTATTTTATTTTGTTGTGTGTCTCCTCTCATAACTTTTTACTGAGTGAACCGATGTTGATGTTTATTTTATATTCGAAAGCCGGCGCTTGTCATGTAGTCCCATTTTAATTTAATTGTGATTGGACGAGACGTATTTTGGTTATCCCTAATATTGCATAAATTTAAAAATATTTTTAATAAGTTTGAAGTAGGATTTTTTTGTTAAAATTAGATAACTTTTATTGAAAATGACGGAATGATAAATACTGAAAACTAACCTCAAACTAATTAAGCTATTTGTTTATCTATATACCTCCTAAAATATAAATGTAGGTATATATATGCAAGTAAACTAACTTTATCTACGAACAAAAAGGGAATGATACAGGAAACTAATATACGAATAATTTTTACTTAATGCCTTTTCACATTAACACATTTTACTTCTGGGAATACACTACTAATATGTTCAAAGTGTAGCCAGGTCTAAAAAACTTAAGACTGCGTTTAAAATCTCAACTTTAAATGCACATTACGCACTCGTGCTTTTTTTTACTTTACCGCACTAGTGTTTTAAATAGAAAGAAAACAACGTTTTCACTCTTCTTACCACGGAGATTGTAGTTTTTTTCGTTCATTTTTCATATAAAAACAAACCAAAGAGTTGTTTACCTACTAAAGTAGAACTTTAAAAGATTTAATTATAAACCTTCTTAATCAGATATTATTATTTTATTAGTATCAAAAAGATCAAGAAAATATTTTCGCTTTGATATTTTCGTATTACTTCCCCGCAAGTGTGTTGAAAAACGTCGTATGAAACTCGTGCGCATAGTTAATTACAATCACTACTCCATTTAGGCCTTCCATCTTCGATCTCACGCCTAAACCCGTCCCGATTGTAAACAACTTCGCGCATTTGTTGCGTAATATTTTAAAAATATTTTTTAATATGATACAGGTACATACATAATCAAGACAGTTGTGAACATAAAATGCTAACACTTCCGAGTATATATATATAGGTATAGTAAATCATGGAAACGTCAAAATTCCTAAAAAAAACATCAAAATCTATTTACCTTTAACACAAACCCTCGGTAACAATATCAACTCCTAGCACCTAAACCAAAATTAGAACTAGTTCAATGACGGCCTTAATATACTATTTCGGCCAGATTGTCCACTGCTGAACACAGCCTCCTCAATTAAGGCCCTAAATAACTTTCTATTATAAGCCAATATAAGCCTACAGACAATGTTTAGCGGACGGATACTTGATCACTTCAAGAGAAAAAATATTGAAGTAGAAAACTTGCTGTCGAAAAAACTGACTCTTATATAATATTTTCTCTAGTTACTAAAGCAGGTTTAGTTCTACATATAGCTTCGTAACGTTACTCTCATTATATGATATATTTATTTAAATGATAATAATATTAACTGGTTGTGGCTAGAGCATTTGGACTGCCTAACTCACAGGCAATGGCTTATAGGTTGTCTAAATGCTTTTATGTAGTAGCTGCAGTATTGTATATAGTTTGTAGAATTAAATGATAAATTAATATAAATGTTATGTAAGCCACTGGGAAAAATACGTCAAATGTTGCATATGCCACTACGCACGTCGACTTTGGAATTGTGCTGTTGCGAACTTGCCGAATTGCAATGTTACCATCTTAACACCCTGACTGACCTAAAGGCAGCGGGTAATATTTTTACTATGAGAGCATTCCCAATATTAGTGTCATGGAAGCAGCCTGCAAGAAAACGTAGCCAAAACTTCATACAATAATATATTCTGTTGTCTTAAGTTTTCGCGATTATTACACATAGTAATTAAACAACTTTAATCGGTTTAAATCGCGTATATTTATCATTATTTTTGTCCCGACGTTTCAAACACTTTGCAGTGATCGTGGTCACGGGGTGACACTGTCACGGGGTGACAGTGTCACCCCTTGACCACGATCATAAATATACGATGATAAATATACGCGATTTAAACCGTTTAAAGTTGTTTAATTACTATGTGTAATAATCGCGAAAACCTAAGACAACATTATGTTACGGTATACGGGCCGAAAACAGCAAATGAAATAAGACAGTGAGTCACCCCGTGACCACGATCACTGCAAAGTGTTTGAAACGTCGGGACAAAAATATTGATAAATATACGCGATTTAAACCGTTTAAAGTTGTTTAATTACTATGAATAATATATTCTTCTGCTGCTGCAGAAGCTGCCTTTAGGTCAGTCAGGGTGTTAAGAACATTGCAATTCGGCAAGTTCGCAGCAGCACAATTCCAAAGTCGACGTGAGTAATGGCATAAACAACATTTGAAGTATTTTTTCCAGTGGCTTACAAAAACAACATTTAAATTAATTCATCATTTAATTCTTTTTTTACCGGGTGGTGTGCCTTTATTAACAAAATACTACAAACTATATATACAATACTGCAGCTACTACAATAAAAGCATTTAGACAACCTATACGTCATTGCCTGTGAGTTAGGCAGTCCAAATGCTCTAGCCCACAACCAGTTGGTATCATTATCTTTTAAATAAATATATCATATAATGAGAGTAACATCACGAAGCTATATGTAGAACTAAACCTGCTTTAGTAATTTTAATATTGTTAGGTTTGCAATAACGCCTGCTATGCGGATTTCATTACAAAATCACATATATACGATAGGAACAATTTTTAACCAATACCGCACATGACCTAAATTTTTCCTATCGTATATATGTGATTCTGCTTTAGTAACTAGAGAAAATATTATGTAAGAGTCAGTTTTTTCGACAACAAGTTTTTTACTTCAATATTTTTTCTCTTGAAGTGATTAAGTATCTGTCTGCTAAACTTTGTCTGTGGGGACACAAAATAGCACTTAACTGAGTACAATTTTGTGAAGTGTTTTTTCGTAGCATTGCTTTCTTTACCGCTGTAATCCAGAGAGTGAGCCAAATATAAGGAATTTTAAATTGCTGGCCGTTAGATCGGAAGATATAGCTGAAATGATAAATAACGTTTTTTTCGTAATAAAGTGGGATCTTACCCGTATTGAGGGCTATTCCTTCGGAGCTAGCAAACTAACATTATAGTCATAATTTGTCAATGTGAACGCAATTTTCCACAAGAATTTAGGCCTTTGCATTCGCAAAAGCCTGCTCAATATGTTTTATAATATTTGTTAAACGATTTTTTTTACCTCAACTAGTTTGTATTTCCCTAGTCACCTCTTGAAATTACTTTTTTGTTCATTGGGAATGTATTGGAACGTTTTCATTTATTCTTATACAATATATGACGGCTTTTCTCTGAACTAGTTAAATTTTTTGGAATATTATTATTATGTTAACCAATATTATATCGGTATAAATACAACGACAGATATGTATGAGCCCAATGTAACAAGAGACCTTATTGCCAGAACTGGCCAAACACTCGCAAGTGTAGCCGGAACCCGGCCCCACAAATGATGGCACTGACGAAATATTGGTGTTCAGCCCTCTCAGCTACATGTACAGATTTTAATGTAGCTTCTGGCATTACAATATATTTTAAACCTCATTTTGTACTGTAAGTTGTCGAATACATATATGGCTGTTAGGTATATAAGTGCTTTCAACACCGTACAATAGAATCAACAAATTATGGAGACAGAATAAAGACATATATTTCTAATAGCAGTTACTTTAAGTGGATATATAATTTGTGGTATACCAAGTGCAAAGAAAACAAGACTAGATAGCATTACTAATACAAATAAGATCTAACTTTCACTTAATATCGCCAATAAAATAACAATAAGTACGAACACATTAATGTTAGCAGGGTTTCTTTGGATTTTGGTAGAAGCTTTGAATGGGTGTGTTTATTGTTATTACTTCAATAACGTTATCTGGCAATGTTTGGACAAAGAAAAGCTTTACACATTTGGATTGACGTGGCAAATAATACTGCTTATGTATGATTGTTGGCAACATAAATGCGTGCCAATTAACATGTACTTAGTCTGGGAACTTTTGCAGTGTTCATTATCAATACGCGTATCGACAAAAATAGTAAAATTGCTTATGAGTTTGGAATATTGTAAAATGAGTGTAGCAACGATTTATCTTAATTCAAAGCTTAATTTCAACCTATAGTCTACACTCTACATTATATATACAGCTACTGTGAACTTTTAAAATATTTCACTATAACGAAAATTACCTCGTACAAGGGGCACGGCCAGTATACCATAGGATAACACTTTTTCATACCATAGGATAACACTTTTTCATTGTTAACATTTCAGTTTTCATCAAAACTAGTAGTTTTATTAAAAAAGAATAAATATATATTTAATTACTAATTATATTTATAAACTCTGTATTTTTACAAATGGCGTTGATGTATGAGAATAAATAATACAGAACATGCGTACATATTTTTTGTTAAGATTTGACTCTTATGTTTGTAAGTAATTGTGTGGTCAAGCAGGGCTAAATATTATAACTGTCTCACGCTATTAGGTTAGTTACAATATTAGCTTAAACCATGAATTAATCACAAAAACCAATTAGCTGGACAATATTCAAATTCGACCATTTTACAAGATCTAAAGTATGTAAACAGAGCTGCTGCCCATGGATTATTTTCTTCTCAAACCTCGTATAAGTCTGAACAGGTTAAAAAATATTTTGAATAAACACCCCGGGACCATTATCAGACTACCATTTTACCATTATATTATTTTATTACCAGAACTATAATTTTATCGTTTGTCTCTTGTTTTCGGCAGTTACTTAACATCTTCTTGACATTTAATTTGAATTTTACCTTAATACATAGTCAAAGTTTTTAATATAGCCTTTTATAAAGTATGCTTTCCTTATTTGAATAATTAAAATATTTACCAAACATATTTTTTTGTAATATCTTTTTTTAATATATTTTACACTTTCATAGTACACGATATTAAATTAACAAAAAAGAAAATTTATGACATTTTTTTTTCAAAATGGTAAAATATATATGACAAAAAACCAAACAAACTTATCGTCAAGCATAAATGGGTATTCTCTGGGACGGTAAAGGCAGATATGTCTTCACACTACACATTCTGCCATACATGTCTGGTATCACGAAACAGGAGGCGATCATATTGTCAATTAAAATTTTATTTTTTTATGTATTTTTTATGCCTTTATTAACAAAATACTACGAATTATATACAACTACTACAGCTACTACAATAAAAGCATTTGGACTCATTGGCAGCCCAAATGCTCTAGCCCACTACCAGTTGGCAGCGTGCCCAGCATGCTGGCAGCATTGCCCCGTTGAATTGCAATGCTTATTCTTTGAGCCAAATACCTAGGTCTGGCACCAAGGTATTTGCCATTTTTAATCAAGCGTCGCATCGACCAAGCGCTCTGATAAGTTCTGGAAAATACGATGAGCTCCCGGTCCCCACGGACCCAACGTTATTATTATTTTTTAATTATTCGATTTGCTTTGACTACAAACGTATAAATATTTTTTTATTAGGTAGGTACTTAAATAATACGAGTATATGTTCGATGCGGTTTAATACTAAGAAATATAAGGAAAAATAAAAAGTACTAAAACCTTAAAAAAAATAATTAAAATATGAATAATACTTTCGTGGCGATATTGTGCGTCAAAGGGTTAATTAACGAAGGTACATATTACTAATGCCACTACAGATAAAATAACTATTTACAACTATGAGAAGACATCTCCATAGCACATTCAATCCCTTTGTCCGCTGTCGTCTATTGAATGCTCGACAAGCCAATATTATTCAGATGCTTCAACCCAAATCTATCTAAATTTTATTTTCCAGCAATGATATCGAGCGTGTTTATCGAATGAATGCAATAGTGATATCACAATACTTCTCTTACATGGATACGTTCTGCTTCAAGAATTTTTATATATCTGTATATACATAAATAAATATATATCTGTCTTTTGTTTTTTTTTTAAGACGGAGCATTCTGTATACATGATTTTATCTCAAGATGATTCACATAGAGAAACTTATATCAAACAAGATGTACGTTAAAAAGATAACCCTTACCGAACAAGTACACGAGATTCTTGATGTGATAACATTTGCGTATAATACACAGTCGGAATTATTAATTTATTTATTATATTAAGTAAGTACATTGTGTGTATAATTTTTTTATATGTTATTACTACGAAGTGTAGGTTACATAAAGTACCTATTTAACTTTATTACTTTTTATCTTATTAATATACACCACCGTCATCTATCATGGCTGAATTTCTCCCCATCCAAAGGTTGTCTGGAAGAGATCGTTTTTCAGGGACAAGACCGCCAATTGTACAAAAAACCTTTCAAAGTGTCAAAAACATATTTTAAAAAATATGTTTTTTACACCTTCCGTCAGGTACCTGTCAGGACGTCAGGACATGCGGTCCAAAGCTTGCTTGATAAATTAAAAAAAAACGTACCAGAGCGAACAAAGCGTTCTTAACCGATCAGTTAATTTAAGCAAATTCCACTGCGTTTACTTGAGTAGCATTTATTTTAAACTGGCCGATCTGTGCTTCACTCCGGTTGTATGATTTTCTAAACCGATAAGAAAATTTAACCGATCTGATCCCACAACAAGAATACTCTTGAAAATTAAAAATGTATTACTCATATAATGCGTTCAAGAATCTGCTAAAATCTCAGTTAATTTTGTCTTTGTGAGAAGACAGTGAGTATGACAAATGTAAAATTGAAGGACCCAATACACTAGAATGATCATAAATACCTATGATGTAGACTGTACCTATTGTGTGAAGACGATCTAGTCTCCTTTAATTCGGTCGGTGAACAATGAGATTTAAACCGACGCAAACGGCTGCAGAGCCTATTGTAAGCTGAAGGGTTTTCACGATCAAATGAGCAAAACCAAGATTGTGTGTAATCTTCAGACACCTTGGGGCTTATTTATTGTGCGCAATATTAATAAATGGTCATAATATGACGTCACACGATCCGCTTATACTTTCATATATCGCAATGTCCCTTTCTGACATTGAAACTATGGTCTACCGTCTACGTCGTCTTAAAGAATGGAAGAAGATTTTCAAGTCAATCCAAACATTTTTATATTATGTAAATAATTTCAAAATTAGTTGATTCAATAAGTATGTCCGTGGTCATACGCACATACTTATTGAATCAACTAATTTTGATAATATTTTTGTATAATAAAGTTACACCTCCTATATATAAAAAACCTTTGAAGCAAAGATGGCCAAGCGGTAATAGCTGTGGACTGCCGTGCCGAAGCTCCACGAAGGTTAGTCTGCTTAACATTATGTGGGGTACTTTAAACCCTTAAATGCTCGATTTTAAACTATATAAATTTAACTATATACGAAAAAATATATAAAAAGATAGCATTACAAAAATCAAAAATATTCCTATAAAATTCGTATAAAATATTTATTTATTTATGCATGATAGGTTAGCCTTTGACCACTATCTCACCTGATGGTAAGTGATGATGTGGTCGAAGATGTTGTTCAGGCTAACCTAGAAGTACTGGCTCTCAAGAACAGCTGCCGGAACACACCGTTAGGTGCTTGGCGACAGACTTTCTACTTGAGGGTGGTAGCTAGCCAGGCGGGCACTCGCAAAATGCCCTACCACCATGCTATAACGACTGCCATCCTAAGACGACAACCGGGACCGACGGTTTAACGAAGCACGGAAACGCTCAGTAGTAAAGTCACTCGCGGTCACCCATCCAACTCCTGACCGCGCGTGACGTTGCTTAACTTTGCTGATCGGTTGAGAACAGTTAAGTAAACTTCGCTACGAGCGCTTCAAATACTTTTTTTTTAATTCTTTTTTGTTCCATTTAAATTTCTTCAACTTAGATCGAGTTGTTTTGAGTTGACACTCAACTAACAAAAGTATTGGCCTAGTATCAGTAGTCCGATAATTTATTTCGATGATCGTACTATTGTTACTATTTTGTCTCAGTAGTTCGGTTTTACAGACAATCAGACTACTGAACTTTTTAGTCCGATGTTAATGACATTTACAGTTCGATGAACGGTACTTTTCGTCTCAGTAGTCCGATGTTATATAAGACCTATAATAGGACTGCTGAGCCTTTTAGTTCGATGTTAACATTAGCAGGTAGTTAACTAACTTTTACTAGCAAAATAAAAAACACACTGGAATACAAGACAAAAAAAAGCTATTTCTACCAAATCCCCTAGCTCTGTCCTACTGGGCAGGAAACAGCACCCACTATTACTTACTATTATTCTCCAATTTCTTCAGATGCTAACTTTTCCACTACAGTACCTTATATAAATATAGAAATAACTCTCACTTTTTATGATTTTTTCTTCGCCTGGTACTTTCATCGAATTCAATAAGATATATCATTATCTGATATTTTAAAGGACATAAGTATATCCTCTTACTCATTTCTGTATGCCTAGTAATCGCACCATGCCTTAAAATTGAATGACTAAATTGCGTGACGGTGAATCTGATAGTAAACATTTTCCTTCCTTGTATTAGTGCCGTTTTTTTTTAATTTCAATTGCTTAGTAGCTAATATTTTGTATAATTCCAATTTTTTTTCTAGCAAACATTACGTAGTTAATGTTAACATTAAAACTTAAAGGCTCAGCAGTCCTATTATATGTAACATCCTACTGAGACGTAAAGTCCGATCATCGAAATATAAATATTATTAAAATCGGACTAAAAAGCTCAGTAGTCCGGTGTTATAGACAATCAGACTACTGAGCTTTTTAGTCCGATTTTAAACAGTATAGTAAATAGTAACATTAGTCCGATCATCGAACTAAATTATCGGACTTCTGATACTAGGCCAAAGTATTTGTCAATATGCCTGAACAATGAAATCATAATTTTGTTGCAGTTTTTGCCGATATAGTGACAAGCTCTCATAGATAGGTGCGGGAACATATCTATATATATATATATATATAGAACATATCTATATAACTATCTAGGCAAACAGGCATTTACAAAATGCCATACCATCATGTAAAAATAATATTAAAGCGATTACTTACTGATTGTTACTTATGACACTATTATGTAAATCATAC
Organism: Plagodis pulveraria; assembly: GCA_963890685.1. Lineage (NCBI taxonomy): Eukaryota > Metazoa > Arthropoda > Insecta > Lepidoptera > Geometridae > Plagodis > Plagodis pulveraria. The sequence goes on from OY982953.1 coordinate 10,376,298, forward strand.
TATTCGTAGAACTCTAAAATACAAATTAAATAATATTAATTGCTATATATATATATATATATATATATATATATATATATATATATATTATATAGCAATTAATACTATATAGGGATATATTTAAGGCTGTGTTTCTCTGTGATTTCTTGAACAAAAAGTACAAATTAATCTTGTTGACATTATTATTCCACAGTTTTAAGTATGTGTTGGTATTGGTACACTCAAAGTCAACGCTATTTGAAGGCTTACCTGTGATTTATGCGGATACAGGTCGTCCAAATCTAATAGGCAATTAGACTTCGCTATTCGATGGCAAATTGCATTGTAGATACGCTTTTTCGAATGAGAAAGGGAGAATTTCAATAAACTGATTGTATTAAGTTAAGAAATCTATAGCTGTAGTGCCTCATTTTAATAATCTTACTATTAATTCTATCTTCTTTTCTATAAGTTCAATGGAAAAGCCGGGGGCACCTTGCACTCACGTTATGATATATGTACCTACTAGTGTTGACAACTTATGTTAATTTTATGTGATACAAATATGGCAGCAAACTCCTAAGTTCCTATATACGAGTCCCGTATGGATAACGTATTATAATTTATTTTTTAAGTTTCAATTTTAATAGAATGCAAAAATGTCACTAAATTGGCATATTATGGTACTTTTTAGGGTTCCATACCAGCAAAATGTTACTAAGTCTCGGCTGTCCGTCTGTCTGTCCGCTCCATCTCTCTTTCGATCATTAAAGGAGAAATAAAAGTGTAAGCTTACACTCGGACGACCTTCAAGTTAGCCAACAGCGCACTAAACAATTAACCAACAAATTAATGTGTAAGTAACTACAAATTATTATAGGTGTCCGCTAGTAACATTACTACTGAGCGCTTCCGTGCTTCGGAGGGCACGTTAAGCCGTCGGTCCCGGTTGTTGTATTAGGATGGCAGTCGTTATAGCATGGTGGGTATTTTGCGAATGCCCACCTGGCTAGCTACCACCCTCAAGGAGTAAATCTGTCGCCAAGGACCTGACGCTGTGTTCCGGCAGCTGTCCTTGAGAGGCAGTAATTCTAGGTAAGCCTGAACAACATCTTCGACCACATCATCACTTACCATCAGGTGAGATAGTGGTCAAGGGATAACCTATCACGCATTAAAAAAAAACCTCCAATTGGTGGAATACATTTTTAAATAACACTACATAACACGTAAATTCATGAAAATAAAATAAATTTTGTTATATATAAACAAACTTGTAACTCAACTAATTTATTTCAGAAACGTTCTGAAAGCCTACGCTTAATTTGTAGCTTTCGTGTAGGCACTACGGAGACTGAACAAGCGTAGACTAAGAGTTAGCATGATAGTTTTGCAGCCTACTATAATTTCAAAGAAATATTAAGTAAGCTTTTTAATATTAATTCATCATCGTCATTTTACCTTTGTTCTACAAATGAAAGGTCGGTGTTAATAGATATATATAGAAAAATAAGATGTTTGTGCATGTTTGTTTAAGTTATAGCTTCGGTTTATTTGCGTCAATTTTATTTTAGTTATTAGTATAATATTAAGCCCTCTATTAACTGTATTTTATGGATGATTCTCTTATAACGGTGTTACCACCCATACCCGTCCCGATCGTTAAAACATTATCATTGTGTAAAAACTAGGACATGTAATTTCGTTAAATTTAAACATTTTAACTTTAGACTTAGACACCCGTCCAAAATCTTAAAAAAAAATCTTAAGGTTAGATTTTTTAACACATTTAAGGCCAGAACCTGTCAGATTCGTGCACGTAGAAGTGTTATACCAATGCGTTGTAATGTATGTAACTGTATAAATTATTTCATGCTTTCGTAATGTAGACGTAATACATACAGTTTTGCATAAATACTCCCCAAGAGAGGAATAGCTTGCGTACCCTGCAGTGCATTGCATTGTAAAGCCAAGACAAGAGCGCCCGCCACGGCAACACTGGACAACGCTGCGCTCCCTTCGAATAGAGTTTTGAATATTTACATCGAGCTTAGTAATAAAACATATGAAACATTAAATTACAGGCACAAGAGACTTTTAACATCAGGCGGTGGTGGTCCTCGTGCTTATTCCGTCAAATACACATATATAAACAAATAAAAAAATAAAGAATAAATAAACGAAAAGTTCAAAGCATATTTTTATGTTAAAATATTTGTTAGGACTAGCAGTCAGGCAGGGACAACCCTAAGAGGTTGTTAGCAATTAACCTAAGAGGTTGTTAAAATTGTATAATTCAAGCTAAATTCATACGAAGCTTCAAATATTCGATCGTTTGAAGCTATGCAACAGCATTCCCTATTCGACACCACCTTAGTTAATTATAACACTTATACAGCTGATATAGCAGGATTTGCAAGCAAAACGAAAGTCAAACTACACATTATATCGTAACGTTATCTCTTGGTATAACATTTAACACTCTATGTTTATGATCGTAATTGAAGTATACCATTGCATTCATTTGGCATGGCTGGAAGTTTAATGAATTAAATTTGATACGATTAAAATACTCATCTCGTACCATTTTAAAAAGAGTTTATTTCATATAAAATGTAGACTTTTTAGTAAACAAAAATAATGTACGCTATGTTATCTGACTGAGTAATGATGCTCAGGTAACGAATAGCAATATAGGCTTAGATAATGATGTTTCAGTATTGGTCAGTGTTTTTGAGTGTCTATAAGAGCATAATAATTATATATGCATCTATATCTACGTTCCCGCATAGACCATTGTGGTATATACGTATTGAGTACAGAGTGTTTTTTTTAGCCCTTGTAACCATTTCCATTATGCAATAAATAAAACGTATTTTACTATGCCTTTGAAGAAAGTTTTTTATATTGCACATTTTTCCAGCACAGTGTCCGTTATTAGGTAATCAAAATCTATATATGTACCAAATTTCAATATTTTGATAACTCTTGAAGAAAATAGCCTATGACTGACGGACGTACATACATTGAATGATCTTAAAAGGTTTCCGTTATTTTTTTTATTGTACGGAACCCTAAAGATAACTATAGGCTGCATTAAAATGTCCACAATAAATCAAAGTTAAAGCATGATCAATATTCACATAGATGCAAGAAAAAAACATCGATTTATCAAAACATTACCAGTAACTTTACAATACACCATATTATGAGTGTGTGATACAGCATTATTATAATTTTAAATATAAAAGATTGAAACAATAGTAAATGGCCTAGTAGATAATACTAAAAACGACCCTTATTAATAAGTTTTCCTTCGGTGAAAAAGGTCCCGAAACTATATCAATCTAAGTTACAATACGTTTTGTTTGGAAAATATACCAGTAATATAATTTTTTTACGTTGTTGAAGTCCTAAGATTACTTTTTACTAAAAATTGAGGCACATAAGTTCAGTCTGCGTGATTTATTGTGCTTTCATTTAACCTTTTTGTTTTTGATCTGAACGAAGCAAAGCAAGCTTTAAAAATCTTTTACCTGCTGAAGATGCTTACCAAATTATATAGAATCATTTGGTAAGCATCTTGTGGGTATCACTACCAAATAAGTGTGGCATATTTTGTCTTCAAAAAAAATCTGCAAGGGTATTGTAGCATGTGAAATTATAACTACCATTATAAGACTACCCGTGTTGTGTGTATGTATGGATCAGAGTGGCATCAAAGATGACATGGAAAAACAGTGTTTATATCAGAAATGCGAATACAAACGCAAATTAAAATCTAATATATATGTTAGAAGCAGCTTAAAACTAACACAGGTAAAAGAAAAGTAAAAAAAAAAAAAAAACCATGATCATGTCATCAAGAGAGTGTGAATGAGCGTGAGTAGAGATGGAAAGGCTAAATAAAAGGTAAAGGCCTTGGAAGGAAGATGATAGTAGGCACCGAGGTGCCGATTAGGTTGGTAATACCATAAGAACAAAATTAATACATCATGTCATGCCAATTTTTCTCAGCGTAAGACAAGGGCAGGCAGAAGGAAGAATAAGATGCTTTTTAAATGCAAAGGAATAAGTGATGAGGTGTTTTTTAACAGGCGAACAAATTAATAAATTAGTAGATTTTAGTAAAAAACTACATAATTATATTCTTTTCCAATACAGCATTGCTTGTCAATTATCGGTGTTGTCCTTTCAAAGGCCCAACTGAACATAAAGAACGATATAGAGTAAAAATCACTAAAAGTGGCTCTAATTAGTTTCTGCCTTTCTGCACACCATTACTCACGACAATGTTTCCTTTTGACGCTCCAGTAAATATGTCTAAGATATCACATAAAAGCCTGCAATCAAAAAGCAACTCTCTTTCAAAAATATAAAGCTTATTTCTATGTTACCTTTTATAGTAGAAATTTGTAAAAATCCTGAAACCTGCAAAATGTAAGTATCGTTGAGAAACTTTTGACACGGTACAAGCTTAAATTTTTACATACACTAATTAAGCACGAAAGAGAAATCCGTATTATAAGTACAAATGTAAAAAATATTTCAAAGAAAATTATTAAATATATTTTGGAAAAATAACACATTGTTTCCCTTCACGATTCTTGATGATATCTATATTACATGTATTTTTTGGGTTTATCCTATATTATACGTTGCCAGTTATGAGAGAGAAGTATGTAAGGTTTGACACAATAGTAAAGTTTGTTATAATTCCATTTGACCCCCTTTATCCTGCCTTTTCATGTAACCTGTCTTAGCTCAAATTTCATACCTATAAACTGCCTACCTGCTGAGTTTCTTGCTCCTACCTCACCTGATGGTAAGTGATGATGAGGTCGAAGATGTTTTTCAGGCTAACCTAGAAGTACTGACTGTCAAGGACAGCGCTCGTAGCGAAGTTTAGTTAGCTGTACTCAACCGATCAGCAAAATTAAGCAACGTCGCGCGCGGTCATGAGTTGGATGGGTGACCGCTAGTGACATTACTACTAAGCGTTTCCGTGCTTCGGAGGGCACATTAAGCCGTCGGTCCCGGTTGTTGTCTTAGGATGGCAGTCGTTATAGCATGGTGGTAGGGCACTTTGCGAATGCCCAATTTTTGAAGCAGTGATGGCTCAGTGGCATTGGCTATGGACTGCCGCGCAGCAGGTCCATGGTTCGAATCCCGCCCAGAGCTTGAGCTTCACTGCATGGTGGAAGGGCATTTTACGAATGCCCGCCTGGCTAGAAAAGCTTAAATTAAACAGTGACAATCACGATTACAATACTAGGAATAAAGATAAAATAGCGGTGCCAGGTTTTAGATTAGCAAAGACAAATAAAAGGTCCTTCTTAGGTAATTGTGTGCGGTTTTATAATAAAGTTCCTAAACATATTACAACGCTCACAGAAGGGAAATTCAAGTTGCATGTGAAAAACATATTGATTAAAAAATCCTACTACACAGTTTCTGATTACATTAACGACAAAAATGCCTGGACAATTCCGCCTCCGCCAAGCTATTGCCTGTCACCTACATAATTTAAACAAATATTGTAATAACTCTATTATATAGTATGTATGTTAAAAGATGTTTAAAAGAATGGCCCCGAGTTTCTTGCCCGTTCTTCTCGCAGTGGCTCTATACACTTTATTTGCTGAACGTGGCAGTACAATGTAGAATATTTCAATACTCAAATTTGTAATTGACCTTCATAAGAGCGTCATAGACGCCTAAATTGAATAAATGATTTTGACTTTGACTTTGACTTTGACTTTAGCGACCACCCTCAAGTAGAAAATCTGTCGCCAAGCACCTAACGGTGTGTTCCGGCAGCAGTCCTTGAGAACCAGTGAAATAACAGGCAAAATGAGACTTAACAGGTATGTCTCAAGGTGATGGGCGCAGTGCAGTTCGCCACTTGTGATGAAATGCATCTGTTATAGGCATAGGATACCGCTTAACATCAGGTGGGCCTCGCGCTTGTTACTTCACAATAACATAAAAAAAAAAAAAAAATGCCCGCCTGGCTAGCTAAGGTAGAAAATGGTGTTTTCCGGCAGCTGTCCTTGTGAGCCAGTACTTCTAGGTTAGCCTGAACAACATCTTCGACCACATCATCATTTACCATCAGGTGAGTTAGTGGTCAAAGGCTAACGTATCAGGCATAAAAAAAAATTAAAAAAAAAAATGGTGCGCGCTTCTATTTATCTACACTAATATTATAAAGAGGAAAACATTGTTTGTATGTTTGTTTGGTTGTAATGAATAGGCTCAAAAACTACTGGACCGATTTAAAAATTCTTTCACCATTCGAATCCTTCATTATCCACGAGTAACATAGGCTAAATTATATTTTGGAAAAAAATAGGTATATGTATAAAAAGAATATATATTAATACTTATGAAAAATGATAACCCTAAAACCCTCATGAATAGGCCCTATTGTTACTTAAATTATTCGATTCTGGGGCGGGTTAAATAAATACCTTGTCTAAATAATGGATGGTGACAATTTACTTATATACCCTTTTAAAATGCTGTATTTGTTAAGGCCGCTCAGGGATTTGTCCTGTTAAAGAAACATAGACACATTTCATTTCCTGTTCAGTACTTATTTATTTTATATAAGGCGGTTATATAGTTAACATAAGGCATAGATAGTAAAATTTATGAAAAGAATTGTAAGATCATTGCCAGTTTATTGGTATTTTACAGGCTTCACTTGTGTGCGAACAATCTACGCAAACTTATTTCCCCGTTTCCTTACTTTAATTGGACAATAGTTCGAAAATACCTCATATTAGGAAACAAGGGAGATAGGTAATGGAGGCGTGGCAGGTGCGAACTCATCTGGCCTAAATCAGGCTTGTTTGTAAGAGAAACATTGCGCACTTAGTACAATTCAACCAACTTATCAGTTCTTCTGATGACGCAATGAATCAATGATTTAATACCTGTATCTGTGACCGTAGCTATAGGCTGAATCGCAACCTATTTTTGCATGTGTACTATTAGTTAGTGTATTAGTTTGCAGCGGAAATCTTGGTGTGCGTGGCAATATGTGCGTATCTTTCCATAGGTACTTATTGTTGTTATTGAAGTGTGAGTGAAATGGGTGGGAGAGACGTGGAGACACTTTTATGTGAACAAACACGGACTGAAGGCAAATCTCCCTTGTTTCTCTGATCTGTGGAAAATACGGACTAAAGGTTTTAAATCCAGCTTTACAATGCGTACGGCTGTGGTATGGAACAACCTACCAACTATCTCCTGATAGATATACTCTGGTAGTCTTCAAGTTCAGAGTGCATAGGTATTTGCTAGCCAAGCTTGTTCGAACAGCGGACAAATTTCTGTTTAACATAATAAAAAAACTATGATGAAAATACGATTCTATATATTTCTCTTGATAGGAAAAAATATATGAATATAGCTCTTAAATTAGCTAAATCAACATTTGTGTATCTGTAGTAATTCGTATGAAATCTTTTTTATTTCTAATTTTATGTAGCCACCACCTGAAAGATATTTTACATGTTTTAATGGTTATTTTGTATGAATTTATTATAAAAATGGCTCTCGCAATGTAAACATTTAATTTACATCTATAACTTTTACTACATTGCAAGTAAAGGGAGTATCAGTAAATTGTTTTTTTACTGGTCGGTAAGCCTTTGACCACAATCGCACAAGCAAGTGATGATGTGGTCGAATGTGTTAACAGGCTTAACCCAGATTTACTGGCTCTCAAGTACAGCTGCCGGAACGCACCGCCAGGTACTTGGTAATAGATTTTCTACTTGCTAAATGCTCTACCACTAGGCGGTGAAGCTCAAGCCCGCGGTGGGATTCGAACCATGGACCTGCTGGCGCCAATCACTGCTTCAAAATCTGCTATCAGCCAAACATAGATACTACTTATCAAATAACAACTGTGTAACGTTCTATATAGTTGAATAGTTTACCTATGTAAATCACTACATAGTATAAAACAAAGTCGCTTTCTCTGTCCCTATATCCCTATGTATGCTTAAATCTTTTAAACTACGCAGCGGATTTTGATGCTGTTTTTATTAATAGATAGAGTGATTCAAGAGCAAGGTTTGTATGTATAATAACATTCATTAAATAGTGGAGAAATACTGTTATTTTTGAGGTTTCTAATGTGATGTCGTAAATAATTTCATTTTTTCCGCTTACATTGCAAACGCATGCTGAACCCTATGAGATTTATCACAATAATGAATGAGATTTATCAAAATATTGTACACATTGAAAAGGTCTACAGAAAACTCCCCTATGGTATATGTGTATCTCTTATGGATATCCCACAATAAAAAAAATTGTCATTTACTTTTTACGACAAATAATGGCTAATTTTCGAAGCGATTTTAACCTATACAGCATGAATCCTTATCTAATTAAATACCTTAAATACATTGTTGATTTAATTTAGATCTATATGGCCTTTTACAGCATATGATTTAAATAAATATTATCGAAGATATTACAGATTTAAAAATTGCGGGACGTAGCGTTTGCGGCGGTTCCGGCCGGCGTACCGGAGAAGATGTTTTGATTCCGCGAATCCCTCTGATACCATCGGATTTACCCTTCCAATTTAAACGTTTACAGTTTCCGGTAAAGACATCTTTTGCAATGACTATTAATAAATCGCAGGGTTAAACCTTCAACGTTGCAGGCTTAGATTTGAGCGTTGACTGTTTTTCACCTGGCCATGTCGCTCTTTCAAGAGTACCTAACCTCTAGAGAAAACATGTTTGTATTATCTAATGACAAGAAAGCTGTGAACGTTGTATATAAAGACATTCTGTAATATATTAATTGTTGTTAAAATGAAATAAATAGGTAAATATTTAAATAAGTAAAAATGTGGTGTATGAATTTATATATTCCAAATATACCTGGAAATCTTCATGGTTTAGGGAAAGAAGAATTGTTTTACTCTAAATTTAACGCGTGCAGGCCACGGGCGGTAATGAATAAATCAAAACTAATGTTGATCGGTTTTTATCATTTTTTCAGTGAATGGCAGAGGCTATATATTTTATACCCGTGCGAAGCCGGAGCGGGCCGCTAGTACGATATAATACAAATATACACCTAAATTAAGAAAACATATTTTCTCTGCTAAGTGAATGTGTATTCTTATGAGAAGTTAAATATCTTAAACCAGAAATATTGCGAGCTCTGGTTCGCTCACTCGCATCTGAACCAACATGTCTTTGTTCTACACACTCAGTCTAACATATTTCAAAGACGACTTCGCCTTAAATCAACGTGATTGGATAATTATTTACCCAGTTGTACTAGTTGTTTCACCAGGAGCCCGGATTTTAAGGTGTAAATTCTTCGCAAAATATCATACCAAAGTTAGAAATTAATATTTTGACGGATTATTTAATCTAATAAACTTATTTTTGAGACAGCTTATTATTTTCAGTTGTTTAAGGTGCTCCTGGAAGACGGCTCCTTGAAGCTTGACAATCTTATGCCATTGACAGGTGAAAAGATCCGTAGAAGTATTTGTTATTACGCAATATATCAGAAACAGCAGACAAAAATTCATTTCATAGCTTATATTTTGCAGCGATGCCCTAACTTTAACGATATCCTACATAAATATATGAATATGTATAGCACTTTGTAAACACGGATTCAAAAGAAACTGTACCTATTCCTCAATCTCCATTTTTTAAACCGCACGTAATTCGAATTCTACTAATTGCTTTTCTGTCTATTCGAATCCAAAGTGAACAAATGAATAAATCGAAATCCACCTGAACAGAGCGATTGCCAATATTTTATTTCAATAGAGATTCGCGTAGACGACTGTAATTTAGTGATAAACGTGAGAAATGCGAGTTATTAAAACATAATTATTTCATTCTGAAGACGATGTTACGAATCCATTCTATACTTATAATAAAACTATAACAGATCCAATTCTGTACAAGGTAGATATTTTGAAAACAAATATTTGAAAGCAATCTGTAGCTGACACTGATGCCAAAACCGTATTTTTTTTATTGTCTTTTTTTTTGTCTGTCTGTCTGTATCCCAGCCGCGCATCACTCCGAATCAACTAAATGGAACTCAATGAAACTTTACACGATTTGAGTTCATGCTACGAATAAGGTTATTGTATACTTTTTATCCCGAAATTCAACACGGTTTCCTCGGGAAAGGGGGTGCAAGTCAAAATATACACTTAGTCGTAATATATTAACGCGTAGTCCGATTTCAATTATTTTTTTTTGTTAGAATAGTGACGAGTGAGCCCGGCACCCCACAGGCAGCCCGGCACCCTACGGGCATTCCGGCACCCTACGGGCATTCCAGCACCCCACGGGCAGCCCGGCACCCCACGGGCAGCTCGGCACTCCACGTACATCCAGGCACCCCACGAAGAGCTCGGCACCCTACGGGCAGCCCGGCATCCCATGGACAGCTCGTCACTCCTAGGGCAGCCTGGCACAGCAACAAGCCCACCTGATGTTAAGTGGACAAACCTCTGCCTTTGACAGATGGATTTCGTCAACGACGAATTGCACTGCGCCCGTCACACTGAGATGTACAGTTTTTAGGTCTCATGTCCCTGTAATTTCACTGGCTCTCAAGGACAGCTGCCGGAACACACGAACCGCGAAGGAACTCTCTAAGTAACTTCACTACTGTCTTCTGGAAAATACAACCTGGGAGTTTTCAAACCCATAGTAAAAAGTTCTTTTATGATCTATGCTTTACTTAGAGTGCTTCACCGAAGACCACAGCGTTGCTTAATATGAGATAAACAGTGCTCAAATGTGAATAATTAGTCTGCAGGTACGGCAATTGCGAACGAAGTCGCAGGTACAGCTAGTAAGGTAATAATTATCTTCATCTCATATGCAGGGTTATACGTACATAGGATAAGAAGTGTAGAGTAGTGCAGACGTGACCTTGAAACTAATATTTAAGTTTCAAGGTAACGTCTGCACACTTCATCATCAGTAAAGTTTAAACACTTGGTATTTAAATTACGACAAAAGAACAATGAAGCAATAATGGCCTGGTACGATCCCCACCGCCGACTTTAGCTTCACCGCATGGTGGAAGAGCATTTTGCGAATGCTGGATAGGCTACCACCCTCAAGCATAAAACCTGTCGTCAAGCACCTAACAGTGTGTTCCGGCAACAGTCCTTGAGAGCCAATAAAATTACAGCCATATGAGGCTTTACAACTGTATCTCTCAGGGTGACGAGCGCAGTGCTATTCATCACTTGTGACGAAATGTATCTGTTATAGGCAGAGGTTAGTTCTCTTAACAGCAGGTAGGTATCGTGCTTGTTCCGTCACAATTATATAAATAAAAAAATGTATGCTGCGGGCTCAACGCATATTTTTTAACTATCTAGCTATCCCAAACCTATTATTCTTCACCATTTCCCGCGTTAAAAGGGATATGTTATTGCCTATATCTCAGTAGTTTAATATTTATAAAGTGATTAGGAGATGTATATTAGAAGTAGATACAAAATATACAATTTAAAAAAGCTCATACATTAAAACTCATATCCTGCATTGTCTCTGCCTAGCAAACATTTCAGTTCAAATCCGATACATTTAGCCATCATATTCACCGACGCCGATGGCTACAAGTGCTCAGCTACCGCAATACATGCAACAACAGCTATCTGAATTGATTCAGTTCGTTTAGGAAACAAACAATGCCATGAAAGAACAGGCTTCAAATGCATAGCACCCAAAATTGCCATGTGGTATAATAAAACTCGAAAAGCGATATCTATGTCGACGTCTATTTATTATATATTAATATTAACTGCCTTATTTATAAACGCAGATTAACACGTGTGTTATTTCTAAATATGGTTACAAGCACTATCGCATGCTAAGCGAAAGTCATAATTTTTCAAATTTTGGTGACCGAATGGTTTAGGCATCCAGCGCGAAATCGTAGGCCACGGGTTCGATTCCCGACCGGAGCATAAAATGTTGTGCTCCAATAATTTGTGAAACATAAGGTTTTTGCTAAGCACGCGATAGTGCTTGTTATCATATATAAACACACATACATACACTTACTTATGTCATTTTAATATTATCACAGTTATATAATAAGTACCCTAAACCGACGCTTATGTATGAAAGGATTGATGAGTATAGATGAAGCGAAAGAGATATGTCAGGATCGTAGTAAGTGGAAATCCGTGGTCTCTGCCTACCCCTACGAGAAAGAGGCGTGATTTTATGTATGTATGTATATAATAAAATAAATGAGACGTTGGAAACTTGGAATCATTGAGAAATAACTAGAAATATTTAGGCAATCTGAATTTACCATTAGTTGTAAAAAACTGTCATAGGAGTTTCCAGTACGCCTAACAATGTGTACGAAAATCATCACCCACAATGGATAGTATATTTTACTACTTTTTGGCAATTTGGATCATTCCTAAAATACCTTCTAGTCCAGTGTTGTTAGACTTTTGACCTCTTTATTCCTTACTTAGCTTTACCTGTAGCCTAGAGGATAATGAGGTCTAAGTATCATTAACATAGGAGTATATAAAAGAGGAGGTACATAAAATCAAGATAATAAGGTGAAAAAAAACGAATTGGATTTTACCACAAAAATAAGTAAGTACCTACAACTACTTATTTAAGTTCAAATGTATTCTGTGTATTTTTAGGCCAGCCCGAATCTAAAAACTACACAAAATTTATTTACACTTGAGATAATTAGTTGAACTTACGCACAAGAAATTCTACATTACACTTCTGGGTTGATTTTACCTGCTACCAAGTTGTTTTTTATAATTCTTCATAGATCTAAGTAACTAACTTACTTCACTTTCTGACTCACATACTTGCATGATCTATTTTATGAAATGTCTGACAACTCTCTTGTAATTATAATTAAGCCAAAGCGAACATCGAAAAAAAGTAAAAATAAATTTTCACTTGCAATTCATTTATTCATTGTGATAGCGACACACGCTTTTCTCAAGGACGCCGCAATAATAAAACAAATGACAGTCTCCCTTATTAAAAAGTAACATGTTTATTGAGAATTCAATTTTAGAATTTTTCTAGGATTGGAGCGGAGCTTTGCAGCGCTCGTAGCGAAGTTTGCTTAGCTGTTCAGCAAAGTTAAGCAACGTCCGCCGCGGTCATGAGTTAGATGGATGACCGCTAGTGACATTACTACTGAGCGCTTCCGTGCTTAAGAGGGCACGTTTAGCCGTCGGTCCCGGTTGTTGTCTAAGGATGGCAGTCGTTATAGCATGGTGGTAGGGCATTTTGCCAATGCCCGCCTGGCTAGCTACCACCCTCAACTAGAAAATCTGTCGCCAAGCACCTAACGGTGTGTTTCGGCAGCTGTCCTTGAGAGCCAGTACTTCTAGGTTAGCCACAACATCTTGGACCACATCATCACTTACCATCAGGTGAGATAGTGGTCAAAGGCTAACCTACCATGGGAAAGATACTGGGAGGTGGGCAGCAGCGCCTTCTAGAGAACTGCCATCTTACACTGTGATCCCCAAGCCACCTGCCAAGCGTGGGGATTATGGCAAATACCCCCTCAATAGGGGAGTCTGTGTTCAGCAGTGTCAATCCAGCTGATACAGTAAGTGGCCAGTTTCATAAAGATTCAGTCTTCTACATTCAGAGTAAAGAGAAGTTTCTTTATTGCTGCCACAATTAATTTAAATAAACGGTGAAGTAAGACTTACAATTGATATAGTGAATTCATCTTGACAGTCTCAGTCTCAGTGGATCTTCTTTTCCATTAATTAATTGTATTGAGGCAATTGGATCCAATCCCAATGAAAAAAGTTTATTGACAGCGAGACTTCTTACCGTTTATTTGTTTCGAAATAAACAACTAGTGTCTTTATGAATTGTTCAGGTGTTCAGGTTTGAAGCGCTTGTAGCGAAGTTTACTTAGCTGTTCTCAACCGATCAGAAAAGTTAAGCAACGTCGCCCGCGGTCATGAGTTGGATGGGTGACCGCTAGTGACATTACTACAGGGGCCCGATTCTCTTAGCTATTGAACGGCGTTAACACAAAATAATTGCATGAAAATTTTAGTTTTTGACAGTATCCGTAGTCTGCCCGCTATTTAGGTTCGATCGCAGGTCAGTGGCTTGCTATCAATATAGTTTTTGACAAATTTGGTATGCTGTAAGCTATTATGTTGCGATTGCGTTGCTACAGTGGCATAAAATATTTTGCAGGATTTTAGATCGATAAATAGCTAAATGACTTAAATATATTTATTTAATGTATTATTTGCTAGAAAACCACTGTATTGATGTGTTTACTGATGCTTGATTGATAGAAGTTATCATTATTATTTCAGTGGCATTATTTTCAAGCCATACGATAGAGACGCGATTGCTATACAACTGCGATTAGGCGCTAGAATTAGCAGACTACCGAATGTGACATTAACAGCATTTCGATCGCAGAAGCGTCGCAGTAGTGTGGCGTTTGGTAAATAAGAGAATTAGGGCCCTGAGCGTTTCCGTGCGTCGAAAGGCACGTTAAGCCGTCGGTCCCGGTTGTTGTCTCAGGATGGCAGTCGTTATAGCATGGTGGTAGGGCATTTTGCGAATGCCCGCCTGGCTAGCTACCACCCTCAAGTAGAAAATCTGTCACCAAAGTTGTCCTTGAGAGCCAGTACTTACTACTAGGTTATCCTGAACAACATCTTCGACCAAATCATCACTTACCATCAGGTGAGATAGTGTTCAAAGGCTAACCTATGAGCCATAAAAAAATATAGATGACAAGATAGATATAGGCCTACAGGTATTTTGTTCGTAAAATTGTATTGAAGATATAATTAATCATATTTTACTCTTGCATATTTCTACCTTATATAAGAACTTAGTGTGTAATTTTGACTGTCTCTTTGTAAATGTTTTCTTGTTGTGAATATGTGCATATCTTTGCAAAAACTAAAGTCACTGTACGTGATACCGTGCGTGACGTCACCTGCCGTTCACGATGGAAGACCAGCGTTGGTTGTTCGCAACCAGCATTATGCTGAGTTGGGGCCGGCTTGTGGCAAAAACTTTAAGTAGGTTAGTACCTACTTTAATTTTTATGTTTGCATATTATTTTTAATTGTATGTTTTTGCCACAAACAAAGCTATGTCTATGTCTAATTATTTAAAAAATGGGGTTCTATCACTTATTACTCCGGATAGAAACGTAATTATTATTTTATTGGAATATTTTACTAAATGAAAAGACTAAAAAGTCAGTTACACAATTTGCGAGCGTACGGTATTTATACCATTTATTAGGCGGCAGCTACGAGTACATTACTGTATTAAACATTATAAATTAAACCGGCATTTTTGCCTCAGTGTGCCAGAGAATTAAATTTTGTCTTCCTGTATAGCGTGGTTTGTAAGAATTGTCGCCAACTTTACATGTCCCGGTAGCTGTCTTTGCAAACCACATCATCCTCACTTACGATCAGATGAGGTTGTAATCAAAAGCTAGCTTATCGACATTGAGAAAAAAGGTATGGTCTCTTAAAATTATAATAACAAAGTAGTTAAATAATAAATAGCAAGAACCATCACAAAATTATAAAACTATATACAAACGATACATATTTTTTTTTTATGCCTGATAGGTTAGGCTTTGACCACTATCTCACCTGATGGTAAGTGATGATGTGGTCGAAGATGTTGTTCAGGCTAACCTAGAAGTACTGGCTCTCAAGGACAGCTGCCGGAACACACCGTTAGGTGCTTGGCGACAGACTTTCTACTTGAGGGTGGTAGCTAGCCAGGCGGGCATTCGCAAAATGCCCTACCACCATGCTATAACGACTGCCATCCTAAGACGACAACCGGGACCGACGGCTTAACGTGCCCTCCAAAGCACGGAAGCGCTCAGTAGTAATGTCACTAGCGGTCACCCATCCAACTCCTGACCGCGCGCGACGTTGCTTAACTTTGCTGATCGGTTGAGAACAGCTAAGTAAACTTCGCTACGAGCGCTTCAAAATAGTCAAGCGCTTGTAATAAACATTTTAAAAATATGTCATGATATTACTATTTTAAAAAGCATTAAAAAAAATTAAAAACTATATCTAGTGACAATTCCGCATAATTTAGCTGTTAAGCCGACGTCACGACATGACGCCACACTTTTAAACTGGAAAAATTATCTTCTACACGAAACATCCTCGGGAGGTCTTGACTTTTCCAGCGCACGATCGAGAAAAGAAAGCTTTGTGACGTCTCGTCGGCTTAACAGGAAAATTAGGCGGAATCGTCACTAGATTTGTCTTTTAAGTGTGTTCCGCAAAGTAACGCCTGAATCTATTCATTATTCTTTTTTTTTTTTTTCATTTATTTTCATGGATCAACTAACAGTACACACAATAAAAAATTTACAAAAAAGTTTAAATATAAAACATATAACTAATTGCGATACCAACGACGTTGACCACAAGTTTACATTTTCATATATTCATATGCTGAGAATTAAGACTACAAAGTATTTTATATTTTACAAATTGTTTGTTAAGAGCCATTTCACAAAATCACGCTACTGAAGTTTAGGTAAATGCCAGCGCATCGCTTACACAAGCGAAAAAAGTGACGACGGAATAGCGTGACTGTGAGTAACATATTTTGATACTAGCACTCATTAATAAAGAAATCTAAGTTGCGAATTTAAAAATTGTGTAATTGGCATGAGTAAATAATCAATTTCTTGTCGATTACTTGCTAATGTTATAGAAAAGAAGTAGGCATGTACATTAAATTGTCAACCTGCATCGTGAATCTTTTATTTAAATTTCATCCTTGATGAATAAAAAATAGATATGTTTGAATCATTTATTGTAACAAAAAACCTAAATAATTAAAAAATTATACGGCTTAAAATTATATAAATATTTGATGTAACGGCATTGATTAAAAGCTGCGGCCTAAAAGCTCTTTCTTTTAAATTTTCCAAAAATTGCTGTTTTCCTCGTTCACAATCTTCAGTATCTATATCCAGTCGTTAACACTGTCTGTCTAATGGCCATGCATAGGATTGAGGTTTATTTTTCTGTGCATCCGGAAAACAACTTAGTACCAACCACAAACGTCCCATGACGTTTTTGGTTTTCCATTACTTTAACATGTCACCCTCATATTCCCATACCATAATATATCACCTACACCATTACAAAAATAACATTTTCATCCATTTAGTTTGAGTAGACCAAACAGCAAAATGTAAATATATATTTAGATTTTGAGGTTTTTTTATTTTTAAATCGAATATCTTTGATGCAATCTATAATCAACATATATATACTTCCGAAATCAGATTGAAGACGTTCTGAAAAAAGGCCAGGTCAAAAGTACCCTAAACCGACGCTTATGTATGAAAGGGTTGATGAGTATAGATGAAGCAAAAGAGATATGTCAGGATCGTAGTAAGTGGAAATCCGTGGTCTCTGCCTACCCCTACGGGAAAGGGGCGTGATTTTATGTATGTATGTATATACTTCTTGGTACCAATGCAATCCTCACTATACACTCTTATGCTCACCATTTCCTCTATAGAAAATAAATGATAATACACCTTTTTATACAAAAAAATACTGGAAATGGGTTTTAAACACATGACAAAAATGGTGGGAAATAGTAATTTAATTGCTATTTCTATTTTTTCGTAACTAACTCACCTAGAACTTCGATCTTCTTTTAATATGATAATTTACTATTGTTCTTTAGCCATTAATTGTTACAGATTTTTACGCCAAATATTTTAAAGTAACAAAATTAAAACAACCCAATTGTTTTAAGAACTTTGGCGGGAAAACTGTATTGGAGAGCAATTATTTTTTCTGAAAAACTATACCACCTACGGCTTTAGTCCTTCTTTGATATTATTATTTACATGTAATTTATACACCTGTATTATTTCAGATTTTTTGGTTTAGAAGTTTAAAATTAGTTACGAGATTATTTAATACGCAAATTTGCATCGGTAAGTGTTTGTGTTGCAAAATATATCGAGTGAAAAATTACTTATACATATGCAAAATTGCGGTTTTCTAGATTTATAACTGTTGAAGTAGTTACGATATTAATATGAAATGACGTAATATTTTGGGGCCAAAATGTAATTTGGTTTCTGATTTCATCAAAATATTCAAAATACTTCCTACTTCATACGTTATCGCAGAAAAATATGGATTTTTTCTTGTATGGGCAAGGATTCATCCTTTTGAAAACCATTTGGATTATGAAAGTCGGACTTACGCAGATTTATGGTAAATTTATAAATACTACTATCGACCGCTAACTGGTATCCCGGTTTGTACAAATGATGGAAAAGCCGGGAGGCCGGTTTGTACAAATTTTCAATAGAAGGTAGTTTAATTTCCAGCTGAAGTTATCGCTGTGTTCACTTATAGACATTAACTGAATCCAAAAATATTGGAAATCAATTATTCGCCTGTCATATAATCCTCCTAAAACAAAAGTTATACTGAGTTACTAATTTAAACTAGAATAATATTAAAACTAGCAGACCAAAAAGAAGAAGTCAACCCGTGAGTTGAACCCAAGTGAGGTTGTTAGCATTTTTCCAATAACTTTGTATAAGGCTGCATAATTGTGACGTTTCCTTTTTTTAACACAATGGATGAACAGAAACTAAAGATGTAGTTACTTAACAAGACAACAAAAATAAAGTATAGTTAGTTACTTAAAAAAAATATCGACATGATCAAAACTCTGTGGTCGCACTATAAACTTGCATCTAAGCGTTCCGCGTACGAGACGTCAGAGCAAGGAAAACGAACACAGGTCCTACCTCGATGGGCGCTCGCGCGGTACTGATCGCCTCGCGCTTGTACATTTCAATTTATGTGCATTTCGAGTTATGTTAAATATTTTTTCTTGTCTAACAAAACAGAGTTAATATCACAATTTATTAAAAATCAGATTAATTAAAGAATGAACTTTCTTTTTATATAATATCTGTTTGGAATTACACTTTATTAAACGCAATATATGGTGGTAAACTGCTGATATAATTCGTGGAAATTGGCGCAAGATCTTAATTTTTTTTCTACAATGACGATTAATTAGCGATATTCTAGTACACTATGTGTCAACAGGATTATATGCCTGATGCACAGTTTTTTTTTTAGTTAATTTGATGAATCTTTATACAAGAGATATAACTCTGAAGTTGGCTATGTGTACTTTAATTCGTTAAACAAGGTGCGGGAGATTGGTCACTACAAAATAATTAATGTTATGTTTGTAAATCTGGTACATTAACTGAAAAGAGAACAGATTATTCTATTTTTATCAATTATTAAACAACTTGTAGATATTTCCTTTGATAGTAAATTAAGCGCTTAAAATCTTCGTATACCGCATTAAAATGTGAAATGCCTCTTAAGTTGCTTATTATATGCTTCACTAAAATAATAAAAATAGGAAGGAAAATTTAGAACAGCTGAATTATAAAACAGTCTCAGCTGCTTAAGGAGAAACTATGATGACAAGATCAACGTATCCTGTTGTACTTCCTTCAGCAGCCCAAACACTGACTGTTTAAAACATCCCACTCTCTCATGAAATATATCTATAGAATTAAAATGTTCATTATAAGATTTTGCCATACGGTACAAGGGAGATCGTTTGCCAGCATTGGTACGACAAAACGTTGTAGCAAATATTTTTTTATGATTACGTGAAAAGGCCCTAATGGGTACATTATAACTAAGCTTATTAACTAATTCAGAACAGTCGTATCGATTATTACAAATATCACGCAATAACATTACATCTAGTTGTTTCCTTCTAGATTTTAAACTTAATAACTTATATTTTTTTAGTAATTCTTCATAGGGCATAATTCTGTGATTACATTTATAAGAAACGCAGCGCAGAAATTTCTTTTGAACTCTTTCAATGTTGTTACTGTAACAGTTGTAATATGGATTCCAAACAGATACACCATACTCTAGTTGTGATCGAACTAAGGATTTATATAACAGTTGATATGTTGATTCGTTTTTAAAATTACTAGAAGATCTAATGACAAAATTAAATAATTTAAATCCACGAGATATAATATCCAAAACATGAATGTCTAAGGTTAATTTACTATCAAGTGTGATACCAAGGTCTTTAATTACCTGTACTTGGTCCACATAAGTGTTACAAAGTGCGTAATTGAAGTGACTAATATTTATTTTACGAGTAAATATAATGGATTTGCATTTTTTAAGGCTGAGTGACAGTTTATTTTTCAAACAGTATGCAGAGAATCGATTTAGATCCTGTTGAAAGTTAATATGATCTTGATAAGTATTAATAACATGAAATGCCTTTAGATCATCGGCGTATAATAAAAATTTACTGAACATAAAGCATTTACCAATATCATTAATGTATACTATAAAAAGTAATGGACCCAAAATTGATCCTTGCGGTACGCCAGAACTTATTGGCATAGTATCAGATACATGACCATTGATCACAACTGTCTGACAACGATTGGTTATGTATGATTTGAACCAGCGCCACAGATTACCTCTAATCCCATTGTATGCTATCTTCTCTAAAAGAATTTTATGGTCCACTCTGTCAAAAGCTTTTTGAAAATCAGTGTAGACACTGTCAGTTTGCTTATTTTTATCAAGATTATCAAAAAGTTCGATTGTATATGTTAACAAATTAGTGATTGTAGAACGTCTTTTGACAAAACCATGCTGATTAGGAATGATATTATGATGCAGATTAGGATATATAACATTGTGTATAAGTCTCTCAAGTAGCTTCGACAGAGTGGGTAAAATTGATATAGGACGATAGTTTTCAACATCTCTTTTAGTTCCATTTTTATGGACAGGTACAATGCGAGCAAATTTCCAGATACGTGGGCAAACACCTTCACGTAGACAAAGATTAAATATATAATGTAGCGGTATACATATAGAATTTGCGGTATGTTTTAAAAAATACGGGGGAATATTATCCACACCAGCACCTTTGGACGTGTCTAATTTATTGAGTTCCGACTTTATATCATCAACTGAAAACGATATGTCACTTATAATTAGGTCAGATTCATTATTTTCTAAGGTTGGTTTATTTATGTGGCATAAATCATAATCGTCAGGAACTACGGAGGGTTCAAAGACGGAATGAAAATATTCAGAGTATAAATTGCAAATATCTAACACATCACTAGTTGATTTATTTTTATAATTAACACAACCAGGTATGTTACTATTTTTCTTTTTATTAGAAATATAAGTCCAAAAAAATTTTATATTACATTTTATGTTTTCCTCGACCTTTTTTATGTAGCTCTTGTAACTGGAGTCAGATAGTGTTTTCAGTCGCTCTCTGTATAATGAAAACATTTCGTAGTCACATCTATTTTTATATTTTTTCCATTTGACCCATGCATTCTTTTTATTATTAAAAATGTGTCTTATTGATGAATTGTACCAAACTGGAAAACTAGAACTAAAAACTTTTTTTTGAGGAATATGTTTAGATATGATACCATTAATGGTATCGTAGAATATACTGACGGCACACTCAGGTGACTTCTTACTAAAAATAAGATCCCAATTTACTTCAATTATATCGTTATTTATTATGTCATAGTTAGCTTTGGAAAAACAGTATGTCTGACGTAACTTACGATTTATATAGTCATGACTACGTTCAATAGGCAAGGTCACATAGTAAGCGGGATGATAAGCATCCAATTTCACCAAAGGAATTTGAGCATTAAATAATTCACAATTAATATTATTTGTAATAAATAAGTCTAGTATTCTGCCTAATTTATTTCTTACGTAATTATATTGGAAACTTTTGGTTGCATACATGAAATTCACTAATAAGTTAACTATGTGGCACGTACTATGTATGGGTTGCATATAAGTACATGTATCACTGCGTCGCCAGTCTAATGTTGGTATATTTAAATCTCCTACAATAAATAAGTAATTATCCGTAGAATATTCTAAAATGTTTTGTAAATAATTCAAATATGATGTATAAACGTCGTACGTTTGTTTTGGTGGAATATAAACTGCGCAAAATGTATAAGTCCTATTACCAAACATAAATTCAATGGTAAGGTAGTCAATGATTTCGTCCGGAAGTGGTGGACACGCTGGCGGGGGCAGAGGTGGTGGGGTGACGACACGCACTCGTGCATCTGCTACAAGTGAATTCATCACAGCCACCACTAAGCCACCGCCGTCCTTCCGCCCGCAAGCAAACCGGTTTCTGTCGCATCTGAATAATGCATACCTATTATCAAATAATTCACTGTCAAATATGTTGCTAGTTAGCCACGTCTCTGTTAAAATTATTATATCATAAGAATGTAATAAAATATTCATATATAGTTGGTGTACCTTAGTCCTTAAACCTCGACAATTTTGATAATATATAGATAAAACATCGTTATCCATTTTTAATGTTAACAGTAAAAAATGTTATTAACTTTATGTTATTGCTGCCAAAACACATACACATGGATAAATGGAAATATAATAATGTAACACTAAAATATGCCCTACGAAGCCAATACGGAAACAGTGTCTTGTATAAAATACACTTAATAGATTTTATATATAAATTATTTACAAAAATATTCGTACGTGTATTATATATATACTTGGCTATAAAATAGTTACCGCAAACAATAATACACCTTTCGCATGTACTATTCTTGCCAGCTAACCAACTGGTTTTTATAATTAACAACTTTTTATGAATAACACTTGTGGTTAGTATAGACAGTAACAAGATTGTATAAAATTGCTTTACGATATCCATAGTAACGCTTATAGGTGATGGTATAAAATTGAGTGACATAAAATTACAAACAGAATGAAGTACATTAATATTACGATTGAATAACTGCAAAAAACCCTGTACTAAGTTGTATTTATATATTAAATAATAATAACAATAATACGAGTACACAATGTAATAATCTAAAGTGAAGTTATTAGTGAAACCTGATATTATTCTGCTAAGCTTAGCTATATATCATTTTATTTTCGAAATGTCCTGAGGGTTCCGAATAGCCAGTACTGGAGAAGCGTCAGATTTACGCAGTAAAACGGTGCCGTGTTTTACCCACACATATTTATAATCATGGGCCTTTGCACGTTCTCTGCATGTGCGGAATAAGACCTTATTTTGTAAAGTAAGGTGTTCATTCGCATATATCTTAGTGGAGGCGCCCGCGATAGACAACTGTGATGAATTGACACCTTTTTTTAACCTGAATGCAGCCAGAAAATTGTCCCTTAATATTCTGGATACAAATTTAATAATAACATTTTTAGGGCGGACATCCTTACTGTCAGCATGGGGAACACGATGGACAGATATTACGTCTTGTTGGTTGAAATTGCACCCAATAATGTTACCCAGTTGCGTGGTAAGTGTGAGTAAATTTTCCGTACGGCGGTCAGGGAGACCAACGATTTCAACATTGCAAGACCTGGCTTGTTGTTCAATGGCAGCAATCTTAGTCTCAAGTACACTAACCCGATTGGTCGTGTCAGAATTTTGTGCGACTCGCTCTTCAACTGATTTTAATCTGCCCTCCAAAATATTTTGACGCTCGTCAATATGTGTAAGTGACTTGTCGATATCAACCAGCCTATTATTCACCTCATTTAGCAATTGCTTAATTGATAAATTGTCGTTAGTGTTAGCTGTGACTGCTGTACTTATAGTTTTTAAACTTTCCGCAATGACAGAGAGCTCTGACGATAAAGCCGATTTGACTGACTTACTAACCAATTCCTGAAGGTTTTTGTCTGTTAGCCAAGCGTCCAAGTCAGTTTGGCGATCAGGCTGTTTGCGCTTTCTATTTTGCGCGTTTATCGTAGAAAGATCTGGATTTGACGGGCATTTATTTGCGCTAACGCCACTTGGTGGTGTGCGTGATAACGACATCTCAAACGGGGTGAGGAAGGGGCTCTCTTCAGTTAGGTGCAGCAGATGCGATGCGGAAGCGAGACAGGAATAACTAAGCAACACGTAATAACCGAAACACTACACAGGTTTATAGCACTTATTTCTCTTTAACTAGGGTGTAATTGGCTTGAAACAAATTCACAATTTACGGAAATAATTGGTACACGTCTTATCTCAGCAATAAAGCAAAGCGAACTGTGATATTCATTAACAAACTATACAATAACAATACCCCTTTTAGATGACCAAGAAACGACAGTGGATCCGTATCAATTCCCCCGTATCAAAGCAGCTCTGAGAGGCAACTTGATACTTTACTGAAGTACTCGACCCTATATCGTCATCCCTTATAAGATATCGAGCAATAGAGTCAAGACTAGTTGTCCACACTTCGATTTAACAGAGCGCTGTTGTGTATTTTCATCGTCAAACCCTTTTATTTGCTAAGTTTCGTACTCTCTAAAATAAATATCATTTATTATGTTCACTATCCCCTTACTATACCTATGTACTTACTTAATTTGCTTAATTTTATGTCCACAACCTGTGTTTTGAAATTTTAATCATTTAGATAGATTTTATAGAAATACGAGTCGCATTCCGTAATCAATGAATACGAACTTTCTTTTTATAGCTGATAGGCTAGCCTTTGACCACTATACCACACCTGATAGTAAGTGATGATGTGGTCGAAGATGTTGTTCAGACTAGCCTAGAATTACCTACTGGAATTCTCCAGGACAGCTGCCGGAACACACCGTCAGGTCCGTCAGGCTTGGCAACAGATTTTTTTTTGGTATTTGGAATTCGCATAATGGCCTACCACCATGCTGTAACGACTACCATCGTAACACAACAGTCGGGACTAACGGCTTAACGTGCCCTCAGAAGCACGGAAGCGCTCAGTAGGAATGTCACTAGAGATCACCCATCAAACTCATGACCGCGGCCGACGTTGCTTAACTTAGATAATCGGTTAAGAACGGCTAAGCAAACATCGCGACGAGTGCTTCACAAGATGTTTTCACAAACTTGAACACCAAACAAACGGGTGTCAAATATCCGATAGAAAACGGCGATGCAGGTGATAGTGAACATGCTAAAAGATACTTATTCACTCATGAAGATTTTTTTGACCTTCGTTATTTAAACAAAGTTTCTTGCTCGTCCTTCTCGCAGTGGCTCTATACATTATTTCGCTGAACGTGGCAGTACAATGTATAATATTTCAATATTAACATTTGTAATAAAATTGACATATACATTAAGAATGTTTTGGCAACGAAGAAAACTAAACTAAGCTTGAAAAGCAATTTGCCTTTTATACGGGAAAACAAAATTATAGTCCAAATTTTGTTATAATCGGATTGTTACTTCAATTTCAAAGAAGCTATGTCATTATTTTATAAAAACTTAACGTACTTATTTGCTTTGTTTATGAATTTCAAAGGTGTGGTTTTATTATAATTAAATAGAATAATGTGTGCTAAATCGATTAAATTATGGGCAGTTTGATGCTGTAGTTTATCGAAAAGAGAAAAAACATGTAATGTTTTTTCTCTTTTCACAACAAAAAATATTGATGAATAAGTGTTGATTTCACTGTTTGAGCTAGAAACTGTTGCGAGTTTTGTTCTTAACTATTATTTAGCAACCGGCTAGGACTCGCTTAATATTTACCGGATATTTCTCCGAACAGTTTCGAATTTATTTGAAGTTCTTCGTCTGGGAGTCACAATTGTGCACAGCCTCCAGCGTCGGCCTCAGCACGTAACAGAGGTCAGGTATTCAGGTATATATTTTGAATGTCTATGTATGTTGCTAACTCCTAGCCTTATTACTGCATTGTACTTACTTACATACTGCATACATTGTAAATCTTTTAAGTTGTTTGTGTCAAATAAATATATTTTCTTTCTTTATTCTTTCTTTCTTTCAATAAAACATGTATAAATTTATTTACCTATACATTTTGACCAAGTTGCATTGGTTGTGGTCACGAACGGACTGAAGAGGCGGGTGTCAACGTCTTGAAAGGCGGGTATTTTCTCCAACTACCCGCATTTGATTTAGAAATGTATTGTCTGGACACACAACACTGATAACATCCACAGGTCTTAAGGAAGGTAAAACTCGTTTGGTGCATTTCCTTAGCACTGGATTCCAGGATGCAGCTAACTTAAAACCATCCTCTCTATTTAAATTATGATATTTCCTTATCTCAATAGCTTCTCGTACTAGTCTAGAGTGGTAGTGACGTTCCGTACGTGACGTACGTGAAACGTCGAGGTAAATACATTTTTACATGTTAAGTCCCGTTAAATACTTATAAATATGTATTCAAGTCGCGAAAGTATTAAAGTTACTATGTTTATGAAAGTTTGATATTAAAAATTTGAGTTTTTAACATAGCTTTTTTTTTTGCTCAGTATGAAAAACTATGAAATCGCATATGATATAACTCTAATTTGTCCTCAAGTTCTTTAACCGTGGTATGGGGGATGGAACGACATCTATAGTTCATCTTACGTTGTACTAAAAACTATTTTTATTTCTAATTTTCAACTCTTTTTTATACCCTCATTGTGTCAATAACCCTCAACCCTATTGAAAACAAAAATTATATTAGGCAAAGCAACCTTTTATACATCGGCTTAGACATTCGTCGCAAAATTATCATCAGATACACACCCATACAAACAACATATTACGCCCAAACGCCAATTAATTATTACACAAAGTTAATCAATAATTCAAGGTGGTGGGGCATTTTGCGAATGCCTACCTGGCTAACTTACCACCCTCAAGTAGAAAATCTGTCACCAAGTACTAAGCTAACCAAAAAAAGAGCACGTGACAAATCTACAAAGTCAATAATTTAATATATTTTTTGTTTCTTATAAGAAAGCATACTCAAGGCGAGTCGGAGGCGTTAGGAATGCGGCTACAAAATAATTAACAAATTATACTATTGTACTCCTTATAGTAAGCATTTAAAGCGCTCGTAGCGAAGTTTACTTGCTGTTCTCAACCGATCAGCGAAGTTAAGCAACGTCGCCCGCGGTCATGAGTTGGATGGGTGACCGCTAGTGACATTACTACTGAGCGTTTCCGTGCTTCGGAGGGCACGTTAAGCCGTCGGTCCCGGTTGTCGTCTTAAAATGGCAGTCGTTACAGCATGGTGGTAGGGCATTTTGCGAATGCCCGCCTGGCTAGCTACCACCCTCAAGTAGAAAATCTGTCGCCAAGCACCTAACGGTGTGTTCCGGCAGCTGTCCTTGAGAGCCAGTTCTTCTAGGTTAGCCTGAACAACATCTTCGACCACATCATCACTTACCATCAGGTGAGATAGTGGTCAAAGGCTAACCTACAAGGCATAAATAAAAAATTGTTAGGGACAATATGATGATTTTGACATAGCAAATATAAAAAGGGCTTTGTTCAAACGAAAAGTTTGTAAGATTTGGTTATTTCCTACTCAAATTTTTGGGTCAAATCCTAATCCAAATCTTTTATGACTGGTCTTAAAAAGGCGTTTGCTGATATAAAACAATTCACATACTTATACTTTTATGACTGCTTACGTACAAAACTCCCAATTTACCTACAAATTTACTAAAAGTTTTAATTATCGTTTAATATGCAATCAGAATGTTTTTTTGATTAAGCATTGAATAACACTGTTTAATTTTAGAGTTTCCGTAGGTAAGTGGTTAGTTAACCGCGCAAAATGAATTTTTATAGATTATTACGTTTTATGATTACTGTGGTAAATAACCTTAAGTTTTCTAGTGATGTCGCCGATGAAAATATTGTATGTGATATAGATCCTGAATTAGTAAAAGAGATCGCGTCTTACAAAAACATTGTACAGGACATTATGCATGAAGTAATAGATAACGGTTATGGTCAAGATATGTATAAGGAGTAAGTATTACCTTATTTCCAATTGTTTCTGACTTTTAATTTACAGATGAGAAGTTCAGCCTACGTAAAATTGGGTATTCATTAAGAGTAGCGTGCATGTAGTTTCATACAAATGTAGTTTCGTTATATATCGGCGGTCATGGGTGACCGCTAGTGACATTAATACTGAGCGCTTCCGTGCATCGGAGGGCACGTTAAGCCGACGGTCACGGTTGTTGTCTTAGTCTTATCGTTTTGCGAATGCTCGCCTGGCTAGCTACCACCCTCAACTAGAAAATCTGACGACAAGCACCTAACGGTGTGTTCCGGCAGCTATTTTTGAGAGCCAGTAATCCTAGGTTAGCCTGAACAACATCTTCGACGACACCATCGCTTACGATCGGGTGAGATAGTGATCAAAAGCTAACCTACCAGGGTAAAAAAAAAATAAGTATTCCAACTCTATGAATTTTTGCATGCATGTCGTTGAGCCTAATATTTAAGCTTCTGGTTTACCAGTTTTTCGATGTGTTATTTATTTTATTCTTAAATGTGAAGATAGGAATACCCGTACAAGACGATTTTCCAAATATTTTTTTAAAATACTTAATTTAAGGAAATCTGGTACACCAGAAGCATAGATGATAGACTCAAGAACAAGACATTCCACTAATCAAAATCTCACATGTTGGTGCATAATTTCCTGGTGGGCGGTAATTTGGTCGGAGAAAATAGCAGACAGAATTGAAACTATATCTCAATGACAGTTGGAAACGCATTGTAAGGTTGTTGCTTAGTGACAGATTTTTCAAGTGTTGAATTTTGGTTATTTATTGTCCTTCACCACAATCTCACCGGATAGTAAGTGGTGATGCGATCAAAAGAAAAGTGATTAATATATTATAACATAACAAAATTACAAATATACGAGGGGAACAATTTAAGTCATATGTGGGATTCGAACCTGCGTCCATCCACCCCACCACACGCGGGTTCGAATTCCGCACGTGACCTAAATTTTTCCTCTCGTATATTTGTAATTTTGTAATGTAATCCACATATCAGGCGTTATTGCAAACATACCAGTATAAAAAAAATATCATTACATAGTAAAAGAGTGTAGGTACATATATGTATAGAGAATAGTAACATATTGTCTACTTGTTGGTGGTATCTAGTAGATTGAAATGTAAACTTCATTCACTTATATATGTATAGTTTGCATTATTCTACGAAATATATAGTGGGCAAGAGTCTACCTAATAGCTTGTAACCAAAACAATGCAAAAAGTATATGTACTTACATATCATATCATTAAACCTGTATACGAGCATATCCGAAGAAGTTAGACATGTCTGAGCTCCTGCGTACAATTTCTTTATGGAACTAGTAAATTAGACAAATTGTAGAAACAATACATGCCGCTCCAGGTCACCGGTTCTGTAGCTTTGCCATTAGGTTGAGTCAGTCTCAAAAAGGCAAATTTTGAACATATTTTTGAAAAAGTTTCAACTTACATAATACATACATACATATAATCACGCCTGTATTCCCCGAAAGGGTAGGCTGAAGTGTGTAAAACAGCCACGTTTCGCCAATAGGGTTTTGGTCCCATGTAATAGGGGGCGAGCCTATTGTCATTCACGGGGCACAATTACACGGTCATACAAAATGTTTTCTCTAGTATAAGTCGTAGTTAAGTAAGTAGTCTAAGTAATACTTCTCACTAATTCTGTTTCACTCACTCGCGTGCGGAACGAGGTTCCTCTGACATTTTTCAGAGACCTCGTCGTCTTTAAGCTTTAATAACTATAAGCTATATATCAGATAATTTCCTTTTTGTTGCTTATATGCCATTTTCTACTAGCATGTAATCGAATTTTGTTTGGTAGTCCAATATACGACTAGCTTTCAATACAATTTTATGACGCTTGCAAGCATTTGCATTTATTGAAGTAGATTAAATTATTGTTTGAGTGTTAGGTCACTTTAATAAGATTTCATATTGGTGGATACCACCACAGTGTCAGGTATTCTGGCTCAAAGCAGTAGTGTGTGAACACTATTACAGGTCACAAACAGTGTTTGGGCTTGAAAGATACGGTAGCAAGTGAAATTACTATGTGAATTATTTTGGAGTGACAAGAGCATTGCATTGTGATCAAAAAAGAGAACGGTGACATTGCTACTGTAGTGAACAGGCGTGACGCTGAGTATTGACTACGGTCCATCTCAAAAATTCATAACGTTTATTTATTTGTAACTGATATAAGTCTCTGAACACTTGAGGTAGTGTCGAAAGGTTTATATCAACTGATGGTAAGTAATGATGTGATCGAAGGTGCTGTTCAGTGTAGCCAAGAAATACTGGCCCTTAAGTTCGTCTGCTGCATGGAGGTTTAGGTGCTAGGTGACAGTTTTTCTACTATAGAGACCTAGCCATGTGAAGTATCCAACCGATTTTATTATATTTTCATGGTCTTAGAACCTTTTGCAAATGCCCACCGGTATACATTTTATTGGTAGTAATAATAATGTGTGACTAAATTGATTTAAAATCTGAGCCTTTTTTTTTCGTTATATTATTATTTCACCTTAATTTCATCATTACATCAACCGTAACGTCCACTGTTGAACGAGATCTCCTCCATTAAGGGGATTTGCCATAATCCCCACGCTTGGCAGGCGTCTTGGGGACTTTGGGAACCTTCATTTACACTAATAATAAAAATAATTTTCCGTAATGACTGCTTTTGTATAGACACCAGGTTAGGGTTACTGTTGTATTATATGTTTATATTCGTATGGGTGCAGGGATAGAATTATATATTGTCAAGGTCAATCTTGTACCTTCTGTAACTTTTAGCCTATTTATTTCAATTATTTGTTTTCATTTGGCTTGTAAAATTTTCTCAGGCTGAGCTTATTAGCTTTGAGATTGGTTTTGCAGATACACAAATTTCATCGACAAATTTGGTGCTCGTCCCTCCGGTACAGAACATTTAGAAAAAGCCATAGACTACATGATAAACTTAACACTTATGAATGGATTAACTGATGTATTTACTGAGAAATTAGAGATAAGAAAAAATACGAAGACTTTATCGTTAAAGAAAAATATGTTACTTTATATTGACTTCTAATAAAAGAAGAAAGTTCCTAGTCAAAATTAAAAAATAATGAACAAGGATTTTAAAAAGAGTATAATATAAGAGTAATAACCATTTTAGTTGTAGATTAATGATTAGTTTGTCATTTTGGCTGCAGGAATTAAATAAATGCTCCTTGAAGTAATCAAAATAATCTCTTTTTGCCTAACCTCACCATGCTTATATAGTTTATGTAACAAAAAAAATATGATAAAATATCACGTGAATGTGTTTGTTTCTCCTTCACGCTAAAATGGTCGAATTGACTTTGATGGAACTTGGAATATAGATAGTCGTACTCGTCCTGGATTAACAGATGACTTTTCGTCACCATCATCACTGTTTATTAGATAATCCACGTAGAAAATGATAAAACACCCGCGCGTTAGTAATAACCTGATATTATTTAAAATTTTAGGTGCCACGTTGGGTTCGAGGTCTTGAATCTGCTCAGATGATAAAACCCCATAAAAAATATATACCCATTCTTGGTTTTGGTACTAGTATTCAAACACCCAATGGAGGTATAACAGCAGAGATTTTGGTGGTTCAAAATTTTGTAGAGTTAGAAAAAACAGAAAACAAATACGTTAAAGGAAAAATTGTGGTTTATAATAGAAACTTTACGACATATGCTGATAGTGTTACTTATAGAATTAAAGGTGCTGTAAAAGCCGCGGAAAAGGGAGCCGTAGCGACTTTAGTGAGAAGTATAACACCTTTTTCAATTTACACATTACATACTGGCAATCAAGAGTATGATGAGAGTATCCCGAAAATACCTTCAGCGGCTATCACGTTAGAAGATGCAAATTTACTACAACGATTACAAAATAATGGGGAAAAGATTGTGTTACATATCAGTATGGCAAGTTTAATAGATACGGCCACATCTAGAAATACAGTCATTGACTTGAGAGGGAAGCACATGCCAAATAAGTATGTAGTTGTATCGGGACATATTGATAGTTGGGATGTTGGTACAGGTGCTATGGACGATGGTGGTGGTATGATGATAAGCTGGTTTGTACCTGTAATCCTTAAAAAGTTGAAATTGCAACCGAATCGAACTATAAGAGCAATACTATGGACCTCTGAAGAAGAAAATCTGGTAGGAGCAAAAGCTTATCTCAGAAAACATATAAAAGAACTTGATAATATTACTTTTATAATGGAATCAGACGAAGGAACGTTTAAGCCATGGGGTTTGGATGTGGGTGGGACAAATAAAACATACTGCGTTATTAAAGAAATATTGAAACTATTCAGTCCGATAGACAAATTGACGTTTAGTGGCAGTCCTGGTTCAGATATAACAGTGTTTTTGGATAAAGGTGTGCCAGGCGCATCTTTATTGAATAATAATGGCCGGTACTTTTGGTACCACCATTCTAATGGAGATACCTTGGATGTTCAAAACCCATCTGACGTAATTGAATGCGCTGCGTTCTGGGCAGCGATTTCATATGTTATTGCTGACTTGTCTATAGACATTCCGCGTATTTAGTACATACATGTATAGAGTCAATGGAAGAAAAATATATAATTTAATATATATTTAAGAAGTAGGTTTGCCTAGGTGTTATTTATTTAAAATCCAATATTCGCACATAATAAAATTAGTACATAAATATTAATGAAGTTTCAGTGTAAAAGTTGAAAAAAAATGGACCGAATGGGTTTTATACTACAAATAAATATTTAAAAAAATTAAATGTTTTTTAAAAAAAAAAAACATTTTTTACAACTAAACTTATACCATATGCAACTAAAAAACCTACCGTTTTTGTCTTTACATAATAACGACGTACAATATGCATTACAAAAGCTCTAAGATACAAAGGCTCCATCGTCTATGGTCCCGGTAATTGCTTGCAAAATGTTTTCTAATGCGTTTTACATTAAACTTTTTTTTCATTAATGAGAAAAAAATCTATAGTCAACAGAATTCCTTTGAAGTGGTTTTCATTGAGAGGGCGTAGATTACTCAAAAGTATATTTTAAATATCAAATTAAATTCCCTAGTAAAAATGAGAACAACGATGATCGCGTGTCGTTTTTGATTATGATGTTTTAGATTTGATTTCCGGCCGTACAATAACTATAGTTTACTGTCAAAATATTTTTAGTAAAAGTCTATAGTTTTTGTGCAGGATATAAGGTCCATTGTTTAATTAAACACTTAAATCTACACAAGAACCAACATTATTATAGAATTTACTTCTTCCTCTTATTTCTGATAGTAATGAAATTCTTTAGTTAATAAGAGATGAGAGATGATAAGTCTTTAGAATTTCATTTATAAGAACACTAGTTTTTACACGCGGCTTCGCTCGCATAGATTATCCCTCGGGAAACGTTTATTTTTCCGGGATAAAATTAACTTAACCCGCCTTTTTGGGAGCCATTTAAAAAGTGTCTTATATAAGTAGTTTACTTTCCTTCCTTTTTAATGTTTTATTAATTGGTCTCGTGCAGAGACATCTCATGGTGGCATTCTAAAGGGCAAGCAAGGTGTTGAAAAAACCACTGGCGGCTAGCCAAATTGGCCTCGAGCAGTGTCCTCTTATGGTGGCTTTGTGATTGGCAGAGAGAATTTGGAGATCACCGCTGGCGGCTATACAAAACTGATCCCATGTGGCCTCTCATGGGTAGCGTTGTGAAAGGTTGAGAAAATGTTACATTCAGTGCTGGTGGTAGAAAGCTTCTTTATAGCACTTTTTTGTAACGCTATGTTTACTTGTCTATCTGGAGGAGCTAAAATGATGAGCGAATTAAGTGAACTAACTCGCGAGCAGGCTACATCTAATTACCTACGGGAGTCGCAGTGGTGAAATTGTCTCCGTTACTCCGTCATTAATCTTCAGTGTTTCTTAAGCTATATATATATTTTTTATAGATATCCTCTAACCACTATTTCACCTGATGGTAAGTGATGATGTGGTCGAAGATGTTGTTCAGGCTAACCTAGAATTACTGGCTCTGAAGAACAGCTGCTGGGACACACTGTTAGGTGCTTGGCGACAGATTTTCTACTTGATAGCTAGCCAGGGGAAGCCAGGCCAGCCAGAATGCCCTATGCCACCATGTTATAACGACTGCCATCCTAAGACAAAAACCGGGACCGACGGCTTAACGTGCCCTCCGAAGCACGGAAGCGCTCAGTAGTAATATCACTAGCGGTCACCCATCCAACTCGTGAACGCGGCGGATGTTGCTTAAATTACTTAACGCTAAGCAAACTTAGCCACGAGCGCTTCAAAAACATAATTAATTAATAATTCGGCAAAAATAATTCGCTTAAACCTACAAATACGTAAACTAATTGAAAAAATCTTACAGGTACCATTTAGCTCTCTACATGCAAAAAAGTAATAACTCAAACACACCTACAACAAAAATATTACAGGCTTACCTAACCTATGAAAAAATAAACTACGAATACTTTCACCTGTAAAAAAGCTATTACATCTAATGAACTAACAGCCTAGAAAAAAAAACTTAAAGCCTAACAATATGTAGCTGTAAGATACAAAAATAAACCTTTATATGGTACAAAATATAAAAAAAGAAATACAGTACAGTTTTTTTTTATGCCTCATTGGTTAGCCTTTGACCACTATCTCAACTGATGGTAAGTGATGATGTGGTTGATGATGTTGTTCAGGCTAACCTAGAAGTACTGGCTCTCAAGGACAGCTGCCGGAACACACCGTTAGGTGCTTGGCGACAGATTACTACTTGAGGGTGGTAGGTAGCCAGGCGAGTACTCGCAAAATGCCCTACCACCATGCTATAACGACTGCCATCCTAAGACGACAACCGAGACCGACGGCTTAACGTGCCCTCCGAAGCACGGAAACGCTCAGTTGTAATGTCACTAGGGGTCACCCATCCAACTCATGACTGCGGGCGACGTTGCTTAACTTTGCTGATCGGTTGAGAACAGCTAAGTAAACTTCGCTACGAGCGCTTAAATTTTTTCATCAACATAAAACGAGACACAAAATCAAAACAGTTGAATTTCATGGATATCGATAAAGTTGCTGTTATGTTATATTCAAATAAATGAAAAAAGAATGTGCCTATACGAGTATGTCTACATCTAGATGATAAAATAGCAACGATTGCCGACGCTGCGCGAATTGTGCACCCACATAATCTTATAAGCAGTAGTTATGCATCAAAATATGGATCTGCCTCGTGATATTTAAAAATAAAACAAATAATCTATTTAATATTTGACTATGGAAATTTAAGGTCAGTTGTATTTGTATCAGCAAAGTCCCGATTTTCATATGTTATTTTGTTACATACTTTTCAATTGTGAAGTCTGATCTGTTTTTTTTAGCTCTTAAAATATATAAGTAGTAATAATTTTACTGAAAGATTACAGATGCCATAGTGCTCCCAGGAGATATGTAATCCAGATGTGTTGAAAAATTTCAGAATATCGAATCTAAAAGTTCACAAAAAAATAAATAAAATGCAATTGGATCCCGGAGAAAACTGCTGTGAAAGACACAATTCTATACGAGATGTTTTCACCGTTACCCATGTACATCCGCAACCGTATTAATTTTACAATATTTTTTTAATTTGTAAGCTAGTCTATGTTTTCATTTGTTTTTTAATTAATTAAAAACAATACTTAATTAATTGTTTTAATTTCAAGTATCTTCCTATTACGGTTCAAAAGATACATCAATATGACAGATGGACGAACAGGCCGAGCGCTAGCAGTTTAGGTTTAGGTAACAAACTTTTCTTCCAGTTTTCACTTTTTCTAATCAACCCTAGCAAAATATATGATTGTGGCATGTTTTAGTAATAAAAAGTCTGTATAAGATACTAATGTTCATCCCTATCACTTCAAAAACAATGACATTTCCATACAAAGTGTCATGTCCAATTTCACCCCCTTAAGTCATCCCTGTCAGGAAATGTTGAACATGTAATTTTTTATTTTGTATGATTCTATCCAGATAGTAATTTTTCAGAAGTCCTTTGTTTTACAGAAGTTGTAAAACAAAGAACTTTCAAACAAAAACAAAACGTTTTCACCAATTATTCCCCCCTTAGGAGTTGAATTTCAAAAACTCCTTTCGTAGGCACCCCTACGCATCAAGACGAATAAACCCTCCAATTTTCAAGTCTCTGCAACCAGCAGTTTAGGCTTTGCATTGTCTGTCTGTCACTGAGTCAGGACTTTGATTCTTTATAGATACCTACTAGATTTCCGGCCGCGGCTCCACCCGCGCGTATGTCTGTTATCACGCCAAAACATTAACCTCTTTTTGCGAAGTTGGATAAAAACAATTCTATGTCCTTCCCCGGGTCTCAAACTATTTCCATACCAAATTTCATCTAAATCGGTCTAGTAGTTTTTAAGTTAATTCGTTGCATACAAAAATTCAAAAATACAAATCTTTCCTTTTATATAATATTAGTGTAAATGTAGATCGATGAGCGCCTCTTTACTTCAATTAATTGATGCGCATTTGCGCAGTACAGTAAAAAAATGAAATGTAAAATATAATAATCTTAGCAGGCAGTATTTGTAACTACGCGTGAGGGTACTAAATGTGAGGGGGTGCGTTTTCGAGAGTGAAAAGGTTTGTACATTGCTGTGAAACTCAAGCATAATGC
Source organism: Plagodis pulveraria (assembly GCA_963890685.1). Lineage (NCBI taxonomy): Eukaryota > Metazoa > Arthropoda > Insecta > Lepidoptera > Geometridae > Plagodis > Plagodis pulveraria. The sequence goes on from OY982953.1 coordinate 10,413,011, forward strand.
AAAATCAGCCATACCAATATTTGAGTATTCTGATATGCATAACATAATAGCCACTCATCTCATTATATTGTTTTAATGTATTCACCCCGACTGCATATGATTTATAGCAGCTATTAATCTTCTGGTGGTCAGTTAATCATGTACCAGATAGTAGTGTAATCTAGACATGTTCGTTATTATGTGTTTGGTGATATATTACTAACAGTTGGACAGTAAATGTAACGTGTAAACGGTGGATGAAACATTTCGTCCTTGGTACTTTTACATTTCGTGACAGAGAGAAATAAAGACTATATAATCAATGGAAACAACATGAGTTTTATGCAGTTAAATTTATCTTGTCGGTCATTGTAAAATTATGTTTTTTCACTTGACACAGTTTTTTGTTTCCATCGATGTCTCGCAAATAGGTATTTCATAATAATATAATTGTGTTCAAATATGTCACGGAAAATCTAATAACGTGACCATTCAGCACTAGTAGGTACTAATGATTACGAAATGTATGGCACGTTATTTATCTGTATTTGCAGTGTATTAGATTTAGAACCAACCATCACTACTTTTTCGTAGAAAAACTAACTACCTTAGAATAGTCACTTAGAAATCAAACATATAGCACTTCCTCGGGGACTACGTAATAAATCTAGATCTATAACATAGTAGAAAGAGTGGAAAGTAAGTTATCTTCATACAAACGTACCGCACGCGGCTTGTTTGTGTGCGCCATAGTATCTATGCGTCCCGCACGCACACTCTAACACAATCTCGACCCGTTTCTCAGTGCGCCAACCAGGGCTAACACAGAACAAGGATCGCGCGTCACGGCTTTTCGGCACCGCTAAATAAACGAAAAAAGTTTGATAATCGCAGGAGAACTTATTGTTCGGCTGTTTATATAATTCATCCATTTTTGTTGTCTCTGTTTAGATTACCTACTGAACAGGAAAGGTAAGCAAGTCACTTATTCTAGCATACCTATCATTTTTACTTGATGATGAGTGAGATACCTACTTATTTTTTTATTGTATTAGGTAGGTATGCCCCGCGTCGCTCGTCTGTGGCTCCGCAACCACATAGGTATCGCCTGTCGCTCTTTCTTTCATCGTGAAAGGTTTCATCATCGTTTAGGTAAAACCGACCTCACTAACCCTGAACCCTGACAACACAAGTAAAAAATGCAACTTCTCGACCCTTGCCTATTCTAGGTACTGATTTAAAATTTAGCATATACATACATTATAAATAAGTAACAACCCTGAGACAGGCAAGTATGGTAGGTAATTATATCACGGATTGGGCCGGAGATGGCCTATTTCCCACTGTTTCTACTATGTCTATATTGAGTATCCTTTCCTAATGCAGGGCCTCAATCCCTTCATTAATTCATGAATGATTTTATGTATGAGCATCTACGTCTGTGTTGGCCTTTATAGGAGCCGAGTGTCAATTTATTACAATGTTGTTTTTTTAAATTGGGGTATTGAAATATAATGATGTTATTAGCATTAGCCTAATAAAAACTAGCTACTTAGCTTAAACGGCAGAATAAACGTTAGGTACATGGTTACTGCCACATTCAGAAATAGAGAGCCAGGGATAGTAAGATAAGTCTTCCTGTACCTGAAAGTTGCAATATTACTTTTGAAATATAAAAAGATTAATAATATTGCATTAATTATATATAAAATGAATGATAAATTAACAAAACGGACCGAATCCCGACTTTGAACGGACGCCATGTTGTAAATTAATTATATATGCTTGCAACCATAGAGAATATGAAATATCTAATGTAATTGTAGTTATAGTAATTAATAGGTTTGTTATGGATCCCTTTAGATACGCATGACATGGCAAAACTGGTTCGTAGAACATCACATAAGTGATCGTTTTGCTGAGTCGACTGATCGTCGATCTGAAACGATCCCAATCAAACACCGGCTTTGGGCTTTGAACGTATTAATAATTTAGGATAATCTAAATAAGCAAACATTTGAGGCACTCTCACTATACAAATATATATAATAGGTTACGTAGGTAAGAGTAAGCAGGCACAAAGTAATTTTAAAAGCGTTCTTGCATCTCTTTTGCTCAATCTACGTTTGTGTTATGGCGTGAGTGTCACGTCCGAATAGTTTAATTATTTGTGCTATATAATGGATTTATTTCCACCAAAGTTATGTGGGCAAGCGAGCGATATGTTCTAGCAACGAACACGTTAATGTTTATGGATATAATGATGATTAGATAGATGCAAAAACCATATCTCTAATGGTGGTTGCTAGAAGGCACTCTAATGCTGATAATGTTTCATCGAGTTCCGCACGTTATGTATCGCATGACTCTGATGTCGCACTACTTGTTGGTATATATTCATCTACATCTACACTAATATTATAAAGAGGAAATATTTTTTTTTTGTATGACACGAATAAACTTAAAAAGTACCGGACAGATTTGGATGAAATTAGGTATGCAAATAGTTTGAGACCCTGGGAAGGCCATAGGATTTAATGGTTTTTCGCGATAACAGAAATAAACACGGGCGGAGCCGCCGCCGGAAATCTAGTAACATATAATGCTATATTTATAATATTATAAAGGGTTATTGGTAAAATGCTTACAACCTCTTAGGGTTCAGCTCTGCTAGTCCTATGAAACATATTGTGATGATTTTTATTTTGTTTGAATTTTTTTTTGTATGTTAATGCCTACTCTAAGCCTAGTGCGCCCGCCGCGGCAACACTGGACCGCGCCGTGGTCCCTTTAAATAGAATTTCTTTTATTAGAGACACAGAACTTAAAAGTGTCAGTTAGTGCTAGAAAAACTTATTGCTTTAAGTGTTGAGTCTCTCTGAACCAAGAGCGCCGGCCGCGGCAACACCTCAAAATGTTTGTTAGGTCTAGAAGAAGTCAACACTAAGAGGTTGTTAGCATTTTACCAATAACCTCTGTATTATAAGAAAAAACTGGCAAACCAGAAGTCAATATAAGTATATATGTATGCACAATTTCACTTATTCGAACAACACTACCACGTTTGTAAGTAAAGCCCTACGAAAACACTAATCATAGAAATTTCCCATTGTCGCTAAAATCATAAATTTCCATTTGGTAATCTATATCATATCGCTGTTTTTTAAGTCTGGTAACAATACGCATATCTAGCTTCATAACTTTATTGTGGTGAAGCCTTGTTTGATAACTTTATGTAGAGTCGCAAGCATTACAAAATTAAAGTTATAAAATTATTTATTGTCTATAAATTAAAACATAAAAATATAGTAATTACAGGATCGTGATAATAAAATGAAAAATACTAGTGTTCATATATTTGTTATCAGGTTAATGCTCATAAAATATTTATTTATATCATAGCAAAAAATTATAAACCTTCTAATCTAATATTCTTTTTCAGGGTTCCGCATGAGAAACCGGGACTTTATTTAATACTACACCTCCGTACCGACCGTCTAATTTTTCTTATGCTTTATCGTAAAAAATACATGGAATACACTGAAATGCAGCTCATTAATGTTTTTTCTTTTTAAATTTCGAATCATATTTTTTTAAGATATGAAAACCAATCAATATAAAAAAAATAATTTCGAGGAAGTCGCGTGTCGATTGTTCTTTGTGATAAGTTGAAATTCGTCGTTCTTAGCAATAAGTAAGACAGAATAAGACGCGTAAAGATTCGACGGTCACTATTTTTTTATATTTTAACAAGTTATATGTTTGATATATAGCTAATCAATAAAATGTTATGATTTATAATTTCTAATTTCATTGTCCTCGCAAGACTGCACTGCTCGTCTTCAAAGAAATTTGGGATGAAAGTACATAATTTGAGCACCATAAGGTGTTTGCAGATTTTAATCGTGACGGTGTTTGTGTCTATGAAGAAGTTCTTGAACGTCGGCCTTCAACTGCAATTACTGAGAAAATTGTGCCTTCTTGTGTTTTAATGATAACTAGCGTATCTCTAATGAGGAGATTACATGACAATTGGGGATTACTATGAGCTAAATTTAAAACTCTTACATAAACATTTAAAACGTGAATATATACTTATTTGCTGCTTGATTATTCATTTACTCAATCCAGTTTTTCTTTTTAAATGTGATTGCGACTGAACTAGCTCTAGGCCCACCTGATATTAAGCGGACTAACCTATAACAGTTGCATCTCATCACAAGTCACGAATTGCCTTTCATCACAAGTTTCACTTAATATTTAGCGCAATGCAATGGACAGGCGTGGTGTTTTTAATCAGAGGGATGGCTAGTAATTCTCCTCTCTTCATAAAATAAAAAACAACATGCAAACAATCATATTTCTACATGACGTAACGATAAAACATTCCAATAGAAAGATGATATGAATACTCATATTAGCAAACAATACATATTTTGCTTTTCAAAAACTGCCCGATATTTTCAGCCGTAAATAATGAGGTTTAGTTTCATAGTCATTTAAGTTAATTATATTTTCATGTTTAATTTTATAAATGGTATTATTTTCATAGTAGCAACATTCGCAAAAATGGTAAGTATACCTAACTTAAATGTACTTACATCTTTATAATTCTGCCGTTAACTCATCAACAGTCAAGAGGTCCACCGATAAGGTAGGTGTTGTCATAATCTTCGCGCTTGGCCGGCATCTATTGAAGCCCTCGTAGCGAAGTTTACTTAGCTCTTCTCAACCTATCAGCAAAGTTAAGCAACGTTGCGCGCGGTCATGAGTTGGATGGGTGACCGCTAGTGACATTACTACTGAGCGCTTCCGTGCTTCGGAGGGCACGTCAAGCCGTCGGTCCCGGTTGTTGTCTTAGGATGGCAGTCGTTATAGCATGGTGGTAGGGCATTTTGCGAATGCCTGTCTGGCTAGCTACCACCCTCAAGTAGAAGATCTGTCGCCAAGCAGCTAACGATGTGTTCCCGCAGCTGTCCTTGAGAACCAGTACTTCTAGGTTAGCCTGAACAACATCTTCGACCACATCAGGTGAGATAGTCGTCAAAGGCTAACCTATCAGGCATAAAAAAAAATTGATTCTATTTGTAAGATTGATTGGTAATTCATTCTTTACACAAAAAGCTGCTGCCCAACTTGTAATATTTTTCCTGTCGTCGCCTCTTATGACTCGCACAGGAAGTAATGGGGAGGTGATGGGCACACCACCAGGTGAATAATTATACAATTTCTAAAATAATTGTATACTAAATGTAATGTTTCATAAATTTCCCTATATAACTTCGAATTGTTTTACTTATCTTCATCAAGGCATTATATTGCATGGCAAGGGCAGCAGCAAAACTTCACCTTAACCCCTACGCTCAAATCAATATTCGCAAAAAAAAAAATTACCAAAACATGGAACCGACTTCCACACTCACATGTGTGAAATAACTTGTCGAAGTCACACAATATTGTGATAATAGGTACTTTTGAAACATCATTATAAAAAAATTTACCCTTTTAATGAATCTACTTATGGGGTCGATTGTCATTCACTGTCAATTACTATATCATCAAGATAGGAAAACACTTTTTAGTTATTGGAGTATAACTCAAACACGGCTTGACCAATTTTCATAAAATTACCACACGGCAAGCGTTAGCTTTTAAATTAAAAAAGAACCATTAAAATCGGTTCACACAGTCAAAATTTCTGAGATAACAAACATAAATAAAAACCAGACGAATTGATTACCTCTTTCTTTTCTTGAAGTCGGTAAAATGTTGGGCACCGCTATATTATGACCCCCTAAATTTATAAATTATAAAAGTAAAATTTTATGATAATGCATTATTTTTTTTACCATATTAATGATTTTATATTTTAATAGCCAATTAGCAAACCGGATACAAGCATTAATAAAAGGGTTGGCGCCAGGAAGTCAGTCAATATTGAACACATATCCTTCACTTTAAGATTGTTCATAAAGGTTTAGTGAAATACATAGTGTACGTTGTATGGGGAACGGTCTTACGCACTTACAGTATTACTGGAGATTTTGTAAGTACCTACATTTTCTGCGTTTGTGTATTTATGTTTTAGCAAGTGTCCTGTTTTATGGATTATTAATTGTTATATAATGCTACGGATCCCTATCCTAGATATCTTTAACACGATTTTAATTTCTCATATGTGTAGATAAAGGAAAAATAATTACAGATTAACTTGCAACGCTGTTATCTATTATTGACTTCAGACATTCGGTGGCATTGTAAGTGAACATAAAAAAACTTTAAAATGTTTAAAGCGATAAGACAGCCATGTAAAGTTTATGGAGCCAATGTAAAATGTGTAAGGTAAAAATATTTCACGTTATTCTTTTTATTTAAAATCTGTTTATACTCATTGTTTATAATTTTTACCTAATAATAGAATATACTTTAATGAAAAAAAACTCATCCATATAAATTTATTACTTTGTTAAAATGTTTGTCATTTTCTCTCTCATCTCATCATTTGAAAGAACCATAATATGTCCTATTATTTAAGCTCTGTGTATTCAGAATCACACTGATGACAAAAGAAAAAGGGGTCTTTAAATTTAATCCATTAGCACCGGATGAAAGCCTGCGCAACAGAGTAGCAGAGTGGCAGCACTATATTTTTTCGGGTGGTATTGTCAGTACACAGTTTGAATAAGATTGGCCAGCATGTCAGTTATCTTCGGCTTTAGCAGAATAACATCTTACATAGATAACGATATACTCGTTTTTTTTATACCAGACCTTCGTTCACGCAACCTTTATTTAGATTCAAAATTTTTTGTCTCGGACTGCGTTTGAACCCTATTCATCCAGCTATACTTTCGGTTTAATTTTCATCACCGACATCAAGTTGGTTTACTTTGAAATCTGTTGTGTACTTTATTTTCTTAATACCATTCATAGAATGGTATTAAGAAAATAAATAAAAAAATAATATGTGATTTCAGAATAAAGAAGCAACTGCGAACGGATTAAATTAAAATGATATATAATAAGAGCTAAAACTTATCATTGTGTTTACAGTACAGTATCAATTAAGATTCCCGTTACCGACAAAAACACAAGCACTTCAAAGCCAAAATCATGGAAGGAAATCCCAGGGCCTTCAACTTTACCAGTTATTGGACAGTTACATCACTTTTTACCTGGAGGTAATCAATTTTTAATATATACCAGAAATGTTACGCAGCATCGACTCCGTATCCACAATGTGGGTTCTTACGATAGATTGTACGATACCGACTCCGATTTTAGATCCTAAAATTTTTAATCGATTGATTAAAAAGGGTTCAAATGAATCTCTAATCAAATCGAAGATCGAAACGCGACAGCGGCGACGGCCATCAATGGTGGCTGTTTCGAGGTTCTGATTTAGATTGGTTAGAAGCACAACCAAGCATGTATTATCCAAATAATCTCAAAATTAAGGCTTTATTTTTATCGGATGCTTAACCGCAATCTGATGTTTAGGCATCCGGCTCGAAATTGGACGACGTAAGTTCGATTCCCGCCCGGGAAAAAAATTGTGCTTGGATAATTTGTAACAGATTTAAAGCTTTTATTTATGAGCAGACAACAAAAAAGAGTAAAAAGCCGCGGATTAACGTGAAAATCACTTAGAAAAAAACAATCCATGTGTATATTACTTATATATACATGATTGTATAAATAAAATAAAACAATGATAAAATAAATTAATTCATAATAAAATTAAATGGATGAACGTTTGTCACTTCTACCACACATCACTCCGCCATGTATTTTAGTTTACGTATATTTTGTACTCTGCATTTTGTAAGTGATCGTTTATTATATCCGTAACGTTATACGACTATAAACAGAATATTATTTATCCCCTCCGTTATATTTGTTCTAATATAAGTTACATATGAAGATAAAATATTTGGCGTGTAAACAAATAACTACCTTCTTTTACACAGTTTAATTTGTTAGAAATCATTTGAGTAATACTGTATTTAAATTTAGTTAGACGTTATACCTAAGTATACCTCCTGTTTATTTGTTATATATTAAGTTGGTATATACTAGCTTGTTTTATATAAATTGTTACCTAAATATTAAATTAAATATATATATGTATAAATCTTAATGTTAAGATAAGGGAGCGGGTCTAACGCCTGGCGCTGGTATTCTATACTTAAAAGGTAGTCCCTACCTCAAATTTGTAAAAATGTTCAGATAAAATAAAAGATTTCTTATTTCTTATTAATATTACTATAGTGAAAACTATTGGATTGTCAAAAATTATTTGAATCAATAGCTTGTCAAACGCCACTAATTATTGTTCTGGACACAATCATTAGAAAAAATATCGGAAACCTACCTGCTCAAAAGTCTTCAGCAGTTTCCAGTAATGTAAAAATATAATATAACTATTAACTCATTAGGAACTGGCTTAGACCCGCGTTATACTTACCGGAAAGATTCCAACCAGTATCGGACTGTTTTGAAGTCCTTCGTCTGGGAGCCACGATTGCGCGAAGCGACGAGCAAGGGCCTCAGCGCGTATAATATAACTGTTAAAACTGCAATAAGTACATAAGTAGTTTTATTGCCATTCGGTAGAAAGCCATTCGTGCATATTTTCTACATTTTATTTATTTATCATTTATTTATTTATGTCTGATAGGTTCGCCTTTGACCACTATCTCACCTGATGGTAAGTGATGATGTGGTCGAAGATGTTGTACTGGCTCTCAAGGACAGCAGCCGGACACACCGTTAGGTGCTTGGCGACAGATTTTCTACTTGAGGGTGGTAGCTAGCCAGGCGGGCATTCGCAAAATGCCCTACCATCATGCTATTCTTGTATAGACAAGAATAAACAGCGTTAATAAACTGTGTTTAATATTTTTGGGGAGTAAATTAAAAAAAAATGCGTAAAATAAATTAGTGAATTATTTAACGAGTTAAAACGGTTAATTATTTAACGATTTAAATCAAAATCCCTATGTTTTAACTCGTCAAATAACTCAATATGTATCCTTTCGAATACCTAACGCGTTTACCATCTCAAAATTAACCTCTAAAAACATACTAAAGCTGGCAACTTTGTGCTGATATATCAGACTGATATAAAATATTGACATACATTCCAGATAGTTTATTTGCAATTAATTATAACCCTGAACCCTAACTATAGCCCTGATAGCTAAAGGGACTGCAACACTTTAAAACAAAAGAATTGACTATGCAATCATCAGATGCAATCAAAACAGTATTTGTTTTTTTTTTTAAACAATTAGTTCATGTCCTAATACATTTAAAGTCAAACTCAAAATAATTCATTCAATTTAGGCGTCTACGACGATTTAATGTAGGTTAATTACAAATGTTAATATTGAAAAATTCTATATTGTACTGCCACGTTCAACATGAAAAAATATAGAGCCACTGCAAAAATAACGGCAAGAAACTTGGGGTCATTCATTTTAAACGCCTTTTAACAATGTGTTATAAACACAAATAAAAAAATATAACAATATTTTATTGTTATACATTTATTTCAATTACATAGGTGACAGGCTCAGTAAAGCTATTTTGGCAGAGGCAGAATTGCCCAAGCATTAGTCGCTTGATTAATCGCAAACTGTGTAGTAGCATTTCTTAATCAAAATGTTTTTCACGACCAACTTAAATTTTACTTCTGTGAGCATGTTAATATCTTCGGGAGCTTTATTATAAAACTGCATATCATTAAGAAGAGCTTTTTATTTATCTTTGCTAATCTAAAACCTCGCACCGCTTTTTTATCTTTATTCCTAGTGTTGTAATCGTGACTGTCACTGTTTAATTTAAATTATTTACTCTTTAGCTGCGGTCGGCTATTGATTCGTCGATGCTTAATTTGAAAATTGTCCTTTTTTATTGTATTATGAGTATTGTAGCAAGTTAAGTATGTACCCAAGCCAATAAGTATTTTGAAAGTTTTTGTTCCAAAATTCATTGGTGTTATGAACTGAAATACTTTTATATTTTCTTATTTAAAGCGAAACTACTTACTATACTTTCTAGTAACGAAAAGCTTTAAAAAAATGGTAGTACATTCAGCGAATGCTCGCATAGCTAGTATCATGTCTAGCGGAAAGTCTGTTGGTTCCGATGAAAATGGTATGATATGACTTTTAACAATATATTTTGTAACGCAGGATCACTATACAAAGCGGAAGGATACAATATGTGGAACCAGCTGCACAATTCATACGGGAAGATTGTAAGACTGGAGTCTATACTTAAGCCTACAGTTTTGGTTTTCTATGATCCAAAGTACATAGCGGAGGTAATACTTGAATTAGAAAACATGATTAGCACCATATATCACTTAACTTTCCAGTTATGTTACATTATTCTAAAAGGGAAATAGGTCAAAGAAGTAGATGCTATGCTACCACAGAATATTTGTATTTAGCATTCAGACAGTATCGACGCATTGTCATTGACTTCACATGCAAAAACCTGCCAAGCATGCCAAGCACAGTATTTAGAAAAGTTTTAATGTGTGTAATAATTATATGTTTATCTTAATCATAATATTCTGCAAGAACTTGCAGGTTCAAAACACTTTCCCTTAAACACATTGAAAGTACTAATTTCATTTATTAAAATATAATAAAAACAATAATAGAACCTGAGTATAAGATCATTAATTTTTTTTTATTTGTTTACACTTAAATACTTGTTAAATTTATTTTTAGGGCTCGAATAGCACTTACCGACTGTAAGTGATCACCGTCGTCCGCAAATATCCGAAGATGCGTTGCCGGCCTTTTTTTTACCCCTTGAAAATGCTTTCTTCTTGAAGTGACTTTTTACAAAATTAGAAAAAATACTTTATAGAAATTGTTACTTTCATTTTGCGATAGCGTTTTAGTGCTGGTTTATGAAATAAAAGTTACTTTAGTTCATTCTTGAAGGCTCCTAAGTCATATCGGTTCAGAAGTATTTCACATGGCAGCTGGTTCAACATTGTGGCAGTGCGAGACAGAAATTTCCTTGAGAATTGCAAGGTTGAGGATTTCCGACTTTATCGCTAGTAGCAAAATTTGCTTAGCTGTTCTTAACCGATCAGTAAAGTTAAGAAACGTCCGCCGCGGTCATAAGTTGGATGGGTGACATCTAGTGACATTACTACTGAGCACTTCCGTGTATGGGAGGACATGCTAAGCCGTGTCGGTCCCGGTTGTTGTCAAAGGATGGCAGTCGTTATAGCATGGTGGTAGAGCATTTTGCGAATGCCCACCTGGCTAGCTATCACCGTCAAGTAGAAAATTTGTCATCAAGCACATAACGGTGTGTTCCGGCAGCTGTCCTTGAGAGCCAGTGGTTTTAGGTGAAGACTGTTAAAACCTTCAACCAAATCATCACTTACTATCAGGTGAGATTGTGGTGCAAGGCTTACTTATCAGGAATTAAAAGTAAAAAAAAACCCGGCATCTAGCTATTTACCACCGTCGTGTGGAAAATTATGCGCCATTCACCTGAAAGAAGAGTATTAAAATATATGGTGTGTTTTAGCAGCTATTGTGAAGAGCTAGTTCCCATTTTGGGTAAAGCTTGATTACCATTTTCGGCCAAAGAAAGATTTACAACCTATCCTTTGTTTCAGATCCTCCATGCTGAAAATTGGGCTCCAGTGAGACCGGCATTTTTTTCACTGAAATATTTCAGAAAGTATTACAACCGGACAAAAGAAGAATCTCAGCGAACAGCAGGACTTGCTGTTGAGTAAGTTTGTCCCTATATTGTATTCTATTATTCAGAGAAGGAGCAATACCATTATTAATTGTAATAAATTGACATAATATAACGACATAAGGTTTCAAATTAACCTTTAAAACTTTCACGGCAAAATTCAATGAGGTCTGTGATATGTTCTCGATGCGTTTTAACGTACGGACTACCAGTGTTTAGTATCAAATAAAATATATTTGCTTCATCTTTAGTAATTTCTACCCAGCTAAATTTACATTAGATTTTTCTAAGAATAGCTCAATTTTTACACGTAATTAAAATTGAACAATATATATTATAAATTTAATATCTGTGTCAAACTGTCGGTTTTTTTTTATTGTTGGTAGTTAAACCTTTGACCACAATTTTACCTGATGGTAAGTGATTATGTGGTCGAAGGTGTTAACAGACTTAACCTAGAATTTACTGGTTAATGTATCTTATTTTCTGTCTACTATCTAATTATCTGTTGTTTTATGTATCTTCCTGTCAATTCAAACAATTACAAGTATAAGTAACTGCACTGTATCAGCCAAATAGTCCACTGCTTAACACAACCTCCCCTGATATGGGGGGGCTTGCTATAATCCCCAGGCATGGCAGGCGGCTTGGGGACCGAAGTGTGAAATATTAGTTCTTAAAAAAGTGGGCAGCAGCACCTTCTGGTGTGTTACCTTTAATCGCCTCTTACGACACCCACGGGTAGAGTTGGTGACATGCTAGGCCGGCGCTCCACAGGCATACAATATAGGTAACAAAAAATTTGATTATTAGGGATGGAAAACAATGGAGAGACATGCGTACAAAAGTGAACCCAGTTTTGATGATGCCGAACATAGTGAAAATGTACACACCCGCGATAGACAAAGTGGCCCTCCACATGGTTGAAAGGTATTTATTTGTACATCAGTTTTTGTCTCTATGTTTCTTATCGTTACGTTATTGTTAATGCTGAAATGTGTATGTATGTTTTTTTACCACTCACTTACGAAATGGCTGAATAATTTTAGAACTAAATATTTCTTTGGTCCTCGATAGAAACAAAAAGTACCTTAAATCCCCATAATCTTAGAATGTGAGGGTGGTGATAGGTCGATACTCGGGTAGATATCATCTTATCCCATAAAATAGATTGAATATTTCTTGCAACGGGACCTACAACTAAGATAACTTTAGTAATATACCTGCTAAACATATATTGTTACTGTAAGCATAAATATATACCTTAATGAACCAACACATTATATGATTAACTGTTTTAGGATAAAGTCAGTTCGGGATGAGAATAATATGATACGCGGAACACTTGACAAGGAAATGAACTTGTGGTCATTAGAATCAATTGGTGTCATAGCGCTGGGAACACGACTCAACTGCTTCGATGATAACTTAGGACCAAACTCACCTGCTGTGACTCTAATACGAAGTACGCAAGCATTGTTTGATATAGCAGATAAGCTGGATTTCAAACCTAGCATATGGAAATATATAGCAACTCCAACTTTCAAAAGAGCCATGAACGTTTATACCGATATTGAAAAGTAAGTAGATGAACTATGGATTTTACACTCAGTGCGGGCAAGATACATTAATATGTATAATAATACCCAATTTTACGAAGACGTAAGACATAAAATGTTTTCCTTAACATGAGTTTAATTATTTTTTTAAATCTTACCATATTTTTTACCCTTCCCTTATAATATATGTGAGCTCGGTATAATATTACCTCTATTTGAATACAAATTATGACAAAAACTTATTGTAGAAAGTTTTGGCATTTCTCAAAACATCGTCTCTAATACTTCTGAGAAACGTACCTTACAAAAAATCCTTTTAACTATTTCCATGATTTCAAGATATTAATTCGAAACGTGACCACCTAAGCAACATGGAATATTTTTGTATATTTATTTATAGATCAACGGGAGAGTTCATCAGCAAAGCTATGGAAAATATAAAAGCAACAGGATATGTAGCTGAAAGCGAAAAGAGTGTTTTAGAAAAATTACTTGAAATCGATGAGCATGTCGCTCACGTAATGGCTACTGACATGCTGATTGCAGGAGTTGATACGGTAAAAATCTGTACTAAACAAACATTGTTTGTGCATATTGTAATTTTTTTATCATACATACTTTTTGAACGATTTCTATGATACCACAATACTCAAATATGTTGTTTAAATTAAGGGTAATAAATAATTTCAGACATCAAACACTATCCTCTCAGCATTGTACCTTCTTGCTAAACATCCAGAAAAGCAACAGAAACTTAGAGAAGATATTTTATCGAAAAGAAATGGGCAATACTTGAAGGCTTGTTTGAAGGAATCCCTAAGATTGATGCCTACAGTTGGTTTAAACTACAGAGTAACTACGAAGGAATATGATATTTTGGGATACAAAATCCCAAGAGACGTGAGTCAGGAAAATAATTTACACTATTTATTTACAATTTGCTAGTAAATCTAAAACAAGAAACACCAAAAATACTAATAGTACATTACGACTAATCGTTTCTTATTACTTTCGAAGAAAATGAAAACCAAATAATTTGATTGAAATTTATATAATTTCATTATAGTTATACGGTTAAAAAAATACAGTTATGCTTACACTTTTGCCATTGAGATTGATGTTAATTTGCGACAATGTAGAAAAGAATTTTCCGAGCTTCGGGGGTTGAAGCGCTTTTTATGGATGGTCATCTTATATCCGCAATTTTCATATGTTTGTGGATACTGGGTATTCATCCAATCGTTAAGGTACATTTACCAAAATGCAATAATAACGGTCTACTTCCTACCCCTATTTCCTTTCCGCATGCCCACGCACATATATACTCTGACGGCCGTATGTCTCCGAACTTCACCGAAATGCATTCGGCTTCGCTCGTCACCCTCACAAACACGTGATTAATAAAATATTCTGTCATAAGAATGCTCTTTCTGTATCCTATGCCATGTGTTCTATACTGCTACCAGTTGTGGTTGGCAGACTCCATTTTAATGTTATGGCAGATTTCATAGGGATGCACATTTCAATCTCTATGAAATTTGTAGAAACACTGCCTAAGATAATGAATAGATTCAGGCGTTACTTTGCGGAAATCCATTTTTAATAATAACAAATACTTTTAAAATATTTTAAAAGTATTTGTTATTATTAAACACTGCCTACTTAATTCTTACAGTTTCCGATATACGCCATCCTGTTGTACGTTTCAAAATTTACGAGCTCTTTTGTTCAAACACTCTTTACAAATCTCTTACTGTACTGATGTTAGGTGCACTTGGCAGGCGACATTTTTTATGGTTTTAGAATTTTCTTGTTATCACCAAAACATTCTAAACAACTGTGCCCTGCATCACTTTTGCTTACCGATACTCTTTTCTGGGAGAATATGTTTGCTACCACCATGATCAATCAGGACCCCTATATGTAAACACATTTCTTTACGCCCCTTGACCAGCACGTCACTCAACATAACTGTATATAACTGAAGTTGACTTAGTAAGAAAAAATAATTGTTTTCTTTTCAGATTGGTATTATCTTCTGCCACCATGTTCTTGGTGTGATGGAAAGTAACTTTCCGAAATCCAAGGACTTTATTCCAGAGAGATGGTTGGTACCGAAAGAAGATCCTTTAAGCCACAAAAACACTCATCCTTTCGTGTACCAGCCTTTTGGTTTTGGCGTTCGCACTTGTATAGGTTAGTTGATGTATTTTTATTTGGTTTACTATAAAAAAAAAAACAATATTTATTCCCATTCTAGTTATACAATAAGGCTCTTGTTTGTCAGATTCTAAGGCATTTTTGTAAGGAAATACAGTTCTTTATATTGTTTAAAAATGTAAATAGATGTCATAATATTTTAATCTTTCGTTTAGGTCGTCGAATAGCTGAGTTAGAAGTAGAAACGCTACTGGCGCGATTGGTGGAGAGATTTGATGTGTCCTGGGAAGGTGCACCACCAGAAGTCATATTTTCACATATTAACTACATGAAAGGACCATACAATTTTGTATTTAATGATGTTCAATAATAAAAGTTGACCAGAGTAATATAGACATAGATAGATATATGTCTATATTACTATACGGTATACATATTTTGAATACACTGTAAAGCAGCACTTTGGAAAAAGGCAGTGGTATAGAGACGTTATACCGGACATTACTTTGTGGGTTAAATTAAATCATCTGTATCATGCAATTCTTCCACAGGATATACTACATATTATTGAAACATTAAATAATACAAATAGTGTAGACTACGATGGTATTTCTACTAAAATATTAAAATCGGTTGCTAATATGGTAGTATGTAAAATAAACTTGTTTATATTATGTTCGGAAATATTTCTAAATAGACTAAAAGTTTCTATAGTTAAAAGTTAAGTTAAACCTTTAGAGAAGAAATAAAGAAAAAAACAAATTGAAAATTAAAGAGCAATCGCCCTCATTCCTATTATATTTAAAGTATTCTACATAGAGAAACAAGAATGAATCACATGAAGTAAAACCATAGATATGGCAATTTATAGTTTTTTGTAATAAATAATTACAAAAGTTAATAGAAAAACATCAGTACGCACCATATTTGCGACATGACCCAAGCATTTGATTATTTAAAATATACTACTCTACTACAAAAGCTGAAGGTTATTATATAATATAAGATGTATTGATTTACAATTACTAAAGTTATATTTATAGAACAGGCGGCAATATACACAAATAAACACTTCAAATGTTAAAGCTAAAATTGACAATTAATACGTATACTAAATAGCGTACCTCACAATATGGCGTACCACGAGGAAGCGTGCTAGGGCTGCTTCTTTTTCTAGCACACATTAATGACCATCTGAAAGCCATCGCATAACCTATTGCCCTCTTTACAGATGATAGCATCGTGACAATAGAATTTAGCAATATTGACTCTTATAAAATTGACATCTACGAGTATGTATCTCTCAGACATAATTATTACTCGACCATGCATATTTACTCGTAGAGTACATGATTAAATAATAACAACTTTCAAATTAAAAAATTACGTATTAAGCGTAGCCTTTTTTATTTTGTTACCTTCCTGTATTTAAACAGGATATATACCTACGAGATGATACATTCCAGTTTACTTTTGTCAACTGTTAGTCCTTAAAAAATATTGTGTCAACTTTTCGAATTCATTATTTTCATATTTTAAGTCTGCTACAGCTTGATGACCCCGTAGAGTGCCGGGCTAGAATGTTACCCGTCCTCCCAAAATTGCTACCTGTGAGTGTCGTAAGAGATGACTGATGGTTACCGGATTCCGGTAACCATCAGTCATCTCTTACGACATGAATAAATACTTAAATAAATACTATATATATAAATAAATAATACATAAATAAATACTTAATAGTCTTACTTATGCTCTGTATAAAGTCTTGGCAATAGTTAGTGGAAAATCTCTATTAACTGTGTGACGGTATAGCAACAAGCAACGGGACACGCATTCCAAGGCAGAGAATAACGGAGAGTTAATGAGGAAGTTTCCGAGCGAGCGGAACAAATCCTACCACCGCGGCCCACGCCGCAGCCTCTGCAACGGTCGCGCCCGCGCCATTGTGCCGCCACCGACCTCACTCCACTGCGGGCGATGGTTTAAAAAGAAGCAGAGCTCAGTCAGTGGCAGCGTCTTGGTCTCTAGACACTTTACACTGCTTGCATACGCCCCATCAAGACTTACGCTTCAGTAGTATTCAGTCATGCTAGTGGGGCTCGTCTACATAAACTTAAGTAATTCTAAATCGGTTTCTTTGCAAGGCAACCGGAGTTCTGTGGTACATACGGAATTCTGAGTTGCATTGCAATCTATACCTTCCATCTATAGCGCGGTTCAATAAGGTCTGCGCCCGTCGATAATTTGATCAAGCCCTCCACCACTTGAACCCTCTGGTAGTCCAGGCAGCAAACTATTCGACTGCAGTTCTATATAGGAGCAGTAATATATAAGATTTTCATACTACAAATAACATTATAACGCTAATTGTTTAAACTGCATTTACAAAATATATATTTACTAGCGACCCGCCCCGGCTATGAACGGGTGCAATGCTGATACTAAATAATCTGTAATATCTTCGAAAATATTCATTTATATTACATGCTTGTACAGTGTAATATAAGTTAATATTTTAGGGCCACATTGAACTATATTAAATACACAATATATTTCAGGTACTTAATTGGATAAGGATTAATACTGTATTGGTTAAAATCACTTTCGTATGTAAGCCGTTATTTCGCGTAAAAAGTAAAGAATAAAAAAATTGTTATTGTGGGATATCCCCAAGAGTTAGACATAATTATACTATTGCTGACTTTTTAAAAGACCTTTTTAAGATGTACAATACTGTAGTGCATTATATGATCTATCTCGTAGGGTTCAGACAGCGTTTTCCATTTAAGCGCATAAAAATGTGTTTATATACGACGTCACATTAGAAACCATAAAATTATCAGTGTTTCTTAACTTTAGTTTGCATGTATTAAACATATAAACCTTTCTCTTGAATCACTCATTCTTTTTAAAAAACTGCATCAAAATCCGTTGCATAGGATAGAAGCGCGAACTGCGATACTGATCTGCCGAAACTCAAGCTGTGCGATATCACCTTAACGAAAATCGAGGAAGTAAAGTACCTCGGGCATATGATTACTCTAGACTTATCGGATCACGCAGATATCGAAAGGCGAGGCGTGCCATTGCAGTACGTGGAAATATGCTGGCCGCACGCTTCGCCCGCTGTAGCGACCCCGTAAAAACACAGCTATTTATCAACTACTGTACCACCGTATACACTGTGGAACTGTGGACGAACCACAAGAAAGCGGCCATGAGAGAGATAAAAGTGCCTTACAACGACGCGTGGAGTGCTATGTTCCGCTTGCTCCGCTGGTGCAGCGCGAGCGAGATGTTTGCGGAGGGGCGCGCGCCAGGTTAGCAAGCGCTGCTCCGGAACCGTTCGGCCGCCGCGCCACACGTACCGCGCTGCATCACACAGAAAACACCCAGGTGGCTGCTGTACCAGAGTGGTATGCTTAGCCTATTGCACAAAACGTGGCAAGCGTATCACACTCCCATCACCTAATTTATTGTTTGTTTTGTTTAACTATTATTATTTTATATTTTAAATTTCAATTTAATGGTTTTAATAGTTGAATGTAATTTTAGTGTTAATAATTTGTATTAATTTATAAATTTTTAAGGATTTAAAATCTAGAATAAAAAAACAAACTATTTATTCCAGATTTTTATAGGGACTGACTGCCGGAAGCGACTATGTATTATACTCTGTAGTGATGGAAATAGGGTCTCTCGCACATAACAACAGATCTAGTAATAAACGTTAAGAGCCATTTCACAAAATCACGCTACTGAAGTTTAGGTAAATGCCAGCGCATCGCTTACACAAGCGAAAAAAGTGACGACGGAATAGCGTGACTGTGAGTAACATATTTTGATACTAGCACTCATTAATAAAGAAATCTAAGTTGCGAATTTAAAAATTGTGTAATTGGCATGAGTAAATAATCAATTTCTTGTCGATTACTTGCTAATGTTATAGAAAAGAAGTAGGCATGTACATTAAATTGTCAACCTGCATCGTGAATCTTTTATTTAAATTTCATCCTTGATGAATAAAAAATAGATATGTTTGAATCATTTATTGTAACAAAAAACCTAAATAATTAAAAAATTATACGGCTTAAAATTATATAAATATTTGATGTAACGGCATTGATTAAAAGCTGCGGACTAAAAGCTCTTTCTTTTAAATTTTCCAAAAATTGCTGTTTTCCTCGTTCACAATCTTCAGTATCTATATCCAGTCGTTAACACTGTCTGTCTAATGGCCATGCATAGGATTGAGGTTTATTTTTCTGTGCATCCGGAAAACAACTTAGTACCAACCACAAACGTCCCATGACGTTTTTGGTTTTCCATTACTTTAACATGTCACCCTCATATTCCCATACCATAATATATCACCTACACCATTACAAAAATAACATTTTCATCCATTTAGTTTGAGTAGACCAAACAGCAAAATGTAAATATATATTTAGATTTTGAGGTTTTTTTATTTTTAAATCGAATATCTTTGATGCAATCTATAATCAACATATATATACTTCCGAAATCAGATTGAAGACGTTCTGAAAAAAGGCCAGGTCAAAAGTACCCTAAACCGACGCTTATGTATGAAAGGGTTGATGAGTATAGATGAAGCAAAAGAGATATGTCAGGATCGTAGTAAGTGGAAATCCGTGGTCTCTGCCTACCCCTACGGGAAAGGGGCGTGATTTTATGTATGTATGTATATACTTCTTGGTACCAATGCAATCCTCACTATACACTCTTATGCTCACCATTTCCTCTATAGAAAATAAATGATAATACACCTTTTTATACAAAAAAATACTGGAAATGGGTTTTAAACACATGACAAAAATGGTGGGAAATAGTAATTTAATTGCTATTTCTATTTTTTCGTAACTAACTCACCTAGAACTTCGATCTTCTTTTAATATGATAATTTACTATTGTTCTTTAGCCATTAATTGTTACAGATTTTTACGCCAAATATTTTAAAGTAACAAAATTAAAACAACCCAATTGTTTTAAGAACTTTGGCGGGAAAACTGTATTGGAGAGCAATTATTTTTTCTGAAAAACTATACCACCTACGGCTTTAGTCCTTCTTTGATATTATTATTTACATGTAATTTATACACCTGTATTATTTCAGATTTTTTGGTTTAGAAGTTTAAAATTAGTTACGAGATTATTTAATACGCAAATTTGCATCGGTAAGTGTTTGTGTTGCAAAATATATCGAGTGAAAAATTACTTATACATATGCAAAATTGCGGTTTTCTAGATTTATAACTGTTGAAGTAGTTACGATATTAATATGAAATGACGTAATATTTTGGGGCCAAAATGTAATTTGGTTTCTGATTTCATCAAAATATTCAAAATACTTCCTACTTCATACGTTATCGCAGAAAAATATGGATTTTTTCTTGTATGGGCAAGGATTCATCCTTTTGAAAACCATTTGGATTATGAAAGTCGGACTTACGCAGATTTATGGTAAATTTATAAATACTACTATCGACCGCTAACTGGTATCCCGGTTTGTACAAATGATGGAAAAGCCGGGAGGCCGGTTTGTACAAATTTTCAATAGAAGGTAGTTTAATTTCCAGCTGAAGTTATCGCTGTGTTCACTTATAGACATTAACTGAATCCAAAAATATTGGAAATCAATTATTCGCCTGTCATATAATCCTCCTAAAACAAAAGTTATACTGAGTTACTAATTTAAACTAGAATAATATTAAAACTAGCAGACCAAAAAGAAGAAGTCAACCCGTGAGTTGAACCCAAGTGAGGTTGTTAGCATTTTTCCAATAACTTTGTATAAGGCTGCATAATTGTGACGTTTCCTTTTTTTAACACAATGGATGAACAGAAACTAAAGATGTAGTTACTTAACAAGACAACAAAAATAAAGTATAGTTAGTTACTTAAAAAAAATATCGACATGATCAAAACTCTGTGGTCGCACTATAAACTTGCATCTAAGCGTTCCGCGTACGAGACGTCAGAGCAAGGAAAACGAACACAGGTCCTACCTCGATGGGCGCTCGCGCGGTACTGATCGCCTCGCGCTTGTACATTTCAATTTATGTGCATTTCGAGTTATGTTAAATATTTTTTCTTGTCTAACAAAACAGAGTTAATATCACAATTTATTAAAAATCAGATTAATTAAAGAATGAACTTTCTTTTTATATAATATCTGTTTGGAATTACACTTTATTAAACGCAATATATGGTGGTAAACTGCTGATATAATTCGTGGAAATTGGCGCAAGATCTTAATTTTTTTTCTACAATGACGATTAATTAGCGATATTCTAGTACACTATGTGTCAACAGGATTATATGCCTGATGCACAGTTTTTTTTTTAGTTAATTTGATGAATCTTTATACAAGAGATATAACTCTGAAGTTGGCTATGTGTACTTTAATTCGTTAAACAAGGTGCGGGAGATTGGTCACTACAAAATAATTAATGTTATGTTTGTAAATCTGGTACATTAACTGAAAAGAGAACAGATTATTCTATTTTTATCAATTATTAAACAACTTGTAGATATTTCCTTTGATAGTAAATTAAGCGCTTAAAATCTTCGTATACCGCATTAAAATGTGAAATGCCTCTTAATGACATCCTTGTTTTACGTCACTACAGATGTCCATGTATATCTATTAATAATTAATTACCGTTATCGCATTACTCATGAACTTTAACACGAAATAATAAAAAGATTACGCACTCGGCTTCAACTTGCTCTCGCAGTCACACGAAAGTTATCGTAAAAGTATTTATACTAGTCATGGAGAATCCAAGTAAGTAAATAACAAAAAGTATTTTGCAATAAATTATTAAAAATTATAATTATAAATACAAACCAATGTGTCCGAGAATTTTGCGTGGAAATATATTAAATATTATTTTTTTAGAGCAGTTTGACCTTTAATTATTCATAATATAAAAAAATATTCCAATTTAGATATTGCAATCCGGCTGATACAGTACAGTATTTATATACCCCACTGCTGAACACAGCCTACCCCATTATGGGGGGGTTTGCCATAATTCCCACGCTTGGCAGGTGTCTTGAGGATTGCAGTGTGAGATACCAGTTACTCAGAAAGCGCTGCTGCCCACCTTATGGTGTGTTACCCTTAGTCACGGGTAGAGATGGGGGGTGACATTCTAGCTCGGCACCCCACGGGTCTTTTCTTATATAGTGTCGAAAAACTTTGTTACACATATATTTTTTATTTTTTTCAGAATCTTGTTTATTGAAATATGTGAAACAAAATGAAAGAGCTATTGAAGTCCAGTTTGAGAATGGAAAGGTTATACAATTTGAAGATTGTTGGCTTCGTGATAACTGCAGGTAATAAATTATATATATTTTTGTACAAGTCATTTTATTGAGTTGTCATAAAATAATTGTTTTTATTAAGTAATGTTCCACACATAACTAAATTCTATGAAGCTTTGAAATGTTAAAATAAGATAAGTTGCAAAGTTCTGAAGGTTTAGTCGAGGTAACCAAACAAAAGCCCATATTTGCCTAGAAGGTTCCATTTAGGTTTTCATTACCAATGGCCATATTCGATCACTAGGATTACAGAAAAGCCAAGGCAATAACGAAAACTATACAAATGCAGGACAATTTGAACCTTACTTTTTAATCCAGTGAACAAAATGCCAACAGGAAATTTTGTTCATTGACTCGTTCGTGTTTGTTCTTAGACCAAGATTGTGTAACGTTATCTAAAGAAGAAAAAACATAGTGTGATGCATTTCATATTACACGTAAGTTGTCAATTCTATTTCTAGAATCTCTATGAAAACTTTAGAAGACATTTAATAAAGCATTGTGACAGCCTTTTTTTTGCTAATAGGTTTACTTTTTGGCCAATGTTTCACATGGTCAAGGATGATTAACAAGCTTTATTTGTAATAACTGGCTCTCATATACATCTCCTAAAACACACAGTGAGGTGCTATCGTCTCAAATCATATTATTCACTTTCTATTTTATTAAGTGAGTTGAGGGAGATTACGTGTGTAATTCTACACGTAATTCTACAAATACAAATGACAAAATAAATATTAAAGCACAAAAATATCATAGACAGAGATGCAAATTTTCTTTAACTCTTATGATTTGGGGCACCTGGCAACTGCTCTTGACAACGCATTTAAAAAAAATATAGTCATTTACAAAAATAAAAATAAGGAGATATGTATTCGGTACGTATAATTAAACTAAAAAAACATAGTTATAGCATAAAAGAGTATTATATTAACAAGGCAGTAAGTAATGGAATCTGAAACTTCTGGGTACCATTTCAACCATTTAATAATATTTAATAATTGAAATTATACCATGTATATATAATACACCAAATATATACATATTATGTTGTAGATGTTCATCGTGTTACCATGGAGACACGTGTCAGAGAGCTAGACATTTATTGGAGATGCACGAAGCCACGATAGTTGCAGTGTTGAATCAAAACTCCAAACTGTTCATTAAATGTAAGTATATTTTTAGTTATATTAAATTATTGACAATCCCAGCGGGCACGGAGCAATTCTTTAGACACTTTATGAAATACGTCATATTCTAATCAAATATCATATAATAACTTTCTGACCGGGAATATTTATTTTATTCTGCGAAATTTCGACCATATCCAATGTTTTAAGGGTTTCATACCCAAAGCAGAAAACATAACCCTATCAACAAGACATTCCTGTTGTCTACCTGTTCGTCTGTCCATACATCATGAATATACACAATATATATTATTATGCAATGACTTATAAAAAAAATGCAGACATGTTTGGCTTAATATTGTATTTTTAGCTTGATCAAATCCTCTTTTTGGTTCTAAAATTTAGTTATAAAAGCGTTTAAAGTTTTTTGAGATTATAACGTACCCACTTGTTGATGCCCTTGCACCAGATTTATGCGAGGAAACACAGTATTATAATCAAGTTTCTTCAGCAAGAGTTTTTCTTTTTGGGTACTTCCGCTGTGACATTCCGCCTCTAAGCAGTACTGTTTACACACAACTGTA
Organism: Plagodis pulveraria; assembly: GCA_963890685.1. NCBI lineage: Eukaryota > Metazoa > Arthropoda > Insecta > Lepidoptera > Geometridae > Plagodis > Plagodis pulveraria. Next base: position 10,437,518 of record OY982953.1, read on the forward strand.
ATAGTACACAGTAATGATTACTCATTACTATGCTTAGGTGTGAAGAACATCTTAGCAGGTGAAATTACTGGGTAAGCGCGAGACAAAAGTACTAACGTCTTGCAGTGACGAATGCAGTGCAGTGTTATGCAGCATGAATATTGTGCCACTACAATATGAACTTTCGTTATATACGCTTATGACTTACCATTATATTGCAATTTTTATAATATAAATAACTACTAACAAAAAGCTGAGCTTTGTGTGGGCTCGCGTTTATTTTACAACCTGATTCTAGTGGTGTCATCTAGTATTAAGTAGTTCAAATACGATGTATTTATGTATTGAGTTTAGTTCTGTTGTAGCGATGTAAACTCTTTGGTTTTCTAACAGATGGTGTTAGTAGTACAATAACATTCTATCCAATGAATACAAAATTGTTAAAAATATTTTATTTTGTACTATATATAATAACTATATATATATATAATACCAATATATATATTATTACAAGCATAAAAAAATAAAATATTTTTAACGTTTATATCAGCCTTGCGTCGACATATATATATATATTTATTAACAAAATACTACGAACTATATACAACACTACAGCCACTACAATAAAAGCATTTCGATCCCTATAAGCCATTACAGACTCATAGGTAGTCCAAATGCTCTAGCCCACTACCAGTTGGCAGCGTGCCCAGCATGCTGGCAGCATTGCCCCGAATTTGAATTGCAATGCTTATTCTAAGTGTTATATATATTACATATAACACATCTAGATATCATCCGCTGGGAAAAAATATGAATTCTTAATTAATCTTTTAGGGTCAGACAACCATGAATCGACATACGCTTCGGCCTTCTTAATACAATTCGACTACAAAACTTGGAAAAACAGTCGTCGACTAAAACCGATCTTATGGTCTGGCCCAAAGGTCGCAGAGAAAGTTGCCAGAGTACCAGTAGGAAGTTTCCTAAACTCCATAGAGAGCAGCAGGAGAGTGTTTCAGTCTCTTCTCGACTTTGGAGTTGCATTGATTGAGGGGGCAAGTAAAATATTGAATTAATTAAATAATAGTAGTATAGTAAAAAATTAAACCAAATTAAAAACAGGCATCTAAAACCAATTCCACCTAATTAATATTTCAATTGAGACAACTGTTAGATATGAAAAGTGTCTAATATATAATTTATGAAAGCAAACATTCTATTTGTGTGTTCTATTTTTATACATATAACATATAACATTTTTAGATAACAAAAATTTTCATCTAGCCCTCTAGATGAAAATAGTTACAAATTTTATATTTAACCCATTTCTCCAGTTGAATGCACCGGTTGGTTTAAATACTGAGCTATCCAGACTGGTTCGACGGACCCGAAATTTTTTATTCTAATTTATTTTATTATTTTAATCGTCGTAGTGGACGGTGTTTAAATATAAATATTTATATAGCACAAAATTAAAAAAAAATATTCTATTAAATTAAATACATTTTCGTATAATAGCGGAACAAAATTTATTCACACTTCTGAATGTGAATAAGTTTTGTTTGTGCTCCATAAATTGTTTTTTTTAAATAAGAAAAACGACTCACCTGCCAAAAACAGCTGTAATTTGGGATGTTGTAAGGATTATAACGATACCCCTTACACCCAAATCTGTTATGGTATTTAAAAGTTATGGTGGAATCAATACGTGAACACCAAAAAAATTACACTCTATTTAGCAGACGTGTAAAAAAATCGATGCCCCTTCAGGTGCCGGGTTGGAATTGAAACTCCCCATATCATCCCGTGGGTGTTGTAAGAGGCGACTAAGGGGAAAATACTGGAAGGTGGGCAGCAGCGCCTTCTAAAGAACTTCCATCTTACTCTGCGATCCCCAAGCCCCCTGCAAAGCGTGGGGATTATGGCAAATACCCCCTAAATAGGGGAGGCTGTGTTCAGCAGTGGACAATCCGGCTGATACAGTACAGTACATTAAAAAAAGTTCGTCAGCTACCTTTTTTATGTTTTTGTGAATGAACAAGACCGAGGCCCTCCTGATGTTAAGCGGTATCCTCTGCCTATAACAGATGCGTTTCATCGCAAGTGACGAACTACACTGCGCCCATCACCTTGAGTCATACTTGTTAACTCTCATTTTGCCTGTAATTTCACTGGCTCTCAAGGGCTGAACACACCGTTAGGTGCTTGGCGACAGATTTTCTACTTGAGGGTGGTCGCAAGCCAGTCGGGCATTCGCAAAATGCCCTTCCACCATGCGGTGAAGCTCAAGCCCGCGGCGAGATTTGAACCATGGACCTGCTGCGCGGCAGTCCATAGCCAAAGCTACTGAGCCATCACTCCTACCTCATATACCTATTCAATCTGGATTTTAGTAATTTAAGCATTAGTCACTGCATTTTAATGGCAAAAGAAGTATCCATAGATCCTACCAGATTTGAAAGTTGAGCTGAAATCATGATTGTCTAACACTGTAACCATTTGCTAATAAGTATCAATGTTTTAATTCTCAGGTGGAGCCTACAGTACATGCAACAGAAAAGGTCTGCATAGCGTTAGGTGGAGTTCAGAAGACATTGTTCGGTGGTATGTGGCAGTTCTCGACAGAACTCGTTCACGCCGACACCGCATATACGAACCTGCCTTTAGCTGTGCATAATGACAACACGTACTTCACTGAAGCAGCTGGGTATGGGTTTTGCTGAAACAAGCGTAAATTACAACTAAGAATAAAATTAATAATATTTCATCATGATGTAATCCTTATCCCACAAAGGTGGGCTTAGTACAGACGTAGATACAGCCCTAAAAAAGGTTCTATCACAACCCGCCAAAAATCAGCGAACGGCGAGTCGAAGTATGAACTCGCGCATGTTCGAAATATTGCCTTCCTAGAAAGGAGATCTAGGATGATGTATACAAAATATTTCACAGTGTGTAGATCCGCCCGTGGGGTGCCGGGTTAGAATTGCACTTCCCCATATCATCCCGTAAGAGGTGACTTAAGGAAAAATACATGAGGGTGGGCAGCAGTGCCTCCAAAAGAACTGCCAACTTACACTGCGATCCCCAAGCCGCCTGCCAAGCGTGGCGGCTTGGGGATCGCAGTGTAAGTTAGCCAAGCGTGGTGATTATTGCTTAAACCCCCTCAATAAGGGAGGCTGTGTTCAACAGTGGACGATTCGGCTGACACACTTTGTGCAGAGTTAGCGCAGATAATCTTCCCTGTGCCATTGAGGCACGCAGTCAAGATTTTTACTCTGCAAAGAGTAGAAAACGATTATTCTGCGGTAGATAAGTGACCGGGAGAGTGGCCAGTATTTGTAAGATTTTTTGTAGGTGTACAAATCTTGTTGACATGCTTCAATTTGAGGAACTACAGACTCTGGTGTTGCGGAATTATATTCACATTCTCTTTTCCGTTTGGCCATCCAGAGTTAGTATTCATTTATAGCAGTTGATTCGCTATCGCACATAAGTCTAAGGTTATCAGGATACGCATCGTGCCCACAATGGTACATTTGCGCTTACCTCGGTCCTTAACATGCTTTTCAATGACAATTTTGCAAAGAAACTTGATTTGTTTGTAATCTATGAGGTATCCGGAATAAAAAAAATATTTTTATATATAACAGTTTAATTTTTGCAAGTTTACAATGACAGGTTTTTTTTTCTTTCGTTGTTATTTTGTTATCTTATTCGCCATGCAACAGTTTTTCCTCTCGTTGTAATTTTCGTCGTTTAAAGCTTATTAAAAATAGGTCTTATGTCTTTGGTCACAACGATAGCTCAGTTTGAAAGTATGTTCCTGCTTCAGAGACGGAGATGGTCGCGAATTTGAAATCGTGCTTGTAATTCAAATTTTTCCTTGCATTGAGTTATAAGTATTCTATGAGGGCGTTCTTATAGGGCTGCTCGCAAAAATGTTCCGGAGCCAGACACCCTCGGTTGTGGGGTGCTTAGAGCCGGAGTTTCTAGACAGGGTTTTAGGTAGGCTCACCACACCCCTCCGACGATGGCACTGTACTTCCCCGAAGACTCAAGCCTGTCCTCTATACCAACTGTATTGGAGTTGGAGATTTGCGATCGGCCGCTTATGTTGAAAGCACCGGTACCAGATGGGATATCGGAGCAGGTGCTTCGGATTGCCTTGAGGGAGATGCACGATTAGCTTCGGAAACTGTATACCGAATGGCAGCTATCTCACTGAAAATTTCTTAGTGCCAAATTTTTCATAACATTTTGACAGACAATCGATAGCCAGCCTTCGAGATTAAGTCAAAATAAAGTTCGTGTTCAGTAGTTCAGTAACTTCTTAGGTGACGATTCGTTCACGCTTTGAGAAAATTACCCATTTCTCGATACGTTTATGTTACAATAACGACACCTTAAGTCGGGTGTCAAAACGTATCGTGTTACGAAAATTAAGTTCCTTTCACTTACTGTAGAGGCGCTGATCAAATCCTACACAAAATGGTAAAATTTTGATACGTTTAAGAAACGGATTACATTTTCGCAAGTAATTCGTGCTTGGGCTACATCATCTTAACAGTTAGACAGATTTGAGATTCTTGGAATATAGATAGATTAGATAGATTTTTGACATTATATATACCGTTTTGGCTATAAAACGATTTTACTTGATTTGTGTCGTGCTATATTTCACGTGATTCTTACCGTTTTCAAAACAAAACGCGAATATATTTCATCACATATTTCTTTGTAATCTGTAATTAAATAGCACCTTTTATTGTATGCCAGTAAAGCTTATTATTATTTCAATTTCTATTTGAGATTCGACTGCGATCTCTCATTATTATTTTAGGACGGGTTTGGGTTCAGAAAGGTTTCCTTTGTCAGTTGCTTTTAGCTATGTTTTGAGATTGTGTTTCGTAATTTCTTCAGTAAATTTTGTATATGTCATACAAATAGATGAAAATTGAATTCTTCACATATTTTAGGTGAACACTTCGTACATAACCCCGCAAAAGAATATAAGGTATATTTTATCTTCCTGTTGGATGTAGTACAGTCACGTGTAGAAATATGTAAACACGTTAAATTTTTAATTGATGTCGTTTATTTTTTCGTATTATTCTAATAAAAATATTTATTTGTGATCCTAGATGGTATAACAATTGAAAATTCAAGTTGTTGCTATATACGTTGGCCAAATTGGGTATAATTTAAAATTTTGGATATGTTTAAATTGTGAATGCTTGTGACTGTGGAAGAACTAGGGGTAAAAAGGCGCCAAATGAGCATCATGCAATTATATTTACGTTGATTTTAGTAGGGCTGTGGCACATTAGGTGTACAAAAAGGTGGGTCGGTAAAAAACACTTAACGCCCCATTAGCCGATGAATGTATTATTCTAACAAGAAGATTTTCAAGAACGGCTCGTGTCAGGAAGGCCGTCGATCATAAAACCGAAGCAAAACTTAACCATACATAGATCAACACCTTATACTTTGCACTTTAAATATAATATTATAAACACTAATACAATCCAAAACCGCGTTACTCATTCAGTTAATTGAGTAATATTAGGCTTACTGGCATTTGCCAATATACCTAATATTCTACGAATAAATAAAGTACTAATTGAATTCAAATGAAATTTACATACTTTCATTTGATTTAATTACATTTGATTTGATTCAATTACCTGGATGTGATTTAATTATATTTGATTTGATATAATTGCCTGGATGAGATGGTCATTATAACTTTTTTCGTTAGTGAGCAGTATAATTTGAGGGTGAGTAGAAATCAATCTTGGAAGCAAAAGTACTTATGAGTGATTTTGTAAGTACAAGATCGTCTTCTTAAACTTAAAAGTATTAAATAATAATATGTTGAAATCGAACTATAAAATAGGAGCTCAGAGTGTTTTGAATCAGCATGGTACCAACTTCAACAAGTTATTTCAAACTTTTTTTATAGCCGATAAGCCCTTGACCACCATCTTACGTATCGGTAATGATATGGTATAAGTGACGATATGGTCGAGAATGGTAAACGGACTAGGCCTTTTGATTGTCTCTCATTAGATAGATAGATAATTCTTTGTTGATACACCACTAGTATAAATAAATAACATAATAGAAAAGCTTACAATAAAGTGTCACAATGGGCGACCATATAACTTTTAGTGATCTGATCTGATTGAGTGCTGCTGAAATGATTTACTGCTATTTTGTGGGTGTAGAAACTGTTTTATATACTTATAACTAGCTTTCCGGTCGCGGCTCCGCCCTTAGTATATCGATTATCGCGCAAAACCATTAACCTCTTTTTGCACAGTCGGATAAAAACTTTCATATGTCTTTCCCCGTGTCTATTTCCATATCAAATTTAATCCTAATCAGCCCAGTAGTTTCAGAGCCTATTCAATGCAAACAAACAAACAAGCAATCAAATCTTACCTCTTTATAATATTATTTTAGAAAAATGTTGATTCTCCGCCTTCACAGTTAGAAAGAAGTTTTTCATTTGTTTGACCTTTGAAGAATTTTTTGTTCAAGCACAAGAAGCACTTGTCAACAGAACAATGGTATTGTTTCTCTTGGCACTTGGAATACAGAGAGAACAATATCGTATTCGTGTTTATTGTGTAATGAAGTGAATATTTAATGGAAGGCCGCTGAGTGAGACATTCTGATAAAACTGGTACCTATTAAAAAACTTTACTTCGTGACAATATTTAATAATAATTACTGTTAAATTCGTCCTATATTCAATAAAAACACATTATTAATATTTAGTTTGCTACCCGTCGTGCCAGTAGGCACATGCAATCTGTGCCTGTGGGTCCTTCATCACAAAATATGACAGATAGGTGCTGTAATTAATTCTTTTGATAATGAACTATTTTTCACTAACCAAAAAACATAAAAAGCAGGTCCTATGAAGGAGTGGTGAACCCTATCCTGCCACTCGGAGAGTCAAACAAGTATTAAAAAAACCCAACTGCAAATTATTTATTTCTGTTAAAAGTTTTATCGTTCCATTGAAATTAAAACTGCAAGTTATATTAATTTATAGAAAGCTTTTTAAAGCCCTTCATTATGATACCTTACTCGATGGGTTTTTTATATCCCAATATGGTGTCTCAAATCTACCAGTTTGTTTTTTTTATTATTTTTATGCACCTTATGTCACTTGCGCTTCCAAAACGAATCTAACGATATCTCATACATTAAAATCGGTTAAGCAGTTTAAAAGTTGTAGTGGAACAAAGAAACTGACATACATACATGAACCCCGAAAACATAACACTTCTTTTTTTAGATAGTTGTGTAAAAAGGTGTTTCTTGTAGAAGCGGAATGCTTTGGAAATCCTATTACGGGCTGTGTAACATGGCGTTTCTGACTTCTCGTACCTAAATTAGATTGTGCTGGAATTATCACAAAAATATATCATCATTTATTGTTGTAGGTATTGTATAACTCAGCCATAGTGGCGGCATAGCACACTCAAAATTGTTCCCTATTCACCACGATGTTAGGAGCATAGTCATGTCACAACAAATAAGAAATTGAATTAAGAAGTGCTCCGTCTATCCATACGCCCGTCCTATATGTGACCTCTTAGCATCCGCAGTGGACGATATCGTCCATTTCTATTATTATATAATTATCTACGATGCGCATGGGTTAGTGCTGTATCTTTCGAAGGGTCCTGTTCTGTATCAGCCCGATTGTCCACTGCTGAATACAGCCTCCCCCATTATGGTTTGCCATAATCCCCACGCTTGGCAGGCGTCTTAGGGATCGCAGCGTGAGGTATTAGTTCCTCAGAAAGCACTGCTGCCCACCTTCTGGTGTGTTACCCTTAGTCGCCTATTACGACACCCACGGGCTGAGATGGGGGAATGACATTCTAGTCCGGCACCCCACGGGAACTAAGGGTAATTTACCAATAACTAATTTATTTCAGTCTTCAAGTCCTGCACTGCCTCAAACACTTGAACCCCGTCGGTGGTGAGACAATCCTTGTGGACGGTTTCTACGGCGCTACTCAACTAAGAGAGGAGTGTCCCGAGAGCTTCGATTTCCTTACTACCTTTGACGTAGAGGCGGAATATATGGAAGAAGGTCATCATCACCGATTTGCTGCTCCTGTTATAAAAGTGGATAGGAAGACAGATGATCTGAAGCAAATTCGGTAAGAGAAATTGTAGAGAAAGGTGGCTATATATAAATATAAAGGTGGTGTAGTTGCTATTTGTATAATATAAAGAAAAAAGATACGCAATAGGTCCTTACTACGAAGAATACGTAAGCATTTACTTAATTTGCTTTATTATTTTTCACACTTGAGACATACTGAACTTTAATGCATGTGATTTGTATAAAAACACGACAAAAAGTATAAGACTACACTTTTCTTTAAAATTTGATATGTAAATATTAATAACAAAATACCGAAGTCCACCTCATTTTAAACTCGTACTTATAAAAGATTATCTCTAAGAATTGTGCTACATCTCTCATTTTCACGTGCCAGCTAACTTAATTATGTACATGACATACATTTCCAGGTTCAACGTGTACGATCGGTCCCCGATGGCGTTCAAGAATAGTCTAGAATGTCGTAGTTACTATCGTTCCCTAAGGCAGCTTGCCAATTATTACGAGGAGGCGGAAAACCAGTGGCAATTCAAACTAAGACCTGGTAAGTAATGACTGTAGAACTTACATGTGAACATCATATTTGAACGATTTGTTTTGTAATCTATTTTTATTTTATTTTATTTTCTTCGGAAAACATACAGAGTTTGTTATAACTATCTTAAAGTAAATTAAAATAAAAAATTGTATGCTATGCAAATAATCACACCGGTATTCCCTGAAAAGCTAAGCAGAGGTGTGTAAACACTCACGTTTCACCAATTGGGTTTTGGTCCCATGTCAATAGGTGGCGAGCCTATTGGCATTCACCGGGCACAGTTTCAGGGTCAAACAAAATGTTTTATCCAACAGACTGGACGAAACACAAGAACTTAGAATAATATTAACAACAAATAAGGCAAAAACACAAAAACATATTGTATGAAACCCTGGCAGGGCACTAAGGTGGTATACAGCCCTGTTCTACGTCTAATGCACACAACACCCTACTCACGAGGAGCGGCATACTGCACTTTTGGAAGTACTTTTCCCTTAGTCGCCTCTTACGTCATCCACGGGAAGAAATGGGGAGGTGACATTCTAACCTGGCACCCCACGGGTGCTATGCAACTAATAATCAATGAAAATAGTGTAAATACGATTGTGTATATTTCGACTTATTTTTTTATCGGATATCCCATATCACAAAAAAATTGAGAAGCACGCTTCCGTCGAGTGGGTAGTTGGTAATTTGATTGGTTTGCTCATCATTTCGAATGGCTTGACTCAAAAACTACCCATTTCGCAGGTTGTGACGCCTTTGTATATGGACCTCTCCCAACTCGTTACTGATATTACTAGAACTCCCGACAACGAATACCATGGCCATTATCTACTGGATCTTTTAATGATCTCACAGTCCGATCAGTACCAATTATTCATAGAGATACACTGCGTCATTCCGACCACTGCTTCATTCATACTCAGAGATTGGATAGGAATAACAAGCTGTCTGCACTTGTGTCATAATGTACTTATACGAACTACTCACAAGTCGGTTTTATTTTTCAGGTGAAGTGCTGGTGATGGACAATTTCCGAGTACTGCATGGTCGGACAGCTTTCTCAGGAGAGAGGGTTCTTTGCGGAAGCTACGTTTCGCGCTCTGATTGGCTAGACAGAGCTAGGATTTTAGGACTTCTCCAATAAATTGAGCATGAATATACGAACATACAGTGGTTAATTTAGTCTGATGTGTGATGACACTGAAGATATTTATATGAAATAATTTTAATTTCTACTTCTTGCAAAAAATACAGTAATATTACAAAAAAAGGTTTTGATAAAAGTTTACGTATTCACACTTATTTTTTCATAAAAATATTTATTGATTTACATAGTTAATATAAATAACACATTTCGAAAGTGGATGAAAAATTACTTCATTAGTCATAGCTGAATTTCAGTATGATAACATAAATAATAGAACGCTTTATACAAGGTTATTGGAAAAATACTGACCACCTCCTAAAATTGTCTTCTGTTGGTCTTATTCATACCTTTTATCCTATTGCTAGTTAGACGAGATGACGGATTTAAAATTGTCAAACAGTACTAAAACAACTTAATGTTTGAAGTTTTAAGTCTCGTTATAAAAGAAAATTCCAACTCCAAGCCAAGAGCGCCTGCCGTGGAAACATGGATACGCGCTGCGCTCCCTTTGAATATAGTTTAACAACAGGTGGTTCTCGAGCTTATTCCGTAACAAAAACGTAAAAACATTCATCTCAAACGTTTGTTAGGCTAACAGAAGTCAACTCTGTATGGAAGAACAAACAAACTTAATTAACAAAACTGTTACAAGCAAGTAACTGATGATCAATGAAATGAAATATTCAGGTAAATTGATTTGGCATTCTCATTTAACTAGCATTTAACTGCCTTCCACATAAAAACATGAATTCACATTTGGAAGTGTATAAAATCGTATTATACGACAAAAAACGTAATTGCAGTAAGTAAAAAGACTCAATGAAATAGAAACGTGCAATAAAAACTTTTCAGCAAAACGAAATAGCTCTCAATCAATAATAAAGATAGATTTAAAAAAATCCAAATTTTCCCTTCCATCACTAAACGGTTTTTATAAATAAATAAAATACCTATCCTCAGATAACTCTGTAACAGCACTCAAGCGCATACTTGCCCCGTGGAGTGCCATGCCGGGCTAGAATTGTCACCATCCCAGTTAAGAATTGAAACCTGTGGGTAAGAGGTGACTAAAGGTAAAATACCGGAAGGTGATAGCTCTGAAGCAGTGATAGCTCAGTGGCATTGGCTATGGACTGCCGCACAGCAGGTCCATGTTTCGAATCCTGCCGCGGGCTTGAGCTTCACCGCATGGTGGAAGGGCATTTTGCCTGCCTGGCTAGCGACCACCCTCAAGTAGAAAATCTGTCGCCAAGCACCTAACGGTGTGTTCCGGCAGCAGTCCTTGAGAGCCAGTGAAATTACAGGCACATGAGACTTAACAAATATATCTCAAGGTGACAATTCGTGACTTCTGATGACATACATCTGTTATAGGCAGAGGTTAGTCCGCTTAACATCAAGTGGGCGTGCTTGTTCCGTCACAATGACATAAAAAAGGAATAGTTTTAGGACTTTATCAAGAAGAAAAGTATTAGTATGTTCATATACCACCAGGGGTACCAGAAACGCGCGACATACCGCCGTAGCAAGATGGTGAAAGCTAACGCTACCGTGGGTTCACGTCCCACAGATCGGAATCACCACCCCCGTGCCGGAAGGGCAGTGGGAAGGCATTTCCACACCATAAAAATATTAAGAAATTTTGGGCAATGATCTTAATTTTGTTTGTAATGCTCCATTGGTACACCGAATCGATGTAACTTTAACGTTTAATAATTTAATGTCTCTCTGTAATGATATCACTGAAGCTACTGTGGTTAGGTAGTAATCCAGGCAGTGGGAGGTTCAATAAAATAGTTGTTCACTGGTACTTGGCTTTTATTTTACTGAATTACACAAATACAAATATAGTATATATACACACGTAATAGCAAGGGTTGCTTTCGTGTGACAACTCTGAACCGGGTGCGGGACGGGAGACTTGCCCTTTCTTTGTATTGACAAATTTGTTGCGCTCGCACAATGAAATTGCAATTTCGTGTCCGCTACATATCGCTGGAGCAATGAACCCGTGATGCTAATTGCATAAACAGTCTGTCAACTTGCCTATACATTTTTGAATGCATAATATGTTCAAAGACTTTGGCCAAGGTTGGAAGTATAGCACGATATTCCTCGGCTCACATTTTGATAGAGCTTATACGAGTAGGAACTCTGGACATCTTTCGTTATGAGGGATATTTTCCCAGTGACTTGAGCTAAGTTAAAAAGATGACACAATTGTTATGTTGGTTATTACACTCGAGGCGCTATTATGAAGAAAGGAAGCCAGGTGTGTAATTATGAACGCATTCGCGTCTCATGCGAGGATTTTCATCACGCTTGCTACGAAGTAAACAACTGGTATTGTTATTCACTCTTATTATTAATATTGAAACAACTATTGTAAGTCAGTACTAGAGATTGCAAACCGGGCCCGGGAGGGTCCGGCCCGCCCGGGCACGGTAACCTTTTTGGTACCCACCGGGCCCGGCCATTCTTACCGCGTCCGGTCACCGGACCCGGTAAGAAAGTAAACCGCGGCGCGTGAACGTTACATTTTGTTAGTAATGACTATACAAGTTTGGTAATTTAAAGTTACAGTACAGCCTAGCCAAGATTTCGCTATTTGCTCAATTAGTAATAGTAACACTCACTAGTCTTAATAGCCAAAGTTTAGGAAAAAACATAATACTTTACTTTTAGCAAATCAGTTTTTTTTGTTTAAACCGTTATTAGTTTCTTATTTTAATACTATGTATTCAAATAGACACTATAACGAGTAAAACAGTTGTTGGAGTGTAACTCAAAAACGGCTTGACCGATTTTGATGAAATTTAAATGAGACCACACGGCAACAATCAGCTTCCAAATAAAAAAAATAAACATCAAAATCGGTTCACCCAGTAAAAAGTTCTGAGTTAACAAACATAAGAACATAGACAAATTGAGAACCACCTCCTTTTTTGAAGTCTGTTAAAAATGAATAATTACTAATACTAATGTTACTTTTCCATCCATAAGTAAAAGTAATCAATTCTGTATAAAGTGTGATTTTGAGACTTGATTGAGAGTGATTATTGTGATAATTGTTCAAAAGCCAGTTTGGAAAAATATTAAACTTGAATGATGTGGTTTTCCATTAATACGAGTATATAGGAAATTTTCATAAAATACTTTAAAAGTTTCATCTCTAACACACAATCCGGGCGGGCCCGGCGGACCCGTCGGGTTGGCATCGAATGCAACCGGGCCCGGCCGGGTTGAGAAACATACTGGGTTGCAAGCTCTAGTCAGTACAATTCTCAAAATGATATATACAATACAGTATATTTTGCTGGAATGTTTAATACTTTCATTACTTTTATGTTATGGGTTAACCCTAGATAACTAATCAGTCGTCCGTTCGACTACTCAGCCCCCCCCCCCCCCCCCGCGTATGACGAGTTCGTCTATAACCACGTGTCCCTCGCCCGCGCCTTATTCTACCTTCCTAATTCCCGGAAACAGTGTTGTGCGTAATGCGCTTGCAGTTGCACGTTTATTAGGAAGTGATATATGACCGCGTCGTCGTCCACTCGACGAAAGTTTAGTTATTACGTTACTTTATTGGTGAGGTATGTACACTTTTATTTATTGATATAATTATTTTATAAACAGAATAATATCAAACTGTTTTCTATTTTTCAATAGTTAGTGATTGTTTCGAGTATAATTTTATGTAAAGTTACTTATATTGAGGTTAACTTCCAGAAATTTCAACCAGTAGGGGAAAGTGGTACATGATGATCCCTTTAAGGGAGAATGATTATAAGTCTAAAAATATTCAAAATAACTTTGATATTATACCGCTATCTAATAGTTAGTATATCCTTCAAAGTAATAGCAAATTAGTATTTTTGAAATTGATATATTTTTATGGAATTATGTATTATTTTTTTTAATGGTACTAAACGATCAACTTGTACATCGGGGTGGCCAAGATGATCCTAGTGGATCATCTTGCCCCTATTGGTAATACATTTTATTAACAAGTATCATATTTAGTATAAATGTTCAATAAAGAAATAAAAAAACATCATGGTTTAAAAAGTAGGTCTTCATTGTAACAGGTACAATCATTTCACACAAAACAGCCATATGCGTACAAATTAATAAATTAAAGCTTAAATTTAACTTCAACATTATTCTTATGAACTCAATTATCTAATATTATAACACTTCTATTACTTCTTCTACTTATATCATCTTTTAACCAGAATGAGATCAATTAAAAATTGAGGATAGGCACAATCAACACCTTAAGTAGAAATAATTTCCAAACCTCGACAAATAACTTTGCTGAAATTGTTTCCATGTGTTTCATATAACAAGTTCACGTTCTTGCGTGAAAGTGAACACTGGTCTTATGCCACCCAAATATTTCACTCCACCTACAGCCTCTTTATTTTTACCCTTTGCACGTCTTTTCAGAGACATTACGGGAACAGAAAATTCTCGACTCGCCATTCTATATAGCATTACCGCTTTCAATGCATCTAAAGCCTTAATCATTGAGCTTTCATCCCAAGCTCCACGTTTGGTTTTCCTTTTACAATTACCCGGCATTTTTCTGTAAACAAGTTAACAAAGCTATATACTTATTTGCATGAGTCAAGATGATCCACACGGATCATCTTGACCGCAAACAGATGGATCGTCTTGCCCCGTATCCGGTTTTAGCACATTGAGGTCAATAAAATAACCTCGTGAGTTTTTTGTGGCTACCAAACCATTTATACAACAAAATTAAGTATTTTCTGAAGCCGCAAATATAACAATTCCTCCATATAACCACATGCGAAACAAGTTGCATGGTCTCAAAGTCAGACTTACCTTAGATCAGCAGTACACAATTTTTATTTTTTATCACAACACATCACTCTTTGCTCGCAGCGCCATGACACTTTAACTGGCGGCTAGGTGATGCTGGGCCTACATTTTACCTAAAAATCAGGTAGATGGCTTTAGTTGTTTTGGCATAACAGAGAAGGATCATCATACCCCAAGGGATCAACTTGTACCACTATCCCCTACTACTTTTTTTTTGTTTATTTTTGGTTGTTTTGGGTTACTAACATTATATTTTTATTATTTTTGATGGATTTGAGACGTGATGAAGATCTCATAAGCTAGTGGCATAAAAATGATGAGAACGAGGAGGATGGAGACACTCACATTTCCGTGAAAACAGGCATCATTATTATGGATTCTTTGAAGCACGCTTTAAGGTACAAATTCTTTTCTTCTTTCGATATAACCTCCAGTCGTAACTTTTCTTGTTTCTCCAATTTTTTTTGTTAAGAGATAAAGAGTAGCTGCCATTGTGTTTAATACCCGGAAAGTAAAAAAAGTCATTAAATTCTAATATTTTTCATGTGATTCTCGTATCTACAAATCACTTTTGTCTTCGACTATCTGTTGGTAAATCGTCGACCACATCACAGTCGAAAATTATATCAGGCTTACCTCAAAATGGAAACTGGCTCAAAACAAACCGACAGTGTTTGTGTTTTGTGTTTTCATCTAGTAGAAAAATGATTGTCTTTGTCTTTGACTTTAGGTAATAGTGCTATCATGAAAAAAAAATTTGAGCACGTATATTATCTTGCGGTGTGGGCCTTGCTTTGTTATCTTTTGTTTATACGACCGTTAAATCACTTTCATCTTATTTTGGATAAGTATATTTAAAAATACCACGGACCTAGATGAATATTAACTGCACCTGAATATCAGCATAGTATGTTACAAATATGCCCCGTGTGGTTCTGGGCTAGAAAGTCATCCCCCTCCCCCCATCTCTCCCCCTGGGTGTCGTAAGAGGCGACTGAGGTACACACCAGAAGGTACTTTCTGAGAAACTGATATCTTCATAATGACGACTGCTGCCGGAACACTCTATAAGGGTTTGGTGACAGATGTTCTACTTGAGGGAGGTAGGCGGAAGGATTCACAAAATACCATTTCACAATGCAGTGAAGCTCAAACCGGCGGAGGTGGAGATCGACACATACACCTGCGGCATGGCGGTTCATAGCTACCTCTCGGTTGTTTGTTCTATTATATCTACTATAGTTATGTCCCTTATTAATGTATAGTATAATACGGGTTTAATTTATAATGCATATAATAAACATATTTATACTCATCTACAAGCTGAAGGAGTCCTTAAAAAACTATTTTTTTAACTCATTCGATATACATATTATTATTACTGACTACCGCACATTCGCAAGCGATAGCACTTGTGAGCGAGAGTGCCGCCTTGGCTCGAAAGTTAAGGTTCTTACCACTGTGGTACATAGGTAAGGTCGAATGACGGAAGCCTGGTATAGTGTTGATGTAAGGTGTAATTGAACACTGTTTTATTGAAACTTAGGTTAAGCTTGTCAACACGAATATGATTCTCAAAACATAATGAGATGGTTCATTCGTATTTGCAAAACTGGTACACAAATCAGTTAATAAAAACAAAAGATAAAAGAAACTACAGAAAAGCTTTAATTTAAGCTTTTCTACAGTTTCTTGTATATCATTTTCAGAATTTAATTCCTAGTAGATATACAATCGTGTCATGTGATAATAAATACAAGTTTGTTTAACTTTAAAACCAACGGTCTCAATTCCGGCTTTTTTATTTAGCCTTAAAAGTCCAGTTGCATTCTGCATATAGTTGTTAATATCTTGGCTCAAAAGTGAATGCACTCTGAATTCAAAACTTAAGCTTGTGGTATAATGACCTCGGCCCACTTATGTAAGAAATACAGTTGTAAGTTATGGACTACCAGCTACGAATATATATGTATGCTATTCGACTGTGAGGAATTACTAGCAGTACCTGCGACGTTGTTTGCGATTGCAATCCCTGCAGACCTGCCTAATTATTCACATTTGACCATTGCTTATCAAATATTAAGCAACGCTGTGGTCTGCGGTGAAGCACTCTTAATAAAAATTGGCTACAAAACATAAATCAAGAAGAAACCCAAAGGCTGATAAAGGTAATTGTATGATATAGCAGTATACCACTACAATCTAATCTAACTACATACCACTCAAATTTACACTAAAGTACATACATATATTCTCATCTCACCCACTCACTCTAATAACCTCACACTTATACACAACACAAAGACTCATACCCTCACGCACAGATATCATATCTATATCTATATATCAATATATATATATATATATATATATATATATATACATATATAGATATAATGTATACACATTATTTAAATACAATAGTATCTTTATAACTTTTATTTTGAATATAACAATATAGACTATGTATTATATACTCATTTTGTACTAAGGAAGGGAATGCAGAATTTAGAACACAAGTACATCTTAGTGTAGATTCTGCAAGTATTATTTGCAATTAATTAGGCCACTTTTAATTTACGAACTAGTCTCGAGACCCGAGACAATCGGACGGACGAACGGATGGACGGATGGTCGATCAGACCGACAGGCAGACAGATAGACAGCGGAGTCTCGTAAATAGGGCAACAATTTGCCTTTTGCGTGCGGAACACTAAAAACGGAAACGACTTCCAACACTGAACAGTATGAAAGGATTCAACGACTAATGTCATATTCTGGAAAAGTCAGATGAGTCTATAAATGTCGGGTCCTGTAAACACCTAATTCTGATGACAGATTCTATAAACGACAGATTCTACAAATGACAGATTTAATTAATGACAGCTGGTATTAGTTAGTCAGATATCGTGATTAATCAATCAGGTTTAATTAAGTAGCCCTTACTCCTTACTTGTGGAAGTTGGACCTTTAGAATGTGAGCTAAGAAGGTTTTATATTGTATCTGTATGGTACCGACTTCCACTTATTAATTTATACTTTTCAGTGTCAGATTTTATAAACATTATCAAGAAGAAACTGAATGTTTTAATTTCATAATGTTTTATTTCTCTTTTTTTTCGTTTTCTATACTTATTGTTTTAATTATTTATTTATTAAAACAATAAAAAATTACTTATTGTTACAAAAGTTAAACATTTACAATCGTATAGCACTTTACATAAACTGCTCGAATAAAATCCAGGTATCTAAATGGATGTAAACTATGTAATTTTATGGAGTAGTCATAGAACTCTATATACCGGGCTAGAATGTCACCCCTCCATCTCTACCCGTGGATATCGTAAGAAGCGACGAAGGGTAACACACCAGAACGTGTGCAGCAGTACTTTCTGAGGAACAGATATCTCACACTTCGATCCCCAAGCCGCCTGCCAAGCGTGGGGAATGGTAAACCCCCCCATATTGGAGAAGGCTGTTTCCAACAGTAGACTACCCGGCTGATACAGTACAGTCATAGAACCACATGACGCCAACTTTCCACGATTTCAAGCTTTCATTGGTCACTTATCTGCTGCCTCTTAGGCCAATCAGGCCGTTATGATGGTAAGGAGCCATATTTGCACCCCTCACGTGGGATTGGTAGCATACAGCTCATTTAAAGAATCATGTAATTTAATGGGTTATTCAAGTCAATTAGTATCTTGTAATGGAAAACAAGTATAACTTAATTAATAAGTAAAAACCCGACTGCAAATTATTTATTTTCGTTAAGCTTTTTATCGTTCCATTGAAATTAAAAGTGCATGTTATCTAAGTTAAAGTATCTATGGACTCGTTTTTTAAAGACATACATATAGCTTTATTTGTAGCAAAAACAAACAAACAAAAATAATATGCAAACATATAAATAAAAGTAGGTACTAACCTACTTAAAAAAATTTCCACAAGCTGGCCCCAACTCAGCAAAATGCTGGTTGCGACCAACCAACGCGTGTCTTCCATCGTGAACGGCAGGTGACGTCACGGACGGTACAGACCACGTACAGTGAGTTTAATTTTGAGATATGCATACATTCACAACAAGAAAACATTTACAAAGAGACAGTCAAAATTACACACTAAGTTCTTAAATTAGGTACAAATATGCAATAGTAAAATATTATTTGTTCTTTTATGTATTTGATTAGTCTATACTTATAATAAAACTGTAACAGATCCAATTCTGTACATGGCAGATATTTAAAAAAAAAAAAGTTAAGTTGTATCTGTAGATGACACTGATGCCAAATCTGTATTTTTTTAATTTTTGTCTCTCTGTCTTTCTGTCTGTCTGTCTGTATCCCGGCCACGCATCACTCCATAACTACTGAATGGAATTCAATGAAACTTAACACGATTTGAGGTTATACTACGAAGAAGGTTATTGTATACTTTTTATCCCGAAATTCAGCAAGGTTCTCTCGGGAAAGGGGATGAAAGTCAAAATGTACACTTAGTTGTAATTTATTAACGCGTAGTCCGATTTCAATTACTCTTTTTAAGTTAGAATAGTGATGAGTGAGCTTGGAACCCCACGGGCAGCCTGGCACCCCACGGGCAGCCCAGCACCCCATGGGCTACTGAATGGAATTCAATGAAACTTAACACGATTTGAGTTCATACTACGAAGAAAGTTATTGTATACTGTTTATCCCGAAATTCAGCACGGTTTCCTTGGGAAAGGGGATGAAAGTCAAAATGTTACTCAGTTGTAATTTATTAACGCGTATTCTGATTTCAATTATTCTTTTTTGTTAGAATAGTGACGAGTGAGCTTGGAACCCCACGGGCAGCCCGGCACCCCACGGGCATTCCGGTACCCCATGGGCATCCCGGTACCCTACGGGCAGCCTGGCACTCACGGGCAGCCCAGCACCCCATGGGCAGGTCGGCACCCCACGGGCAGCTCGGCATCCTTATTTAGATATGCCAGTATGCTAAGATAAAACTCTTAAATCTGGAACATTCGCCACAATCAGTTTTTTTTAACTATCTATCTTTTGCCGGATACATTTTGGAGAGATTTTCGTTCTAACGCCAAACAAGGAGAACCTCGGCAAAAATATGCCGTTTTATAATCGAAATTTCAAAGAAACGCACAAAGTAGTTTGCTTCAACATTTATTTAGCGAACCGCGAAGGAACTCTCTGAGTTACTTAACTACTGTCTTCTGGAAAATACAACACGGGTGTTTTCAAACCCAAAGTAAAAAGCTCCTCTCTGATTTATAAAATAGATAGGAAAGACAGTGAACTGACGCATGTAAATAATGTATTATCTAAGATTTGTAAATGGTTCGCCGCTAATAATCTTCTTTGTAAATTGTTCGCCGCTAATGATCTTCTCCTAAATTCAAAATAGACGAAATGTTTAAAATTTTCTTTACCAAATGTTCCTTATGTTGAAACAAACATAAAGCTTGGCCCAGATAAACTCCCTATTGACAAAACGACAGTCTTCCTGAGAATCAAAATGGATTCCACTTTACAATGGGATCCACATATACACGATCTCTCCGGAAGACTTAGTTCTGCTGCATATGCAGTTCTTAGGATAAGACAGGTAACAGACGTAGCTACTGCTCGCCTAGTTTATTTCGCGTACTTCCACAGTATTATGTCGTATGGTGTATTGCTGTGGGGAACTGCTGCTGAGATAGAGACAATCTTTATCATACAAAAGCGTCTAATTCGAGCCATATATAAAATGGATCCTAGGGAATCTCTGAGGAATCTTTTTAAAGAAATTGATATTTTAACTTTACCATGTCAACTCGATGGGTTTGGAAGACTTTGTTTGTCTAATAGACACCAGTTTAGGTTGTTTTTAATTTATTCATGTATCTAGTGTCACTTGCGCTATCAAGACAAATCTAAAGATATCATAAACTAAAATTGTTTAAGCCGTTTAGAAGTTATGCTGGAATAAACTCACAAACATACGAACCCTGATAACATAACACTCCATTTTTGGGCAGTCCTGTAACAAAACAAAACCTGAGTTATACAATGCAAGTCACATGCAAACAATTTGCAAAACCCGAATTCGTAAAAACAAATCGAGGTAAATATGTGCTATCTCGATTTTTTTTTCATTTTTGTTTGTAACTTCACAGATCTTTTATTTTTATATCTTGAATATGGCATGGTAAGAAAACTCTTATCTAATGAGGTCTGAGTTTCCACTCTCAAGTATACTGTAGCTTTTTCCCCTGCAGGTAGCATGGGCATGGTGTATCGACAGAATTTAAGAATTTGTCTGCTGATAAATAAATGTTTTTTTTTGTGTTTTCATTACTCATAACATGTTTTATAAAGTTGGCATTCGAGCATATATAGCTTTAAATAATTATAATTCACAATTCATTTGGACAATACAGAAGTTGTCAGTTCTTTAGAAGATGACTTAGCGCGACTGCGTCCGCTTATAATTTTATGTAAACTTTATTCAATTATCAGTCTGCAATAAACCTCCGGTCCGTTAGTATGTCTTTCATCATCATATCATATCATAATTTTATGTAAGGGCATCAGCCCGTACACGTAAGAATATTTTTGAAGAAAAAATATTTAATACCCCTGACCTATCAGTTTGACAATGACATATATTGACATTTCTTCGTTTTCATTTTTAATCTCGAATTAAAAACCAGAGTATAGTTAAATTTATACTTCTTTCTTTCGTTCAAAATGTTTTATATTTCAGTATGTTCGTCATTTGCGTTTCGGATAAAATACGCTCTGATTGAAATGCATACTAGACAAATCGCGTATTGGACGAAATACGATTAGAGTTAGAGTATGGACTGTGGTGGTACAGCCTATGCGTGATCGTCTAAGTTCAGATTTATATTATACTGAGAAGGTGATTATTTGATTCAAAGATACATTATTGTAGGAGAGTTTAATTACATGTGATTGTGAATATCACTCATGTCTTACACAAAGTTTATGTCTGTACATTAAGACTAAATGACCATAAAATAATCACTACTATATTCCTCCTTTTTTTATTGAAACTACTTTGCTTTTTTGAAGGATGGCCATAAGTATTATATTTATGTTTATTAAATTGATCTTATAACATAATCATGTTAATGTGTGCATTTGAATAGTATAGACAAGGTTTGTCTATATTTAGACCATTCCTTATTTTATAAACCCTGCCACTTGGCAGGGTTTATATAAGAGTGCAATATTTTATGTGGGCGGACAAAGCCCTCTCCCCAATAGCTGCTAGTCCAACTAACGTCAAGGGGAATTCCTACTGGCGTGGCTCAACGCTTTGTTCTAAGCAAATTATAGGGCTTGAAACGAGCTTTGAATTAATCTATCGGCTAAGTAGCCCAAATTAGATAGAGATTAGCGCTATTTCTTTTTTTTAGCCCTTTATAAACCATGGATTTAATTATATCTCAATTATCACGTGATTCAACACAAAATTTGTGTTTGCCTGGCCAGGCTTATAGAAATGTATAGGTCGTTTCGTTTCAGTGGACGTGTGTGTGTGACGTACTGGGCTACCACAGCTAGGCACAGCCATGTACAGACTTATTAAATTTAGGTCCCACAATCACTGTATAGACCTCCAACATAAGACAATATAAGTTTACTCTCCTACAACATTACTAATTCCGAATATTCTCAATCTAGTATTGAATGCTCATTTCGACTTTATGGGTTTCTTGAATCTAATCGTCTGAAATACTTAGTGTTTACTTAATATACTTTCCTTGTCCTGAAGTTCAACATTGCATCGTGAATATGTCAGCTGCTCAATCTTCCGCAGATCATTGGGCTAAATGTATATAATTATATGACCTACTAACTTTATATCTACAATGGGTTCAATATTTCAGTCCTAACAAGACATATTCCCATAAAGGCTAGTTACTAAAGAAAATCAACAATACTGTCTAGTTGATGGTTTATTAAGTATGTAATCGTTCCATTCATGAAATGTTAGAGAACTATTGATTTAAAATTAATTTAAAGAATACTTTATTACTCAAGGGAATCCTACTATACTAATAACTACAATCTCAAAACTTTAATTGAACTTCGTAGCTACTGATAGTTCAACTAAACTATTGTAAATTAGTTATCAAAATGAATTATAAATTAATCTCAAGATCTTAACAGGTATGATTTTATATATTATATGATTTAAAAGGAAGAACGTTTCCAATATAAGGTTCATATAATCCTTTTACTTTACTTTAAATCTTTCTAAAGATATTCTAGAATACAGTACTAAGAAATAATGTATATATTCAGTTATTCTATTTAAATAGGGATGGTTCTTATAATAAAATTAAAGAATTTTAATAATAGATCATTAGTAGTTTATTGTTATGACCCATGAATGTCTTGTTGTATATTTGCGAAACTCTTCAATGAATTAAACCGTGACATATATATATGTATCACATATATATATATGTTCACGATTCGTCGTCCATTTCCTAGACTTATGCAAGGCAAAAAATAGAACTGACGAAGCTAAAAAATCCTTACGTCTTCTTATTTCTGAACAAAATAAACATGAAACATGCACTTTATTATTTACAAAGGTAATATACCTATCTATTCATTTACATTAATAAGAAGGACTTTCTCGGCATAGATATTACGGAATTTATTAATCATATAATATGCAAATAAATTTTAATTGTACCTTAAATAGTTATTATATTATTAAAACTCTATACCAAATACCGTGGTAGTGATATTAATTTTATCGTTCAAATGATTCTATATAAGTATGTCGAGAAACTCTTCATGAACTATACACATTAAAATTAATGATAATTAATTTTAACTTTACCAAATTATTTCGAAGATTTCTTCTTTAAATACACTGATTCTAAATTGAACATGTATTCTAAAATAATTCAATCAATCACTGATTCTAATTACAAAATTAAAAGGACTCACAGGAGTGTTCCTACGTCTGTATTCGTCTGGTGTTCCAAATTGAATGTCTCTCCTATTTTTCAGCTTCACATCCAGGAGTCCAAAACAACACCTCTTTCGTCTCATTGGCCACTCTAAAATCAGAAATAAAACCACACATAATCCGTTCTCCTGATAGGACAAAAGGATAAGTTTCATGCACTAGTACGACATCTGGGGTGATGTTTTTGCAACAAGAAACCGTATTATATTTCCACGGTCTATTATCCAATACAACGCATAAAAACTTTACAAGTGGATTCGTTGTGTCATGTTTTTAATTTTTTGTGCCCAACTATTATCGCTCGAGGACCGTAATAAAGTTAACCTTATTTTTTGTACCGAACCCAAAAGGCGACAGCTATAGTTTATTAGGGTCTGCAGTTATTTTTTTCTATGTGACATTATTAAAATATGAAATTTAGAAACAAATCTCAATGCAACTTTAGGTAAATGTAACATATGACAAAGGTCTCTATAATACCTGTATGTGAAATACCTTCACAGGACGAATTGTGTATTGGGCGAATGTGTAACAATCATATGCCTGTAGCCACACATCAGGCAAATACTGCTTATGCTATATAATGTTGTATGATAATTACGCTTTGATCTGAAAGTGCATTGAGCTTGAGTTCGAAACCGTATGCATGGACTCTAAATAGAATTCATCGTCTAGACCACTTTAAAAAATGTCTAGATTTTTTCTTGTGTTGTTATTTACATAATTCAATAACAAAATATGATAAGATTGTGTTGGAATAAATGTAACATCAATTTGCAAAAGTTGCGAAACCAGTCGAATATTTAGTATACCTGTATTACTTATGAATGGTGGTATGCAACAAAATAAAATTGAAAATCAGTTAAATAATTAAAAGTTTAAATATTATTGTAAATTAAAAAATCGTAATAGGACAGGATATTTTAGATTTTTGAGGTCTATTACTACCATCCGGTTATTTCCTAGGAAGAGTTATGTTAATCGGGATGTTAAATCTATAACAGTTGAACCGATTTAAATTAAAGGATGAAGTTCATTTGAGATTGCCTCTCCCATTGCTATAATTTGTATGTAGAATATACATGATTTGATAAAGAACAATTATGCTTCCTAAATTTTTTTTTTTTATATTGCAGTATTTGTCTGGTTGTCCTAAAGTCCACATTTTGTCTGTCCTCATTTGGTGTTGCATACATCCCAGTTGAGTCAGAAGAAACACAAAATATTTTCAATATTAAATGACTAATTAGTTAGCTGCTGAGCATCGGCTGTGAATATATTCACAAGATTACAATATTTTTTATTGTAATGAATTTGGGGTCCGATATGTAAGGGTTTATGTACTTCTATATATATAAGACCTTCCATGTCACTTTACAAAATAATTAGGATTTACGTTTATTCGATCCCCGAGACGCCTGCCAAGCGTGGGAATTATGGCAAACCTTAATGAGGGAAGCTGTGTTCAGCAGTGGACAATACGACTGAAACAGTACCTTTATTCACGCAGTCACGAGCACCCGCTACTGTTGATGAAATAACTGCTATAGCACATGAAGCTATTCTTACTAAATTCTCCTTTTACGATGTGTATCAACATAAAATACAAATCAAATGTATCCTAATTGTAATAATATTGTTAATAAAGGCAAGTATCAAAACCGAATCAGACTTTAATTTTCTGTCATTTAATTATAAAATCTAACTGATCCTAAAAACTGTTCACTATACATTTAACCTTGTGTCGTTGATGAAAAGCAGAAACTAAAGTAGTTCTTTTCATCCTGAAAGCTAGCCTATGTCTACAATATTTGATAGAATACTGCTGACAATGAGGTCAAAGTTGTTAAACAAGCATAACCCAGCATAGAATCTACGAGTAGCTGTTAAAAATGAGTTACTAGCTGTCAAGAACAGCTGCCGGAACATCCGTTAAGCGTTTGGCGACAGATGTTCTACTTACAGGTTCTAACTAGCCTGGCAGTAATTTGCAAAAAGACCTACTACCATGCTATAACAACTGTACTAAGAAAACAACAAATATCAATGATGGTTTAACGAACTCTCCAAGTCACGGAATCACTAAATAATAAATGCTACTAGCGGTCGGTCATCCAAAAATATTTACTAAGTTTACTTTTTTACCGACTGTATGCCTTTATTAACAAAATACTACCAACTATATACAACACTACAGCTACTACAATAAAAGCATTTAGATACCTATAAGCCAATAACAGACTCATAGGCAGTCCAAATGCTCTAGCCCACTACCAGTTGGCAGCGTGCCCAGCATGCTGGCAGCATTGCCCCGTTGAATTGCAATGCTTATTCTTTGAGCCAAATAGGTGCCAGCATTTTGATCACGCGTCGCAACGCCACGCGCTCTGATAAGTTTTGAAATTCCAAAAATGTATAGCAATGCAAATTAATGAACCTAATACCACTGAGCAAGTGACACTACGAGCGTTTCAAGTATATGTAGTATTTGTGAAGTATTTCATTAATAGCATTTTTTCGCAATTACAAAAACAATATCGATAATACCATACGTATTTATAAGAAAAACAACAAAATTAACGTATTTCGCATAACACCATCCAAATCTTGCTATATATATACCCCAATTTAATGCTGGTCATGGCATATGGTCAGTTACATCTTTACATATTTAATACGTATGTATTACTTGTTGGATTGGTTAGATTGACAAATACAACTTGTGTACTCGTATTAGGCATTTAAACTAGGTAGTGTCGAGATTGATTATACAAAAGGATCCAAGGAAACGTGTATTTGGTTCAAGAATTAAATGGTATGTTCTTATTCCGTTGAATTACTATTCAATTGTTCTAAAAATAAAGATTTTATAAATTTTAAAAATACTTCTTCAAACTAGATTATTTTAATAAATTAAATAAAATTAGTTCTTATATGTAATTTTTTAAGGAAAATAACTTAACTATCAATAATACTGTCAATATTTATAATTTTACTCACTGAAGTGACGTCAAACACAACTTCAATATTACTTTTGTTATGATATCGAAGTGTTACCAAAGAGGCATTTTTTGCGGTATTAAAAATACGAGTATATATACGTATAAAAATACTCTACTCCCCAATGAGTAGGCAGAGGCGTTTAAGCTGCACTGGTTCTCCAAACACGCTTAGTTCCCATTTTATAGGGGGTGATCTTCACGAATTTATCTTATGAGATAATTAACTGTTTGACCCAGAGATCAAACCCAGGATCTCCAAATTTTAAAACTAATCTTTCAACATTTGTCAGCGACGCGGTTTTGACATAGTTACTTTAAAAATTATCAGGCTAATAAGTGCTTCGTGATCTCACTCAAATAATTTCTTGACGAAATATTTTTAATTGTTTTTTAAACGATGCTCTATCTAAATCGGGTTCGTTTAGTAAAAGTTGTAAAGTTTTGCTATTTATAAAATTCGTAAAAAATGAAGAAGGGAAAAATATCAGAAGGTGTAAAGCAGCACAATCTGAAGAACTATTTGCATTATGATAATATATCCTACGATCCCCAAGACGCTAGTGTGGAATGCATTAGTTAAACGGGATCAATTTACTCCAAAAAATTTACCCAAAGACAGGACAAGACCTTATCTCTAACAAACAGTTAATTTTTTTGAAATTAAATTCTCGTGAGTTCCACAAGTATTTAAATATATTAAATTAACCGGCAAAAACCCTCTGGAATCGAATACGTTGACCCGAGATTCGAGCATATCAGATGCACACCATCAAGGTGAGCGCGCAGCGGCGTCTGCGAGCTCCCGGCGGGCACTGCCCGTCAACGTATTCGATACCCAACGTGAGTATTTTCTCCGGTTAACTTATTACATTTCAACAGTTAATTGTTGCAGTTATTGCTGATATAGAGTAATAGACACCATCGACACTGTACTACGTCACAGAAAATAACAAACAGAGGAAAAATATAAATTGATTTCAAACCCTGAATAATATACAATCTAGTAACAGCCGGGACCATATTATAATATTGAAATCAATATTAGCATGGTTACAATCTTAAACTATTTTACTTTCCACATTTTTGAGTGTCACTGTATGATTTTTGAGTTGTATCAGTGTACAGAGATACGTCATTGTCTTCGCTGTCCATAAGGACGGTGAAATCAACAAATTAGCTTGATTGCTCACTTATTCTTAAAAAATAATTATTCACATTACTATTAAGCTATTGAAGGTATTTTCAACAATTACAGGTATTTTAAACTACTAATCTACCAAGTCTCTCGGTAGCTAGAGCAAAAAAAAGGTTTGACCACGAAAAAACGACAGGTTGCTTTTGTTAAAGAAGGCTCATCTACAAAATCGAATTGCAAGCCTTACTCCATCTTAGGCGTAGCTCCCGATTGGACTCTTTTGATGGACACGTATGAAAAACATTACAAAATTATTGATTGAGGATGTTGGTGTTTCGTCAACCAGATCATATTTATTTTTATACTCAAAAAATCTAAAACACATAGTACTTATAGAACTTACTGTGCCGTGGGAAACAAACATACCTAAAGACCACACAAAAAAAACTAACAAATATTATGACTTAACAAATGAATTAACAAAAACGGTTTTGTGGTTAATTTATATGCTGTAGAAGTGGGAGCAAGGAGTATACCAGCGAAATCTCTATACAACCTACTAAAAGACCTTGGACTGTCAAGAACAACCGTAACTTTCATCATAGAACGTCTATCTAAGGTGGCATTAGTAGGATCTTACCAAATTTGGTTGGGCAGGGGAGGAGGCTCGAGTGGTGAAAGGGACCATTGATGCATCATAAAGGGGCTCCTTAATCTTACTCACTGGGCACCTTGACTTGAGCCTCTTCCTCTGCAACGCTATAGACCCGGCACCCGCACGGTGAATCCATAGAATGCTAAGTAAATTCGTCTTGTCTCTTGCCTAAAGGGAGCGAAGTAGACTTCGCTCCCTTTATGGACTATGTATAGCCCATGTGCATTGACATGCACTACGGACGTTGACGGATCTGACTCCACTCTTAGTGAAAATAAAATCTTTCCTTGTAATTGTGTATGACTTACTTTTTTATTTTATTCCATAGATATACCGTTGAATGGATAGTAGTAAATCGAAAGTAAATCATCACATTTTGACCAAGAAAATATGAATATCTCAAGATTTCGACGAAACGTCGTGTTAGCAACTGTCAATAAAACTATATTTAAGTAAGTGTAAGCTTGTTTAAACTGTAGCCATTCCAACAGGTCACCAGAGAACGAAGGTAGGTCTCTCGGCGTGCATAAGCGGCTCAGCATTTTGGCGTCTGAATCTTTCGTAGCAGCAGAAGCAGTCGCAGCGATCAGGTCTTTTATAGCGCTCACCAGCAAACTGACGCTGGCCTCATGGCCGACGTCATCACCATCAGTTACTGGTAGCCGTGGAGGACACGCCTGTTCTATGTAGTTACCATGTCGTGAGTGAGGCTGTCCTTTCATGTCCTGCTGACTGATCAATCCACTTCTCCACTTCGCTGTGTGATTTAACTTCACTTCCTCCTGATCGTGAACTGTATTTTTCGTCCAACTCCGCTATATCCGCAGCTAGCTTTTTATCTTTAAGCTCCATTTGTATACGCGCTTTTGCCTGTGCCGCTTCCAACTCCAATTTCTTTTTTCGCGCCAGTTTTGAGGAAGAGGCTGATGATGAAAATTTTGACTTCGGAGCTGTGTTTACTTCTTCATTGGCTTTTTGGAACGCTGATGTTGAAGGTTGAGCCAGAACGTTATCCGATTTAACTGACTTTGCACTGCAGTAATCTGCGGCGCTACTCACATTTTGAAAAAATGTTCTTTCCATATGATGTTTTGTGGATATTGGCAGTTCAGCATCACTTTTACACTTCTCCATTGGCTTAGAAGCTTCCACTGTATGTTCTTGTTCCTGATCCAACCCTAAGAGCTTTTTCTCTTCTTTTTGTTTTTTGGCGCTGCGCGAGTTCACCATTGTTCACGGCGGAGTTGTAAACATTGGTAACTGATGATAAATTCGGCTCGAAGACCACTTTGTAATAGATAGGGAGAAAATAACGGAAAGCGATTCAAGAACAAAATAGGTTTTGCGAGAGAGCGACGTGAGGTCGGCGCGTATGTATGTGGCGGACTTGCTGACACCGCGGCGGTGCTCGAGTACCCCTCCCAAACTTCAGGTGCCCCTCTGATACCCTACACTGGTAGTGCTTCGCCCAGGTAGCCAACCTCGCAAACCTTTGTATTTATTAAAGAAAATTACATTAGCATACGACACATATTTTAAACATAAAAAAAGGTAATAATATTATATCTATAGCTCTTGCGTCGCTAACAGGTACTACGTTTGAAAATAGCAAGTTAAAAGGTCCGCGTGCTATCCGTGAATTGAAAATGATTACGTACCGGTAATGCAATGAGTTTATTTATTTTATAATATGACTTAAGTTACTTATTTCATCCCGATTTCCCCTTTCCAGTAACTTATATTTCATAAAATTTTCTTAATACTGATTTTAGATCTACATGTATTTTTCTATTTTTGCAGGCCGGTGACTATAGCAGCAACACTTGATAGACTTGAAGTCTGTGAAAAAGAACAACTAAAGTCATGGCAAGAAATCCCTGGACCCAGCACACTGCCTGTCATTGGAGCAATGCATCACTACCTTCCAGGAGGTAAAATAACTACAAAAATAATCTCAATGATGTTATAGTAGGTACAATATGATATAAGTGCGGTACGTTGAAAATTACAGCCGAGGCAATATTGTTAGCCCGAGCCGTAGGAGAGGGCTACAAGAAAGCAGAGGCTGTAATTATCAAAGGGCACGTATGTCATACGACGTTTTTCAACACACTTGCGAGGAACCAACACGAAAATTTCGATACGAAAATATTTACTTTGTCTTTTTATAGCAATAATAGTCTGAGTAAGAAGGTTTATAATTATATCCTCTTAAGTTCTATTTCAGTAGGTAAACACGTGCGGTAAAGTAGAAAAAAAGCACGAGTGCGTTATGACTACATTATGACACAAAAATCAGTGCATTTAAAGGCCCGTTACGAGCTAGTGTGTTGAAAATAGTACATTGTACATCGAGGGGAGAAAACGATCTATTTCTGTTCGAGAGAAGGCTACTCGAGAACAGAAATAGAACTTTCTCCCGAGTGATACATAGTGCTTTATACTACACCTACGAGGAAAATAAAATCATTATACGTTTTCTCGTACTTACCTCGAGACTTCTCAGGCAGTAAGTTCTTTATGACTTCTTGAGCTGCATTTCTTATTTCTGGTGGCGTCATCATTATAAAATCGTCACTTTCACTATCAGATTACATATTGAAAAATTATTTAGAATAATTAAAAGCGTACTGTTAAAATATCAATTTAATAAAAAACTAAATTTAAGCAAACAAATTGCCGCGCTTTTTTTCTCGTAGTGCAAAAACGGTTGCCAACCTCCTTTCATTAAAAATCGAGTACAAACAAAAATCACACCTCTTTTTTCTTAATTATTTGAAATAAAACCTTTTTGAGATTGTTTTTTTTTACGTAAGCAGCTAAAAACAAAAGAACGCTACCAGGGCAGGTATGGATTTTCATACAACATTCCTTCACTGCTACGGAGTGAAGGAATGAAAATCCATATAACTTTCCCCGCCGTACATTTATAAGGGAAAAATTACGAACTTTATAACATGTTTTTGAACGAGTAATGAGACCTTTTCTGAGTGGTTGTGGTATAAAATCTTTTCTATTACTTTCCATCCGCTATCCAAATCTTTTTGTTAGTATGACCTTTAAAAGGCACATTGGAAACCGTTCTAGATGGCCAGATGAAATATTTATTTAATATATTCCAATATGGAGGATTTTTTTAGAAAAAAATAATAAATAATTAAGGGGCCTCGCTATAATACACTTGGCCCATTTGATTTGTGTAAATGTAATCAAATACTAAACAATTTGATTTATTTATTGCCAATAATATATCAAATTTTATTTCCCATAACCTCAATGGGTAATGATGATGCGATCGAAGGTGGTAAACTTAAGAACTGGCTCACAATAAGAGGTGCAGCTGGAACTAACCAATTGGTAGCTTGGCGACAGATTTTTTACTATTGATAGTAAAGTTATCGTATAACTAACCATATTACTATAATAAAATATACATGTAAAAAAACACAAAAATATTAAAAATGTTGCGCGTGGTGAGTTATGTAAATGAGCTCAAAATGTAAATAAAAAGCACTAAAAAAGGAATTATGTCGTCAAGCTACCAACTGGTTAGTTCCAGCTGCCTGTCATTGTGAGCCAGTTCTCATGTTAACCACCTTCGACCGCATCATCAAACCTTCAGGTGAGATTGTGGTCAATGTTTACTCTTCAGGAATATAAAATAATCATTTTAAATTACTATTATTTTCAGGTTATTGGAAATTAAGAAATCAAATTGTTAAGTATCTGCTGGCATTTACACAATTCACATTGGCTAAGTGTACTATAGCAAGACCCCTTTTTATTATTATTTGCTAAAAAATTCTCCATAATAGAACATATTTTAAAGCGCTCGTAGCGAAGTTTACTTAGCTGTTCTCAACTGATCAGCAAAGTTAAGCAACGTCGCGCGCGGTCATGAGTTGGATGGGTGACCGCTAGTGACATTACTACTGAGCGTTTCCGTGCTTCGGAGGGCACGTTAAGCCGTCGGTCCCGGTTGTTGTCTTAGGATGGCAGTCGTTATAGCATGGTGGTAGGCCATTTTGCGAATGCCCGCCTGGCTAGCTCCACCCTCAAGTAGAAAATCTGTCGCCAAGCACCTAACGGTGTGCTCCTGCAGCTGTCCTTGAGAGCCAGTACTTCTAGGTTAGCCTGAACAACATCTTCGACCACATCGTCACTTACCATCAGGTGAGATAGTGGTCAAAGGCTAACCTAACAGGCATAAAAAAAAAAAAAAAAAAACAAACAATTACCGGAAGGTGGGCAGCAGCGCCTTCTGAGGAACTGATATCTTAAACTGCGATCACCGAGACGCCTGCCAAAGTTTGGGGTTATGGCTTAATGTGGGAGGGAGTGTTCACCATTGGACAATCCGCCTGGAACAGTACCTATTTCACCCTCAGTTTAATGGAGATTTCGCCATGTCAAATCAATAATTCAATTAATTGCGACTACAATTTTTCCCTAATAATTAAAGTCAAGCAAGCATATTTTTTTTAATTAGAATTGATATTTAAAACTTAGTCAGTACCATGTTGATTCAATCACTGATATTATTACAGTCCGTTTCATAAAAAAAATGTTTTTTCACTCTTTTTAGTGATACATACTTACAAAATCGTAGTCACTCGCCTAAATGTATGTTCATCTCGACAAGAGTTGCAATTGCGAGTACCAATTACATTATCCAGATACGCAATACATATTTCAGTCAATTGACTGTAACTGTTATATTACATAACTGATTTAAATAAAATTTAAATAAAGACCAACTTAAAAGTATACGTGTGGTTAGCGAAACTATTTAATAAAAATGTTCTGGTTGTAGTTTATGTTCTTAGAGAATATATATTTTAAAAACCCTCTTTGAGTAAGATAGTGGAAGATGATGAGAAATTTTATTATTTTTATTTTTTGCAATAACGTATGCTGCTTGGTCGAAGATGTAATTGTTCAGGCTAATCTAGAGTTACTGGCTCTCAAAGACAGCTGCCGGAACACACGGTTAGGTGCTTGGTGACAGATTTTCTACTTGGGGGTGGTAGCTAGCCAGGCGGGCATTCGCAAACTGCCCTACTACCATGTTATAACGATTGCCATCCTAAGACAACAACCCGGACCGACGGCTTAACGTGTCCTCCGAAGCACGGAAGAGCTCAGTAGTAATGACACTAGCGGTCACCCATCCAACTCCTGACCGCGGTGGACATTGCTTTACTTTGCTGATCGGTTAAAAACAGCTTAGCAAACATCGCTACGAGCGCATCAAAAGCTGGTAGTTAGCCAGGTGGGTATTTGCATATGCCCTAATACCGTGCTGTAACGACTGCCATCCTAAGACAATAAAAGCACTTGTAAAGCGCAGTACTAAAACAACGGTCATTCATCCAATTCATGACCGCGGCGGACGTTGCTTAACTACTAAAGTGCCCCGTAAAAGATTATACACGTTAAACAAGAGCGTGAATAATCAAACAAGACTTCAAAAAGTTTTGACAAACATATCCGTAGTTTTGGTTATATCCTAGATGTGACGTGACGTATTAGGTCCTGAGCCAAACACAATAATGAGTAATAATAAATAATCCATCTTTGACTTTAGCACTGTGCATTAAAACTTGAAGACGATGGTGATAATGAATAAAATTGTGAGAAATAACCGCGAACACTTTCCTTAAAATGTATATACTCATACCTGTAATATGTGTGCCTATATCTAGAATGCCGAAACGATGGATGACTAAAGATCTCGGTTGACAAACACCGCAGCACAACTTCAAACATGTTTGATATACACGTAGAATTGCATCAAACATGTTTGATAGTATGGAGCACTTAAGCAAACTAAGCTACAGGCGCTTCAAAGTATAATGACAAACACTTATTGATGTCATCAGTGCTGTTCGTAATGATATATACATAGTAATGAGTATTAATAAATAAACATTATTATTACAGGATAAAAATAAACTTATTTCCTTAAATTATTAACAGGTATATTCTACAATTACAAGGGAATAAAACTGACTGAAAAGCTTTACAACACTTACGGACCGATCATCCGTTTAGAAGGAATAATCGGTCGAGATCCGCAAGTACTACTCTACGATGCAGAGAGCTGTGCTCAGGTACTTACAATATATGGAAGGGTATTCACAGCGATTTCCATTTGAACGTCGATTCTACATATTTCAAACTTGGTAAAACTTTGCATGCATATTATAATATATGGTTTTGGTTTGCCCTATTTCCCTTCTATTTTCACATATTAAAATGTAATCAATGAAACGAAAAACTGGCAAACCAGAAGCATAAATATCAGGCTCAAAGACATGCGCGCATTATTATTAAACATATTACGGAAATACGTTTGTATGGATGGTGCTATGAAAACACTTCCCTTTACAGAGTTAGTCTAATTTAATTATTTTTTTATGTTATTGTGATGGAACAAGCTCGAGACCTACCTGATGCTAAGCGGACTTACCCCTGCCTATAACAGATGCATTTCATCACAAGTCACGAATTGCACTGCGCCCGTCACTTTGAGACATATTTGTAAAGTCTCATTGTGCCTGTAATTTCACTGGCTCTCAAGGACTGCTGCCGGTACACCGGACAAATATTGCCAGTAGGCCAGCTTTTGATTACTATTTTATCTGAGGGTATGTGCTGATGTGGTTGATGGTATTATACAGTTTTAACTAAACATGGGAACTGCATCTCCAGGAAAGCTGCTGGAACACACCGTTAAATGATTAGTGACAGTTTTCTACTTGAGGGTGGTAGCTAGGCGAGTATTGGCAAAAGCCATCACATATTTTTTTTTGGGATGGGACATTGTCTTTCCTATACCCTTCTATAACAGGGATGGCGGAAGGGGGTATGGAGGAAGATAGAGATGAGAGCGCCTAGGTGCGGTAAGGTAGGGTGAAATTAGCATTTACCACCTTGCCCCTGTGGTAGAACCATTCCTGAGAGGTCCTCCGCGTATGTAGAGGGGTGACCTTGCTAACCTTGACAGTTCTCCCATCGGACGTGTGGCGCCATGCAATCCGGTGGAGAATCCTACGGATCTCCACCTGCATTCCCACTGCGGAAGGGGGCGGGTAAATCATCTAAGGCTATCCATTATCGGCACGGACACATCTCTGAAAGACAGATATATACATACGTTGACTACTATTCACTTTTTTAATGTTTCATAAACTAATTTAAATATTAGAGCAGAACTGAGGTTTAATTATTGCTTTAATAGCTCCTCCGAAGTGAAAATTGGTTTCCTGTACGCCCAGGACTTGAATCATTAGAATACTATAGACGATACGTCAGGAAAGATGCTAAAAAAGGAAGACCAACTGGAGTTATCACAGAGTAAGTAGTTTAATATGAACGCTTATGAAGAGTACAGTTAGTTTAGCTTGACTAATAGCATATCTACATTATTTTGTCAAACTATTTATGGAAAGCTACAGTGGGAGAGCTGATAATAACAATAAGAAATAAGGACTTCTTAAGAAGAGTCAGAAGACGTTCTCAGTGAAAATCGATATATTGTCTTAAAGGTTTCACCAGAGTTTTGAGCAGTAAGGTGTTTACGCTGCATGTAATGTCTTGACGTGCCGAAGTTTGATACGAGTGCATCGCTTTCTTCTTAATAAGCGTTACACGACTGTTATAAATTAACGACATACAAGTAGCTCACTTTCATATTAACGTTTTCTATTTATTTATTTTTTTAATATCATTTGAATCAATATATCGCCTACTAACTTAGTACTGTATCAGCTGGATTATCCACCGCTGAACACAGCCTCCCCCTGATTTAATAAAATTCAATAATTTTAACCAAATTTTTATGTTGAGCAAAATCGAACCCACACCCTCCTAAATTGTATACCAGAAAGATGAATCTGAGATGTGTACTCTAAAATTTACTCCGAATGTTTATATAAATAGTATATATAAACTTGATCTTGTCCTATGATGAACTTGAACGATTTGTGTCTATCGAGTTGTTTTATTATTGTTTCTAGTACCACCTGAAGAGAGAACTAATTTATTTTCATAAAGCTCAAAAGTACCTTTATTTCATATAAGTGTAACTCAGTCAATTGTAATTATCATAATTTCAGTAAAGGTGATGAATGGAAAGAGCTACGCTCTGCAATAAACCCTGTGATGTTAAAGCCACAAATCGTCAAACTTTATACCCCAGCATTAGATGTGATTGGCAAGGAAATGTTTGCAAGGTAAGAAACTAATTTCAATGATGAAAATCAGATATGTTATTAAAAGTTATAAGATGGCTTATTACATAAGCTATTTCCATATAGGATAATATTGCTAACGTGCTCATTACAAGGTAATATACTATGTTCAAAACATAAATATATTCTGTTTACTGGTCGTTCTAACCAGTTGTCGCCCACGTTGTCGTTATTATTCGTAGTTAGGTTAATTTGCACATGAATTAATCAGGTATTTTTTTGAACATAAAATATAATTAGATTTTCCGGTATTATATACCTGCATCATAACATATTTGTAAACATTTTTAGAAAATGTACTTCTGTATGCATTTTTAAGTATGTTCTTGCATTACAAATATGGAATGATTTAAAAAACAACTGACATTATTTGCCAAATTGGTATTTTTTACAGTTTGTATTTCGAGTCACTTGTTCAGTTGTTTTAATTGGATTCCGACCGAACAAGCACTAGGCCTACCTAATGTTCAGCAGTATCATCTGCCCATAACATATTATTTAAATGTACTTTTCATTACAAGTTACGAACTCCACTGCGCCCGTCACCCTGAAACATAAAGTTGTTGTCTTGTGTGCCCTTAATTTCATAATTACTTACTAAATCTCAAGGGCTGCTATCAGAATACAACATAAGTTACTCGGCAACAGATTTTCTACTAAAGCTAGCTAGCCAGGCGAGCATCAACTAAATGCCCTCCCACCATGCGGTGAAGCTCAAGCTGGCGGGCGGTGGGGATTGACTTGCGGGACGGCAGTCCATAGCTGTTATCAATGCTTCATGTTACAAAGTTACTCAGTATTTACAATGTATATTCATAGAAATAAATCTATTCGATCAGTGTACTGTAGCTAATTAGAGCGTGCTGCACCAACTGCGTGCTGCTGCAACCTGACCATGATTGATTGAAAAATCTCTCCTTATGCATTTATTTGCTGCTAACGTAAGCACGTAAGGTATTGAGCAAAAGATACAAAGACACATCTCTGAAAGACAGAACCCACAAAGATGTTAAATTCAAAGTAAAATACAAGATCAAGCTGCTACGGCCACTAATTGAACTAAATTTCGATAAAAATTAAAAAGAAAAATTAGTCACAATAGCTGCCCCATACAGCAATGCTTACCTGTACAGTTAGAGTGTTTATCCAGATTAACCATTTACGGTCTGTTTTTTTTTCTTTTATGTAAGCGAATCATTGATCATAATATCACGTGATAGTAAGTGATGAAGTATTCGCAAATGTGTAATGTGGACGTGTGTTACCGAGAACAGAAACTGTCTCTCAAGAACAGCTGCTGGAACACACCGTTACTTAATAATAACAAATATTTATAGAAAACATTAAATTAATATTTTAATAAAAACACTTAAAACATATGTGTAGTGACAATTCCGCTTAATTTTCCTGCTAAGCCAACGTGACGTCACAAACGCCACGCAGCCAAACTGGAAGAAATTTCGACGTGCTACGCTTCTACACGAAGCATCCTTAAGAGGTCTTGACCCTACGAGCGCAAGATTGAGAGATCGTCTTGATCGTGCACTCGTAGAGTCAGTTAGTGACGTCACTTCGGCTTAACAGGATAATTAGGCGAAATTTTCACTAGATACATTTTAAAAATTTTAAAAAAGCAAAGTAACGCCTGAATCTATTTATTAACACCGTCACTTATTTGGCGAAGGGTTTTATACATTTAAATTCTTTCTCAAAAATCCTACCATCATAAATTTCCTACTTGACGGAGCCAAGAGATGGTAATAATAAGAGAATACGCAATAAGATGTCATTTCAAATAGCAATTAAATTTCTCCCCAGCAACGAAATTAATAAGGATATATAAGGTGGATATTAATTTATCAACAAACAAGGTCTTCCACTCATGTTTAATTTTCGTTTTCATATACACAAAATCAGAACTAACTTTTAATATTCTTATGTTTGCAATAACGCCTGCTTGGCGAATTACATTACAAAATTACAAATTTACAAGACAATAAAATATATTCATGTTCGGGATTCGAATCCTCGTCCATCCACCCATTATTCGAATTCCGCACATGACTATATTTTTTGTCTCGTAAATTTGCAATTCAGTACTAAATATTATCTAAGCCTTGGCACGTTGGCTTTGAGATTGATAGCGACTCCGAACGTACTATTTTTGACTCTCTGATGATTTTTATACTTATAAATATTGGAAAATATCCCCTGTATTAAAAAATGCACAGGGTGTTTCAAAATTAAGAAATTAATCTTACAGGATAAAATCTCGGAGAGATGAAAACAATATACTGAAGACCAAATTTGAAAATGAAATGAGTTTATGGGCCCTTGAGTCTACTGGAGTGGTAGCACTCGGTTACAGGCTGGGATGTCTAGACCCAAACCTTCCAGAAGATTCAGTTGCAAAGAAACTGATCAATTGTGCCCACGAAGAGTTCAAATTAGTTGAAAAACTTGACTACAGTCCGACTTTATGGAGAATCTTCTCTACACCAAACTTTAAAAAGGCTATGGAGTTTTACGCACTACAAGAGACGTGAGTGTATTAGTGATTGTACCTATCGTAGTATAAAGTAAACGCAAAAATCAGGAATCGTTTTGTAAATAAGGTAAATTACTATATATCGTATTGGCGTACATACTTCACTAAGTTTGTGATAAGGAAAATTCCTTATCACTACAAAATCTCAATCATAAATATGATTGAGATTTTTATTCATAACCTATTTACTAGGATACCGACAAAATAAAATCATGATAATATACATTTTTCATAAAGTCCGAAGGGTAAGTTAGCAACATAAGCAGTTAAGCACTTCCTTTTAGCTAAGACCCCTTTATATGAATATTTACATTAAGTGATTGTTACTGTATTAAACATGATAATCAACCTTCGGTTTGCCTACATCCATAAAGCCTCATCTGTTTGCTCAAGGGGTAGATAGATCCCGTAATGAAACACTCCACTCACGTCGATATGATTAGTATTTTGTTACTACGCGATTAGAGGGCCGAGCCGTTCGCCTCATTGTAAACGTTAAGCCTATCCATTACAATGGCAGTGTCACCATCCTCATTCTGTGCGATTGCACTGTGCTCCTCACTTTGAGATGTTAGTTCTTGTAGGTATTTCGTTTGCTCAGTAATTTCACTGTTTCTGTGCCTTTCACGCTTATACATATTAATACTGCTTAGAGTCAGAATATTAGACACTGCCGTCAAATACTCCCCGCCAAGACGGATTCTTGGTGAAGAGAACTACCACCTGGTAAAGCTCGATGGTGGACAATATATACCTCCTTACCAATTAAACGCCCTAATAAGCTGAAAGCTAGTGAAGACTCAAGAACAAATTTAATAATATGTATGTTCATATGTTGCCGTGTCTCTTTATGTTAGCAAAAACTTACTGTACCGACCTGTTAAAAGTGGAATAAAGGTTGTCATAAAAGAGGCTACATGGACTAAATGCAAAATTACCAGAAATTATACCTTCTCATATTGGTTACATTGTCAAGCGGAAAGTAGTTTTATATATAGAATACCACAAACAACAAGTCAAGATCTATCTATATAAACAAACAAATATGACAAAACAACTATATAACACCCATTATTGATAATATTTGAATAAAATTTAAATTAAATTCGTTATTATATAGTAGTATTGTAGTAGCTGTACTGTTGTTTATAGTTTGTAGTATTTGTTTAATAAAGGCATACCGCCAGTAAAAAAAAAAATTCGTTATCCATCAATTAAAATGCATATGGTAACTGGTTTTACCCTTTGATAGTACAAGTTTTCTGTCAAAATCAAGGACATTCTTAAACCATCTTTGTTATTTTCATTAGTTTCTGTAATTACTATGAAATACCATGAAACTACTAGTTCTTTTGTTTACAATATGTAGTATACAACATAAAATAATTAGTAGAAAGTTTTATTTAAATGGTCATTATTACCTTTTTTCGTTTATACATATATATAAATGTAACAAAGATTAATGTCCTTACTGCGTGTTTACAGCCTCTCTAAACAAGTTATCAATGAAGCAATTAAAAATTTAAAAAATAAGGCTAATCCAAACTATGAGAAAAGTGTCTTGGAAAAACTTTTGGATGTCGACGAAGAATATGCTGTAAGGATGGCATCTGACATGCTATTTTCTGGCATTGATTCTGTAAGTAAAGAACAATGCTGCACGCAATTTGGTTTTGCAACGATTTTGTAAACTTAAACCACCGTCAAGTAGCGCGGTGTGTGTTGGCAGCTGTCTTTGATGGCCGCCTCTATTCAACGCTCTGTATTAAATTGTTTTACAATTTTCGATCAAAAAAGACGAAGTAGTTGAAATTGAGTATGAAATAGAGTTCTCCTATGATTCTAGTTTTACGAACAATGAATTCGAGACAGTATTTTTTGTGACCATACGTAATGAAAAATACAGCGATATATTAATACAACTATAGAAAATAAAAATATGTTATTATATTATAACATGTGGCATTTTGTATGTTTTTTTATGTAATTGTGACGGACCAAGCTCGAGGCCCACCTGATGTTAAGCGGACTAACCTCTGCCTAGAACAGATGCATTTCATCACAAGTGACGAATTGCACTGCGCACGTCATAGTTGTTAAGTTTCATGTGCTTGTAATTTCACTGGCTCTCAAGGACTGCTGCCGGAACACACCGTTAGGTGCGTGGCGACAGAAATTCTACTTGAGGGTGGTAGTTAGCCAGGCGGGCAATTGCAAAATGCCCTTTCATCATGCGGTGAAGCTCAAGCCGGCGGTGCGGCACGGCAGTCCATAGCTATTACCGCTCGGCCATCATTGCTTCAAAATTAAATGTTTAAATGTTAGCAATTCCTCAGTTGGAAAAATTTACGACAAATATCTTACTTATATTTTACTAGTATTTTCCAATGTCCTTGACAGTCAGTTCCTATTCTAGGCCTGACTTGATACTATCGTCGATCACATAATTACATATCAGCACGTAAGATTTAAGAGCACTGAAAGGTAAAGGCTATCCGAAGCTGTAGACAAAAGTATAATTTATCTCCAGTTATGCTCGAAGCGCACGTTTCATATAATGAAATCAGTGGTGGTGAATATTGTTTAATAGGTACCTTATCTATTGAGGAATTCATATTCTAATCATTTTATTGTATAGGAATATAACATACGAATCCTCTTTTATAATTATAGATATCAAACACAGTAATAGCGACATTATATTTGCTCGCTGCTAATCCAGAAAAGCAGGATAAGTTGAGAGATGAGTCACGAATGAACAATGAGCACGATAAAAGACCTTATTTGAAGGCTTGTGTAAAAGAATCGATTAGAATGATGCCGATTACAGTTGGAACCAGGAGAGTTACGAGTAAGGAATATAATCTGATGGGATACAGGATACCGCCCAATGTAAGCTTTTCTAGTTTCCTATACCATCCTCATTATCACCAGACGTCCACCGTTGAACAGAAGTTGACCTCTCTGTACACGACAGTGAACAGCAATCTTTTAGACCGACTCTTTTATTTGAAAGCTGATGCTTCCCGTGTGGCTCCATTTAAATTTCATCAAAATTGGTTTAGCTATTTTTGTGTTACACTCCAATTACTGAAAAGTGTTTTCCCATCTTGATGATATAGTCAATGACAGTTAATGACAATCGATCCCGTAAGTAGTAAAGATTCCCGTAACTAAATAAAGTGAAACAGTTTTTATACTTAAAAATGGAACCAACTTATACTCAAAAGTGTGAAATAACTTGTTGAAGTCGGTACCATTCGCATAATATTGTGATAATAGGTACTTTTGAACTATCATGGTACCAACTTCAATAAGGTATTTCACACTTTTGCGTGTTGAAGTCAGTTTCATTTATAGGTAAAAAAAAATTGCATTCTGGCAAAAAGAAGAGTAGCGAGTTGGTAAACCGAAGCTAAAAAATACACATTTTTTGTAAGAAATTGTTGTATATTATGTCTGTAATGCACATATAAAATTTTGCCAATCAGTGGTAGTGGGTTTCAATTTGGCTATGGGCTTAAGTTTGACAGGTGGAATGTGGTGGTAGGGCATAGTTTTTCAGTATTGCCTGTCTAGCCTACCCAAAATAGCAAACGTGACATTAGCCTCGTACGGTGCGGAAAGCCAGTTCGTCAGCCTAGTCTGATTACTTTTCCACACATCATCATTTACCAATAAATAAAATAGGTAGGCTTAATTTTCCTGACGTTTGTTCGTATGTTCCTATACCTTGAGTGTAAAAATGTTTGTGCAGTCCTTACGCCTGTATTTTTTCTCTAAATATTATATTAAACCTAAGCTTAGATTGAGTTTACTACCTCAATCCATCACTATTTCCTACTGGATAATTGGCTAATACTTTCAACCTAGTTTATCACTAGAAACTATCTCCAAAGTAGTACCCGCCGCAGTTTAGAGGTCAGTTTTCTTTTAAGCCTCAAAAAGCACTGCTCTTTATATTTTAAAATACAATCATCAGTATTAATAATTGATCAATAGGTTGACTGTTCAACCATCAATTAATTATATTTTTAGACATATGTCAACGTAGGACAACAGTTCATGTCGATGATGGAAGAACATTATCCTCGAGCTAAGGAGTACCTTCCAGAACGATGGCTGGTAGATGACAAAGATCCTCTCAACTACAGACACGCACATTCGTTTGCACACAGTCCTTTCGGATTTGGAGTACGGAGCTGTGCTGGTAAGTTTTTATGCTAACCTTATATACCCTTTGCGTTGTATCTCATTAATCATTATGTATCTACTCATTCATTATTTTTGAATGATCTTTGCAAGCCAAAACCATATTACCGTGAGTCACAATTTTGCTTATGGTTATTCTGATGATAATTCTTAGTCTTTATAAAAAATGGGTGTAATCCAATCATATTAGGAGGGTATAAAAAAGTCAATCTTGGTAGCAGAAATTGAAACGTGTCTGGCGCGTGAAATATGTGGGTTAGATCGCCGACAGTGGCTAAAATTTTAAATTGTGCTCCGTAAACACCCACTAAAGATACTCCTTAAGCACGCAATATTACTTACTTGATAATCATGTAGGTATCTACTTATAGAAAAAATAATAGCATAAATAAATAAAAAGACATATTTTTTATTTCTTATAACTTAGCCTTTGTTTTTATCTTACCTGATGGTAAATAATAATACCTACGGTCGAAGATGTAGTTCAGGCTAAACTAGAATAACTGGCCCTCATAGACAAGCTACCAAATAGACCATGGTGATACATTTTCTACTTAAGGGTGGCGGCAG
This sequence comes from Plagodis pulveraria, assembly GCA_963890685.1. Classification (NCBI taxonomy): domain Eukaryota; kingdom Metazoa; phylum Arthropoda; class Insecta; order Lepidoptera; family Geometridae; genus Plagodis; species Plagodis pulveraria. The sequence goes on from OY982953.1 coordinate 10,481,571, forward strand.
TCACGTTGGCATTCGCAACATACCCTACAACTATGCTGTAACGATTGCCATTCTAATACAACAACCAAGACTGACAGCGAGGCATAGAAGCGCTCAGTAGTAAATGTCACTAGCAGTCACCCTTACAAGTAATGACTGCATCGGACTTTGCTTAACCTAGTCAATCAGTTACAGAAGACTAGGCCAACAATAGGTCAGCTCCGCTACGACTATATCATAGAAAATCTTCCAGTATATGCATAGTAGTTTATTATGTTATGACACATAGCTGAAAACATATTGAATTGCTTCATGCTTTACCACATGTTAAGTACAATATCTATTTCTTTCATCCTGTAAACAATTTGACATATATTGGAAATAAATGACAATTATTTTGTTTCAGCTCGCCGCATAGCAAGTTTAGTCATAGAACTGTTTGTATCCAAGATGGTGGATGGTTTCGAGATTGAGTGGTATGGGCCTCCACCACAAATCAGAAAAGATTTGATCAACTACGTTAAAGGACCTCTTAATTTTATTTTTAAGGATGCTCCATAAATAAAGTTTATTAACACTGTAAACAATTGTCTTAAATATAAGGTACAACAACATTGCAGCAATCGATATCTTGATTGCTAACATTGTGGTCGCAATTATCCGACAAAATTACAAAGCACCCAAATAAATTTTTAATATATTTTGTGATCAGTAGATAAGTAAGGTTTACTCTGTCTTAGTCTTTGGTCCGTATTAATAAACCGATTTCACCTTTGGATATATTTTCCATGGAAGTATTAAGTACTATACGTATTACTTATTACATCCATGATATTTTCAAAGACACCTAATGCTGAATTTTGAAATAAACAGAACTTAAGATAATATGTAAGACATCGACTACAGAGACTATATAACGGACTATATAATATAGTGCACAAGATACCTATTAACTCAAAAGTTTCAAAGAAAGATATGTTACACCACCTTAATCACATACGAGCATTTGTATGAAAACTAAGACGGGTTGGCCGCTCTTGACAACTGGGTTTGGTCTTTGTAATATCAACAGGATTCACATTGGATTTTTCTAACAAAGAAATTCTGAATAGCAGCCCAGACCTTGGAACTATTTTGAAGCGCTCCTAGCGAAGTTAACTAAGCCGATCTTAACCGATCAGCTAAGTTAAGCAACGTCCGCCGCGGTCATGACTTGGATGGGTGACCTCTAGTAATATTGGACAGAGCGCTTTCGTGCTTAGTGAGCAATCGGTTAAACCATCGATCCCGGTTGTTGTCTAAGGATGGCTGTTGTTACAGCATGATAGTAGGGCATTTTGTGCTGCTCAGCTCAGCCGACTGGCTATCGCCTTCAAGTAGAATATCTGTCGCTAAGCACCTAGCGGTGTGTTCCAGCAGCTGTCCTTTGATAGCCAGTAATTCTTGGTTACTATTTTTAACCACATTCATCACTTACCTTCAGGTGAGATAGTGGTCAAAGGTTAGCCTATCAGCTATAAATAAAAATAAACTGTGTGTTTGTAAATGTGTAAACAAATAGCTCACTTTACATAGGGCAATGACCACGTACCGTAGAAGATGTGTGACAATGGTAAAAGACTTGAAGGCATGACTCTGGTTCCATGAAAGTTACCCTTACGATCCTTAGGACGCTACGAAGTAGCCACGGCGCCAGCCCTCACGTTGGTTTCAGAAAGATGTGATTTCTGAAACCAACGTGAGCGCCGCGGCTACTTCGGCGGAGTTACTCGAGCGGCGCAAGTATGCTAACCTTGGTAGTGGTTACATTTTTGAGCCGTTTGGTGTAGAGACGTTGCGTCCGTGGGGACCGGGAGCATATCGTATTTTCTAAAACTAATCAGAGTGCTTGGTCGATGCGACGCGTGATCATAATACTGGCACCTATTTGGCTCAACGAATAAGGATTGCAATTCAACGGGGTAATGTTGCAATCATGCCGGGCACGCTGCCAACTTGTGTGTGTTACATTTCATCATTGCACTCATTTGTTTATGCCAATCAACAATTTCACTATGCTTTGATTTAGGTAAGACGTAGTTTAATAAGTAATATATTGGTAGACAAAACACAATAATTAAACATCAGTTAAGGTGAAAGCACCCAGTGCTTCGAATTGGGGGAAGTGAGATCGATTCTCACTCGAAGTGAAAAATGTTGTACTCTGAATATTTGTAAATGTGACGTAAAATTAAGCCCCTAAACCGTAATAATTTAAAGCATAAACAACATAATGAGTGTTTATTATCGCCTGGCCATGGAGGACACGAATGGGAGATAAATTGCAGTGGCGAGGTCAACCTATTAATATTTAACAAGGCTATTATATAAGGTTATGTATTATTCAGTCATTTACATTGTGCGACATAAATCTACTACTAGTTGTAGACTGAAGGTTTCGGGCGCATAAGTATCGTAATCTAATAGCATGTCGTATTGAATATAATAAACTTAGATAAATCTTTTATTTATCAAACCTGTATAATAAGATTAATAATAATAGTTTATAACCAAGAATGAACACAATCATTGTAGGTATACAAATATAAATTTAAATTTCTATAGGTTGATTAACAAATAAATTCAAATTCCGGATTAGTTATCTTATTTACAGTACTCATTCGAGCAACCTAATTATTCATTGGATTGTTTTGCGTTAGTAAAGTCTAACGTATATATAATCTCGTAAACGTATTTTTAGCACTCCAATAACCACGACTGTGAATGTTTTCAATTGCAACAATATCTATCTAGACCTTACATAATACATTGGCTCGAATACACCCGGGAGTAACTAATACGGCTGCAGTTAGGGGGGTTAATTATCCAGCTGATACATCATTTTGTGCAGCTTTAAGTTTCCACACGCAGTCAGAAATAAATTATTTGACTTGGCAGTTTTACGCCGTTTTGCTGATAACTTGATTATTTTTTTAATCAAAAACACAGAGACAAGCTTCTGATTTGGTAATCTTTATTAAATAAAAACTGCCATCCTGATTGCCAAATCTGTTTTTGTAGCTGAAATTAGGGATTTTTTGTATTACCTTAATTATACAATAATCAGAATTCTTGTGAGAGTCAAAACATTCAACAACAACTTTTAGAAGAGTTTTGCAGAGCATAGCATAAGTCATGAAGCCATATCTATTGACAATTCGTACAAACCGGTTGTGTTGACGTTTTCTTTTTCAATTGATGAATTGATGGCGACATCAATATCCCAAAGCGGTAGTTTAGTTTTCTTCAGGTATTGTAATTCATTAGCTTGCAACACGCCTTAAAAGGCGCGTTTACCTACAGAGTTTCACGGAAACAATCAGCACACTACTTAGAACAACTTCATCTACTTAAACAACAACGCAATAAGTTATAAATCCACAATATTTAACAGAAAACATACCACAAAAAATTGTTTTTTACATCAGTGGAGACTAACTACACATTTCAAACACTAACTGCTATTGCGTAAGTAATGAACAAAGAACTAAAAGACAGTTAAGAATAATCGAGAAAGTTAAAAACAATCGACTAAATTATCACGATTAAGGTATATCATCTAGTTTTATTCTCAGAGTTGACATCTTTTATTGTCTTCTCCCTGTCCTGCACTTAGGCTTCAATCTGATGTGAACGGTTAGTCTAGTGGTCGGTCTAGCGGATACACGATCCCAATCTAGTGCGTTCGATTCCCTACTGGCTAAAATCTTTTTGTATGGAAAAAATGTCTTTGCACTGTTTTAAATGTAAGCAACTCATATCAAACCGGCAATTCCTTACGTGCTGTAAATGCAAAAATTCTTATCACATTTTTTGCGAAAATAGATCTGAAAAGCTTTTTTACTTGATGGGTCAAGAGAAGAAAGCATCGTGGCAGTGCTTAGGATGTCTGAAAAGTGGATCAGAGACTGACCAAAATTTGACCACGGTAAGGGAATCTATATCAACATCACCCCAGGTTTTCCTGGGGTGATGTGATCGCCATACGAAAAAAATACATTGCCAATGTTTCAACGGATAACTCATTTAAAGAATTGTCACTGGACGAAGAGATCGAAGACTTATCTCTCATATTAAATAATGAACCCCAACTAAACAGAAGTTGCCCTAACATAAGATCTGATGATTAAAATAAGGTCGAACATTTAGAAAAAATGGTATTAGAACTTACTGAAAAATTATCTATTGCTGAAAATCAAATAAGTAATCTGATATCAGAAAATTATGCGCTCAAAAAGCAAATTTCGTCGAAAGATGTCCAGGTTAATAAACTTGAAGACATTTGTAAGTCGACTCCTAAGAAATGGCTTCAAATAAAGAGAAGCAGTTTAAGTAAATAAAATTGGACTTTTCTGTGGAACAAACTAGCCCTATGTTATTGAAAACTCAAGATGATAGAACTGAGGAAAATATTACAACTTCAAACAAAAAAAAACCTGACAATGGGACCAGCATGTTCAAACAGCATCACGAGACCCTCTGGATTGAAAAATGCAGTAAGAAAGGTTATAGAAGTAAAAAATATTTATTGCATCGGAGATGAGCAAATAAGAAGATTATCCTCTCATTTATTGTGTGTAAACTTGAAACTTAATAGTGACTATAATATACGTGGATTGGTAAAACCCCATGCTCCATCTAGCGAGTTTCAACGCAATTTAGATGATATAGCTAAATCTGTAAAACAAGATGACGTTGTTATCTTATCACTTGGGAAACATGATAGAAATCCCTGCATACTACTTACTAATTTATATAATACATTGTGTAATTTTAAGAGCTGTAAGGTTATACTATTAGGAGTGACGGAAAATCGTTACCTTAATTTAAATAAATTAAATCATGAGCTTAGAATGTGTGTTAAAAGTTTTAGTAATTGTAAATTCATGGAACTTAAAGACTTGCAGTTAAAATATAATAAAAAACAATCTTACCTTGATATGATTACCTTTAAATTAAATCTAGAATTTTTTCCCATGACCATTGATTTCAGTTTCACTACGAGCGAAAGTAAACAAAATGATAAGGTACATCCAAATATTTGTGAAAACCATAGGCTTAGGATGTTCAAGACCAACAGTGACGGATGAATGGTGTAACAAAAAATGAAATGTAAATGTGTGATCGACATAGTGTTGTAATGACGTGAGCGTAATACTATCGATAGTTTTACGTGTTGAATCTTAGGACACATTCGTTTGAAATTATGCCCTATATAGTTCATTGAGACTATTGTAATGATCGTAAACAACACTGAAATGACAGAAATGCAATATATGCAATTTCATTAACTTGAACAACTTATTTTTCAAGTTATTATGATTTAAAAACCAAACTACTTAACTGATTATGATGAAATTTCAAAGGGATGATTCTTAAAGTATATCCTTTCAAACAAAATACGATGTATTCTAATGAAAATCAAACCAAATATCATAACATGAATACAACCTTATTGAGAACCTGCTCCCTTTTTGATCTGTTAAAAATAAAACTCATTCAAAGTTGAAGTCAAATGCATTTATTGTAGGTCTAAAATGGTACAGCACTTTTAAAAGTAGACTACTATAACTTCATCGTAACAAGATTAAATAAAACTTACCATGACTAAGTATTATGATTACCATTAACAAAATCATTAAGCTGCAAATATACAGGTACTGTAAATTATTAAATTACATTTATCTGAATACCATTTGCGTAAAGCATTCACATGTGGTAAGAAAAGGTCGAATTTGTCCCTTGTGTAAACTCAGCTCATTGGGCTACAGAAATGACGATGTGTACATAATTTCGATGATCTTTACTAACTGGCCTACAAAACATATAATTCTTTAAAGTCTAGTTTTAAGTCTAAAAGCCGTTTTATCATTATTTTTGTTTCAGCTTTTAAACTTCTTAAGAGCAAATTTTTTGCTGTAATTTTTGTCACAATTTAGAACATTAGTTAATAAGTTTTTTTCCTTGGAGACAGTACTTGATTTGAAGGGCAGGTAATGGCTAGGGGTGGTAATAAATCTCTATTTAAGTAAGGTCAGGGCCGTCTTATTTTCAATTTGATCTGTAAGGAAAAATTAAAATTATTTTGTGTCAGGATAGCCATAGCTATACAGCGCTGCAATGAAGCGAGTATTGTAGATTTTATTGCACCAGGGACGCTAAGGGAAGGGTTACTAGATTGACTCAACATATCCTACAGTCTTTACATGAAAAAAAAATATTTGACCATGTATTTTACTACAAATTAAACTTTACGTTACTTCTGTCATCATTTCCTAAAGCTATTGACTACCATTTCCACAGCTTTATGCATTCAGGGACATTAAAAGTTGGTATTGAGTCTTTCATTAGTATACATCGATGTTTTCTTTGTATGAAGCATTTTGATTCAAAGTTTACTACAAACTGTAGAGTTTTTATTTAGATTGCGTCAATAATCCGAACCCTTTTATCACATACTGAAAATTTGTTGGTAATCTGTAAGAACATAAACATTATTATACGCGTGCATATAGTTATTTCAAATTCTGTTAAATAGCCATTTGTATAAAGATACTAATATTTTATGATAGAAGTAAGAGATATTTCCAATTGTTTATTGAGAGTTAGGGGAACTTTTCACGGAAAACATCATAATAAATTTTGATTAATATATCTTGTGATAATATTGACTCCCTTATTCGTAAATACTCAATAAGCTTTAAACTGATCTGTCAACTTCTCGCTAATTATTATGTAATTATATTATTTTTAAACAAATTTATGATTAAACTAACTACCGGTTATTTTTGAGGTTCGAATATGTACCCGAGCATTCACGTCGAAGCTACAGGTCAGACATAAACTATCGACTTTATCGGTACTTGTGACGTCAGGACTTTGTCAAGCCCTATCGTAAACAAATGTTTTTGTATTTTTCGTAAAATACCAGCCAATTATTCATTTTGCAATGTAATTTGATGATAAGTATGAAGAGAAACCTATTATCTAATATTTCCATAGTTCATATAACTAATTTTAAAACAATATGACAAAATAATGATTATCCAAAAAGCAGTACAAATAAACACAAATTACCTGTGAAACGTGTATATATTCGGGTTACTGTGTCTTGTAACCTCACATTCACTCACTGAACAAGACACCATGCTTGCAGAATACATATTTTATATTATAATCGCAAGATATTTGAGCAAATACACAAAATTCGCGCCGACTTGGAAGAGGCTGGGACGCTATGGCCTCTTACTCGAATAAAAAATGACATACCGTCTTCTTGTTTCACTATCTCTTTTTTCTCGCGACGGTTTGTAGCAGCTTAGGACCTTTCACTCACACACTTCGTAGGTCTATTGAGCGTAGCGAAAAAATCCTAGGTCTGTGGTGAAAACGCAACCTTTTTTCGAGCCCAAAGCAGCATGTTTAAAGTCAACAACACAGTACTCCAACAATATTTTTTTTTTTAATTAAAAAAAAAAAGTTTAGTTTTGTGTTATTTATTATAATAAAATATGTCTTTATGGTGTTTATAGGAAACTGGAGTATTTTATCACGTTTTGTACGTATTAATAGAGTCAAGTCTATTGTAAAATACATTGTCTATTTGTCATTTTTTGGCTGACAATGAACAGATATACTATATATATGATATAGCTAATACCTGTTAAAATACTAATATCATAGATAAATTGATTATTATATTCACCATGTTCTACTTAAAAAGCTTTTGGAAAAAAAAAACTTTTTTAATATTACTTATTACCATAAGTTAACAGTATGTCGTCTAGAAAATGGGCAGGTGGATTTACAATTTCCTGATACCTCCCCAGATCAAAAACCAAATTATTGTCGTGACATGTGCGCAGCAACATACTGTCCTCCAGCTCATAATGCAACTGTTCTGCGGTAATATTGTTTCATTGATTCCCTCCCCTGCCTGAGGTAAATCAAGCTGATTATTTACTTGGAAGCTAAGTTTCGGTATCCAAAGACAGGCCAGGGTCATCGCGATGAGAAGTTTTGGTTTCGTAGGCGAGCCGAAGTCATCGTGATCGTGAGAAGCATCGGTATCCATTAGCGGGCCAGGGTCATCGTTGGAGGAAGAACCACCGAAATCCACCAGGAAAACGAAAACACAAAATAATAAACGAGCGAGAGCTGTTTTTCACAACACCTGGCCCGATACATATTGTATCATGGGGAAAGCCATGGAAGTAATAAGTACTACGATTGTACGTAGTCACAACAGACATGTTTGGGTCTAGCCACAGTCATTACTTACGCACCGAGTGCATAAACCACTTGACCATGTAGACTGCATGGCTTTGACGAATTTTGTGTTATAATTATATTAACCGTCATAGGGGATGGTAGGACTATAAAGCAAAAGGTCATCTGGCCAAAAAAGCCAGATGCTTTTTTAAGCACCTAACCCTCGCAATGTTGTCACTTATCATCTATATAGGTATGATTTCAAACACTATTGTATGCTAAGCTAAGATCACATATTTATATATTTTTTGCTAATATTGGTTTAATTGACTGTTCTATGAAGCTAACACATAATATGGCCAAAGAGGATGTAATACAGATAATGTGATATAACTTACATAAATTGATTATGAATTAAAATAAAACAAGATATGTCGTTGCGAGCTTTCGCCATTTATGCTTGTGACACGTTTTGGAATTTCAATTTCAACTTTATTTACCCTTCTCAAAATATTTTCAGAAGCCTTAGCAATCTAGGCACTTAGCACCAAAGAGATTTGGTTAAGAAAACTTGTACAAGAAGTTGTGACTAAGTAGTTTTTATTAGAGGATTGAATTAAAGTACTATCATTTAATGCATCATGTGGAAAACTTTGGTCGTTGGACTAAGTGGACGTATAATTAAAAGTTAATTAAAAGGGTGTGTGAGTTTTATAAGTACTGATGGATCTGATGGGAGTGATTTCATCAATTCATACTATTGTCACTTGAGTCTTAAAGTCTGTGGTCATTAAACACAGACTTTTTTTGTAATCTCACTTAGTTTGGTTACACTATACTGCACTGATATTGACACGGACTGAAGGCTGTAGGCTGTGGTATAACCAAAGGCTTTGTAACAGGTTACCAAGTCAAAAACTACTTGAAACGTTTGTTTACTCTTATTCTCAAGTTAGTTACAATTAAAGTAGCCAAAGACGACATGTTAGTTATAAGAACTCGGCAATCAATATACAAATACTGACGCTCGGTAGTAGAACCATTAATAATTGTGACGATATTGTTAGAAACTATTGTTAGGCATTTGAATAGTACTGGTAAATACTTCCTTTTCACAGTTATTTAAAAATTTAAACAAGCCTCTGTTATAAAATATGTTGAGATTAGACATGCTTAACAAATAACTTCTATTTTGAATATTTGTTAGAAACCCATTACATATGCCATATATTAAAATTTAAATCTGCCGTGGTTTTGGTTTAAAAACTTGTATCCACAAATTATGCTGGTTATTTTTTATGTCTCTATAGCAGCGAAAAATTTATTTAATACTAGCTGTACCTGCGACTTCGTTCGCGATTGCCGTACCTGCAAACTAATTATTCACATTTGAGCACTGTTTATCTCAACGCTGTGGTCTGTGATGAAGCCCTCTTAGTAAAGCATAGCTCAGAAAGGAGCTTTTTGCTTTGTGTTTGATAACTCCCAGCTTGTTTTTCCAGAAGACAGCAGTTAAGTAACTCAGAGAGTTCCTTCGCGGTTTGCACAATAAATGTTGAAGCAAAGTAGGTACTTTGTGCGTTTCTTTAGAGTTTCTATTTAAAACGGTTTCTTATTGCCGAGGTTCTCCTTGTTTGACGGTAGAACAAAAATATATTAGATTGTACACTTAATGGAAGTGTACAATATAATATATTTTTGTTCTACCGCTTAGGCTCAAAAAATGTATCCGGCAAAAGAAAGATAGTTAAAAAAATATGTGGCGAATGTTCCAGATTTTAGAGTTTTATCTTAGCAAGCTGGTAAATCTAAATAAGGATGCCGAGATGCCCGTGTGGTGCCGAGCTGCCCATGGGGTGCTGGGCTGCCTGTGGGGTGCCAGACTGCCCGTGGAGTGCCGGAATACCCATGGGGTGCCGGAATGCCCATGGGGTGCCGGAATGCCCCTGGGGTGCTGGGCTGCCCTTGGGGTGCCGGGTGGCCCCGGGGGTGCCGAGCTGCCCGTGGGGTTCCGAGCTCACTCGTCAAAAAAGAATAATTGAAATCGGACTACGCGTTCATAAATTACAACTAAGTAACATTTTGACTTTCATCCCCTTTCCCGAGGGAACCGTGCTGAATTTCGGGATAAAGTATACAATAACGTTCTTCGTGGTATGAACTCAAATCGTGTTAAGTTTCATTGAATTCCATTCAGTAGCCCATGGGGTGCTGGGCTGCCTGTGGGGTGCCTGGCTGCCCAAGGGGTTCCGAGCTCACTCATCACTATTCTAACATAAAATAATAATTGAAATCGGACCACGCGTTAATAAATTACAACTAAGTGTAGATTTTGACTTTCATCCCCTTTCCCGAGGGAACCGTGCTGAATTTCGGGATAAAGTATACAATAACGTTCTTCGTGGTATGAACTCAAATCGTGTTAAGTTTCATTGAATTCCATTCAATAGCCCATGGGGTGCTGGGCTGCCCGTGGGGTGCCGGGCTGCCCATGGGGTTCCGAGCTCACTCGTCACTATTCTAACAAAAAAGAGTAATTGAAATCGGACTACGCGTTAATAAATTACAACTAAGTGTACATTTTGACTTTCATCCCGAGGGAACCGTGCTGAATTTCGGGATAAAAAGTATACAATAACCTTCTTCGTAGTATGAACTTGCTAGTTTGATTTAAACAACAAAGTCAGAATAAAAACAGTTTATTCAATTTAGGCGTCTACGACGCTCTTATGAAGTTTTAATTTTGAAATATGCACGTGCCACGTTCAGTAAACAAAATTGTATAGAGCCACTGCGAGAAGAACGGGCAAGAAACTCGGGGCCAATTTTTTAAACGTCTTTTAACAATGTGTTACATACTTATTATATACACTTTATTTACACTTTCACTGGTTTATCAATTATTGACTAACATATAAAGTTATTGTTTACATAAACAGATATTTTCTTATTCGATATATAATTGTCAAAACCCTTTTAACAAACCATGTAATGGTCCAAAAGGACCATTACATTTAAACGAGGTTTATCGTTATGTAATATCAGAAAAGATAATAATAAATTACTTAACTTGTTAACAACACCTTGATCGGGCAGCACTTCGTCGTTTAGAGACTATTTTGACACCACCGGAGGTCTGCTCGGCACGGCGGTCCGACAGAAAGTGAATCTACTCTCCTTACACTACCCCTTTTCATAGGATGGAACAAACAAGGTGACGAAACGACTACCGTCACAAACACAGTACTCTTTAACATTGACAATTGTCTGATTTCAAGCTTTATACATTTGGCAATAACTATAATAAAATCATCAATGTTTTTACTCGTAGAAATAAAGTACATAATATAAACTATTTTAAATAAGTATCTTTACAACTATCACATTCAGTTACACTACTTATAAGATATACTTATAGTAAAAATATCATCAAATAATGATTCCAGTGAACATGATAATCCATATAATATGATGCTTAATAACAGTCTCATTAGGTACAGTGTTAATTTCACACCACAGATAAAATATACACATAGATAATTAAACCAATACTTATTTTCATCTTAAAAACCACAGAGTATTTCTAAAACGAAATTAGAATGTCACATTATACCAGTTGTTTAAAACTTAAGCTTAAAGCCAATCAAGTGAATATGAACAAATATTTCAATAAATAGGGAGCCAATTTTCAAATAATCTATCAAACTCAAATCGTGTTAAGTTTCATTGAATTCCATTCAGTAGTTTTGGAGTGATGCGCGGCCGGGATACAGACAGACAGACAGACAGAATGACAGACAGACAGACAAAAATAAAAAAAAACCGTTTTGGCATCAGTATCAGCTACAGAGAGCTCCCAAATTTTTTTTTTGCAAATTATTTTCAATGTACAGAATTGGACCTGTTACAGTTTTATTATAAGTATAGATTATATTCTAAGATTTCTTGGATTTTAAGCAGTCACTTTGTAAAGACATAAGCAGAACAGACGCTACCGACAAGAGGCTGTTTTAAATAAATTACATTTTGTAAGTATAAAATACATTTTATAATATAAAACTATAACGTCAGGGTAGACACCATTTTGAATTTACATTGCGTTAAGTAATTGCTTTTGCTATAAACTATCAATGGTATCTAAACCGAGCTGTCCATAGTCATGTCTCCTTTCCGTATGTGATGAACATTTAGGCACTAAGTAGATGATGGAAAGGAGGCCATTCCCAGGAACGGCATTCTCAAGGAGGGCATAACCATGACGCGGTGTAAGGATGGTGTTCGGCCATAAAACAGAAGCCAAATTTTTAACATTTAATTCTGTATGTTGTTCTGTGTTGTTAGTGGAAATATATATTAGGAGACTAAGTATGGAGGCACATTTGTCTTTTCCACTACCTACTTTTTATGAAATCGTTTGGATAGTTCTACAGTTACCGCTTTTAAAACTATGCCGCTGAATAACATTGCTGGCAACCTTGTCATGTTCCGGCAGAAGATTAGGAGAATGAGTCTGTTTCTGACTTTCCCTCATTCTCTACATGAAGTTTTTAGGCGTCCGTTTGTTACATCAAAGGACATTTCTGATTGGCGGTGGTGTCAGGTTGGTATGAAAGTCAGGGAAGTCCATAAAACGGATGTCCACTGGTCGCCCACAGGTCAGTAGTAAATGCTGGTATTACTTATAATCTCCGCCCAAGGAGACTTCTGCCAACCTGCGCATAATCCTGTGACGTAGCTGTTACGGTGAAGAAAACCGGTCTGGATCCGACAGTTGCTTCCAGAAATTGAACCTTCCGTTCCTCATGCCAGCCATTCACCTACCGCTAATTAGGTTTGTTCTCGACCTCTTGACCATTGCCATTGTATATAAGTTTTAAGGTGCCTATAGAAACTTGCGTTAATTTCATTCAACCTGAAAAACTAACCACAGTAAACTACGCTCTCTGAATGATCTGCTGAATCGTATTTCATCAGATCCCTGACGCGGTTTTGTTTTTCGTCGATTGATGCTAATGATTGTGCTCACTCGCGTATTGCTGTAGGTAGCCATGTAAAATTGTATATATATTTAAACTCGGTATTGCAACTTGCACTCAATTTATTGAATTTCGTCATATTTTTGTAGAAAAATTTTTCCTATTTTTGCAGATTTAATTGCATGTACCATAAATATGCAAAACTTTAAGTGCCGTTCCAACATTGTATTTGCTGCCGTAAACAAAAACTTTATAAGGTAAGCATATATCTTGCATGACTCTGTTTTAGATTTTTTATATAATTTTTTGTAATATTGTTATACAAATTATTATTCAGAATATAATTTTATAACATTACCTAATTCTTTGTGAGTACTCCTAACTGTGGAAGTATTTTGTGTTTACATGTCATTTATTCGATCAATTGAGCTGAGATTATAACACGATTAAGTTTAGATTTAAAGATTTATACATGAGGTTCTTGTTAAAAAGGCAAAGAAAATTACGTTATTGTTTTTAAAAAACTTACTGATGTAGGATCATTGAAATGTGAAACGATTTGTTAAAATCGATACCAAGCCGATACAATCACTTAGCATAATATTTAGACAGTTTCATTTATTATTATTTTTTGTACGCTCTACACTACGAGTACATAAATAACGACCTACGACCGGTTGGACTATTTTAATTTAATACAGTATAACTATTTAACTGCCACACTGAAGTAAAACATAAAATCTACTTGAATGTACATATATGTCCAATATATTATTACGTTGTCTAAGGCAATGTCATTAAAATAATAATAATATAAATAATAATCAATTAATTAAAAGTTATAGATAGTCTTACTTCGCAATAAAATCCTAATATCCATTATTATTGTAAATTTTCTATATACACAATATCTTAAGAAAATCCTTACTTTTTCTCTGTAGGTATTAGTTGTACACTTTAGTTGAAAGTGAAATCGTGTGTATAAGCAAGTATTCTAATAAATTTGCTTTCACAGGTCGGTAACTGTCGCAGCATCAACAGCACAACTATACCACAATGCAAAGTCATGGAAAGAGATCCCTGGTCCAAATTCCTTACCCGTAATTGGAGCAATGCATCACTTTCTCCCGGGGGGTAAAACAAATAATATGACCATTGAAAAAAAATTTTTCGCAGTTTTATAAAAAGACAGTTGATAAACAATTAAATTATACTATTTTAATATTACCAGGTATGTTCAAAACATTTAATGGAATAGCATTGGATAATAAGCTATACAACACATATGGACCAATTGTCAAGTTAGAAAACGTTATCGGAAGAGATCCACTTCTATTCCTATATGATGCTGAAGGAGTTAAACAGGTATGTTTAATTATAATAAATAAAGTAGGTACTAAAATTAGTTATTATTTTAAATTTCCTTCTAAGTTTAAAATAACATCGCAGGAAGTTCCCTAAGTAGATAGAACTAAGTATATGTTCATGCTAATCTCAAACAGATACGAGTACAATAATTATTGTCCATACTAAAAATACATAAATACTTTATTTATTAAATGCGCATATATGTCTGTAGATCACCTATGTAGCCATCACACGAGACGTTTAGGTCTGATCGTGAGGACCTATTTAGTTTTACAATGAAGTGATATTTACGGGAAACAAAATAGGCGAAATTGATAATTATTGAATAAGATTGCAAAATAAGAGCTTATATTTCAAATATGCTAAAAAGTATTATAATAATATGAATCCTCAATTAATTAAATACAAGTTAGCATAGATTTACCGATAAACATTAATTATTTATATAATATTAAACAATTATTATAATTATCGTACCTATGATAATTATGAAAATTGACATTTAATTTGAATTTACTCGTATGTTTTACTTTTCTGCATAATAAGTTTCAATCAAGTCTATAGAAATGTGAGTCTAGTTTTTTGAATTCTCTTTATAATCTTTTTTGAAACGAAATTCTCGTGAGTTACAGACATATTTAAATACTATAAATGAAACTCGCAATTTAAACTCTTTATAATAGATCAAGGATACTAGCATTCATATTATATATATATATATATATATATATTTAAACAACTCTCCCATGGATTCACGAGACTCATTCAAAATAAATTGAGTTTAAATACCCGTAACAGCTGCAGCACCAAACAGTATATGCGGCAATATGTCGCATCAATGTAATGTCAAAGTATGCAATGTCAACTAATCGAGCCTTAAATGTATCTGTCTATTGACTTATCATAATATATAATTAATTTATTCATATATACTTTAATTAGGATCCCTAAGATGATTTTATCTCCTTATTCCCAAAAAAAATGTTGCCATGCCTATTTAAAACTTAGCACCATCAAGGGATATCGCTTCAAATAAGACATTCGTTTTTTTTTGGAATATTTACAAATGAGTTTACCACATTACCTTTAATATACTCATATTACCGATTAGTCTGTGCCATAACTATTATTAGTATATGTCGGCTCATTTTGATAATTCTGCTTACGCGTTGTGAAATGACAGTTAAAACCCAATGTCATTTTTTACTGGAGTGTTCTGTTACGTTTTGAAGTTTTTGATAGTTTCGTACTTACTTTATCTATAACCGTGTTAAATTAAGTAATATGATATGACTATTCTATGGTGATACATATTATACTACATTTTAAAACTATTTTGTCGCCCACTCATTTTATAGTCTTGTTAACTAATTATTAAATAATTTTATTAATCAAGTACTTGTGCATTGTTATTAATAACATGTTTGCGAACCAATTAAATTAATTATTATTAATTTTTTCGCAAACAATAAAAAATGAGTGATTTTTCTTTCTAACAAAAAACTCTATAATTCATATAGTATTTATTAAATAACATGTTACATTTAATGTTACAATGTTATCTAAACTAATATAATAAAGAGGAAATATTTGATTGTTTGTTTGCATTGAATAGGCTCTGAAACTACTGGACCGATTAAAATAAAATTTGGTAATTTTATTAGTTTGAGACACGGGGAAGGACAAAGGATAGTTTTTATCCAACTAAAAGAGGTTAATGGTTTTGCGCGATAACCGATCTACTGGACCGATCAGGATGAAATTTGGTATAGAAATAGTTTGAGACACGGGAACGACATAGGATAGTTTTTATCCAACTGCGGAAAAAGAGGCTAATGGTTTTTTTTTATACATAACTGGGTAGCACTTTACCACTATCTCACCTGATGGTAAGTGATGATGCGATCGATGATGGAGCGCGCTTACCTAGAAGGTATCTATTCACTTGCGTTTTGAAGACCCCCATATTGTACTTAACCGGAAACACAGACTCAGGCAGGGTGTTCCATTCCCTGGCGGTTCGTATGATGAACGAAGACGCAAATCGTTTCGTTCGGGTAAATGGAACATCAACCATATAGCGGTGGCGCTTCTGAGTGTCCCTGGATGTCCGGTTATAGAATGGGGATGGCGGAATCAAGTCCTGCAGTTCCGTGGCACACTCCCCGAAAAGCATCCGATAGAAAACCGATAAACAGACAATTTTGCGGCGATGCTCGAGACTTTGGAATCTCTTGCTTACAAGTTGATCGTCGTTAATGAGAATCTTGCTCTCAATAGCTTCTAGTGTCTCCTGTTGGTATTTGGCAGAACCATCCCTGTTCGGACAGATCAACTTAGCGGCAAGTTTTCGAACGTACCCCTTTGGTAGTCGTCTATTTGTGATCTATGGATTTTTGTGTGTGAAAATTACTTGAGATTTTGCTTTGTCACTTTGGTAGCTGTTTTTGAAAAATTCTTGGACGATTTTGGGTCAGCGGTATTTAAATTAATGTAATTGAGTATTTGTGTTTGAAAACCGTTTTGTTTGGACCCCCGCGTCTTTTGATATGCGCGTGTTATCGTCATTTGGATCCCTATTTGTGTTGGACAATCTCAAGAAGAAAGAAGCACGGGACCCATCCTCGCCGCCCTGGTAGTAAGTGAAATAAAATTCTTGTTGGCCAACTTAATTTTATTTTAAGAAAAGCTAGGTGCGGTCGCCGAAGTCGACACAACTGCATCACACTGTATGTAATTTTTGTGTATTTTGTACCTTGTCCTTTTCAGCCCGGCGAATCGCCGGCTTGTTAAGTATTCAAAATAGATTGTCCAGGTGGAAGCCTCTCTGCTAAACAATCCCTGCCTGGGCAATCTGGAATCTTAACAATCCCAAAGGTGAAAACAGTACTCCATACACGTCCGGACTTGAGCTTGATAAAGATTAAGCATCTGTCCCGGTGTTAAGTAATGTCTCACCTTGGCCAAAACACCAAGTTTTTTTAAGGCTAGCTGGGCTTTAGACTCTATATAGGAGCCGAAATTAAGAGTCGGTGTTGATGAGATGCCAAGAAGCTCAAGGTGGTTGCTTATCGGCACGGATACATCCCTAAAGTAGGAGCCAAGTGAAAAGGGCTCCGTTTGGCGGAGAAAAGACACGCCTGGCTTTTAGCAGCGTTGAACTTGACCAGATTGGCATCGCCCCAATCGGAGAATGCCTTCAAAGAAAAGTTCAAGCGCAGAACCATAGCTTCCCTATGAGACTGGATTTGTAATGCACAGGTTCGTGCGTTAGATGTATAACTCTTCACAACGGTGATGTCGCCTGCGTACCCAAAAATACCGGGTTTAAGCAGATCATTAATATGCAGCATAAAAAGCGTTGCGGAGAGTACTGATCCTTTAGGGATTACGGCGTTTATAGCCAATTGGTCGGAAGAACAGCCATCGATGACCACTCGAATCGACCGGTCCCTCAAGAAATTTGAAATCCAAACACACAAACCAGTGGGAAGGCCGTATGTAAGAAGCTTGCTAATAAGGCTATCGTGCCAAACCCTGTCGAAAGCCTTCGAGATGTCGAGAGAGACAGCAAGCGCCTCTCCGTGGTACTCGATGGCCTCGCTCCAGATGTGAGTGGCATACACTAGAAGATTCCCAGTTGAACGGTTTCGGCGAAACCCGTATTGTCGGTCACTGAGTAGATCATTGTCTTCTAGGTATGCCAGGAACCTGTGGTTCAGTACACGTTCCATCGTCTTACAGAGTATGGACGTGACTGAAATAGGCCTGTAATTGGCAGGGTCTGCGCGACTACCCTTTTTAGGCACGGGCTGCACGTTTGCAAACGTCCAGGACTTAGGCACTTGTCCAGTCGTCATAGACAAGCGAAAAAGGCGAGTCAATATTGGAGTCAACTCAGGCGCACACATCCTCAAGACTACAGCCGATATACCATCTGGACCACAAGCTTTGTTCACGTCCAGATCGCGCAACGCTTTGCGTACTTCAAACTGTCGAATACGGATTTCTGACATTAACGTCCCGCAATTTGGCAAACTAGAAGTTACAGCATTGCCGGCATCTACACGTGAAGACTCTGCAAACAGAGAAGCAAATAAATTTGCTTTCTCTTCAGCAGTGTGCGCTAGTGAGCCGTCAGGTTTCAGCAGTGGAGGCAGTTAGGGACGGCAAAAGTTCTCTTCGATCGATTTTGCCAGGGACCAGAACGCTTTGCTACCCGAGGGGTAAGAAGCAAGTTTGTTCCCTGGTCGGCGTATGTGGTCGAAGCGAGCCTTCTTGAGAGCCTTTTTGCAAGACTTGACGGCTAAGTTAAATGCTCTTCTTTTCACGTACATCTCTAGATTTGCGGGTTCGAGCATCAGCCCAGGTTAAGTAGGCCTCATGTTTTGACGCTTCTGCATCTCTACATGTGGCATTAAACCATGGGCGAGCTTTGCTGGACAGTGGGACGTCAGATAATGGTATGAAGTATTCCATACCGTGACGTAACACTTCTATCATCGCATCTGCGCAAGCTGAGGGATCGCTTGAAGAAAAAAAAGCCTGCCTCCAAGGATAAGATGCGAAAAAATAACGCATCTCATCCCAATCTGCTGACCTGTATCGCCACACCCGCCGGGTGCCTTTTGGGCTAGGATCGGGCGGGGAGTAGACTGATACAGACTTCACCAGACAATGGTCAGAGCTACCCAAGGGTGATGAAACCGACACCGAGTAGCGGTCTGGATCTATTATCAGCAAAAGGTCCAAGCAATTGGCTGTGTGGCCATCAACATCCGGTATCCTTGTAGCTCCTTGGACTAGCTGAGTGAATCCCCCAGAAGCACTAATTCAGCAGAAGGATACCTCTGTTGTGCCACATCGGCCGCCTCACTAAGGTAGCAAGGAGCCTGGTTGTCTCCTCATCTCCGCTGTGCGACCGGTAGACACTAGCATAAAGAATTTTCTCCATGCCATTGTCCACTAGAACCCCTATGATGGGGTTATTAGTCTTCAAGGTTGCGGAGACGCGGGTAACAAATATCATCGCGGACGTACATACAGACTCCCGCTTTGGCCTTGAAACTGTGTTCTAGTACATAGCCAGGGTAGGCAAGGTATGTCGCGTCAGTTGGACATTTGATTAGCGTCTCCGAGAGAAACAGAATATGAGGTTTTGCGGTCCGTAAATAGTGGGGGACCGAGTCGATATTAGAGTGCATGCCTTGAATGTTTGAGAGATGCACTTGGAGAGAGAGGACGTTTTTTTTTGTATGCCTGATAGGCTAACCTTTGACCACTATCTCACCTGATGGTAAGTGATGGTGTGGTCGAAGATGTTGTTCAGGCTAACCTAGATGTACTGGCTCTGACAAAGACAGCTGCCGGAACACACCGTTAGGTGCTTAGCGACAGATTTTCTACTTGAGGGTGGTAGCTAGCCAGGCGGGCATTCGCAAAATGCCCTACCACCATGCTATAACGACTGCCATCCTAAGACAACAACCGGGACCGACGGCTTAACGTGCCCTCCGAAGCACGGAAACGCTCTGTAGTAATGTCACTAGCGGTCACCCATCCAACTCATGACCGCGCGCGACGTTGCTTAACTTTGCTGATCGGTTGAGAACAGCTAAGTATACTACGCTACGAGCGCTTCGAAACGTGCTTCCGCTGTTGAACCTTCATTCTGTTTTTACCTCATTTCATTGTTGGGTGAGTGAAGATAGATTAAGGGAAACGGAAGTGGAATCGAGGCACATACTACCTACCCGTGACACAAAAAAAGACCTTTCCACCTTTTTGGGAACCAATCCTGGAGACCGCGGGGACGCCCGAGCCCCCCCAGAGGTGTCCATCGGGACCTCTCGTCTGGTCTCCAACCAGCACGATGGCGCACCTACGGGATTTTTCGCGAGATGGCGGGTCAGCCTTTCATGAGTGGCTGGCTCACTACTTGGGCCCCCAACTATGTGCGGTCGGCCAGCGGAGAACCGTGCCTCGGATCCCGCTGCTCTCCAAGATTGGCTGCCAGGTAAATTGACCTACGATGTGTCACGACTAGCTATAGTAATAAGCGCAACTGTTTCCGACCCGTTCCCTATAGTGACTTCACCAAACATCATGCCGTAACGCGACCGCTTGGCGGCATCGCTTTGTCTGGTGGGTAACACGCCGCGGCCTAAGCCTACCACTTGAAAAGTACTGCTCTTTTGGCGCCACCCAGGGTACAAGTGTAAGACATCGAGGGCTAAATCTTACGGACGCGAGCAGTATAGTCCCCCAAAACTGGCTGGTTTTGCGCGATAACCGATCTACTGGACCGGTTAGGATGAAATTTGGTATGAAAATAGTTTGACACACGGGGATGGACATAGGATAGTTTTTATTCAACTGCGCAAAAAGAGGTTAATGATTTTGCGCGATAACCAATCTACTGGACCGATTAGGATAAAATTTGATATGGTAATAGTTTGAGACACGGATATGGAATAGGATAGTTTTTATCTAACTATGCAAAAAGAAGTTAATGATTTTGCGCGATAACCAATCTACTGGAGCGATTATGATGAAATTAGGTATGAAAATAGTTTGAGACACGGGGAAGGACATAGGATAGTTTTTATCCAACTGCGCAAAAAGAGGTTAATGGTTTTGCTCGATAACCCATCTACTGTACCGATTAGGATAAAATTTGGTATGGAAATGGTTTGAGACACGGGGATGGACATTGGATAGTTTTTATCCAACTGCGCAAAAAGAGGTTATTAATTTTGCGCGATAAACCATACACCCACGTGCGTATGCACAACCGAAAAGCTAGATTAAATAAAACAAAAAATTACAAACGTAATAAAAATTGAGAACACAACAAATTTTTAGATAAAAGTTCATTGAAATAATTATAATCAAACATTTTTTATAAGTTTCTTTTCCTAGTAACCTGACTTAAATAGAAGGGTTTATATGTGTGTATAATAATTCATTTTTTTTTTGTTTAATACCCGTGCGAAGCCGGGGCTAGTATTAACTAATATAGCTCGTTTTAATACATACTAGCGAAACATCCCGGCTCTGCACTGATATATAACAAAATAAAAGTATTTCTAATGTATTCTATATCTTATGTTCACCAGGGATAATGTGGAATTCTAATGATGAAAGAATTTTTCAAATCGGTCTAGCAGTTTTTATGCTTATTTATTACATACAAAAATACAAATATTTCCTCTATATAACATTTGTATAGATGTATTAAATAAAATTCATTTTTGAATATAATTCAACAAAATTGATTAAGATATTTCTTCCGTTAGCTGAACTACTGTTACTCTTCACTATACTTCTGTTACAATTTATTTCTAACATTAAAAGAAGAATTATATAATTACAGATCCTTCGAGGTGAAAATTGGTCTCCTATTAGACCTGGGCTCCAAACTCTCGAATATTTTAGAAAAAACTTCAAAAGCGATGCAAAAAAAGGAAAAAGTACTGGTTTACTCACCGAGTAAGTTAATTTATTTATTTTAAAATACTTTAACTGTACTGATAACCTGACACCATACTTTAGCGTGGATTTGACAAACATGCAGTGTTTTTTGGCTTGGCGCGTACGGAGCAGAAAAAATGCTTTTTTAGCTAAAAAAAAGCTTAAAAGCTTTTTAAGCATTTTTTCACAACATGAAATGTGTAACTGACGTGAATTACAATTTAGTGGCCAATTGTGCTAACTTATTTATTGCCCAAGTGAATAAATAGGTAAAAAAATTGGAGTACAATTTTAGGTCAAAAATTTGAATACAATATTATGTATAAGAAAAAAAACTTCATTTACATAGCAAGCTATTTGAAATCAAAGATGAAAAAGTTATCTAGCACTGCATGTTTTGATAGTTTGGTTAGATTTTAGATAGCGCTACAAGTAATTTAAGTCCACTGCGCACGTTTTGTCCCGCGCGGGTATAGGTGTCTATCCAATTGAGATACGTTTTTTTGGTTTGGCAAAGCTTTTCTATTATTTATATCACAATTGTATCTACTATATGATTTAATTTGGGATTCAAAACAATGGAAATAGCATCCTTACAAACGTATAAGCAACTAATATTAAGAGAATCAAATTTAAAATCTGATGCCGAGCACCTATTAAATTCAGGCACCTGTGCACCTATGCAGAGCTAAAACAATCATGATCAAATTTTGAATCACATAACTGTCGACCATCGTGAATTTAATGTTTTTTAATGCAAGTTCTATTTTCAGACATGGTGATGAGTGGAGGGAGCTGCGTTCTATCGTGAATCCCATAATGTTAAACCCAAAAGTTGTACCACTTTATACATCTACAATTGATGGGGTTGCCAAAGATATGGTTGAAAGGTTATTTTTACAAACTTACCTACTAAAAGAGAGCGTTAAGTCGCACACACATTGTCCTTTAGCGGATTTTGTCAAGTTGATGGTTTATCATTTGATCTTAGTAATTACACATTTTGATCGTTGCACATTTTGACGAAGGTGCAATATAACTTTAGTTCAATTTGACATATACACGTTTATGTTCCGGGGCCACGTCACTAGTATAACTTTTAAGTTTTTCTTATAAAGTAATCCTTATTAATCTTATTCTCTACTTTGTTACTCCTAAATCTATCTTGACATATTTTTACAGGCTAAAATCGCTAAGAGATGATAACAACAGGATAAGAACTAAATTTAGTGACGAAATGAACTTATGGTCGATTGAGTCTACTGGAGTGGTATTATTAGGTAACAGATTGGGTTGCTTCAACATGAACCTTCCAGATGATTCACCTATTAAAAAGCTGATAGAATGTTCTCATGAGGAGATCAAACTTATTCAGAAACTCGATTTTAGTCCAACCATATGGAAACTTTTTCCGACGTGCAACTTTAAAAGAGCTATGGCAGTTTATGAACAACATGAGACGTGAGTACTTAAATATCTCAGAGATGGACACTTACGTTTTGGAGCTATATCATTTACGTTCTAAATAATATGTACTATATCATAAATCTAATTATTATTATTATTTTTAATATACCTTTACAAGCAATATAGCATTATTATGTTAAAAAATACCCAAAGCGACTCTGTGGAAATTATGGATTAAATAAACTATCCTAAAATTGAGTTACTAAATTAAATAAGTAAGTCAGGTATTTGTTCAACTAGTCAATTTTATTTTTGAGCAAGTACAGACTTTTTGTCTCTTACCAGAGAATAAAAAGGTACAGAAGGATCTCCACGCAAAGACGTTTAAATAAATAAGCAATTCTGCTACGTCGCAATTCAGCACACCGCTGAGTACCTAAATAATATATTTTTACACTATTTCTATCGCGTAATTCTCATCTCTTCTGATGCCGTACGTGGGTGAGGGTTATGACCTTGTGCTCAAATGCTCTTATAGCTTAAATATGTAGGTACATAATATGTACATATTTAAAACTATTTTATTATACTGTAAATATTATAGTACCTGTAACTATTAAAGCAATTAATTATATTTTTATTTTATTTTTATTTATAATTAATTATCGCACTACAGACTCGTATCCGTACTATTTTTAGATTTATTTTTATTTTATTATATTAACTAGTTTTACAATAACATTCCCCAATCATCTTTCTTTATTATTATCCATGAAGAGCGTCCCGTCCCCCCCCCCCCCTATCCTGATCCCAGGCTCGCCTCTCTCTTCGCATTCTAGAAGCTGATTTAACTCAGTTCTCCTTTGAGAGGTCTGCCTCGTACCAGGTCCCGGGATTGTGACGCTCGTGATGGGTGGGGGCAAGGATTCAGTGGGTCGGGTTAGTGTTTGTGGTTGTGTTTTGGTGCTGTGTTTTTGAGTTGCAATTTTAAAGGTTTTTTCAGCATAGTCGAGGAAGTATGTCCTGCTCTCGGAGTCCGCTAGGATGTTCTGCAGACCTTCTTTAGTGAGCCTAGTACCAGCCTGAGTTTCTAGGTCTTGTTTTGCAGCGAGAAAGCGAGGACATTCCAGGACTATGTGCCATACTGATTCTACTACATTGGGATCGCATTCGCAACCTGGGCTTTCTAATAGTCTAAACCGGTGCAGGTATTCGGCAATACCACCATGTCCCGTCAGAATTTGCACATGTGTTGGTGACAGCTTTATGGTTCGAACCATTCGGTATGCCTTGTCAACATCCGGTGAGAACCATTTAGTGACGCTGCCTGTGCTGGAAGAGCTGTACCTGTCCTGCCATTTGCGTACAGTCTCTTGCCTGATCTTTCTCTTGACGTAAGACAATGGAACGTCTGCGTAGTCTGGATCCGGGTTTGCCTGTAGGGCCGCGGACTTTGCCAGCTCATCGGCTCGCTCATTCCCCGCAGTCCCTACGTGCGCTCTAAGCCAGAAAAGCCGCACCTGTCGTCCCTCCGCACTCAGCTCTCGTATGCACTCCTTGATTTGTTTCGTCAGGGGGTGTGTCAATTTGGGGTATTCCAGCAGGTCGAGCGAAGATCTTGAGTCGCTCAAAATGTTGACTACTTTAACCCCGCTGGATTTTGCTGACTGAACCGCCCTAAGGAGTGCATAGAGTTCCGACTGAAATACTGTGCAGGAGGGGTCTAGACTGAAGGTAGAGAAACACGATTCTTTTCCTTCCTCCCACCATGTGAGGGCTGCGCCAACTTTTCCCTCGATTTTGCTACTATCCGTGTAGATGTGTAATTTGGTGGGAGTCCAGGGTTTCCAGACTCGTGTCCTCTAGGAGCGTGTACTGAGTTGACTCAAATGTGGAAGGGCGTGGTTGATGTTGGTAGCACACCCTCTGCTCCAAGGTCCTTCCAGGTGGTATGTAGTCTAGAGACAGGTCTTTTTTCGCCATGTATAGTCTTGCGGCTTCCTGGATTCTCAGATCCAAAGGCAGTGTTGCTAATGCCGAAGTGAGCGAAATCGTGCGATACGCCTTACAGATCTTTTGTGCAAAGCCCCTTTGAAGTGCATTCAGACGATCTCTGATCATCTGAAGCTCCGTCGCCTGGTACCATGCACAGGAGGCGTACATCACAATTGGTTCAATTACTGCAACGTATATGGTTCTGACTATTTCGTTGTTCAAGCCCCATGTGACTTTTGCTGCACATGCCAGTTGTTTGTAAATTCCGGTGACCTTCCTGCAAGTTGCGTTGATGTGTGGAAGGAAGTTAAGTTTTCGGTCAATTATGAGGCCTAGTAGTTTGATCTCATCTTCTAGGTTCAGTTTGCAGCCCGACATGTAGATGTTTGGGGGATCATACTTAAGTTTCTTCGTTAGTAGCATCACGTTGGTTTTGTGCGCTGTGAAGTTTAACTTATTATTTCCCCCCCACTCAACCACCTTCTCGTGTTCTGCATTCGCTGAGTCCTCCATGGCGCTAACCAAATGTCCGGAAAATACAATAACCACGTCGTCCGCGAACGCTTGGCAATACACGCCCTCGCCAGATAGTTGTTGCAACAGCGGATCCAGAATGATGTTCCAGAATGTCGGTCCACCGATGGATCCTTGGACACATCCCTTCGTGGTACATCTCTCGCTTGTTGTTCTGGCGTAGTTGACTACTATCTTACGGTCACTAAGGTATGAGTTGACTATTGCGTATAGGTTCTTTGGACATTTGCGGGGTATCAACTAGTTTTTTAGAGCCGGCCACCATGCGTTATCGAAGGCCCCCTCTATGTCCAGTGAGACGATAATGACGATCTTCTTTTTGTTCAATTCAGATTGTACATGTCCCATCAGGTCATAAAGGGCGTCTTTTGTACCGCGCTGTGGCATGAAGCCGTATTGCCTGGAACTAATAGTTGGTAGAATATGCCATTGTAATCTGCATATGAAGAGCTTTTCGACAATTTTTCCCATGACTGACAACAAACCAATAGGCCGGTAGGACTTTGGATGGGTGTAGTCCTCTTTTCCCGGTTTTCTGAGGATCACGATGTGTGCTATTTTCCATTGCTTGGGGAAATGCGCCAGCGACAAGCATTTATTAGCTATCGCCATAAACACCTCCCTTTCGCTCTGGATGGCTTTCGTGCAAATATCAGAGGTCAGCCCGTCAGGTCCTGGGGCCTTCTTTGGATTTAGTGCACGGAGCACCATTTCCAGTTCGGGCCATTTAAACGGTGGGTCATTCTCTAATAAGCCTTCGATCTCCTCAGGTGGCCTGTCTTGTGTCAGCCCTCGGATGAGCATGTGGTGTGGACTGTCTGTAATCGCAGAGTCCTCAGAATAGAACGTTTCCGCAAGAAGGTCAGCCGACTGGGCAGGGGTTAATGTCTGACCATCCAGCCCCCTCAGCAGCATGTCCTATTGCTTCCTGGTCGTTCTTCTGATTACTCTGTATATGCCATTCCACATGCTCTCCTTTTCTTGGGTCGTGCAAAACTCTTTCCAACTCTTTGTTTCGGCTTCACTTGCTCTTTCAGCGTAGGTCACTCGCGCGTTTTTGTAGTCTTGGAACACCGCATCCAATCTTGATGGAGCAGCATTACGGATACGTCTTTTCTTGCGGATGGCGTCTTTTTGCAAGTTTTGTATTTGCTTATTCCACCATGGAGGTAGTGGATTACCTTCCCACAGGCCTACTCTCGGAATTAACTCATCACAGGTCTTTTGGATGGTTTCCGTGTAGGCTTCGACGATGGCTTCCAGACTCTCCCCAGTTGAGGCACTTTACTGTGAGAGGTGTTATATTTTGTTCTGCTAGAGCGCCCTGAAAAGTGCTTCGAAGTCTTTCCACTTTTGGTGTTATACCTTCGCGTAGTGATGGGCTTGAGCGTTTGCAAGCGCCCCTCAAGACGTATGTCGAAGGTAATGGCATTATGGTCGGATGTGGTCATCCCTCGATTTACCTTCCAGTTTTCGACCTTTCCTAGCATCGACAAACTACAGGCGGTAACATCTATTTACATTTATTTATAGCTGATAGGCTAACATTTGAACACAGACTTATGTTTTTATTTATAGATATTATGAATATGAATATATATATATATATATATATATATATATATATTCATATTATAAGGAGGAAGGCATTTGTATTTTGTATGTAATGAATAAACATTAAAACTACTGAACCGATTTGAAAAAAAACTTTAAATATTAGAATTTTACATTATCCTTGTAATAGGTTATAAAATATTATATATTTTTGTAATAACCCGTGCTATGCCGGGCGTGCCGCTAGTAATATTATAAAACTGAAAGATTGGAATTATTACATGTAACGAATAAACTTAAAAAGTTAAAGACCGATTTGAAAAATTATTTCACCATTAGCATCCTAATTAATTTCTAATGAACATAGGCTATACGAGTACAATATTTTCAAACATATTTTGTTTTTGTTAAATACCCGTGCAAAGCTAGGGCGGGCTGCTAGCCTATACTAATATTATAAAGAGGAAAGGTTTGTATGTAAGTATGCTTGTAACGAATTGGCTCAAAAATTACTGAACCGTTTCTAAAAATTCTTTCACCATTTGAAAGCTACATTATCACTGATTAATATAGGCTATTTAAATTGCAAGAAAATAATAAGAATCCCTACTAAAATTACAATAATGTTACTTAAGGTGTAAAAAAATGCCTATAAAATATCTTTCATTGCATGCGCTGCGAAAACTATTGATGATAGAACATTAAAATGTTCCACAATATTAAAGAACACAAAAAATATCGGCATAGTATGTGTTTTACTAATGTAGTTATGTCACTATAACTACTTTTTAACATTTTAAAATTTAAAAGAAAATCCGACCAGAATCTGACCAAGATATTTATACCTTTGCCTTGATCCTCAAAATAAAAGATTTGTCATGCAAGGCTGTTTAAATACCTGTAAATTCCTTTTTAGTTTATTAAAATCGGACATTCCATTCGAAAGATATTACGAGTTTAATGATCCACAAATTGATTATGCATATCAGAACAGCAACAAATCAGACCAATGAATAATATTTGTCCGAAATGTTTTGCTAAAAATGGACAGATAAAACCAATGGTATGTGTTGCGCGTCTGGAAAAGTTATTCTTCCTTATATTAAAGAGCTTCCAGAACCAAAAAAAGGCCTATTAACAAATAATCACACCTTATCCGCGCATTTTTTAAATTCTCTTTATCCTTCCGGCCTGCCACCTCACGAACTGAAATTAAAAAAGGGTACTCCCATTATGCTATTGATAATTTATTTTGTACCCATTACCCCTCCCAATATGTGTAATGGGACAATACTTTTGATAAAGGAATTGCGAGACAGTGAGAATGTAGCTACTATCATCACCGGCCCCACGGCCGGACAGCTCGCTCACATTCCGCGGATACCGATGATACCGACGGATTTGCCTATATCTTGCAAAAGATTACAGTTTCCTTTAAAGATATTGTATGCACTTACAATAAATAAATCCCAGGGACAACATTTTTCTATGTTTGGCATCGATTTAAGAAAAGAGTGCTTTTCTCAGGGTCAACTATATGTTGCACTTTCTCGAGTAGGGTCTCTTGAAAATCAATATGATTTATTGCCATCTACAAATACCACTGCTAACATAACATAGCATTAAGGTAAAAATTGAACATTAAAAATAAAAACAATATAATTAAAAAGTTTTTAAAATAAATAATCAAAAAGTAAAATTAAATGTAAAAAAAACTTAGGATTAAAAGTCGGGTCGGGGTGCTATTATTATAATAATTTTTATTTCATAAAATATGTAATAATAAGTACGTATAGGCATACATTATTTTATATTATCAGACACAATTGCTTTCTTAATCACTACATATGAGTATTGACTGTAGACTGTACTGTAATAGTAGAAGGTAATATAATGTATCCAATTATTATAAGTATATACCTATACTCTTAACTTCAGTGAAATCTTTTTAAAAATTACCCGTTGATGTCATTTATTCTGTTTTAATCATCAAATTCAAAGGGGGCCAGCGATACACTATTGCTAAATACATTATAATTTAGGTATGTCCTGCATTTACTGTACGTTTATGCCAAAATATTTGAATAATAAATGTCCACCCGTGCGAAGCCGGGACGGGCTGCTAGTTTCTTATAAAAGGCAACAAAGTTGTGTTTTATAGCGCTAGTATTTGTATGTATGTTATGTAGAAACCTGAGCTAGTATTTAGAAAAATAAGTTTCCCGCCATTTTTTAACTTAAGTATTTATGTTTTTGTAGACTCACCAAATATTTTATCGCAGAAGCCATGAAAAACAAGAATTACCCACAAGAGAAGTGTATATTAGAGAAAATTTTGGAAATTAATGAAGACTATGCCCTTGTGATAGCTACAGACTTGTTATTTGCTGGTATTGAAACAGTAAGTATTGAGACCTTTAATCTGTTGATAAGACGTAAAGATACAATTATAATGTTTTACCAAATATGATAAAGCTCAAGTTTTTCAATTTTCAACAGCAAACACGTAAACTTAAGGCTAAATAGAGTAATCAGGACAGTTCAAATGTAT
The DNA here is from genome assembly GCA_963890685.1 of Plagodis pulveraria. NCBI lineage: Eukaryota > Metazoa > Arthropoda > Insecta > Lepidoptera > Geometridae > Plagodis > Plagodis pulveraria. The sequence goes on from OY982953.1 coordinate 10,511,658, forward strand.
TTAAATGTTCTTACTTTGTGTTCTCGATCTATTGCCAATATAATTAAAGAGGATTTGTTGTTATCATGGTATTGAATGCACAAACAAATTAGATAAAAACATATTTTATACGTAGCAAGTTTAGTTTATTTATATTCAGTATAAATGAAATTCCGGGTGAGTTATTCTTGCTGCACGCATAAGTGTATGTAATATAGAATTATGGACTCATGGATTCCCCGGAATCGAACATGTAAAGTTGCCCTATCAGTTTTTTTAACTAAATATACTGAAATATGTTATGAACTTTATACACTTTTATATATATATATATATATATATTATATATATATATATGTGTATAAAGTTCATAACATATTTCAGTATATTTAGTTCAAAAATCTGATCGGGCAACTTTACATGTTCGATTATTTATATATATATATATATATATATATATATATATATATATATATATATATATATACATAAATATGATAATTTTATGAATAGGTGTGTATATATATATATATATATATATATATATATATATGTTTATCCATATATGATTTTGTATAATGTTGATAGAAAGTGTATAAAGTTATTAACCTATTTCAGTATTTTTAATTTAAAAAACTGATACTGCAACTTAAATATTCGATTCCGGGTAATCCATGAGTCCATAATTATATATTACGTAAAACACCGTAGTTTGTAATGCGTACAGCTTGTATTTTAACTTGTTTCTTGTAAATTGTTAATGTTTTCATTTTTAACGTTATGAAAACAATTCACAGATATCAATCGCAATGACGTCGATTTTATATCTGCTTGCTGTGAATCCAGAGAAACAAAAAAAATTGAGAGAAGAGCTGCAATCGAATGATGAAAAAAAACCTTACTTGAAAGCGTGCCTGAAAGAAGCAATGAGGTTAATGCCAGTTATAAATTCAAACAGAAGATTGACGACAAAGGAATATATTGTGCTGGGATATAAAATACCAGCAAATGTAAGCCAATCTTGGTTTTTCAAACTTAATATTGTATTCATTGTTTAATTTAAAAGCTCTAATTTTATTATTTGACAACTTCTCTCTTTTGTTCAATAAGTCATGTGCCTAGATATCAAAAGTCTAAAAAATAATATAAAGTCCTATTTATGTAATGCATGGTAGGATCTATTTGCACAATGACTAATACAGATTTGATGTCATGTCATCAAAATTGGTCAAAATGTATTGACTAAGTATATATTATCACCATCATCACCTTTTCTTGGCTATATATGCACTATTAACTATTGTAAGCAGTGGTCATTTATAGTATTATGTGAGTGTTGTGTTTTTTCAGACTTTCATCTATTTGGGCCATCAATTTATGTCTGCGATGGAAGAACACTATCCTCGCTCGAAGGAGTTTCTTCCAGAACGATGGCTTGTGGAAAAAGATGACCCACTCTATTATAAACAAGCACATTCTTTTGCAAACAGTCCTTTTGGATTTGGAGTTCGAAGCTGCATAGGTGTGGTGGAAATTTTACAGATTTTGAAACATTTATTATGTGTATCTACTTTACTACCAAACATTTTTATTCGTTCATTTTATCTTAGACTGTAGAGATTATTTTCCTCTATCGTCTTTTGTCGTATATTTTTCACTATAATTGATAAAAAGTTATATTCTTATCTCGGTTGCATAGTTTAAGTGCTATATAAGTATTACATATTCATTTTCTATAACGTTAGAAAATAAGATAATGATTGCTTATTCTTTAAAATTGTTTGTTGGAAAATTTGAAAAAAAAAACTGTTTTAGAATTTTATAAAATTAAAGTGCGAGAATTGAAGGATCCGAAACCAAATAAAGTTCAGTTGCATATTAAACAAAAAACTGATTTAAAATTTTAAAAACTTTCTACTAATATCAAAATGATTGTTATGTTTCACAATAAGTCTGTCCTGCTTAGAACTAAACATTTAATAGCTTTTATTATACATTGAACATCCATTACATTCCACGTTATTAATTCAAATTGTTATATTACAGCTCGTCGCTTGGCAGAGCTCATGATGGAGTGCTTCACCGCCAGAGTGGTGAAAAGTTTTCAATTAGAGTGGTCGGGCCCACCACCGACAGTGAGAGATATGTTGTTTAACTTTGTTATGGAAAATTCTAATTTTATATTAAATAATGTGTCAAAATAATAAATTGTTCGAAGCATATTATGTGTTTGACTTATTATTTGTATTGACCATTTGAATATGACCCGTGGGGTGCAGAAATGTAGCCTATCCCCCCCTTATCTTGCCATGGATGTCGTAGGAGGAGAGGAAAAATATCACAGGGAATCGGGAGTTATCAAAAATCTAAGATGGCCACTATACTAAGTACTTAGATTCAACTGAAGTACGGCCTTACAATACAAGTGCGGTAATGCAACCACCTTACCCATCCTTATCTGGTATCTAACTAAATATTCTGTGTAAAAGTCTGTGTTCGGCAGTGGACAATCCTGCTGAAGCAGTTCTGCAGCAGCCGCAAGCTCAGTAAGATTAGCCACTCTGTAAAAAGTGGAACGTCAAAGTAAAAACCAGACGAACACTAATCTCAACACGAACATCACGGGGTTTTTGGCGGTGTATTCACTATCTACGCTTGTTCATCATTTATTAGCTAGAATAGTTATGTCAAAAGGATCTTAATATTAGTAATGAAGATATTGACAATGTATTCAGTCTGCAAGCAGACGTGCAAATGTTTTCTTATAACTAATTTATATCAACTCTTTTATACCATAAAATACAAAAAAATATTATTATTTATTTAGTTTCAGCTGAAAAAATTAGTAAGTCCGGTTTCTATGTTTAGTGTTTTTTTTGTTCTAAAATGAATTAGTTGCGGTGCTCAAGTTTGTACCTATTACCTCTTTTCACGGTTTCAGTACTCGGAGCAACTTGATTATTCATAAGTCTTAAAATAGAAGCATACAACGAAGAGTGTAAGTACATGCCTGGTGTGTAACATATATTTGACACGGAAGGTTCATTACATACAATACAAGTTGTTTCAAGTAGAAAATCTGTCGCCAAGCACCTAACAGTGTGTTCCGGCAGCAGTCCTTGAGAGCCAGTGAAATTACAGGTACATGAGACTTAACAACTCGTCTCAAGGTGACAGGCGGCGCAATTCGTGACTGGTGTTGAAATGCATCTGTTATAGGCAGAGGTTAGTCCGCTTAACATCAGATGGGCCTCTCACAATAACTTAAAAAAAAAGTTCAGAAACTCCTGTTTTGTGTATTGAACAAAATAATAGTTTTTTTTTCATTCCGTTAGGATTCTTAAGCGCGTGTCATATTCGTGATTTTAATTATTTGTGTATATAGCTGATTGATTCGTTGGTAGAATGGCATTTCCGTCCCCCACCTTCATATTTTCTTGTAGAAGTCATAGTAGTGGACGAAGGTAAAAATACCTAAAGTTAACCTAAAATCAGCGCCTTCTGAAGAACTCCCACCTAACACTGCAATCCCGAAGACGGCCGCCAAATGTGAGGATTATGGCAAGTCCTCCCTTTATAAACGCTCGTAGCGAAGTTTGCTTAGCCGCTCTGAACCGATCAGCAAGGATAAGCATCGTCCGCCGAGGTCATGAGTTAGATGGGTGACCGCTAGTGACATTACTACTGAGCGGTTCCGTGCTTCGGAGGGCACGTGAATCCGTCGGTCCCGGTTGTTGTCTTAGGATGGCAGTCGTTAAAGCATGGTGGGAGGGAATTTTGCGAATTCCCACCTGCCTAGCTACCATCCTCAAGTAGAAAATCTGTCACAAAGCACCTAACGGTGTGTTCCGGCAGCTGCACTTGAGAGCCAGTAATTCTAGGTTAGCCTGAACAACATCTTCGACCTAATCAACACTTACCATCAGGTGAGATAGTGGTCAAAGGCTAACCTATATGGCATAAAAAAAAGTGGTGTAGATTTTCAACGGTGAACGTCTTCCGGATGTGATACAGTTGACTTGGTACTATAATCGCACCTAGTATGATGCTTTTATTTTTATTACATTAAAAACAAAATGATGATGTTATCTGATTACAAAATATATGTACAGTTTACATAATTTACGTTGCACTATCAAGATTATATATCTGCTAATATCTCACGTTAATGCCTAATATCTCTAAATCAGTCAATATAGCTACATTACAATAACATGGTCTAACATAAATTTATTTGGTTTATCAATGCACATAGGTGTTTCATTATAGTTTTTGCTAACTTTATTTACATCGTCCGGGCAGTAGTTTTTTTGGCATATAACAGTAAGGTTTTCTTTCTTTCTTCGTGTAAGTACGATAAAGTAGAATAATGGAACTTTTAAGAATATAATGACTAAGTTGGTATGACTTCTATCATATTTTTTCGAGTACATATACAAATAGCATGATAACATAATATACAACATCCAGATACATAAATATTTAACTATCCATAACTGATGTTACCAGACTTGCTGATCATATTATATGTTGATGTAAGTATAGGTAATGACCATTCTGCTTGTCATGATATTGTAAGTTGGTATTGTTATATCTGGGCGCTTCCTATTCATTTTAAAACTATTACATCCATCAAACAGTTATTATATCATTTTGCTCAATTCAGCGTCTAAACTTTAATTGTATATTGAAAATAGGTAAGTGTAAGTAAATGCAGAGAACAAATCCAGACTTTGAAAACACGGTCTTAATAAAATGATGTTCCATATAAGTTATTAAGTTCTAATCTACATACCTATGTAAAAAAGTAGATTGCTTACAAAGGAAGCAAATAACCATTTTTAAGGCGAGAGTGTTTCTGTGAATCCAAAACGGAACAAAGAATTCTAGAATATAATTCTAATGTTTTAAAAAAGTTACTCGAGCTTAAAATAGTACGTTTACCTATTTATTTAGATATAATAAGGAAGAATAAAGCTGAGCCTATAAATAGTAAGACGCTAATGTTTATATTTGTACAATTATGGAAGTACATGGTAACAATTTTACCACTACATCTGTTACAGTTGTCGATTTGTTTACAGCTTGAGAATTTGAAACAGTCTCAGAAAATGTCATATGTATATAATTGTGCTGGTAACTGAGATAACAGATAACGGCTGTTACCATTGTTTTGCTATGGCAACCACGATTACAACTATTGAAGTAATTGCTGTGACGAATAGCGGTTGGTTAAATAGAGGAACCGGGCTTTAGTTGAATAGTACAACGTTCTTTATTGCATCAACGTCATATGTCAATTGTAAATATGTTTTGCTCTTTGTTTATGGAAGCCTGAAATAGCCTAGTCTTTAAGTAGTCCAGCATATTATATTTTATTATTCCAAAATATTTAAAAAAGTTTGTATAAAAATTCTGTACCAATCGAAAGGTTAGTGACCCGAACCGCCGCCTCATCCACCTCCATAGGACGCCTCCACGACGGATGGCCTCCACCGTCCACTGTCCAGGGACCGGCGTACTTTAACCCCTAATGTAAGTTTTTGCAATGTTAAGAAGTATATATACATTATATATTAAGAATATAAGAATAAGAAGAATCAATTCAATATTGATTTCAATTTATTTCAAGGAAACAATTAAGTTACAGCATATAACATTAACACTTAAAATTATGTTAATAGAACCTGCACTAAGTTTGTTGTTTGTTTTAACTGGTAGGTATGTGTAACTTATATTTTTTCCTAGTATATAAAGTACCTTAAAGTACTGAAGTAATTATGTGTCTTGGTCGAGTGAATTAATATTCTAGACTCTAGACAACATTGAAATTGACAGACGCGGCAGTTAAGGCAATAAAAATAAACATTTTTGTATTATTTCGGAGCATCCTTAAAAATGAAGTTGTAAGGTCCTTTAACGTAGTTAAGCGAGCTTTGGTGTATCATCGGTGGAGGTCCAAACCACTCGATCTGGAAGTTTTCCACTAGTCGCGCTGTGAAGGTCTCCATCTCTAATTCTGCTATACGACGACCTGAAATTAAATTAAGTGTAAAATATTCCTGGAAGCAGCGTCCGATGCTGCGGTATTTTTTGTGTAATGTGCGTTCTCCGATAGTTGTTATTGCGATAGAAGAACGATTTAATACTGGTGACCGATTCAAAATATGACTATAAATCACTTGCAATGCACATGAAATTTAATCTAACGCATCGTCTCTATGACTTAAGATTTGTCTCTATGACTTATGTTTGATATATAAACGTTTCAATTTGTCACGAGTTTTTTTTATGTCGACCATCTCTGATATGCAAAACGACAGAGACAAAGCGAAGTTATAGTTGCTGTCCGAAATAACATTAGATTAAATACAAACATCAGGTATTTCGTGGAAGATATCAGTCCACATCGGGTTGGCGGTAGCGGTTTGGTTCGGTTTGACTTGTTGTATTTTAATTCAAACAACATCAAAAGGGATGCCTGATCCCGGCTTCGGTAAGACCCACGCTTGAAAGTGGAATGATTTGATAAAATCATAGAATATTGGTTATAAAGTTATTTTACTTTGACCAAGCATAGCGAGGTATTAATGGCAAGTTGGGGGCCTAAACATATGTGTATGTTTGTTTGACGATAAATTTCGAGCTCCTGATAATATATGATATTTTTTTATTTTTTTTAATGGCGGTATGCCTTTATTAAACAAATACTACAAACTATATACAACACTACAGCTCCTACAATACTACAGCTACTACAGTAAAAGCATTTGGACTCATAGGGAGTCCAAATGCTCTAGCCCAATTTATTTATATTATAAGATGATATTTATAAGATTTGATTGAAATGTAAAACAATTTCCTTAATTTTGTAAATGAGAGGAATTAGCCTTAGTACGAACTAAGGCTAATTCCTCTCATTCTCTTAATTAAAGAGTCATGCATTTCCAATGTATGTAGAGGGCAGACATTTATAAGGTGACTATATAAGTCCATGTATGATTGTATTCCATAAAAAGGTAAAAAACAATTAAGACGAATTGGTCCTTGAAAATTGCCTGACTGAGGGCGTAGGACATAATAAATAAGCAATTTCCCCTATTTTAAATCTTTATTGGTAATTTAATAATAATAATAATCACCTAGCTAGGGCAAGGTGAGCGTGGGTGATGCTACTTTCTTTAATTACTTTAAGTAGCAGGTGGTCAAATTATAATTAATATTTTTACCGTGTTTATGAGTAGGATAGTGTCTTGGTATATTCATAATTTTTGCACTACTATCCACTGTAAGAAGCTTACTAAATAACTATGAAAAGGAAAAAATTAAACCACAATTGGTTAAAAATGCCGTATTTAGATTTGTTACTTATATGATAAATATTAAGCTCACCTATGCAGCTCCGTACACCATACCCGAATGGACTGTATGCAAATGGATGTGCCTGTCTATAGTAGAGTTGATCGTCTTTCTCCACCAGCCATCTTTCTGGGATATACTCCTTTGACCGGGGAAAATGTTCCTCCATGAGAGACATGTAGGGATGTGCAAAGGCTATTTGGATCTGAAATAAATGTAAAATAATTATACTAGGAGAGTCATTAACAACTTGTAATGTAAGGTTATTTTATATTGACAAGCCTGGAAGCCTTTGAACTTAAGCCTGTGTATTGTCCTGCTCCGAAAATAATTAAACTATTGTATAATACATTGTTATTATTATTTTTTATTTGATTGATGACGTACATTAAACATGAAGCATAAAAGTGTAGTAAGTACTATTAAAAATGTGCACAGGTTCCAATCAATCTTAGAACTGAAAATATCAAAGTCCAAACATAAAATGAGCATTGAATTTGAAGGGTCACGTGGGTCAAACTTGAATCACATGAGTAGGCACATTAACTTTTTGTTTCCCAACTTGCCTCTAGCCTATACACACCAGTAATTGGGTAGCAGCGCCATCTAGCCGAAATTCAAAGTAATGGTTAGACAGTTTTTTGCCTACTGGAGGTTGCAATATTTGTTGTACATCAGCGATGTATTGGTAAATGATCGTAGTGACTATAATTTCAGCCATGTTTGTTTATATGGGCGATTCAGATCAATTAGGAGCGTAACGGAAAACAAAACCTGTTGTAACGCTACGTTACACTAGATCCTAGTATGCAAAAATAATTCAATGTACATGTTACCTGCCTACACTAATTAGGTAGTTATAAATATATGATATATAAATGTATTAGTTGTATAATTGAATCAATACTTAGAATCATGCGGGAATCCTGAGGAACTCTGCAGGGAAGAGCAATGTTCAGTACAGTGCTTTCCAGCAGTAGGTATAAAATAATAATCAGTACTTACATTAGGTGGAATCCTGTATCCTAATATGTTGTATTCCTTACTGGTCACTCTCATGTTCCCCGGAGCAACTGACATCAATCTCAAGGACTCTTTCAAGCAAGCTCTCAAGTAGGTTTTTTTTTCTTCATTCGACTGTAATAATTCTTCCCTTAATTTGTTCTGTTTTTCCGGATTCACGGCAAGTAAATACAATGTTCCGATGACCATATTTGCTGCCTAAAAATTCAATTATTTTACATTATCAACATAATTTTCACAATGCCTGTGTGTAATGTGTTAATCACCGAGGCAGTGGTACATGATATATATTATGGAGGTATATGGCGTAGAGTGAGATTTTGTAGCTCATTGGTAAAGATGCGTTAGTGGAAGCTAGACTCCAAAGTCTCGAACATAAATTTAAATTTGTTAGCTTATCGATATTTTTCAAGATTAGCTTCGGAGAATGTGCAGTCGGTCTACATAAGGTTTTTCCCCCATCTCCTTTCTTTAATCGGAAAACAAGACGCACAGGAGCACAGCATCCGGACATGGTAGACATTTCAAAAATAAACAAAAAGTGCTTTGAATCCAGCTCCATAATACACACGGTCTAAGTATGAAACATATATCCCGATTAATCTTGGAGTCTTTAAGTAAAAACAGTGAAAAGTCAAGCGTGTTCCACTGTCAATCATGTAAGGCTATGGTCAAATGCTTGTTTATCCAATATGAAATAAATTAAAAATAGAATGCTTTATTGTATGCGCCAAATACCTTATAATACCTACTATAACAACTGTTTTTCTAAGACGACCACCAGGATCGACGTTCACGTGCCATCTTAAGCGTGAAAGCGCTCAGCAGTAAATACCACTAGTGATCACACATCCAAGTCATGACTGCAATGAACGTTTCTTAACCGATTAAGATCGGCTGTGTTCATTCGCACACCTGTTGCACATGCATCCTACACTGCATCTATCTTGCAAACTCCATGTTTAGACGTTAACAAAGTGGATCGGCTAAAAACGTCTAGAATGGTTCAATACCGTTAATACCGATTCTTTTGACTTGATATCCTTGGATAAAAACTACGAATAAATTTATTCGTAGGATAAAAAGCTTCCATGGTTACAGTATAGAAACAGGATGTTACCGAGACATCAAGACAATGTTAGTAATTTTTTTCTAATTATAGCGATATAACGAGATTATATTTTAGTGGTAAGAGTTTCTTAAAAAAGCGTGTAGGTAATGAATCGGGTAGACACGCGTCATATTTACTTACTAGCTTTCCGGCCGCCGTTCCGCTCGCGTATGTCGGTTATCGCGTAAAAACATTAACTACTTTTTGCGCAGTTGGATAAAACTATCCTATGTATATTCCCCGGTCTCAAACTATCTCCTAACCAAATTTCATCCACATCGGTTCAATAGTTTTCAAGTCTATTCGTTCTATACAGAAATACAAATCTGTCCTCTATTTAATATCATATTTATTTATTTATTACTTATGACAAATACGACTCTCTATCAAGGTAAACATAAATATAATTGTTCTCATATTGTTTCTAAATATTTTCGCATATTAGCTACGATGCAGAGATAAACGGATTTTACCTATGAATACATTTTTTACGTAGATAAAAATCTAATTTTTTTTATTATCAAACTTACTGTATCTATGCCAGCAAATAACATATCAGTAGCCATAATATTGGCAAAGTCTTCATTGATCTCCAATAGTTTCTCTAAGATTCCCTTTTCATCATCCAATTTACTCTTAGTTTTGAACTCTTGCATGGCTAGGCTAATAAAGTGCTTGGAGAGGCTAAAATAAAAGAATGTGGTCGTTTAAGACATAATCAGTAAACTATTACGAATTAAAAAATAATAATTGGATGCATTAAGTTATAACATGCTACATACCATGTGTTGAGATATTGACCTTTTCTCCCGTATACTCAAACATTTCGCCCGTGGGGTGCCGGGCTAGAATGTTACCCCCCCATCTCTATCCGGGGGTGTCGTAAGAGGCGACTAAAGGTAACACACTAGAAGGTGGGCAGCAGCGCTTTCTGAGGAACTGCTATCTCACACTGCGATCCCCAAGACGCCTGCCAAGCGTGGGGATTACGGCAAATCCCCCCATAATGGGGGAGACTGTGTTCAGCAGTGGACAATCCGGCTGATACAGTAACTCAAACATTTCTACGTGTAAAATTATTTGACTAAAGTTGAAATGTATATTTTGAAATATTGCCCTGCACCCTGGGACATAGTTGTTAAGTCTCATGTGCCTGTAATTTTACTGGCTCTTAAGGACTGCTGTTGGAACACACTGTCAGGTGCTTGGCGATATATTTTTACTTGAGGGTCGTAGCTAGGCATGCGGACATTCGCAAAATACCTTCCCACCATACGGTGAAGCTCAAGCCGACGGCGGATCGAACCATGTTATACAGGATGTCCTGTAACGGATTGCGGTAGATGCTTGATTTGTTATTGTGTGCTAAGCTGATAGATAGGCCAATTTAGTATGGTAACATTTACTATCGTTAGATCTTTGAATGCAATAAAAAAAAATTAAATGCCAAGAAAGTTAAAATTACCCATAATGCACTTTAAGGGCCCTTGCACACACAAAAAAATCAAGCATCTACCGCAATAATTCACGTCACCATAAATAAAAATCTCATCGTACTCGGCAATAGGTGAAAAATAAAAAAATAAAGTCATAACTCCGAAAATACGAAAAATCGCGGAACATACATGGGGGTGATTCAGATAGCCTTCTAGGTCCTCTACCTCCCAGCTTCAGTATATGACTACTTCTTGGGGCACGCTGTTTAATGTAAGTTATGTATCTTATTTTATAAAAAAGGTATATTGCAAAGTTTTGTTCTGTATACTGGTATATACGTCCAATAAAATTTGATAAGCTTTTATTTTCATTGAATATAAGCAATTATGTTACAGTTTTAAATTGTTTTGCGTTATTTGTGTAGACATTCAAAATCTTCCTTCTTTTTTTATATTGATTTTTATCAGAGGCTGCAAGTAATGTCTGTCTACAGGTAAAAACACTATATATACTACCAGCTCCAGCAAATCTAAGGTACCTAATGAAAAAAATATTCCTTTGGTGGTCGAGCTATTAAAAAAATGTGGTCACGTTACCACAGCTATTTGTTTATCTTCAGCTGCTCACGCATGTCAACAAAGTCATACCAATTAAATTTCCTTTTTCTGCGACAGGAATTCAACGTATTTTAAAACTGCTATAAGGTATGAAGTTTATTATAAAATATTTTTCCCTTTTCCGCCACAGAAATTCAACAAATTTAAAACAACAAATTCGTTAAATATCACGGTTTTGAACATTCATACCAAAAGCTAAACACATTTTAGTAGATGATCTTATCTGCTTATAATGGTTTACATGGTTAACAGATTCTAAACAAATTTGCCGTACTAGCATTAACAAGTAATAAAATAGTTTTGATAAATTCATTAAAACCTCAACGGCAGATCAATACTCACGATTCTTGTAATTCATACATTGCCATAAGTCTTTTGTAATTTGGTGTGGCGATAAGTTTCCAGATGCTTGGTTTAAAGTCTAGCTTATCAGTTAGATCGAACAACTCGTGAACACATTGGATTAGTTTATATGCTGGTGAATCCTTCGGCAAATTTGGGTCTAGGCAGCCCAGCCGACAACCCATTGCCACTACTGAAATGGATTCCAATGACCACAGGTTCATTTCTGTATCTAATTGGCACTTCAACATATTTTTATCATCTCTTTGGGATTTCATTCTGAAATATCATAAAACAGTGTTACTGTCCGAGTTGAACAGTATCTTTGTGCAGAATCCCAAACGTTTTAATAGGGTACTCTTTTCTCATTATAATAAAAAAATGCGTTTGTGACAAAAAGCTCCTTTTGGTAGTTGAAACAAGTTAATTGAAATATAACATACTGTACTGTATCACCCAAATAACCCACTGTTGAATACAACCTCCATATTAAGGGGTGTTTGACATAAACCGGCGTCTTGGTGATGAATTAAGCTTAACCGTCATATGAGACAGTGCGCGTTTATCAATTAGACCTGACTTCTTCTTTTATAGGTTAGCCTTTGACCACTATCTCACCAGTGATGATGTGGTCGAAGATGTTGTTCAGGCTAACCTAGAAGTACTGGCTCTCAAGGACAGCTGCCGAAACACACCGTTAGGTGCTTGGCGACAGATTTTCTACTTGAGGGTGGTAGCTAGCCAGGCGGGCATTCGTAAAATGCCCTACCACCATTATCTTCTGATCGAACTATACGATTTTTCAAACTTAAAAACAAAGTCTCGAAATGATTTTTCTATATTTCTACATAATGACTTAAAAGCATTTCATGATAATCGAAACCCGCATTTACAAATATTAGAGCACATCGGAAGCCCTGCTTAGCTTCAAAAAGCCGTATTTAAAAAAAAACAATAATAAATAGGTACCTCGCAATCATGTCCATTGCAACTTCATTTATTGCAGATGTATAAAGCTTGATAGTTTTGGGCTGCAGCATTACCGCGTTCACAGTATATCGCAATTCTTTCCACTCATTACCTTGACTGACATATATATTTAATTATTTACATATTGGGTCACATAGAGAGCTACAAAGCACAATAAGAAGTTGCAGGGAATTAATAACTTCTCTCTCGTTAAAACTTGGTTCTTCTCAAACCAAATATAGTGTGCCAAGCTAGAGGCTAGAGGGCGTGTTTTGCTACCCCAGAGCTGTTACTATCAGCATTTTTCATGGAACGTATGTATTATCTTAATGTGGTAGACACGTTTATTCCATTTTCACCAATGTAACAGTCACCACACTCACTAGCTATCATATAAAAGCCCAAAGTCTCTAATGAATATTTGTTATTTCCGAAAAAGTTCTTGGTCTTTACATCGGCAACACGTACGCACTTACGTTAAATACGCACGATTCAACAGCTGGATTTGTATAAAAGACACCTGGATAAACTTTGAAGTAAAAACTAAAGTGACACATAATCTTTGGTAAAAATTTACCTTGTAATAAGACCTGTTGGTCTTCCTTTCTTTGCGCCTTTTTTGATATTTCTTCTATAATATTCGAGAGTTTGAAACCCTGGTCGATTAGGAATCACATTTTCTCCTCGAAGAATCTGAAATCAATAAATTATGTAATATTTCGTTCTACGCCGCTTTAAACTCTGTGTTACTTTGTGGTAATTAAATAAAATTTATTCATCGATGAAATATCAATTAATGTCGTAGCTACAACCAGGATAGATCTAAAATGGGATAATAGATATGTCTCTCAAGGTCAACCATTTCTTAGCTACCATAACACTTGAAATACAAATAATAATGTTTACAAAAAGTTAAGAATAAAAGGATCGATTCTGGATGGATTATATAATATGATAAATCACATGCTGAATAACTAATAAAACAAACTATCTATGGGTAATAATATACTTATTTAATGTAACAGTTATTTACATTTTGGATTATACATTTATTGAAATGCACTTGAATAAAAAATAATACAATAATAATATTTAGGAATGATGATATGTTTTTTCTGATAATTCTTCAATATATACTTAAAAATTTGATGTAATACTTTTTGATAATTTCCAATTCATGTAATCTTGGTACGCCTTTTCATATTAATTTCTCGACTTTTCTAGTAATAATTGGTTAGAAACGTTCTTTGCTGCATTAGAAATATCTGGTAGTGTGTTATCAAAGTTTGTATCACTAATTTTTGTAAATAACAAACTAATACATTTTTGCAATACTTATATATCTAACACAAATAGCGGGATACGACGTGAACTCAAATAACATTTCTTTTGTTTTTAAATACGGCGCTGTGTGAAAAGCGCTTGCCTGACAATGTTCTTCTTTTGAAAATAGAGTTGCATTATGAAATTTAGTACAACATTATTACACTGGTTTGGATGATAATATTATGGGTACTACATTAAAACATCCTTTGTCGTAACACAGGATGTTTTAATGTTACCAATAAGCTAGCTGTTTCAGAAACTTTTATAGAGGATTTATAGTATGGGTGTAGATAAAATAAATACCACTACTCTACTCTGGCCAAGTGCAAATCGTACTCCCGCTATGGATCTTTATGAAAAAGTTGATCGGATTCTAAAATGTGTGACCAACCTACTAAAAAATCTATGTAGAATGAATAAGGATAAAGTGAAGTTGAGTCTAAAAAGTAATTCTTCCATTTTGAGACAACCGGATCGGATACGTCCTGGGAATAGACCAGAAGTACCCTTAAGAAACAAACGTGAATAAAGAATGTGATGCTGTTGAGCTCAAGCCAGAGAGAGATGACAACATCGTAGCTAGTGGATATCTGTGGTCTCTCCCTACCCCTCTGGGAACAAGCGCAATAATCAATAAACTAATATTTTATATTATATAGAGTACCTGTGAAGTGCTCTCAGCGTCGTACAGAAAAATAAATGGATCTCTTCCGACCGAGGCGTCTATTCGCAAAATTGGTCCATAAGTGTCATACAGTTTATTTGTCAGTTCCAGGCCATTGAGTTTGTATAACGAACCTGAAAAAAAAAATGATTAGGAACAAAATTACCGCGAAAGGAGAAAAATTGTCAAGCGCTCGTAGTGGAAATTGCCTAAGCTGCTCGACCAAGTGGTATAGGCACCGGACGCGACGCGATATTGCATATACCGTAGCATGGATTGTTTAATTTATCTAATCCCTAAGATCAATAAATTTAAGAGAGATCATCAATGACTAGTACATAAATAGAATTTGATAACATTGTAGACACTATGACTGTATAGACAATAAATTAATTGTATTACTTAATTTATAAAGGAATTTATACTGTTCTTACCTCCCGGAAGGAAGTGTAGCATAGGTCCGATTACTGGGAGACAGCTGGGTCCAGGAATCTCTTTCCAAGACTTTAATGGTGAGTTTGTATTGATATTTTCTGCTGCTGTTGTGGCTAATCTAAAAACCGATAAATTTACAAATAGCGCGATATACAGGGTTATAAGTAAAATGCTAACAACCTGTCAGGGTTGAATTCTGCTAGTCCTATGTGATTTTTGTTTTTTTATTTTTGTGTTGGTTTATGTGTATCTGATGGAATAAGCACGAGGACCACCTGATCTTAAAAGTCTTTTATGTTGTTTAATTATACGGGGCTAAACGGGACCGCGCCGCGCTCCCTTTGAATATTTACATCGAGCAAAGTAATAAAAAATATTAAATAATAAATTACTGGCATAAGAGACTTTTAACCGCAGGTGGTTCTCGTGCTTATTCCGTAAAAAATACACAAAAAAAAAAACAGAAATCAAAATAAAAAAATAATCCTTCTCAAATTTTTTGTAAGGACTAGCAGAAGTAAACCTTAAGAGGTTGTTAGCATTTTACCAATAACTGTAGCAGCAGTTGTTGTTGAACAACGGTGTCCAATGGTTGAAATGGATTAAGTAAGTAATAGTGGTTTTTGTAAACATGTAACCGCAACTTTGGGCCAACTATAATAATGTTGGATCTGTTTCCTTTCAAATACCTAACGTTTCATGATTGTGAATGACTTTAATTTATTTCATAGTTTTCCTTAAAAAAATCCACATTTGTTAATTAAATATTTGTTTTTATTTCAATAAATCAACTCTTTGATAATGCTGCTGCATGCCGAATTTTTTGAGTTGCGTTGCGTAAGCGCTTTAAAAATATTTTTGTCAGTATTTTCTAAGTGGTTAGAAATTTTGATCATCGGTATTTCTCTATTAAATTCATCGTTTCAAAAATAATCCCTGTTAGCAATAAAACATTATGCCAACGTAAATACTTAAATTTATATATTTTTTTATTGTTTGTTTATACATTTTGACGTGAATATAGAGTTTTTGTACTTTACAATAGTGATGTACCTGTGTATGTAAAGTAATCATAGCTAGAAATTTGACTTATCTCAAAAATTTCCAGATGGTAATGATTAAATCGTTCTCACTATTAATGAGACGTCAAATATTTACAAATATGAAGGCACTATACTTTAATTAACATAGTAGTTCCAGATGATAACTTACCTTACAAAATTCTTAATAGTCTTTGTGCTCTCCACAAACACTGCTCGATATACACACTCAGAGCCCCACATCTTCTATCGATTTTCCTATTAACACATTAAACGATTTTCTCTTAATTTACACATAAACACAACCAGCCTTTTTTTAACAATATCACTGACAAAACTAACTACATACTCAAACAATCACAGTTAGTAGGCAACCTACCTAAAATGCGAAAAAATATAACTGATAAGATAAAACATATCTATATGAAATGAGTTGAAATCATCCGATTATTTTCTGAAGACCAACCATTCGTAAACAATTTGTATTATTACAAAGTGTATTTTTTAAGTAGGTATCAAAGTTAGAGAACTTAACGTTGAAATGGTGCATTCAATATTTACTTGAATAATGACGGTTCAAACTTAAAGATAATCGAATTAATAAGCTTTGTAGTCACCTTAGTCTGTGATACATAAGTTATAAATAGCATTATTTTATAATAGACAACTGGTTATGCAAAACAAGAATGTACCCGTAAAGTGTTGACTGCTGGTACTTTTATACTATTTTTAACCCACTTGAGGCCTTGGTCTTGTTATCATTACGATATATATTTGTACTATTAGGTACTCTTATTCTGTTTAATAATACCTACACATACCCACTTCCGATTCAAACACTTATCCTTTATAGAAACGACACACAAACACACTTTTAATAACAAAACAAGAGTAATTTGACTGTGGACCGTCTGTTTCGAATTTAACCTTCAACTGGTTTCAATTGGCTGCCGCTGGTATGGGAACTATGGTGAATATAAACTTTTTGGTCCATTAAACCTGCGATGTTCCAGTCTAAATAATATGTCGTTAACATCCTGTTCTCATTGCGCTTTTGAATATTATAAATAAGTAAGTGCACAGTGCAGGAACCTTTTAAAACGTATACAAATTAGGCTAATGAATACATTGAGATATGGTACTACGTTAGTAACAATATTTCGATGAATGAATAGCTGCATACTTACTGGTTCAAGCTGACAACACGAGTCAGGTGATCCGGTTTTAGTATTCAATCTTGTTTTTTGTGACTACGTCATTATCGAACATCACATCACTTGATGGATGGTGTTCGTATGCAATGAAGTTTTATTGCCTTATTGTTGTTATTTTAGAGATTCCTTTACAATTTGGCAATATGTTGCTTGATTTTATAATATCAGTTGATTTAAAAACAAATTAAAAACCAAATAAATGGCAATGTCGTTTTGGGAACTATAACAAAATAAAAAATAACTATTGTTAGATTTAAGTACATGCTCGCAATAAAGTTAGGGTTTGGTTGGACCTACTACTAGCCGCAATGATAGGTACCAGCTAGACCTAGTTATACCTCGAAAACGGTCTGTTTATACTAGATTGAACCAAGAGTAAACGGCTATACCTAGTTCTAGCCGGCTAAAACTAGACGTAGCTGCGCTTCGGGTTCTATAGCCGTAACAAATACATAATATAGATAATTTATTTATAGTCAATGACTTATTATATTATTGCAGATTGGTGGTAAATTAGTGCAAAATTAGTTATTTCCTAAAATTTTATAAGTAAGACCTACCCTTACTCGCGCAAAAAAATCGCAACCTACCTTGTGTGTGTGTCGTCATCTAGAGAGTTCAAATTAAAATTGAAAACAAATCCTTTTTATATATTAAAAAAAAAACTAGAATATAGCCGTCAAAGTCGTAAATTTTAGAATATTTTCTTGGAAATCTGAAATTCCGATGAACCATATTTAACCAACTTAAAACGCCTATTTTTAGTACATTACTGCAGAATCCACTAAGTAAGCCTTTCTGGCCAAGTATGAGTTAACCGGACCGAAGTGCAGGTGAGGTTCGGTTATATTCGTATATAGCCATCTTGGCTTCGTGGCCAGGATGGCTTTCTTACTGGTTGAGACTTGTATAATACTTTTCTCAAAAATGAGAGAAAGTTTACAACACATATAAATAAAACACATACACAATTATCGCAATTGAATGTAAAATCCCGCCAGTCGTTTTTTTTTACTAAATAGTTTACGTTTAGTTTTGAACATTTACATGAATGTTTTAGTAAACAAAATGTAAATTATTGTTTTTAAAACTCCATGTTAATTTTAGACTGGAAAGTTTTAATCTAACATGATTTATAAACTGAAATTTCTAAATACAAACATAAAATTCCACACTATACTTCTACAACATCACTAAGTACAAAACGCTACGTGCAAACTTTGTCTGCGTCCCGTAAGAGTCACAGACTATAAAATGGCTGTTTTAACAGGCTTCAAAAATATATCTATCTCATAAAATGTCATACTAAACAGAGAGATAGTTATATATTAGGAGCCTCCCTCCTATAACCATGTTATAATAGCTAAACTCTAATCTGTTTCTAGTGCTGTTTTTTTTTCTAAGCAGATCTAAGGGGGATGACCTACTACTCTAATCTGTTTCTAGTGCTGTTTTTTTTTCTAAGCAGATCTAAGGGGGATGACCTACTCTGTCCAGTAAGTAAATTACATACTTACTGGACAGTTAGAGATTCTAAATTTATAATTTCGCTTCTTACTGGGCAGTTGTGAATAAGACTCCGGTAGAGTTCACTTTCTGGACACTTTTTAGAGATGTTATGACAACATTACATACCATTTTTGAGAAAAATATGTTTACTTATAAAGTTGTGATCAATAATACTACGTTCTGGGAGGTACTCCTTGGACCTCGGGAAGTGCTTCTCCATAAGAGACTTAATAACTTGCATGTGAATAAATAAAAATACTTTTTTGTGATAATATTTTTTGTCAATGTAACATACATTTGAAATCTATAAAGCAATATCACGTAGTAGGTAACAGTCAGGTCAGTGTTTATTTAACTAACAAATAATTCAGAGTTTGATCTCATGGTCGAAGTTATTTAATTTGCACTGACTAACTCTTTGATCATTATACCTCATAAGTTTATAGGAGTAGCATATTCGATAAATCGGCTACATTAGCTTGGCAGAAATGCCGTTATATCTTCCGGGTTATAGTAAAAATGAGCGCTACACCAGGCTCGATATTTGGACTTTTTTTGTTTCTAGCTTATATCAATGATTTGCTTTCCAGGGCCAAAAATCTCTGCTATATTATTAGCAAATGATATTTTCTCTCCTACTTTTATAGTAGATAGAAAAATTTATAAAATATTTTGTGTTATCTCTTTGAACTCAATCGGATACCGTTGATTATTTACTATAAGACGACACAAATACTTGGGACAATTCACCTCCTCAAAACTAAACTATGCCACCGTAGATACACAATATTGTAATAAGTTTCTAATTGACTGGTGTTACAACAAATGCTCATGGGATACTAGGCTTACCCTTGTGGTGCCAGGCTAGAATTTCGGGCAATTTATCATTTAGGTATAGGTCTCATAAAAAACAACCAGGCGCTATGTATATGCATCTGTTCATCGGTGCATATGTTCCAGCTGTTGATGGTTATGTAACGAATTGTATCGTAATATATATCGAACGGTTATGTAAAGTAAATACATTCAGAAAAAATGCACGCATATTTGTAGTTCGTTCTCTATAACTTTTTTTCCTCATTAAACCTTTGGAATTGACATAAAAGCGTCGTAGATGCAAAATTGAATTAACGGTTCTGACTTCCATGTTGATATGATAGTACAAAATGTGTCAGAAAATGGAATGGGTTATAAACATAGGAACAATATTCTGATGGCTACCACCACGGCCGTCGGCCAATGGTACAATATACGATGATGGGATCCGTGAGGCATCGTAGGTCGTGAGCATCGGATGAATTGGTTAAATTTCAATTTAAATATTACAATAACAGCGTTGAGGCTAACTTGAAGCAGTCCAATGAATGTTCTGATATGTGCCTCGTAGAATGTTAATCGAGTGAAAATTAGATTATAAATGATTTATGGTCAATATTTCTTAGACCTATTTCCGCCTATTCATTTTACTGCAGTTGTCAAACTTAATAAATGTTTAGTTTAGGATTTTTGGTTAAGTTTTTTTAATGAATTAAAAAAAATTGTGTATATTTGTATTTTTATTGAGTACTTTCTAATCTTATTTCACTGTTCTAAAATGAACAACACTTTTATATCATACACCAGTCCATAAACAACAAGAACATATCAATTAAAACTCAACGTATCTACAATCATTATTTTAACCTTGGCTTGTATTTTGAAGATATACTATTTTGATAATCCACGAGGTTCTATCCAGTATAAGAAAAAGCCTATGCGTGTGCATCGATTGAAATCAGTTTAACTATACGACTGGTTAGCTAGAAAGAATGGTAGTTCCCCCTTCCTTTGGCGTCATGAAATAGGAATGCCACGTAACATTCATACAACGACTCTTTAAAAATAGAGTTACAACAAACATTTGATATTTAAATTAACTGCCGTATAGTCCTTACTAAATAGTATTAACTCTAAACAGTCTAAATATCCACGTTTCTCCAGATGTGTTGTAAGACCGTGCTGTAACCCGTGCCAGGAGCACCTATTCTTTCTATAAAGCACAATTCCAGGATCTATAGACGTAAAGTGTAAACGCAATGAAAAATATTTTTCACCAAAACGCTGTAACTGTCTGTCTTGAGGACAGAGAGCCTAAAAATTCCAAAGCGATGCTTTCAAAGGGTGATGCAGATCAATAAAAACTTGTAGTGAAAAATAAAACAAAACATGAATTTAATATAGAGTTCAATCTAGATGCTCGCTGCACCGGGCGGCTCTACGACTTTTTGTTTGTCCAAAATGCTCGAAAATAAGAAAAAACACACATTTCACGTGGAAATGATTCTCCGATTGAGAAGTTTTTAAACGGACTTGTTGAGAATTCAATTGGTCACATTTAATATGTAGTCATAGACGTGAACAACCAGTATAGCTAAGAACCTAAAAAAAACAGCACGTCAGAAACTGCAAAGCCGTAGGATGATAAGTGTAAATTAATGTTGACCGATTCGACCACTATGACTCATTACCATTGATATTGAAAATATAGGTTAATCTAGGAGTCAAAATGTTTTAGATACTTTTGAATCGACGAGAATCTTAATATTCGGACTGCACTAAGTAAGTGAGACAGCGCTTTGCCAGAAGTGCAGTAAAAATAACTGGTAATGTAAGAAACAATAAAAATGTATTTTAAATAATAATTAAGTAAATAGTATATAATGTAATATCTAATCCCAAAACAAGACAAGAATTTGTCAAAAAACTTATCAACGTACATTTTATTGTTGTAGAATGTTTGTGTTCATGACATTACATTCTTATTTCATTTTGCTCTCTACTGTATACTGTTTTATATGGTACGACCCTTCTAACGTCTGTCATTATTCACTTGGATGCATCGAGACATTGACTGACTGCCGTATTTCCACCTTCCTAATGATATAACTCTTCATATATTATCTACCTAATCTAGGAAAAAGTTGAATAAATTTTCCTTTAAAAATTGCGTATTTGTACTTTTCAACTAAACTGTTGCACAGTGAATTAGAACCATAAATAAAAGTTGATACCTAACGCATGATGATGTGTACCAAATAAGGTAATAAAATGGTCATATCTTTGTAAACAAGGTTCATCCGGTCATCTATATCAGGATTCTGTAACGCAACAAAGAAAAGTAACAAATTTGTTGGTTTTGATCACAGCGCAAAAACTGATAAGTCAGCGTTAATTATTATTTACTGGCGCTGCACTGTGTTTCGCCTAGAACAAGCTAGCTGGACAAAAATATTTTATAATGGGTTTCGATTGCTTTTGCCTTAGACAATGATAATTTGTTAATTTCATAATTTTCAGGTAAGTACAGATTAAATTAAAAGTCTAAAAATGAAAAACCAAATACTTTATAAAAAAATGTATTGTATTTCTTACAAAGGCACAAAAAAAAGCAAAAATACAGCAGAAATAAGTACATTAAAATAGAAAGAAACAATCAATAATATATTACAACATAATTATACAATAAAAAGTAAAAAAATACATTATTATTTATAACTTAAATATTATAAAAAAAGGTAAACTCAAGATTTTACAAAAATGCTACATCATACTCGTAATTATCCTAAATATCCTCATCTGATGATTCGTCACTCTCACATTCAGTCGAGTCTGGTAACAAGTAATCACCTTCATCAGTCGGACTCGGAAGAACGTTACTTGTAACCCGATGTGATTGTATTGAACGCGGAACAATCAAATTTAAAACTTCTTCAGGTAATTTGTCAATTTTCTTTTTGGGTACCTCTCTGAGAGAGTTGATTAGAGGATCAGACGTTATTAAAAGCATATTCAACAAATCTGTATTTGTGGCAATACGTGACAGTTTCCTGGTGTGGTGTTCACGGAATCTCCGGCAGTCTTTATTTCGAGCCTCTTGAGCTTCTTCTGAGAGCTGTCCGATTGGAAGAATGCAAGTTTTTATCACTTCTGTGCTATGTACAAGTATTTTGTGTACAGTAGCTGGCATGTAGTACCACGAATACAGATTTAGATAAAGTGTTCTGGTTTCAGAACACACTTTCTCAAATTCATTGTAATTAATATCGTACCCAGAAGATAAAGTTCTTAACAAAATGCAGAATTTTTAATGAGGTTAACGTCTAAGCCTGTAATCTCTCCACTCAGTTCCGGGTTTGTACAGAATCTGCGAGCTGTGTTCCCATCATTTGTGTTACCATAACCAGGTTTTGGTTTGTCTACAATAAATCCCATTTGGGTTTTAAACTTTTGCTTTATGTCGTCTGAACGCTGTTTCACACTAGCTTTATCGTCATCACCTCTAACCTGCCACTTCTTAATATCCAAACGATAGCTAATGTGCAACAGACATTCAAAACAGCGAATCCAAGCATGTAATGTAGACAAACCAAACCCATAATGTTCTACATTACTTTCCAATCTACTTAAATCACCATTCATCATCTTAGGAGTCGCACCACAGATATAACACTTTTGTGCAGATCGTGTGTCAGTCATAGCATTGCATACTTTGCCGTCTGTCATTGTTAGCAAAAGAGTGTGCTTCACAGAAATTTGTGATTCACCAACACTACATGTTGTTGGAAGAAGTTGAGATACTTCTTCCAACACTCTGTTAGTTTCTGTAGTCGTAAATTCATTTGTTTCCTTTGAAAAAATAAATGTAATTGGCCTGCAATATAACGTGGAGGAAGGTCGTGGGTTTTGCCAAATAATATTTTGACCATCACACAATCTCAAAGGCACAAATGAAAATACAAACAGAAATTCATCAGTAGCCTCAGTGTTTTCAAACTTCTGCTTGTAGGTACTGTGACCAGAACTACCATCACATCCCCATTTGCTAACTAATGTGAATGACGAACTGGGCAGCACACTTTTAATGACTTCACTTTGTGCTTCAACTAGTCGTTCAGTTGTTTTATCCAAAACAGCTTGGAGTTTTATTTCCGCGCGCGATTCCGTTATAGATATATGGTCATCAGAAGGATAACAAAGTTTTTTTGACTTACATAGGCTATGGTATGATGGAAACACTTGATGTCCAGCCTTCATTGCCCACTTTCTCGTCTGTTTGTAAGAGTGAGAAGTGCACTTAGAATCTACGTAATAAGCTAGCGCTTCGTCACTATTTAACTGCCTAGCACTACAAAGAGATTCTTCAGATGCCTTTTCTTCTGTGCTGGAATGATCGCCACTTTTTCGGATTCGAGAGGCAACCGCTCTATGACCCGATAAACGATTTGCCACTTCCGCAGCTGTGGTCAATTCACTAGCACTCCGCAATTTCACCAAGTCTTCAACCCTGCGTTTTTTTGTTTTGAAACTGGCGTCTTCGAAGTCTTTTCGGGGTCTACCTTTAGGTCGATTATCTTCTGATGAGGAGGAAGCAGAAGGCCGATGCATACGAACGCTAAATTGTATGTCTGCTCCGTCCAGCCAACTTCTATTTTTGTTTAAAAAAACATCCATTGTTTTCGAAGCAGCCCACTTTTCAGCAAATTTTGACGATATGCTGGCAATTTTTGTTTGCATATCTCTTCTTGAATCGGAGGACACATCTCTCAGATTGTATTTGTTAAAAATAAACTCCATCAGGTGAGCATTTCTTGCTTCTTTGTCATATTTACGCCATTCTTCAAATAACTCCATTTTCGAAAAAGTGTACACATGATCTGAAAAAAAAATAAAAAAAAATGTTTAGCATTCGTTGCGGTCTCCATATGATATATCATTTAAAAGGTTAATGTTGTGGCTGTAACATACATAAAAATCAACTTGGATACACGTGGATACAAAAAGTTGCGATCCTTGAAAGTTTAGATATGAAGAAAAACTTGACATTCTTTTAACAGATTTTTCAATTGGATATTTAAAGCACATGTTGGCAAATAATATATTAAGTCGATATTAAGTAAGAAAGTACTTACCCTCAAAGGTAAAATCCATCACAGAAAATACTAAAATAATCACTACAAATTTTAAGAGATGTTATCATAAGTGCCGCAAAATTGCAACTAATTTAATTTCACAAATGCAATTAACTTATCACTTACCTTCAACCCCTTATAACTCACCACTTTGGAATGTTTGCCCTAATTATTACCTGTTATCGAGACCTTGGGGGTTTTGTTAATGGCATGTGACCCTTAATTACCTGATTAGGTAAATGACTTTTGTCCACCTACGTTGTTCTAGGCAAAACACTGTGCGCTGGTTAAATCCTGATGGATGACATGGTTAAGATTGACGGTCCTAACAGATTTTACTGGTTTGTCATTTTATCATTTAGGTATAGGTCTCATAAAAACAACCAGGCGCTATGTATATGCATCTGCTCATCGGTGCATATGTTCCAGCTGTTGATGGTTATGTAACGAATTGTAAAAAGTAAATACATTCAGAAAAAATGCACGCATATTTGTAGTTCGTTCTCTATAACTTTTTTTCCTCATTAAACCTTTGGAATTGACATAAAAGCGTCGTAGATGCAAAATTGAATTAACGATTCTGACTTCCATGTTGATATGGTAGTACAAAATGTGTCAGAAAATGGAATCGGTTATAAACATAGGAACAATATTCTGATGGCTACCACCACGGCCGTCGGCCAAAGGTACAATATACGATGATGGGATCCGTGAGGCATCGTAGGTCGTGAGCATCGGATGAATTGGTTAAATTTCAATTTAAATATTCCAATAACAGCGTTGAGGCTAACTTGAAGCCGTCCAATGAATTATGTATTGTTCTGATATGTGCCTCGTAGAATATAATTCGAGTGAAAATTAGATTATAAATGATTTATGGTCAATATTCATTAGACCTTTTTCCGCCTATTCATTTTACTGCAGTTGTCAAACTTAATAAACGTTTAGTTTAGGATTTTTGGTTAGGTTTTTTTTAATTAATTAAAAAAAATTATATTCGTATTTTTATTGAGTACTTTTTAATATTATTTCACTGTGCTAAAATGAACAACACTTTTATATCACACACCAGTCCACAACAAGAACATATCAATCAAAACTCAACGTATCTACAATCATTATTTTAACCTTGGCTTGTATTTTGACGATAGACTATTTTGATAATTCACGAGGTTCCATCCAGTATAAGTAAAAGCCTATGCGTGTGCATCGATTGAAATCAGTTTAACTATACGACTGGTTAGCTAGAAAGAATGGTAGTTCCCCCTTCCTTTGGCGTCATGAAATAGGAATGCCACGTAACATTCATACAACGACTCTCTAAAAATAGAGTTACAACAAACATTTGATATTTAAATTAACTGCCGTATAGTCCTTACTAAATAGTATAAACTCTAAACAGTCTAAATATCCACGTTTCTCCAGATGTGTTGTAAGACCGTGCTGTAACCCGTGCCAGGAGCACCTATTCTTTCTATAAAGCACAATTCCAGGATCTACAGACGTAAAGTGTACACGCAATAAAAAATATTTTTCACCAAAACGCTGTAACTGTCTGTCTTGAGGACAGAGAGCCTAAAAATTCCAAAGCGATGCTTTCAAAGGGTGATGCAGATCAATAAAAACTTGTAGTGAAAAATAAAACAAAACATGAATTGAATATAGAGTTCAATCTAGATGCTCGCTGCACCGCCCGCTGCATATTCGGACTGCACTAAGTAAGTGAGACAGCGCTTTTTTTTAATTTTTTTTTTAATGCCTGATAGGTTAGCCTTTGACCACTATCGCACCTGATGGTAAGTGATGATGTGGTCGAAGATGATGTTCAGGCTAGCCTAGAAGTACTGGCTCACAGGGACAGCTGCCGGAACACACCGTTAGGTGCTTAGCAACAGATTTTCTACTTGAGGGTGGTAGCTAGCCAGGCGGGCATTCGCAAAATGCCGTACCGCCATTCTTTGCCAGAAGTGCAGTAAAAATAACTGGTAATGTAAGAAACAATATAAATGTATATAAAATATTAATTAAGTAAATATTATATAATGTAATATCTAATCCCAAAACAAGACAAGAATTTGTCAAAAAACTTATAAACGTTCATTTTATTGTTGTAGAAAGTTTTATATGTTTTATATGGTACGACCCTTCTAACGGCTGTCATTATTCACTTGGATGCATCGAGACATTGACTGACTGCCGTATTTCCACCTTCCTAATGATATAACACTGCATAACACTACCTTGTCTAGGAAACAGTTGGATAAATTTTCCTTTAAAAACTGCATATATTTATGTACTTTTCAAGAACCATAAATGAAAGTAGATACCTAACGCATGATGATATGTACCAAATAAGGTAATAAAATGGTCATATTTTTATAAACAAGGTTCATCCGGTCGCTGGTTAAATCCTGATGGATGATATGGTTAGGATTGACGGTCCTAACAGATTTTACTGGTTTGTTTTTCTGTGGTTGTCAAAAGAAAATGCTTGTTATCTTGTAAGAGGAAATAAATACAGTTTAAAGGTATTGATTGTTTACAGATTTGAATTTTTCGTCATATTGGCATGCAAAATGTTAATAAACACACTTACAATAATACACCATGTCACAGAATTTCTTTGGTTAATAACTAGCAAAAAGCTGGGCTTTTTGAGGGTTTGTGTTTATTTTACAACCTGATTCTAGTTGTGTCACCTAGTATTATGTTTTTTTTAATGTTTTTGTGATGGAACAAGCTTGAAGCCCACCTGATGTTAAGCGTATCTCTGCCTATAACAGATGCATTTCATCACGAGTCATGAATTGCACTGCGCCCGTCACCTTGAGACATAGTTGTTATGTCTCATGTGCCTGTAATTTCACTGGCTGTCAAGTACTGCTGCCGGAACACACCGTTAGGTGCTTGGCGGCAGATTTTCTACTTGAGGGTGGTCGCTAACCAGGTGGGCACGCGCAAAATGCCCTTCCACCATTCGGTGAAGCTCAACCCCGCGGCAGGATTCGAACCATGAACCTGCTGCGCGGCAGTCCATAGCCAATGCCAAAAAAATTACGTCAATTCATTTCCAGGCGTTGCGTTTCATCTCGTTCAAAGGATATTGCCGACACTTTTTACTCGTTTTTACACTATTCGTTTTGTACAACCGGGAAGGTGCAATCTGAATTGGTAATGGCGCTAAGAATTGCACTCCAAAGCGCAGACAAACAAGCTTTGTGACCTGAATTCTGCATTTAAAATTCCGATATTGCATCAGGTATGAATAAACATTTTCTTTGACTCCCAGTAGAATGAGATTCAATTTCCAATTCAATTCGAGTAAAATCACAAGGGTATTTTTGAGTGCATTTCTTTGTCCTTATGAAAACTAGATATGCTTAAAATTCTATACTTTAAAACGAGGCGTCATCATCATCAGCCGGAAGACTTCCACTATTGAACAAATGTCTACACCTTAGAAAGCTGAAATGTACGGATATAAGCCATTTTTATCCATCGGCTTCCCGCGACTCTAACGACGTCGTCAGGCCCCCTACCAACTCTAAGTCTTCCGGTGTAGTGTGGTAACCACTCGAAAACTTTTTTCGTTATCGGTTTTTCCAACAACGCTGCTTGCCCATTGATGGAGAAACCGACACTTTAACATGAAAATTCTGGAAGTTTTTTTTCACTGATGACTTTGGTTTTTCGTCGTGCTGGATTTTATAGCGCAAAGAAACTCCGAGCATAGCTCTCTCCATAGCTTGTTGAGTGACTTTGAACTTCTTCCTATGGGCCACAATTTAGGACCACAGCTTAGTTCCATAAGTCATTACTGGCACACACACTGGTTGAAGACTTTAGTCTTCAGGCTCTGCGAGATGTTATATGAGAAGATATAACGTAATTTCTCGATCGCTGCCCATCCAAGTTGAATATTTCAGGTGACCTCTTTGCTAAGTGCACCTACAAGTACCTAACTAGATAGTCTGTCCTAGCTAAATATTATAATGGTCAACCACTTCAAGCTTCAAGAGCATCGTTCCCAACAACTATACTGATACGAGTGAAAAAGAAACATTAGAATTAAATTTCGTGTTATCATGTTTTTTTTAATATTCACCTGCTGAAAAACTATATTAAGGTCGCTGAGCATTGTACTGAACTCCTGTGACTATTCAATAATGACTATGGCATCGGCGAAGCGCAGGTTAGTGATGTATTCGCCAAAGATGTTGATGTTGAATTCTTTCCAGTGCAATAGCGCGTTTATGAACAGTTTCTGGGAAATGACGGGCCATGTCTCACGCCTCTTTGTAGTTGAATCATTTAAAATAACTAGTAATTTTGTAATTAAGCGACTTTAAACGGTTTAAATCGCGTATATTTATCATTATTTAAGTCTCAGCGTTTCAAACACTTTGCAGTGATCATACTACGTGATCGTAGATCGTGGTCACCCCGCGACCACGATCTACGATCACTAAGTAGAACGACCAAGAGAACATTACTTATTTTGTATTGTATAAAGTGAAAACGTGTTACATTACATAAAACATTCTGTAGTTGGTCTTGATTTTTTTAAAAGATTTAGGAAAAGATCACATAATAAAAAAGTTTGACATGAGCGGTAGGTTTTTTAAGTTTTCAAGCCTTGCGTCAAAATAACTTACCGGTTACTGATAAAATCTTGTACTTTACAGGGAAAAACAATAAAAGAAAAAATAAACCCTCGACCAAAAAAAAAGTACCTATGTGGTAGTGCTCAAGAAGAGATGAATTAAAAATAAACGTTATTATTTAAAAGTTGCCCCGTGGGGTCCCGGGTTAGAATCCCCCCCCCCCCCCCCTATTTCTACCGGTGGGTGTCGTAAGAAGCGACTAAAGGAAGTTGGGCAACAGCGCTTTTTGAGGAACTGATATCTAGACTGCGCCAAGACCAAGCCAAAGCCAAGCCAAGCGCGGGGATAATGGTAAAGCCCTTAATTGGGGAGGCTCTGATCAGCAGCGGACAATCAGTTCTCTCATCTCACAACATAACATACAGAAAAGTGGCATCCGTGCGTGGTAATAGTCTCAAAGTACACACAAAGCACTTTCGTTCCATAAACGTTGTTCTTACAGCTAAAAACTTTCTAGCGTTTTTGTTTTCCATTATAAGGTATGGGAGTGTTTTCAAATAAACAGGGTGAATATGTATCTTCCAAGGAATGTTTTTATATTGTCGACCGCAGCATCACTTTCAATCAACAGCTTTGTCGTTGAATTATTGGCATTGGCGTTTATATTATAGAGTATACCTTACACTGTTGGCTTAGTAGAAAAATCTTGTGCGTCCGTTATTGAAAAAAGCAAATATATAAAAAATCTTTTTGACTTCAACACCAACCCTATAGGCATTAAAACGTGGTAAATGTTTGTGGTGCGCTGTAGCCTGACGTAGCTTTTGAAAAGCTAAATATGATAAAACAGTTATAATTTACACTTCGATCATAAATATGTTATGATCGAAGAATTTACATAACGTAGGTTTATATACAAACGGATTGGCTTCTAGTTGGTTTAATAATAATATCAGTGGCGCGGTGTCTTCACTTCATTTACATCTGTGAATATAGACATTTATTTAGCTCTAATATCAAACTGAATCCATAAAATATAAAATCTATCAGAGCGCTTGGTCGATGCGACGCGTGATCAAAATGCTGGCACCTATTTGGCTCAAAGAATAAGCATTGCAATTCAACGGGGCAATGCTGCCAGCATGCTGGGCACGCTGCCAACTGATAGAGGGCTAGAGCATTTGGACTCCCTATGAGTCCAAATGCTTTTATTGTAGTGTTGTATATAGTTTGTAGTATATAGTATATAGCAATAGCTGTAGTGTTGTATATAGTTTGTAGTATTTGGTTAATAAAGGCATACCGCCATTAAAAAAAAAAACTGAATCCCAGCCTCACTATCAATCTGGTAATACAGTATGCCCACAGGTGAGTCTACTGTTTAATGGCTGCATATATCTGCTATAAAAAGCAAGATTATTGTTTATGGCTGTGTTATTGTATTAGAAGGCGTTTTGAACGCTCAAAAGTTCTTAAAGTGAGAAAATATTTTGCTGAGAACCAACGTGTGCTCACCAATAAACGCAAACGTTTTTGTATCTAAATCAATATTAAAGAAAATTGCTAAAACTATACAAATCCTCACCACAGAAGATACGAATTCATCCACATATACATTTAGACGAAATATTAACTGAGTAAGCATATTCCCACAGTCTCTAGAGCAATTCCGAAAAGAAACACCTACTACTGACTGATATATGAATTCGAGTTTTCTTTTGTAAAAATTGGGAATGTTATTCGTTCTTTTCTTGTAGAAGGCAGGTGGTCGTTTTTCTTTGTCAATCACTGGGGGAATTTATACTGAACGAGTTTTTAAACCATTTCTCTTGCGGTGGCTTAAGGTTTCGAAATAAATCATTAGTCACCTACGTAAGATTGGATGTCAATATCTGGGATCAGGGTACCTTTTTTAGGAATCCGAAACCTCCAGGTTTTATTTATTGTGTAGTAAGCAGAAAAAAGAGCTATGAAAACTTCTTCAATTGTAACCATATTAAATTTGGTTGCCTTTCCAAGCAGCCAGGCACTCTATATCATTGGTAAGCGAAAAGAAGACCAACAGAAATCACCAGTAAAAAATCGAGTGGTATAGACTAATAGGTTATCACTGCGGCTTTTTATACGTGAAGGAGGATCTCGTTTGATGGCGTTTCTTCTACGAATAAATTTGTATAAATATGTAGCGTTTCATAAAAGATTTTAATTTAACCCGGCGTCATGGGGCAGGTCAAGTTGACCAGGCATATTTTCATTTGCTTTTTGCTTTGGAACCACACAGGTAGCTAATATTTCAGTCCTTCTAGATAGCGAAAAGAAGCGAAAAGAAGACCAACAGAAAATCACCAGTAAAAATCGAGTGGTATAGACTAATAGGTTATCACTGCGGCTTTTTATTCGTGAAGGAGGATCTCGTTTGATGACGTTTCTTCTACGAATAAATATGTAGCGTTTCATAAAAAAAAAAAAAAATACCCGGCGTAATGGGGCAGGTCAAGTTGACCAGGCATATTTTCATTTGCTTTTTGCTTTGGAACCACACAGGTAGCTAATATTTCAGTCCTTCTAAATAGCTAGAGACTACTAACTGTTGATAAAAATAGGCGGATATCGAGCTCACTAGGAACTACGTAAGAGTATATAGTAGATCCCCGTATTAGGTGTGACAATTTTGCGCAACTTTTCACTTACACTATGATTTCTTTTTTCTGTTATATATAATTTTGGATTTGTTTTTTTTTCATAATGTCTACTGTTATTTAGTTTGGTACTTTACTGGTAGTGAAAACAGTATAGATTTAGTGTGACATAATAATATTATTATCATGGATTCTTGAAGATGTTGTCTTACTTACTTACTCGCATTGTAACTATGGCATAAATAATTTATATTGCCAATTAGATTACAGGTTAGTCTCACCAAAGAGCACTTTAATTAATAAACCAGTAGTTAATACTTTAGATTGAAGAAGTTATTCTTAGGAATGTAAACATTTTTGATTTCCTACGAACTTTTTCACAAAACAATGATAGATCCATTAAATATGCCTAACGTATTATTCTTAGTAATGAAAGCATAAATAAATACTGTAACTGTATCAGCCGGATAGTCCACTGCTTGCAAACAAGGTTAGGGTGACGTTCTAGCCCGGCAACCCACGGGGATACATTATAAAGTAGTATTATAGAAAAGTTGTATTTTCGAAGCGCTCGTAGCGAAGTTTACTTAGCTATTCTTAACCGATCAGCAAAGTTAAGCAACGTCGCCCGCGGTCATGAGTTGGATGGGTGACAGCTAGTGACATTACTACTGAGCGCTTCCGTGCTTCGGAGGGCACGGTAAGCCGTCGGTCCCGGTTGTTATCTTAGGATGGCAGTCGTTATAGCATGGTGGTAGGGCACTTTGTGAATGCCCGCCTGGCTAGCTAACACCCTCAAGTAGAAAATCTGTCGCCAAACACCTAACGGTGTGTTCCGGCAGCTGTCCTTGAGAGCCAGTAATTCTAGGTTAGTCTGAACAACATCTACGACCACATCATCACTTACCATCAGGCTAAACTATCAGGTATAAAAAAAAAAAAATGAATTATGATTTTTTTTTCATAACTAATACTTTCACATATTCTCACGTCAAAGTATTAGCTCATAAAGATGGGTCTTTGTTGTTGGGTGGGCCCAACGTACATATGTACACGTAACATTTTTCCACCACAATGACGCCGGGCCAAAGAACATATAATAACACTACGTATAGAATGGACACTCCTCTCCCCCCAACAAATCGAGCCTTCACCCCGCCGCCGATTCTGAGCTGTCGCTGAGCTGACTTGAGTACGACGCGCAACTCGCGCACGATGACGTGACGACGAAGCGTGACGCTTGTACGAGTTTTAAATGTTGAGAATGGGGTACTCTTGTGCTGTTTACGGTTGCTTATCAACTAAACGAGAAAAGGATAGGCGTTTTTATAGATTTCCTAAGGATAAAACGAGGTAAGTCATTCTTGGTAACCTACACTAAGTACCTAGCTATTTGCCGTTCTTCAGTTATACCCGTAGGTAACTTATAAAAACCGGTAATTTACAGTAGGTATTGAAAAAAAAAAAAACATAATACTTTATCTTTATATTTTATTCAAACTGCTATTCAAATAATTATTATTTTAGAAGATTTTCGTTCGCAAAAAAATGGTATGGATATCGACTTCGTTTGTAGCGAAACAAGTGTACCCTAAACCTAGACCTATACCTACCATAGAGAAAAGCAATACACATACCGACCTTTTGCTACGGTTGGCACACTTCTTCATGATTATTTATTATACGAGAAGAACATAAATTATTATTGTGATTGTAATTATTATCATTAAGTACTTATAACGTATAAAATGTGAACTTGGAATGATACTTTTTGTATAAGTAATGGAGTGAAATGTGAAGCAATGTTACCTACCCGGTTGTGTGTTGCATATTCCTACGTCGTTCATGGAGTTGGATTGTTGTGCTTATAAATGTTTCTGAAGGTAGGTAAGGTACGCATAACCTACGAAATCTAATAAGTCATAATAACATTAAAAGATTGTTAGGTAGATAAGTACAACAATTATTCATACGATGACAACCTTAGAGTTCATGCACACATTTACGCGTATGCAAAAACAACATTTGTGTAATAGGTAGTTAGAACGCGGCTTTTGTATAGGGAATAAATCGAGTGTCCAGGCTGTGGCCGGGCGTAAGCGTTGAATTTACTACCAACACGTCTTCAGGAATGTTTCATCGCAACTTAAACGCCAACCGGTATGTACTGCCGCAAACTGGTGAACATAGAATGTCCTATATAGCCTCTGTTGTTAAAGGTACTTAAAACTTCGAAACGAAAATCTCCTCTAGTTTATTCACGTCAATCGAAATTATTCGCCTAAGAGTGTACATGGTTGTGAATTTGAAACCGTCAATTTACGCGTTCATTGCTCGACACTTTTGCAAACCTCGTTAGAGCTTGTAACATTCTGGGCTTTTTTCTATTTTAAACGATGGAAACGTAGCCTTTTTTTCCTGAATGTAGTTTTGGTTGATTATAAAGCGGGATTTGGTTTTGGATTTATTTGTTTTTATCTTCCGACCTCGGCTACTCGGTGTGGCAATTGATTTATAAATATATCAATAATTTATATTTCAACAATATCAAGTTGACACTTTAACTCTTAAAATAAAACAGTAATTGCGGGAGGTGGAGGGGAGGGGAGCCACGTATATATTTTGTACAGCCGTCAAATGGATCTTTACAACGTAGTTATCATAATTTTTGTAACTTTCTATATATTGAGGAGAACTTTTATATGCTTGAACTTTTGAAACTTGTATATGTTAAAATAAAAAAAAAAAAACTGGAATCCTATCCGGTCTGAACGTCAAATTCACGTCAAAAGGTTTGTGGTAGTAAGTACTACGTACTACATTAGGATACATTATGCCCCGTGGAGTAGCCGGCTAGAATGATACAAATTGCTGCCTGTGGTTTTCGTAGGAGGCAACTAGAGGTAAAATACCGGAAAGTGGGCAGCAGCGCCTTCTCAGGAGCTTATATCTTAAATTGCGATCCCAAAGACGCCTTCCAAGCGTGCGGACTATGGCTAACCGCCTATTGCTTTCTCATCAGGCGTTCTCTGTTTTTTTATATTATTATTATTAAATACTGCACACTACAGACTCGTGGTCCATACTCTTAATTAATTATAACTTTTTTTTGTTACATACAATTATTTTTAACTTTGAGTTCATTCTCTAACTTATCAATATTCCTGAAGGGAAGTTAGCCTAGATAACTAAAATATCTTATAGCTAAAGTGAGTCTATACTAATATATATAAAATTATTTTTTTCTCCTTATATCTAGTTGGTTAATTTATTACGTTAGGTTAGTTTGTCGTTAAACGGCCGGCCACAGATTCCGGTGATGCCCTTGTTGTTTTAATTAGAGCCTCCACGACCTCTTCGTTTCTGTTTCGTATAGCCATTTTTAGATTGTAGTCGACTATGTTTTTATAATTAGCCTCCGTTGCCTGCCTGACAAATCCTCCAATGGCGTTCTCTGTTTTTAAGTAACAATTTAACACAATTAAATATGCTGCTTTTTGATTAGGTGAAAAATTTAAGTATATAAAACCTTTTTCCAAATAGAAGGGTTGGGTTTGATTGGGTTGGCTATATAAATACGCTTCGTTGCCCGCTATGTTTCGGTTAACGATCTCGTCTTGTTTTCTCAGTTGGAAATGGAAGAGCTACCCTTATAATTGGTTTAACTGGTTTAAATTACTTTACGTAAACACTTAATTGCATTGAAAATGTTAATTACGTTCTTTTGATATTTATTTTTTAAGTTAAATCTACCAACAAAAGTGGTTTAATAAGTCTATCAAATTAATAATTATTACCCTATTCAAGTAGATGGAGATTTAAAAAAAAACTCAAGATATAAATTTTACAGCAAATACAACACATCTGTAACACTTTTGAGCTCGTAAACGGTTATCTATTACAGAACAGACAAATCAGTAAATAAAAGACAAAGAAGCGGTCCTTTCTTCTTTTTTTACCCCTTTGACAAACATCTTGACTGTTAGTAAATAACCTACGATAAAATACACTACTACTAGATATACAGGCTCGACGCACAGGGAATTTCTTTTTTCGTTGTGTCACTAGCCTACAATACTGGTCCCTATAGGCAAAAATAGTCGTAAAAATATTATTAAGTCCTCCAGGTATTGAATAGATTAATGCGTTACTTATCGCGGAAATCATTATTAAATATGTAATAACAAGTCTTTTAAAAACATTAAGGCCAGGTTGTACCTACTCAAGACATTTTTTAAAATCTGTAACTTGAATAGAATTGAAAATTTAGAATATATAAAATTATTTATATAAAGTTGAACATACTCTCCAGGAACGTACAAAGTCAAAAACGTGATTATGAACAATTTCTTCGATAAAAAAAAATGTCAAACATGACACCATATCGCTACTTAAATCAGGTAGAACTAAAAGATACTATCATGAAACTATATGGAAGTTTTACCAATGGATAGAGCTTGTTATTTATTAGTAACGTTTGAAGCCACATTTTCAAATTAAGCTATAGTTTTTTAACAAGAAAAAATAAACTACAAATCTAAAGATTCAAGCTCTCGCGCACGTCATTCAGTACCCGCCTAGGCGTCATCGAGGTAGGACGCGTGTCGTTTTCTCCAGCAAAATTCTCCCCGACGATTACGAGCTAGAAATATTTATAAACAGAATTAATATTAGCAGAATGGTGACACAGCAACATTTATGGTTATCCGCTGTCGTGAATCTTCCATCAGGCGAGTGTCTTGTACGTCATTTCAAACCATGCCAAATAAAAAAAATACTTTCTCGATGGCATTGTTTTCACGCGCCACAGTATAAAAAGTACAGTATGGTCACGCCCCAATTACTAACTGTGGGTGTCGTAAGAGGCAACTAAGGGAAAATACCGGAAAGTGAGCAGCAGTGCCCTCTAAAAAGCTACCTCCCTCCAGTAAAAAATCTGTCGCCAAGCACTTAACGGTATGTGCCGCTATGAGTCCTCTAGAACCAATAATTTTGCATGGTGGTAGGGCATTTTGCAAATACCCGCCTGGCTTCCTACCACTATGTGTCAAGTAGAAAATCTGTCGCCAAGCACTTAACGGTATGTGCCGCTATGAGTCCTCCAGAACCAGTAATTTTGCATGGTGGTAGAGCAATTTGCGATTACCAGCCTGGCTAGCTACCTCCCTCAAGTAAAAAATCTGTCGCCAAGCACTTAACGGTATGTGCCGCTATGAGTCCTCTAGAACTAGTAATTTGCATGGTGGTAGGGTATTTTGAGAAAACCCGCCTGGCTAGCTACCTCCCTCAAGTAAAAAATCTGTCGCCAAGCACTTAACGCTATGTGCCGCTATGTATCCTTGAGAACCAGTAATTTTTCATGGTGGTAGGGCATTTTTTAAATACCCGCCTGGCTTGCTACCACGATGTGTCAAGTAGAAAATCTGTCGCCAAGCACTTAACGGTATGTGCCGCTATGAGTCTTCTAGAACCAGTAATTTTGCATGGTGGTAGAGCAATTTGCGATTACCAGCCTGGCTAGCTACCTCCCTCAAGTAAAAAAATCTGTCGCCAAGCACTTAACGGTATGTGCCGCTATGAGTCCTCCAGAACCAGTAATTTTGCATGGTGGTAGGGCAATTTGCGATTACCCACCTGGCTAGCTACCTCCCTCAAGTAAAAAATCTGTCGCCAAGCACTTAACGCTATGTGCCGCTATGTATCCTTAAGAACTAGTAGTTATGCATGGTGGTAGGGCAATTTGCGATTACAAGCCTGGCTAGCTACCTCCCTCAAGTAAAAAATCTGTCGCCAAGCACTTAACGGTATGTGCCGCTATGAGTCCTCTAGAACCAGTAATTTTGCATGGTGGTAGAGCAATTTGCGATTTCCAGCCTGGCTAGCTACCTCCCTCAAGTAAAAAATCTGTCGCCAAGCACTTAACGGTATGTGCCGCTATGAGTCCTCTAGAACCAATAATTTTGCATGGTGGTAGGGCATTTTGCAAATACCCGCCTGGCTTCCTACCACTATGTGTCAAGTAGAAAATCTGTCGCCAAGCACTTAACGGTATGTGTAGCGATGAGTGCTGCAGAACCAGTAATTTTGCATGGTAGTAGAGCAATTTGAGATTACCCGCCTGGCTAGCTACCTAACCCTCAAGTAGAAAATCTGTAGCCAAGCACTTAACGGTATGTGCCGCTATGTGTTCTCTAGATAGAACCAGTAATTTGGCATTTTGCGAATACCCGCCTGGCTAGCTACTACCCTCAAGTAGAAAATCTGTCGCCAAGCACTTAACGGTATGTATTTTAATAGTAATAGTTAAAGGTTATCAACTGTGTTAGTTGCACTATAAGGGAATAGTCACAAGAATATAATAATTGAGTACTGGATTTAGTAGCAGATACCTAAAGTAGATCAACTGTTTTAGTTACACTATGAAGCTGATAGCGTGCGGCTGGGGACATCGACCTGACGAGC
This sequence comes from Plagodis pulveraria, assembly GCA_963890685.1. Lineage (NCBI taxonomy): Eukaryota > Metazoa > Arthropoda > Insecta > Lepidoptera > Geometridae > Plagodis > Plagodis pulveraria. The sequence goes on from OY982953.1 coordinate 10,550,336, forward strand.
GCTGTGCATCTACAGCGCAGCGCCGCGTAGTGTCCATAGCCTGCAACTCTCGCACGCTAAATTTGCCTACTGTGCAAGTACAAGCCGGCCTTAAATCTATATTTTAATAAAACACCTAAAAAATATATCTAGTGACAATTTCGCCCCATTTTTCTGCTACGCCAACGTGACGGTACTAACGCCAGGCAGCCGGAAGAATTTTCAACACGTTTTGATTTTACACGAAGAATCCTCAGGAGGTCTTGACTAATCGAGCGCACGCTCGATCGTGCGAAAGTATTAATTAAATGTTTACTTAAAATGTTTCTAAAGTACTTTTTATTCTGGTAAGTATAAACGCACTGGGGAATTTTTTTCAGTTGCGTTACTTACAATATACTTGGTTGAAGTTGATGAAATTAAAACAGTACCAACTTGTCCTCTACCTAACAAAAACTCAACCATTGGACATCCACGTTAAACTTATGCGTGGTCCTATGTTAAAAAAAATACAAGCGTCCATACCGAACTTACCTTCTTTTTTGTTATAAAGACAAGCACTAAAACAACAATTACTTAATAAAAAGTACCTATGGTATCATTTGATCCTATTCAACGTCCAATGGATTTTTGTAAGGGCTCTCTGTCTTTTAATTAGTTCGAACTAAGTTGTGGTAGCAACTCTGTCGCTAAGTAATTTAGCATTCTAACGTAGTCTCTTCTACTAATTGGCTCTTCCAGAACATTCTTTGTAAAAGTTAAGACGTTTACTTGCCTGATACTTTGTTATTTAATGGAGTTAGCAACATAAACGTTAAACAGTGATGGCTTAATAGCAATGACTATGGACTGTCACGTAGAAGTTCCTTAGTTTAATACCAGTGGAGTCTCGCTATAATAATAATAATGTTTTTTTATTCAGAAATGGATTTGATTTGACTTTACAAATAACTATATCATATTAAGCAGTGTTTACAATGTGCCCTATACTAGGCGTAGCCCCGCCCTGTATCTTTGGCGCACATATGTCCCTAGTTCCCTAGACTTATAATTAATATTTACTTTTATAATAACATTACGAACTATTGTACATATTTGCTTCGAAAAAATAACATGCAATAGAGACAAAATGAATATAAGCAAAGGAAGTGGGAGCTTAATCCAATATATTATACTCTCGAGAGGCTACAAATGTTTGCATAAAATAAAATTTCATGTAATTAAATATATACAATTATATGTAAAATTATACATTTCAACATTTCTATTATTCATATTTCCCTTAAATTAATAAAGTTATATAGAATAACCTAATAAAGTATTAATCTACTTTGTTATTATTTAAATGACATAAATTATATCATATTTACATGATTTTGTTAGGCAGGAGTTTACACTGTAGCATCTGACTGAGTTTTTAATTGTGTTATGATAAGGGTTCCATTTTGCACGTTGCTTACGAAACCCTAAAAATGGTAACAATCCTACTAATTTTGTCGGGAAAATGCATACATACGAATACTTACATACAAATTCATACAAGTTAAATCTGTTTGGAAGCCTTAATAGATTATCCAAGTATTGTGAATATTTTGCAGTCCATATCATAATACGGGTAGGTACTACTACGAGTCATACGAGTACCAGGTGAAATTGATAACTTGCTTTTATAAACCGAACTCCTTCTCCTGTTTCTAAAGTCGGTTAAATATATATGTTACAGGGCCTCCTCGTTTTCTGTTAGTTTAAAATAGTGATCATTGCCCTATCGGAAGTGTGAATGAGACTTCATAGATAAGCTTATGTCAAAATATAATTATTACTGCATATGAAGGTTATGTAAAATTAAAATAAACGCACATATAATAATGTAACAAACCTATTTGTAATTTGATATTTTTTATAGTTCCGTGTGTAAAAACGAGAATCTATTAGACCACATCTTATGAGACTTAATAGGTGGCAGATTTATATTTTCACTGAATTATATTACATTGGTGAATGTTCCAGAAATTAGTAAAATAACAACATGTTAATAAGGGGACCCCCTTTTATTGTTTTACTCACCTGTTTTTGCTGTATCGTAAAAACGGTGACACGAACACGTGCCAAACTTGCGATGATTACAGTACAAACTCCGAAATAAAACTGCAATTAATAATAAAAAACCAACCCAGTGCTAGTTGGACCTCACTAGGAATCCATAACTGAAAGAAGATATCGTTATATCTTCTTTCATTTTTTTATAAATACATTGCAACATAATATAAACTATCATTATGTATTCGTATTTGATAAGGTACGGAGACCTCAATGTGCGAGTCGATACGAAATTTTACCGATTTTTATTTATATCTCGGAGAATTTATGTTCGTCTTTCACATTATTTAAAGCATCGTAAAATATATCCGCGTATCGCGTCACCAGGTGTTACGTCGCGGTGAAAAGGGTTCCATTACTTTCCCATAATGGCGGAGATAATCCGATTGAAGCGCGATGAGGTAATGCGCAGACTGCAGAATCTGATAAGCCATGGCTCTTTCAAAATAAACACAATTGTTGTAAGGTGGTGAAAACTAAATCAGGGATGTAATGGAAGTATATTACTTTAAATTCAAATTTTTATTTTTTTATTTGTCGTGACCATAGATTACGAAAGATACGTTTATACGTATTAAAACAACTTTAGTAAACGACACCCGTGCCGTCAATTGATGTATGTACTTGTATAGATAGATTATGTTTCGGAGATGCGCCGGAGTGCGACATAAAATCAGAAATTCTATGTGAGCAACAGGGATAGCGCGAAACGATGTCGGAACTAAGATTATTATTTCTACAGATGCGGCAGGACAAATGAAGTGATTCGGAGGATTAATGCATACTTATAATTTTATATTATTGTGTAAAATTTATTTAAAATTATCTATTTTTACCATCAAAAGCTACTTAATTATCGAATGTTAATAGATTTTTATTTATTTATTTATTTATTCTTTTGCACAAATAAGTGTACAAGGAGGACTTAATGCTATGTAGCATTTTCTACCAGTCATCCTGGATGTGCAAGAAAATGGTAGCGGTGCAGTAAAAAATAGTAAAAACAAAATATGTATTTATTAAACATTTATTAAACCATAGATAAATATATAATATACATAAAATAATAGACGTTCATATAATATATATATATACAAATATATATACACCGTGTCCCAAAATTCAACGATAAGCCGGCATCGGTGCATGGACCTACTCATGACTCCACGGAAAAAAAAAAAAAAATTATAACTGTTTTTTTTATTAATTACAGAGACTTTTATAAATTTCATCGATATTCGATACCCATTATGCTATTTTCAACTACCATGACCACAATTTTTGACATATTTTTGATATTTTTTGTGCATTAGCAACCTAAGAAGGACGGCTATCTACCACAATCCTTTAAAATTACAGAAAGTCTGTAGTTATTTTACAAAAATCAGTAAAAAAAAAATTTTTTCTTATAATTTTCATAGATTTTAACATTCTATGCACTTTCTATAGTCTGGGTTAAAAAAAAAAGTGGTACTACCATGGCAAGTTTTATTAAAAGTTGGCGCAACTTTATAAAAGTCTCTGTAATAAAAAAAAAAAGAGTTTTAATTTTTTTTTTTTCCCGAGTTGTCATGAGTAGGTCCATGCACCGATGCCGGCTTATCGTTGAATTTTGGGACACAGTGTATATAATAAAAATAATTATATTAAGCTAATAAAATAAATACTATATTTTAGCCATTAATAAGTAGTTAATAAGATGGAGACGGTTTATGAATGGATGGATTAGTGAGTTTACTGATATAAAAATTACGAATCTGTCGCTTAAATGCGTTTATGGTCCTAGCTTTTTTGATATCCATTGGTAAGGCGTTCCACAACCTGATAAGGACAACTGAAAAGGATTTATCTGAGAAAGAATTTCGGTGATGAGGGAAGGAGAGCAGCAGATTTTGGGTAGATCTAAGTTCACGGTTATGAGAGTCAGTTAAATACTGAAACATGTCTTTCAGATAATTTGGAGTGTTAGGAACATTTAGGATTGTGTACAAAAGACTTAGTGCCCTAGCATTTCTGCGCTCTCGAATTGGCAACCATTTGAGTTTTGCACGAAAATCAGAGATGTGATCGAACTTCTTTAAATTAAAGATAAAGCGAATGCACGTATTTAGTAGACGATCCAGCTTATTAAGGAGGTCTGTGTTAAGGTCAATAAAGCAAACATCAGCGTAGTCAATAATTGGTAGGAGTAGAGAGTTGACGAGATAAATTATCGTTTTTATGGGCAGAAAGTTTCGAAGTCTAGCAATAGAGTGAAATGAAGCGTAAAATTTACGAGAAATTTCTTTGATATGATCTGACCAACATAAATTGGAATCTACTATGACACCCAAATTTTTGACAGTATTAGAGAAAGGAATAATTGAGCCATTAAAAGTTACAGTAGAAAGATCCGCTACATTAATTCCAGATAGCTGGCGCGAACTGCCAATCACAATAGCTTGACATTTATTAGGGTTAACTCTTATACCAAAGTTGTCAGACCACGTTTGTAAGCGGACAAGATCATGGTTCAGAGCAGTTATCGCAGTATTAAGGTCTTCAACCGGTGCAGCACAATAAAGTTGAAGGTCGTCAGCATATAAATGAAAGTTATTTACAATGCTGGAAGAGAGGATATCAATGAAAAGAGAGAACAGGAGGGGAGATAAAATCCCACCTTGAGGTACGCCAGCTTCAACCACTTGCCAGTTAGAGATAACCGAGCCATTCCGTATGGCTTGACGACGGTCTTGAAGATATGAAGTGAACCAACAGATGGAAGTTTGTGAGAAGTTGAGGTTAGAAAGCACCGCCAGGAGTAAGTCATGGTCTACAGCATTGAAAGCGTTACTGAAATCAACTAAAGCTAGAACCGTGACTAGAGTATTTTCCATATTTAGTCGAATATCTTCCGTTACTTTCAAAAGGGCGGTGGTAGTACTATGCCCAGCTCTGAAACCTGACTGAAAAGGATTAAAAAGGTTTGATTCAAACAGAAAATCTGTGACTTGCCTGTGAACTTCAGATTCTATCACCTTTGATAAGAATGGTAGAATGGAAATGGGACGATACTGATTAGGGAGCGTCGGATTAACAACTTTAGGAAGAGGAAGTACGTGAGCTTAGCGCCACTGGTCAGGGAACTGACCAGAGCTAAGAGAGAAATTGACGACATGGGCGATGGCGGGGAGAATTTGATTTAATATGTGTATTATCATTATGCGACCTATTTCATCGCTACCAACTGCTTTAGATTTTAAGGAGATAATAATATTTCTGATTCGATCTGTGCTAACGTGAGAGAAGGTAAAGGAATTTATGTTACGAACAGGTAAAGATTTTATTTTTAAAAGTGTATCAAGTTTAGTATTTGGAGGAAGTGTACAAGTGGCAGAAAAATGATTATTTAAGCTGTCAAGGTCTAAGGCGACATAGAAATCAATAGTTTTAGGCTTCCCAAACCCAAGAGAGCGTAAGAATTTCCACAGCCCGGCAGATGAACATAATTCAATTTGTTCCGTAATGTGCCGACGCTTAGCATTGCGACTTAAAGTATTACACCGATTTCGTAGCCTTTTGTAAGAGGACCAGTTACTGTCAGACCTATCTCTTTTGTATTTACGAAACGAACGGTCTCTTCTAGCCATAGCTTTACGAATATGGTCATTTAACCACGGAGCAGGAGGATGTTTAAGCTTCACAGGATGAATTGGAGCATGCTTGTCAAATAACTTTATAATGTTGGTGTTAAGAAATCTTACTTTATCTTCTACATAATCTAAAGCCTCAATTTCAGACCAGTTCACGGACGTTGCATCGATGGCCAGTTTTTCAATATCCAATCGTGAAAAGTTACGTTGATGTAAGACTATAGGTTTCGGTTTGGGCACTCTAATACGCAATGCCAAATAAGTAAGGTCATGGTGTGAAAAGGCAGGGGCGCAGAGTTGACCGTGAGAAGCTACCAAATCAGGATGAGAAGTTACTATAAGATCCAATAGAGTATCAGATGTGTCAGTATTATGATGTGTGGGAAGAAGTTTTAAAATGTCCAGATTCATTGAATCGAAGATAGATCGAAGTTTATTGGCACGGTGATCATTTTTAAGTAAACATGTATTAAAATCTCCCATGATCAAAAAATGAGAATATTCTGACATAAGATCGTCTAAAGTAGCCTCCAACGTTGAAAAATAGTCCACCTTTGGCGGTGAGTACACCACGCCTACAATAAGTTTGGTACCAAAATCCACTTCAATAAACAAATATTCAACACTGGAAGAATAAGGAGATGGAGATTGCAACACAATTTTATAGTGGAGATGACTTTTGATGTATATGGCCACACCACCGGCTCTTACACCAGTGCGATCATTCCTTACTAACACGTAACCTGGAATAGGAAACGAGACTGAAGGCAGGGAAGGTTTAAGCCAGGTCTCTGCAACGAGAAAAGCATGAATATGAGGGGAATTAAAAGTATCATAAAGATCATCAAAATGTTTGGGAATGCTCTGAGCATTTATATAACAGGCATTGAAGTGTTTTGTATGGGATTTAAAGATGTTCACAAGACTCTCACCTAAAGTACCATCATTGATACTAACAAATGAATCGTATATGAGTCATCGTCACTGACATCCATTAAAAATATAATAATAATATAAATATGATAAATAAACGATTTCTATATTATTAATATAAATATATATATATGTATATATATAATATAAATATATATAATATAATAAGCAATACTAATAATAAAAAAAAGTATTTACTAAAACAAAGATTAAAAGAGAGAAGAGAAAAAAAAAACTTATCATTTTTTTGAACTTCCTACTGGCACTACAAATTCAAGGAGAGAAAAAACTTTCAAAAATTACAAATATTACAACATTATTTCATAATATATAAGCTAAGTATAATTAACAATATTAAATACCTGCTTCTGCTTTCAAGACGAACTTAAAAGTAATTAAAACAAACCGAAAGCTAATTAGCTCCATACCCAGTACATAAATTATTAACAATTTAAAGCAGTACATACCTAATGTAAGCAACATCAAACTCGTTTGCATTGCATTAACTACAACACACATTCCATGTAGTTATAATATTCATGTAAGACATAGCTGTTTAAGTTATATAGATATAACAAAAAACAATCTGTAAAAGTTACAAAATAAACCCTTACCTATAAGTTTTCTAATGTATGAAAATCAGAATAATACCTTCGATAATATTTGACGACTGATAAAGTTGCTAATATAGTTCAGTTATTGAATGTGAATACGTACCAATCTACCAACATTAAAATAGGTACGTATGTCAGCCGGCATATAAATATTGCTTCCTACTAGGCTTATCAGGGTTATTCCTGCCTAGGTATAAAAAAAAAAAACGCGCGTTAACCTACGTTAAAAGTACAAATACAACATGGGTAATAGTACTAATTCAACTCTCAATAAAAAAATATATGTATATAAAATACTATAGTAGGAATCCCATCCTTAATCTAAGAATTTAAATAAGATAAAAATATATTTATAAAATATGCTAGCACAGAGACGGTAAGTAACGAAGTAGGTATGTAATAGGTACACCTACCTTTTGCAACAAAATACAAAGGGACCTACCTACTTACCTAAAATTTCAATGATGCATTTACCAACGTCAGTCAGCATATGGACAAGATTCGTCGTCCACCGCTTGTGAGTGGAACCTAGATAAATGACGTAATTAATAAAATGAAAGACGTTTATAAACACAACCCATTTAAAAGTACTGTGCTAAAAGCCTTATCGGTATAAGTATGAAAATGGAACAGTTAATACACTAAGCTACATAAAGTATGTAAAATTCTTGGAAATAAAGGTTTAAAAACTAAGACGGCAATGAGGTCACTTTGATTGTTTACTTCTCGACACAGCTCTTCGTCTTGACTCCGGCGCAGCTGCTGCCGGCAGCGGCACCGGCACAGTGCGAGTTTGATGCTCTGACGTAACAGGTTTGACCAGCGGAGACGGGAATTCTGTGATCAGCTGATCTAACTCATCAGTTGTTGAAATACGCTTACGTTCATTGTTAGGTAATCTAATTAGCACCTTGCCATCTCTTGTCCAGCAACGAAACACTCCGAAATGTTTACGAGCCGAAGCGTAGATGCTTTGCCGTGAGCGAGTCAAGAATTCACTCAAAACTACCGAAGATGATTTTAGTCGTTTCTTCTCGTTCCAAATCAGGTTTCTAGTAAGTCTGCAAATCTGACAAGCATAGGCCGACTGTGTGAGGCCCGTGAGTTAGCCTGAGTGCCTAAGCGGTAACACATAATAATTGCCGATGGTTGTATATCACTAAATTTCATTGTAGACTGAAGGATATCAAGAATCACTGCGCGGCAATCTTCATTACTCTTTTCTGGTATTCCACTGAACAGAAGCGCGTTACGCCTGTTGTAACAGTCAAGGTCATCTACTTGCACTATTAACGATCGAACTAAAGTTTTCAGCATTTGCAAAATAGCCAACACAGTATTTTTAAATACCTTGAATTCTTGGGATAACTTTTCAAGGCATAACTTATTATTTGCAGCTGCAGCAGACTTCAATTGGGTTTCGAATTTAGTCATTTTTTCCGAGAGAGATTGTTCTATTTGTTTTTGCGTGTCAATAACTTCTTGCACACTCGCCATCTTGAAAGCCGTACACGGAGGTAATGAGTAGCCAGTAGGTTAGTGCAATATGTCTATTTACACATTGATAAGAGTTTTTTTTTATTGTTAAATCCCACAAATATGAGCTTGGTAATCAATAAACTAGAACTTGGAACTTCACAGTCACGATAACTAATACTTTGATTATTTAACTGCGGAGCACAAAATACGATGTGTTGACGATTATACTGCCTACCCGCGAAAAAAAGTTCATCAACTTTTCACGAAGTAACCGATTACATTTTTTTTTGTGAAAAGTACAGCGCTTTGTAATTGATTATTCATTTTGTGTTAATATTTTTATATAGTAACATGGATAAATCATACGGAATTAATATCAGTAATAAAAAAAACACAACTTTCCTTTATAATCATTATTTATATGCTAATTAATTTTTTTTATTCAAAATAATATGCTCTATATTACTGAATATTCATTTAGTAAAGTAGGTACTCAATCTCAGATGCAATGTCACATACGAGTATCTTTGGGAAGTTTGTTATAAAACCATACACATTTCCTTAGGAAGGACCTTTTAATCTTACACCCGACACCGCTATTTTATCTTTATTTCTAGCATAATAATTGTGATTCTCACTGTTTAATATAAATTTACAAATTTAAAAATATATGGCTCGAATTGAACGTTTTTCTCCCATGATTTACCTAATACATTACAGACATTTTTACTCTGAGAACTACTAGCGCTAAATTGTTTTTCTTGTTATGCGCCACGAGCGCGTAAACGCGATTTTATAACACACAAAATGCTGGATTCGCCAACGCCTAAGGTACAAGCTGTTAGAATTAGTTATTGTAAAATTGCACGTTTCTGTAAAACAGCATTCCTGTTTATGCTGGTATAAAAAACGGACATGTAAAAAATAAATTGAATATATAGTTATAAACACGTATTAGATGTTCACTCTTTAAACTAGATAAAAATATAAATCTCAAGTTATGTCAGCAATACCAGCTGCGTCGTTATACATAATTAAGTGAACGTGTACACGAGAAATAAAGAAACGAAGTCTTTTTGCTCAAGCCTCTGTAAGAAATCCATCTTTCTTCATTTAAGAAATTCGCGAGAAGGTATTTGGATGAAATGACGCTTGAATGAAAAGGGCAAGCTTTAATTACTTTGAAACGGGACTTGGACTGCGTTGTTTTAAGTTTAGTACATAGGTTTTCAAGAAAAATACCTGCTTAAGACAAAATATAACGTATTTAAAACCTAAATTTTCAGTAGTATTCCAATAATGGTATGAATATAATTGTGATTCTTTAGCACAATTATTTTATTAGCTTTTCCGTAATACGGTATTCCGCAATACTTAACTGAATGTATAATAATTGTAGGATTATATCCTACAATATAAATATATAATTTCTACCCATATAACAGTCCATCATATTACAGATGATTGACATTGACTTAGGATGGCACCATAACTTATATTCCAGTCTTTCAATTTAACTTGACTCTGGCACCAATCTCGAACAGTCATATTTCCAATATGTAATATGTGAATAGTATTTAAACTAAACTCGTTATTTACATACTTTAGTTAAAGTAAAAACTGAATAAAGTGACCGACAACAAGTAATATGTAATATACCTATTGGGATAGCTTCAAATGCCAGCCACAAATCAGCAGTGTTCCTACTCGTATTACTGCGTTCTGGATTAGAAAACAGGGGGATAGCTGTACATCGGGTATGTATTTTTTTTATGTTGTGATGAATTGTTGTGACGATCAAGTCACTCGCTTGATGGTAAGCGTGATTCCTGTCTATTACAGCTCTTGCTGTGTCACCGTTCCATACTGCTTGACACTGCACAGCGCTCGTCTCGCCGAGTTAGCTCTTATGTCCAGTAATTCCACTGGCCACAGTGTCCATCGCGCCCAAACAAGTGTTCCCACACTACTGTTTCTAGGAATAATATCAACATTGTGGTGGCAACATTTTATGTTTTAGCCTAAAAATGTTTTCGTTGTAGTAGCTGTAATAATACGAGTATATATATAAAAAAAACTATACAAAATATAAGTATATACTCGTATATAGTTTGTAATATTTTATTAATAAACCATCCAAAACAATACCATACAACAACATCTTATAGTACACCAAGAAAGAATTGGAGGACTTCAGTATAATGGGCGGGCTTATCGCTTTCGCAGCAGCGATTTCTTCCAAACAACCTTATTAAATGGAGAGGATACGAATATAATTAATCTAGGCAAATTTTATGTCGCTATTAAAAACTGCACTCCACTGCAGCAATGGCCATTCACAATGATTTTTTTTAAACACCGTGTTGATAAAACTTGTTTAGATCTGAATTAAAAAAATAACGCAAAGTTACCGATCTAATCCTCCCCAATTATCCCTCCAAACATTTATTTTCGGTACAAATTTAAGTCCAATTAACCCTCGTCATTCGCGGTCTGAATTGAAGTTAGTTTTGTGTATGTTGGTTTAGTAAGCCAATAAACAAAGATGATACCACCTGCTTTTGCTTGTAGTTTATTTAGTTTAGTTAACTCCCGCAAGCACTTAAGTAAAGTCTCGTTTCTTATATTGATATTATTTACGAAGAATCTATTTTAATACCGATCAAAGCTCTGAAAATTGTGATCTGAAGCTGAACTTGAGCCCAGAAAGCACATCTAGGCTATACTGACGTTACTTTGTAGTGCGCGTCCAGCAGCCTTCGAAGTTGCCCGCATTCTTTGAGAATGAGCATCTTTACTGCTCAAACACCGGTCGGAGATAACGACTCAACACCGTAAGTGCTACCCGGTATATGTAGTTTATAATGACATTACTGATTAAATCAGATAATTAACGGCGTAGAGGGGATGTCCTTGAATACATCATTATATGCGACGACGTCAGGTGATTCAGAAAATGACCGCCATTGGTCACAGCCTCTGAAAGTTAAATTCGTGCGTTATAATTTACGTATTTTCAAGATGGACTCCTAACGTTTAAGAAAGTTGTCGCCCCGGGCTGAGGAAAATTTTATCAAAGCTTTTGTTTAAAGTCAATTCAAATGCTGGTTGCACCGTTGGGAAAATCTTGGAATGCAATAAGTTTTCATTAATATTGTTTGGACGCAAATACTAGACTGCTGCGGCTTGTATGTTGGCTATAGTCTACACGAATGGTTTGGTTAATTGCGTGAAAAGTTACTACAATAATAACAAATCAAATTCATCACGTCACGGCGACTTTGCCTCGTTGGTAGATCGACATAATTACTAGTATAGTATGATTTCTTCACTTGGCTGCGCATAAGTGATTCAAAAATTACTTAGAATAATCTACATCAAGAGAGGCGTGAGACAAGGTGACCCACTGAACAAAATTGTTCATTGTGGCCTTACAACAAAATATAGTGAAAGGATTGCTATGGTCAAAGCAAGCCATCGATATAAACGTGAAGTTTCATCAGAGGTTTGCGGATAACCTTATGCTGTTTTCTCGACAAAACATAAATTGCCACTTATTACCTATCAACACCCATCTTATTTGACAACATACCTCTTGGGTATGTTTGGATAAACTTTAATACTCATAAAACTTGGCCAATCAAATGTTTGTTTATCTATGTAAACAAATCTTTTTCAGCACAGAAATAAATTAAGAAGAAGTGGACAGATGAATTGCCAAGAGGAAGTTTTCAAATTGCAGCTAAGTACCACTACCGACCAAAAACTATTCATGTATTGTGAAATACTACCTTGTCTCACGTACGGGTGCCAGATTTGAACATTACGTCAAAAGATTAGGATAAAGTTTCAGACTATTTAAAGAAAAATGGAGAGAAGGGTGTACAATTAAAAAACAGGGTCAGGAATGTCTAAATTGAGAAGAAAATAAAAGTAACAGAAACCCGAAGAAGTAACAAAAATCACTTCAAAGAAAATGGAAGGAATGGTCACTTGGCTAGACTTAAAGTGGATATTTGAACGAAAAGAGAAATACTTAAAATGGACCACAACGCACTAGACACATATGCAGGCCTAATATCGTTAGATGGGTAGATGCCATAGTGGAGGTGGCCGGATAAAGCTACTTAAACACAGCCAGCAACAAGGATTACTGGCATTTAATTTCGGATGAAAAAATATAACTTCTAGTAGAACTTGAACTTGCAACCTCAGAATACCGTCCTGGTGCATTATGCTATGGAAGCGGGTGCTGAACGGTTCAAAATATTACATCCATTTGAATGCACGTGTTTTTGACGTAGGCGACATCTAGCTAAAAACCGGAAGGCTATTTACTTAGGATGATTTTATATACGATCAAAACTTCACCAAATCGATGCAGCTATTTCATCAAAGATTTGGTGTTAAATTAATAAAATAATTCAAATTATATGTAACGAATAGATGATAATAGATTTGAATTATTATGTGTAACGAATAAACATAAAAAGTTCTGGAACGATTTGAAAATTTTTGTGGCGTTTTGTCTAAACTTCATTCTTAATTAGTGTTTGACCTAAATCGTTATTTGCTTAAATTATTAAACTGCCTATTCAGTAGAATGCCTATTTCACACTATACCAAACATGCATTCTACCTATTTCGCAACCCACTTTAATCGCCATATCACTAAATCGTGTTTTGCCAAAAACACATCTCAAATTGTCAATAAGGAAAAATCCTTCAATACTTCTCAAACTACGCGCGGTGTGAAATGCCCCAATACCCATTTCAACTCAAAAATAAATATTGAGGGTTAAAAAAACAAGCAATAAGTTATGATTAAGTAGTATCCAAGTAATACTTTGTCCCTCGAGCGCGTTACTTTTGAATTGAGAGAAAAGCGAAGATTTTTGACTGCAAATTCTGAGCGAAATGAGGAATGCTATACTCCCGAGAACGTAGTATATATTTAAGCCCCAAAGGATACACATAATGTTCCATCACTACGAGTACTGTATCAGCCGGATCGTCCACTGCTGAACACAACCTCCCCTATTAAGGGGGGTATTAGCCATGATCCCCACGCTTGGCAGGCGGCTTGGGGATCGCAGTGTAAGATAGTAGTTCTTTAGAAGGCGCTGCTGCCCACCTTCCAGTTTAATTATTCCCTTAGTCGCCTTTTACGACACCCACGGGATGATATGGGGAGCTGCAATTCTAACCCGGCACTCACTACGAGTACCTAGACCAAAATCGAGAGAGAAATTAATATTGTTCCCTATCGACGAGTTAATGATCTTTTAGCAGTAACTTGTAAACGTCATTGAATAAAAGTTTCTTTATATCACGGCAATGATTTCCCACACTAAAATGTATGAAAGTGTGGAAGTCGGAATGTGATAATGTGTAGTAAATTTTTTGATTCTGCACTTTAGAAACTTCCACATATTATTCCATACTTTTTAGTGTTAGAAGTCGTTGCCGTTATTTTTAATATTTTCGTATTGTATTTTTTAAATTTAGAAAACCACTCATTCTTCTAGCCTTTTACGCACTTAGGAACCGAAGGACAATGGTTATTGTACAACGAACAAAAACTTGGAAATCGCATGTTTATATTCACTATTATTAATCAATTATATTATAATTTATATTTTATATATTTTGTTCATTTCAATTATAACCTTACTAAGCACGAACGCGAAGAAATCAGGATAGAGAATACTCAAACTCCCATAGGAACAAATCATATTTGTACCCGATCCTCTAAAGCCCAAGTGTCATTTCTCGAATTGATATGATGAATATTAAATTCTACCCGACATTGTGGAATGCGGGGCAAAATCTTACGCGGGGTCTGATGATAAACTACGGTACTGAGGCAAAATGCTTGAACGGATATTACAACTTCAAAACTTTCCTCAGTAAATAAGAACTTTGTAGATTATTTTCAAGTATATTTCAGTTTATAAAATAAAATTTTCGTCATCTGCCTTTTTCTGAGGTACAAGTATAAAATGTATTTAACACTAGAACCATTTACATACACATCCTTACCGATAAGCGTACATTAACGTTGATCATTCGTCATTGTTTTCGATTCGCTTACCTTACCGTTTTAAGCTTATTTTTATATGATTTGTGTTTGTGCACTCTGTGAGAGCTGAGACATTCAGTTTTTGTCAATATGTAGTTTTTTTTTTCGATACCTTTCGATTTCGATCGTAATAACAACATACTAACCTAAAAATATATCACAGTAACATATAATAGGTACATGTATTAATCCTAGTTTGGCATCCGCGTGGACGATATGGTCCATCTGCGAATGAAATTCTGTTGTTCTCATTATTTATGATGTGCATGGATTAAATTGCATAGCGTTTAAAATAACCAAAAAACCACATCCAAGTGCAAGTCGGGCATTGCTCTGAACGGTACCATATCGGAACATATAATGAAAAAGAAAGTTGTGATTTAAGATCTCAGCTTGTAACAACATTAGGAACTGTAGTTTTAAATGAAGGATATGCTGCATAAAATGCCCAAACTACATAAACTGAATATTTTGCTTATTTAACAAAAATACTTTTAATAAAAATGGTCTGAAACCAAATAATATAGCTACTTCGAAACTGACCACTGATTCCTAATTTTATAGATAAAACATAAATATTTATACTCTACTCAATGACTCTAGAATCTCTAGATTCTACTCTATAGAACTCTAGATGATAATATATACTAGTACTATAGCTACGTTATTTCGTAGACAACTGAAACGGGAATGCCACAATACAGTTAGTGTAGATTTCAAAATGAAAAGGGATAAGATTGGATAGAATACGTGACACAATACCAAGACCACAATTCGGCGAATACCAGCCCATTTGAAATTACGGCCAACTATAGTGGAACGGGAGAACGTGAGTGGGGAAGGATCCGAAGTGTGGGCCCTTAGCCTTACTATCATATTTCCGGCGCTCGTGAAGTCTCATATAAAGTGCTTCTGACACACGGCTAGATTGTGTGGCAAACACACCGGTGTCAATATTTTGATGCATTTATTGATCATTATCAATATCATTTAACCTTATATAATGGGGTTAGTACAATGTTTACTAACAAAATGGAGGTTGACACAATAATACGTATTTTGTTTACTACTACTAACTAAAGAACAACTTATGTATTGTATAGGTATTTCAACTTCAGTTTTATGAATAGCCACTTAATTATTAATCGTAAAAAAAAAATACAATATTTAATGCTTATTATTTAATTTAAATTTTCATCATAACTTTGTATAATCCACCAATTTTATGTTGTATTTATATGCATATGAAATTAGTTGTTTTTACATATTAAGATTTACAAGAGTATACAATATAGCTATTACTTGTTGATCTTAAATTTAATAGTGTATTGCCTACCAAATCTTATTCTATTATTATGTTAATATTAAGTTTTTTTTTTTTGTAAATTGACTTGCCTAGTATAGCTACTAATGTTATAAGGCTGATAAACAATTCTAATTCTAATTCTAATACCTGTAGCAAGATTGAGGTCCTTAGCTGAGTAATCACGTAACAAACATACAAAAAAACATAACAAGCCATACTATTAGTCGAATTGAAACCTCCGCTCCTTTATTAGGGTTCCGTACCTCAAAGGGGAAAAAACGGAACCCTTGTAGGATCACTTTGTTGTCGGTCTCTCTGTCAAGACCCTTTTTCTCAGGAACGCCTATAGTTATCAAGAAGTTAATTTTAAAATATTATGGATTTCATTTAGCAATAAAAATACCATTACTGTACGGAACCCTCCGTCTGACTCGCACTTGGCTGGTTTTTTAAATAAAAATGTGCGCTTTCTATTTTCCAATTTCAACATTTTAAATCAATAGAGCGGTCGTTAATTTACAATAATTTGAACACTAATATTTAAAAAATGTCCTTATAATGGCTACTCTAGTCAAAATATTGTTAAAAACTTTATTAAAATCTACATAATTTAATCAAAAATAAACTGTAATATTTTAAGACAGTACATTGACTCTCAAAACCGCAAGAATTTGTTTACATAACAATTTAGAGTTAACAAGATATTCACAAGAAATATCTATTTTGAAAGCGACTTGACTACAAAGACGCAAGAATAGTACATTCGCAGATTTTATGGTAATTTTGTAAATACGACTATGATCCGCCGTACGGGATCCCAGTTTGGACAGGTGATAAAAAAGCCGGGAGGCAGGTTTGGACTAACGAGGAGTATGCTTATATAAATATAAAACAAGTGTACACCTGCCCTTCGATTATATAACATTGTAACAATAAATCTCCCATAGATATCGCTCTATGGTATTAGATTTGTTGAAACTGTGATAACTTTTCTTGTAAAATAAAACTATTATTACACATACAGTTTAATGAAGTACATGTCCAGTATCTATCAGCTACGTTTGACGGGAAATGTATCTACGATCGAGTTTATTCGGTATAAATTGGTAATAACATACGTTTGAACAATCGCGTAAAGTGGTTGGGTGGTTAGTACACCATGTAAATTGGTCGAATAGCCAATGATTCATATTGCAATTTATATATTGACACATAGATACCAGAATAATAAAATTACATAATACCAACATATTGTAAGATTTAAATCTTTGTTAGCTACGTAACGACTGTCCATTTTCTACAAAGTAACATGGTGGGTACGGGGTGGTGGGTGTTGTGTGCTGTATAACCTTTGAGGTTGTATGTAACATAATTCGATTCACTTCGGATTTTGGCTTTTCGGTGAAGTTCTCCAGTTGCCAAAGATTCAGATAGACGTTATCAAGGCCTGAATTATTTTCTAGAATACAGTACGGGAAAACTGACATAAGCTTGCTTGATTGTAGTATATCTGCATTATATTTAATTACACACTTCAGTAAATATAAAGATACATGGTACATATTTATAATAGTATTAAAAATATTATATATATATACAGATATATAAATAAATAAAATATAATAATTACTTCTGAAAAAAAAATTAAATACACAGACGTAACAATAATTTTCTACAATGTGGCGACGCTTCGCACATGAAGCACGAGGCGTCAGCTGAGGTTAAACAAACTTAGATTAGGATCGTGACTAGCCCCCCCCCGAAGGGTTCCCGCCTTGTCGTGGCGGTGGGGCTTAGTAGCCGTGGCTTCGTCACCCACGGTGAAGCGAAGAGGAACCAGGGGCCGTGCTGGCTTGGGCAGTCGGCCGGCCCCAGAGGGGCCATTCCACTGGGCTTTGCCTCTAAGTCCAGACTGGAGCGGCAACGGGTAGGCTGCGGTGCTGTATGGGCAGCACCGCATCTGAGGCGGGCTGTGGTGTTGTATGGCGACACCACAGCTGACGGTGAGGGGCCACGGCGGGAGAGGAGTGCCGGTATCACGGTGCGCCGCTCTCCCTACCTTCCGTGGCCACGGCGGGGCCGCCACCGTTGGATGGCGGACGCGGAGGGGCCGCAGGGGAGGAGGAGTGTTGGTATAGCGAGGCGCCGCTCTCCCTATCCTCTGCGGCCGAAGTAGCAGGCGACGGGGCTACTCATCTGACCCGTCGCAGGGGGACCTTGGGCGTCGGAAGCGGGGTCGTCTGACGCCCATTTGCGGGCTTGGTCCCCGGGTGGTAGTGACGTGCCATGTGTTCTGGTGCGTCGTGAGGGGTGGCACCCCAGGAGGGGTCCGGCAACGGACAACCGTGGCGGGTTCGTGGTTGAGTGCTAAAGCGACCCTGCGATCCCGCCGAGAAGCGGTAGAGATGGAACACCGTGTGTTATTTAGTCGGTAGGGGCACTTGCTGCTGTGGGAGTAGTTGGTGTCGAGCCCGACATATCCCGGCCACCTTCCCCGGGGTGGACGGGAATGCGTAAATGCATTTTTCACACGTTAAAAAAAAAAAAAAAAAAAAAAAGGATCGTGACTAGCCCCCCCCGAAGGGTTCCCGCCTTGTCGTGGCGGTGGGGCTTAGTAGCCGTGGCTTCGTCACCCACGGTGAAGCGAAGAGGAACCAGGGGCCGTGCTGGCTTGGGCCAGTCGGCCGGCCCCAGAGGGGCCGCTCCACTGGGCTTTGCCTCTAAGTCCAGACTGGAGCGGCAACGGGTAGGCTGCGGTGCTGTATGGGCAGCACCGCATCTGAGGCGGGCTGTGGTGTTGTATGGGCGACACCACAGCTGACGGTGAGGGGCCACGGCGGGAGAGGAGTGCCGGTATTACGGTGCGCCGCTCTCCCTACCTTCCGTGGCCACGGCGGGGCCGCCACCGTTGGATGGCGGACGCGGAGGGGCCGCAGGGGAGGAGGAGTGTTGGTATAGCGAGGCGCCGCTCTCCCTATCCTCTGCGGCCGAAGTAGCAGGCGACGGGGCTACTCATCTGACCCGTCGCAGGGGGACCTTGGGCGTCGGAAGCGGGGTCGTCTGACGCCCATTTGCGGGCTTGGTCCCCGGGTGGTAGCGACGTGCCATGTGTTCTGGTGCGTCGTGAGGGGTAGCAACCCAGGAGGGGTCCGGCAACGGACAACCGTGGCGGGTTCGTGGTTGAGTGCTAAAGCGACCCTGCGATCCCGCCGAGAAGCGGTAGAGATGGAACACCGTGTGTTATTTAGTCGGTAGGGGCACTTGCTGCTGTGGGAGTACTTGGTGTCGAGCCCGACATATCCCGGCCACCTTCCCCGGGGTGGACGGGAATGCGTAAATGCATTTTTCACACGTTAAAAAAAAAAAAAAAAAAAAAAGAAAAAGGATCGTGACTAGCCATAATAACCTAACAAAACTTTAACTAATTCCGCAAACTATCTTGTTACTGAGAGATTTCGCGCCCTAAATTACAAATGAAGTTTTTGGAAACTTGGATTATGTTTTGGAATACTAGACATTATAATATATTTTATGTATTTATTGGAACTTTATGACCAATTTTTTCATTTCACTACATTGTCACCTGCCTACCTAAAGTTGGTAGAAGGGAGCATAAAGGAAAGAAGAATTCAGAGCACAAGTATATTAGAGAGAAGGGTCGTGGATTACAGACAGGTTTGGCAATTTGACAAGCTTCCATGTTTAAGGACTTATCTCCGGTCCGCTAGTACTCGAGTCGATGCTCAGCAGCAGGTCTGCCGTGCAGGGGCTCGGCTCCACACCGCCGCGCTGGTAGAAAGTCCCAGCTAGTCGCTGTAGAGACGAATGGCCGCGGTCGGTGCTGGAGGTCAGAGGAAGGCCGGAGTTCAGAGGTCAGGCAGAAGGTCCTGGAAGGCCGTATACTGGTATGCGTATACTGGAAGTCGTGTACTAGCAGCCGTGTACTGGAAGTCGTGTACTAGCAGCCGTGTACTGGAAGTCGTGTACTAGCACCCGTGTACTGGAACCCTGGAATAAGATGTTTCCGGTCACAATGGGTCCAGTGAGATGTTGTGCTGAGCTGCTGGGTCCACTGTCCCTCTGCTACTGAGCATGTAGTGACTCGCAGAGGGCCTTTAGGGATGTGGCCCGCCAGCAAACAGAGTTATGCCATAAGGGCCAAAGAGTAGTGCTGCTGATGAAGAATTCGCATCCGCTAAGGCTTCCGCTACCGAGCATAAAGGGACTAGCTAGGCCCTTTGCGGATGCGAACCACCAGCCGCTCAGAATGCCAGAAGGGCCAAGTAGGTGTGTTGCTGGTAAAGATGCGCACAATCCACGAGGTCCGTTCACTACCGAGCAAACGGGACTAGCCTAGGTACCTCGTGAATTGCGAGCTACCAGCAACACCCTTTGAAGTTTGCCAGAAGGGCGTAAAAAGAAGAAGTAGAAAGTTGAGAAGCAACAGAAAACACAGAAAAATATGTATATAAATTAAACAAGAGAGAGCAAGTAAGACACATAATAGAAATACATAAATACATTTTTGAAGCGCTCGTAGCGAAGTTTACTTAGCTGTTCTCAACCGATCAGCAAAGTTAAGCAACGTCGCGCGCGGTCATGAGTTGGATGGGTGACCGCTAGTGACATTACTACTGAGCGTTTCCGTGCTTCGGAGGGCACGTTAAGCCGGCGGTCCCGGTTGTCGTCTTAGGATGGCAGTCGTTATAGCATGGTGGTAGGGCATTTGGCGAATGCCCGCCTGGCTAGCTACCACCCTCAAGTAGAAAATCTGTCGCCAAGCACCTAACGGTCTGTTCCGGCAGCTGTCCTTGAGAGCCAGTACTTCTAGGTTAGCCTGTACAAGATCTTCGACCCCATCATCACTTACCATCAGGTGAGATAGTGGTCAAAGGCTAATTTATCAGGCATTAAAAAAAAAAAAAAAACATAAAAATAGGATCTAAGTACATACCAAAGTTGCAAAATTGTAGGTTAGAATTTTGGGTGGTCAAGTACATATTCACTACAAACACACTTACCCAGATTTGGGGTTTTTCAGAAGATTAGTACCTAATCAAGTTCAATCAATATTTTAGTAATCTATATTCAACGTAGTAATTTGAAATTGAGTTTATGAAGTTGCACGTTGAGTGGCTGGTGGCAAAGTGAGGCCAAATATCATTGAGGAAGGACATCCGAGGTTCCCCCCGAAGGGTTCCCGCCTTGTCGTGGCGGTGGGGCTTAGTAGCCGTGGCTTCGTCACCCACGGTGAAGCGAAGAGGAACCAGGGGCCGTGCTGGCTTGCTCCACTGGGTTTTGCCTCTAAGTCCAGACTGGAGCGGCAACGGGTAGGCTGCGGTGCTGTATGGGCAGCACCGCATCTGAGGCGGGCTGTGGTGTTGTATGGGCGACACCACAGCTGACGGTGAGGGGCCACGGCGGGAGAGGAGTGCCGGTATCACGGTGCGCCGCTCTCCCTACCTTCCGTGGCCACGGCGGGGCCGCCACCGTTGGATGGCGGACGCGGAGGGGCCGCAGGGGAGGAGGAGTGTTGGTATAGCGAGGCGCCGCTCTCCCTATCCTCTGCGGCCGAAGTAGCAGGCGACGGGGCTACTCATCTGACCCGTCGCAGGGGGACCTTGGGCGTCGGAAGCGGGGTCGTCTGACGCCCATTTGCGGGCTTGGTCCCCGGGTGGTAGCGACGTGCCATGTGTTCTGGTGCGTCGTGAGGGGTAGCACCCCAGGAGGGGTCCGGCAACGGACAACCGTGGCGGGTTCGTGGTTGAGTGCTAAAGCGACCCTGCGATCCCGCCGAGAAGCGGTAGAGGTGGAACACCGTGTGTTATTTAGTCGGTAGGGGCACTTGCTGCTGTGGGAGTAGTTGGTGTCGAGCCCGACATATCCCGGCCACCTTCCCCGGGGTGGACGGGAATGCGTAAATGCATTTTTCACACGTTAAAAAAAAAAAAAAAAAAAAAAAAAAAAAAAAAGGACATCCGAGGTTTGCCGGAAGTCTCTTGTCCGATTCATGGCCTTATTTGGTAATGTACACAAGCCTCAAAGCCGTTAAAGTCATCACTCCAATCACTACACTGAATTTAAATGATTTTTAAAAGATCAACGTTCGTCTATCGGAAGTTCCCAAAATCTATCGTGGTATTTTTTCTGACATCAGCTATCTTGACAGCTGTGCATAGCTGTCAACGATATGAGACGAATTGACGAGTAATTACTATCAAATATTTTAGATTTTTGGAACTATATTTTTCTTATTATATAATCCAAATAATGTTTGGTATTTATTTTAACGTTTAAATAATTATTTAGTAATGCTGATATATTCTAAAAAATTATAAGTACCACGGCGACATCTATCATCTCGTGTAGAAAGTTTCTTCTATCGGAAGGTATCTGAGACTTTTAGATTGTGATATGCGACCTCTATCGGTGTGTCGCTGAACTACCTCAGCGCGCAGCAAGGGTAGTTAGGTTCAAAGATTTAATGGAAGTAATGGAAGTGGATAGTCGATTGGGCGCTTAACTACAGATGGCGATGATTTAAATTAATTTAATTTGATTAATTAATTTATATTTTATTTATTAAGTTAACCGATTTTTTAGAACGGTTACAACATGATGGTTGATAAGCTAGACTTTACCATAATTTTATAGTAAGATGGAACAGGCTTTACCTAAGCATACCGTTGTGCTTGACGACGAATATCAATTTGATGGTGGAAAAGAGATAAATAAACTCTTATCTTTTCTGTACACTTTAAACAAAATATCATAGAAGGATTGATTACTTAAGTTTAATTTAAATTTGTTTAAATTATTACGACCATATTTTCAAATATATGCAGACTCAATAATATACATTTCTTTTAAAAGTATGTCAGAGATTATTTGGGTTCCATATCATATAGCGAAGAATTTAACATTTGTAAGAAAAAGATTATCCCTATAAAGATTATACCCATTTCTTAAGATTATACCTATTGGGTATAAGTGTTCTACATTTCACTTGAATAATTGACTGCAAATGTCTATTAGTTTGAGTTTGTATAATTTAAGTTACTAAACAAATTAATACCGCTCGACCGGGACTTTGGTACAAGTCAAATCTCTCAGGGAATAGTGGTGAACTCTGTAGTAATCTAAACCCTATTAGTGTAAAGTTGGCTTGTAATTAACAAGAAATTCGGTACAAGGTAGCTTTTGATATCACTGACAGCTTTAAAAATAATAGACGTTGGTGTATTTTTTTAGCATTGCACCGTCATTTATAAATTCATCTTGTAATTAAGACAAATAGATGTGACAAATATACAAGTATACTACAGTCAAACCCAAACACAGAAGATAACTCCTAAAAAAGTAACGATCATTGTCATAATTAGCTTATGAACTCCTTACCGTACATGCAGATGAGTGTAGTAAACTAATACCTACTCCTAGAACAGGAGTTAAGCAGCGCGCTTGTTATTATGAAAATTTGCCGGATTATTGTAGAACGTGAAGGAAAGGTTTAAATTCTAAACTTAATATAATAAAGAGGAAAGATTTGATTGTTTGTCTGTTTGCATTGAATAGGCTCTAAACTCTAAACTCCAACTAAACTCTAAACTACTAGGCCGATTAGGATGAAATTTGGTATGGAAATATTTTGAGACACGGCAAAGGACATACTCTAGTTTTTATCCAACTGCGCAAAAAGACGTTAATGGTTTTGCGCTATAACCGATATACCCGCGGGCGGAACCGCGGTCGGAAAGCAAGTGTTGAATAATTAGAGGAATTTTGATATGAGCGAAATGTCTGACATGCTAAATTAAACACTGATGCTCACAGCGTCACTATCACCACCGATTTCATTTATTATGGCACTGCAACGTCTTAGATTTTAATAAAATGAAGATTCTTGTTATATTATAATAATTTAAACGTCGTTACATTGTAATTATCTGTATATATGTTAAATACTTCAGACATTTCAAAATCATTTTTTAATCTTAAGTATATCCTAAGAATGGACCCTTAAGAATTAAGTGGGAGTCAGTTACAAGTGATTTTATTGAAAAAGCTAGCTATCAGCAGGCATGGCTATTAAAATAGGGTTGATACAATCAGTCATGGAGGGAAGTCTCGAATTTTCATACAAAAAGAGAAAACGTTTCTACCCCCCCTAAATAATCACCGATTTTGATGATTTTTGAAATGTTATAGATATTATCAATATCCAGGTTTAAAGGTTTTGATTTTTATCATTTTATGAAAAGAAGTTTAATTAATGGGTATTTGAATAACCGATATTTTCTCAAAACTTGTAACTCTAGTTTGTGAATTATTTAGAGGAAAAATAATGATAAATTAAGAAAAAGGAAAACCTATCAACCTAGTTTATTCTGTCAGTTATAAAACAACATATTTTTTTTAGATTTGATTATTGTTTACTATGGGAGGAAAGTTTTCTCCTAGAACGCAAATTATGCGCAAATTCTAAATCAAAACTTGGACAAGCTGCAATTGTCCTTATTTATTCTGTTCGGGGGTTTAGCGGCGTGACATCATCACTTGGTTAAAATACCTATTTTTCTGTAGAAGCTGGTCTTCCAGATCCCCTTAATAAAATAATATAGTTATAAAACTCCATAAGATGATTAACTCAGTCATGACATTAAGAACAATCGTTATAGCGGTAGGTACGATCGGGAATCAGTGATCTGCAATATCCTATTTCTTAATACAATTCCGATACATAATAACTAATTTTCTTTTCTCTTATTTGATTGAAAGCAAAGTGTGAGTTGGTCTCCCACACCGAAGGTCGTGTACAAACACAGAATACACCAAAAATAACACTATAATAATTACGAGTCTTCATGGTATTATTTTTTTATGTTATTGTGACGGTACAAGCTCGAGGCCCACCTGATGTTAAGTGGACTAACCTCTGCCTATAACAGATGCATTTCATCACAAGTCATGAATTGCACTGCGCCCGTCACTTTGAGACGCAGTTGGTAAGTCTCCTGTGCCTGTAATTTCACTGGCTCTCAAGGACTGCTGCCGAAACACACCATTAGGTGCTTGGCGACAGATTTTCTACTTGAAGGTGGTAGCTAGCCAGGCGGGCTATCACAAAATGCCCTTCCACCATGCGGTGAAGCTTAAGCCGGCGGTGGAGATCGAACCAGAGACCTGCGGCGCGGCAGTCCATATCTATTACCGCTAGGCCATCATTGCTTCAAATTTATTTAATGAACTGCACACATTATACACTTGACGAACCACCATGGAAGGACTGCCATTTAGACGAACGGCGATATGGACGAATTAAGTAATGGGCGAACTACCAACAATCGCATTAATTTGAGACCTCCTAAATAAGACAGATAAATGGATTTCAATATACCAACCTACAGTACAGTTAGATTATTCTCAAAGGACGTCGTCATAATAATTCCCGAATTAACAAGTACATTTGACAAAAATAGGTAATGAAAATTACTTGGCCCGTAAATATAAAAAATATATGTTTAAATAAGCATTGATTCACTTAGCTACAACCCTACCTAAAAGATCCGCAACACCTGAAAGAGATTTCAAGTTTAATTACTTTTAAACTCTTATTTATTAAAAGTATTTGCATAATGCAAAATCAAGTTTTAGCAGCCAATTTACATTTAAGTTGCTTCAACTTACGTTAATTGTAACTTGATGCTTTTAAAGCGGTTTTAAAGCTTGTAAATATAAAAGTTTGCAGAAATGGTAAAAGCTTAAAAGTTAATTATAACTGCGGGGATTATTCCTCAGGGGTTAAGTTTCATAAAGTCGTTAGCAATGCTTTAAATGCATTATTAGATAGGTATAGATAGTAGACCTTGAGAGTCTCATTGTTTTATTATGCTATCCAATATCCAATTTTGTGATACTTTTTCATATGATTGGATTTATCGAAACTAATTATACTCTCTTTTTGAACAAGGATCTGGGATGTTATATATTATATATTTATATTATTATAGCCAATTGGTTATAATCGAAAATTCTTGTACGGCATCACCAGCGGCACGCTCGGTTGGTTCACTCGGCTCGCGATTTGTTGTGGTCATAAGAAACTTTACTAATATGTCATTAATCGCGATTTTTTCAAAGGCACGTAATTTTCCTTTATATTTCTGGTAATTATGGCCAAGCCTTAAAAACACAGCACTCCTAGATTGAGCTTCTGTTTTCCGGCTTGAAGGGTCTCATGTTGGAAGGGCATCTTGTGAATGCCCGCCTGTCTAGCGAACACCCTAATCAAATCTGTCGCCAAGCGAACACACCGTTCAAAGCTTGCCGACAAATTTTCTACTTTAGGGTGGTAGTAGCCAGGCGGGCTTTGGCAAATGACCTACCACCATTTTTTTTTTTGGCGTGGGGAAATGGTGTTACGCATTGCCGTATGCGGGGGGGGGCATACGGGGTATGACGGACTCGGCTTAAGGCGTCCATACCGTCTAAAACCCCACGGTGTTCCAGCGTCTTCGACTGATGACGGGGGGCGTGGGACCGCATTATCCTACCACAGCCCCCGTCGACGCCGCTGCCCGCTGTAAAGTGGCGGGCCCTACTCGGTGAGGGGGTCAATAGGAACACCCCTCCACCTCGTGTGATGCCCCCCGAACACGGAGAGGGCATCAACATCGCGAGAGGACCTATCTCTGAAGGGTGCCGGATGCCCCCGCATCCGACGGCCCAGGCCCTCTCAGCGGAGACGGAGTGCGGGCTCGATTAGCCTGCACCCGTGTCCGCGCTCTCCGGAGCGGAAGAGAGAGAGGGTCTCTCTCCCTCTCACGCTCCGCCGCCTCCCTCCGCGAGACAATAATTTCGCAGAAAGAGGCCTCCCAACATCTCTCATCGGCGACCATCCTGGCTAGGATGGTCGGCAAAGAGAGATCCTTCCCAATGACCGCGACCAGAGCCTGTCGCAGTCCGTCCTCTCCAGGGCATGCCTCCAGCGCGTGCTGGGCAGTGTCTACTGCACAGCCGCACTGATGGCATGCCGGGGACGCTTCTCGTCGGGGGATGCGATGCAGGTAACTCCCGAAACAACCATGCCCGAGAGCACCTGCGTCAGCCGAAGCGAGAGCCTCCCGTGTCTCCGTTCGATCCAATCTCGGAGAACGGGCTGGTTAGCGTCGAGGAGTCGTCGACTGCTATCCCCCCTCTGAGTGGACCGTTCACGGAGTCGTCCCTCCCACCTCGCGATATTATACTACACTTTCACCTCTTATATTTTGGTTAGTTATGATTATGTCGTGTAAGACAGTCTAAACGGAAAGGGGCTCTCAAGAACGGCAAAACATTAACTTAACATAGTTTGTTCAACCTGACTGAAAATATTAATTTAATACATCCCCTTCTTATTACTCCTATATTTCCTCTCCATTTAAATGTTGCCTAGAAGAGATCGCTGAGTGATAAGGCTGCCTATTAACACTTGGTTTTAAGCCTTCGTATTTAACTAGATTGTAATGTAGTGGAGTGTACAATAAAGAGATATATATCTATTGAAAAACAATGATAACAACATACTCGGTCACAACTTTTGAGAGCCAGTACTTCTAGGTTAGCCTGAACAACATCTTCGACCACATCATCACTTACCATCAGGTGAAATAGTGGTCAAAAAATAAACTATCAGGAATAAAAAAAAACAAAAACTGTAATACTTACATTATTAAATAACGAGCATCCAAAATATATTTTTTTTTTTATTTTTTTTTTTATGCCTGATAGGTTAGTATTTGACCACTATCTCACCTGATGGTAAGTGATGATGTTGTCGAAGATGTTATACAGGCTAACCTAGAAGTACTGGCTCTCAAGGACAGCTTCCGGAACACACCGTTAGGTACTTGGCGACAGATTTTCTACTTGAGGGTGGTAGCTAGCCAGGCGGGCAGTCGCAAAATGCCCTACCACCATGCTGTAACGACTGCCATCCTAAGATAACAACCGGGACCTACGGCTTAACGTGCCCTCCGAAGCACGGAAGCGCTCAGTAGTAATGTCACTAGCGGTCACCCATCCAACTTATGACCGCGGGCGACGCGCGACATTGCTTATCTTTGCTGATCGGTTAAGAACAGCTAAGTAAGCTTCGCTACGAGCGCTTCAAATATATGCTAAGATCAGAGTAGATGGTGTCGTATAGCTCATAAGTAAGTATTTTATTATTATTTTATAAAAGAACAGCCTGTAGCACCAATATTTAAAGAAAGTCTGCAGGTGTATTGAAGTATTTGACTGCAAGTCTCTCAGTAGGCTAACGAGGCGCTTACTCTCGCGGCGCCGGTCGCTCGTCCCGCTCCCGCGCTCGCACTCAGCGGCGGTAGACCGAGGCCAAGACTTCGGCCTCAAGGTCCCAGGGGAGAAGGCCAGCGAGGGCGCATGCCATCTCGTGTGAGAGTGTCCGATACCCCCGGCACACTCTCACAGAAATGACCTACCACCATGCTGTAACGACTGCCATCCTAAGACAACAACCGGGACCAAGGGATTAACGTGTCCTCCGAAGCACGGGAGCACCGAGTTTGAACACGTTGTATATACTTGGTATTTAAAATATGACGAAACTACGTTTGTATAGAAAGCGCTCCGTGCACTCGGCAACTTGTTGACAGTACTAATAGTATAGCAGATATCTTGACAAGCCTACTGTATTTCTAAATATGATTACACAAGCACCATCGCGTGCCAAGCTAAAATAATATTTTACAAATAATTGGATCACATAATATAATGCCCCGGGCGGGAATGGAACCCGCGTCCTCCGATTTCGTGCCGGATGTCTAACCCGCTCGGCCACCTGGGCACGCTATTACTAGCCGAAATTTTGTGCTCCAAATGTAATACTTTAACCGTCACACCTACTGTAGGTGGAGTAATCGGGTAACCGGTCCTTTCTTGGAAGTCGTTTAAAAAGAACTCTTAATGAACTTGCGTGCTCCTTGAACGCTGCGGTCTGACGATTATTACTGTTCTGTGTGCATTCACGCTTGCAAACTTCACAGTGTACGCCAAAATCCTAAACTAAGAACAGTAGACCGCTTGCTGTGGGCCTTATGCCTAAACATCTTAAAAGAAATAAAATCTTCGATTCAATTATCTGTTTTTGCGTAGGCTCACCTAACTTTTCAAATTCAATTATGGAGTGGTTTCCTTATTTTGACAAACTTTTATATTGAATCAACATGACAGTAGAAGTGTACACAAGCAGATAAATAACCTTCACCCAGGCAGCTATTTTGCTCTTACCTTATTTTTAAGTGGTAAGTTTCCAGTAATCATTATGGCGGACACTGGCTTGTAAAGAAATACACAAACAAAAAATGTTTTTTTTTTTGTGAGATTGTTTATCTATTGTACTAGATCAAGTGAAAAGTGAGATTTAGAAGAGTTTTCAACACATTTTTTTCAATACATATATTGTTTGTCACAGGCAAAAGTAAATTTTGTTACTTTGACGGTATTGGGGATAATTTATGGAATCACGTGCATTGGTGTCCAATAACTGTTCAAGATTAAACGATCAATATTTTTTTGACTCGCGAATACCACGATCTTGTACAATAGTTATGAAACCAGCACAATAAGTGTTTCCACGTTTATAATCAATTTTAGAAACTGACACCCAAAAAAAGTTTTTTTTTTTTGTAGTTGCTGATAGTTAGATGGCAGTCATTATAGCATGGTGGTAGGGCACTTGACATTTTGCCAATGCCCGCATGGCTAGCTACCACCCTCAAGTAGAAAATCTGTCGCCAAGCACCTTTTAAAAAGGGTTCGGAAGATGAAAGACGATTCATTTTAAGATTATTTTATATGCTTCCAGAAAATTACAAGTATACGATCTGCACAAGAATTAGTCTACCCTCCCGACGTGCCACAGACAAGTGCCGGGTTTCTAGTATTGCCATAGTAAAAAGTATTACTGTAACTAAATTTATTTAACAATTTATATACTTAACACATAACTTAACAGTCGGCCATCCTGCATCAGTGTCTGTCCCAGACACAAGAGGTAGATAAGTAGTGTTTCTATATTATCAAATTGTCAGTCTCACTCATTACCGATAAAATAATACTTTACATAACTATAACGAAAATTATACTTACAATGATACAAGTTATTATAAAATGATAATTATACAATTTATAATTTCAGCAGATAGAATAACAGATATTGAAGTCAAAGAAAAAATAATAATAAACCAGCATTCCATATAAATTTCTCAATTGTACTAGCGACAAGCAAAAACTTAAATTATCACTTTTTTTTTATAAGGGGTTTTCCAATAGGGACTTGACAACTTTGAATTAAATTTCTGAACGCACCCTTTCACTAATCATCAAACTTTCACTGTCGATTTATACAATAAACTTAACATTTTCATCACGGTAAAGTACATGAACGTACAACGTCTGCAAATTATGAAAATGTACTACAGAAATTCGGAGTCGGTGACCGCTACTTTAAGAGCGTTAACTCTGATTTTCGGTCGTAATTCTCGTCCTAGTAGACAGGCAGTAACAAGTTAAGTGCAAAAATTTGAGTCTACATATTCGTTGTGTGATGTTGCCGTGCCAGTGAGACAACGGGTTGGTCGAAGTGTCGAAAATATCGCTGTCGTTGAAACGTCCGTAGCAAATGATCCAAATCAGTCAAGTCCACGGCGTTCTCAAGAGTTGGGCATCGCACAGACCACTTTATGGCGAATATTGCGTAAGGATCTTGGTATACACCCATTCAAGACAGAGTTGACCCAAGAATTGAAGCAGATGGACCATTTGAAGCGACGTACATTCTCCGATTAGGCTCTGGAAAAGATGCGCCAAGATGATCAATTTCATCGCAAAATCATCTTCAGTGACGAAGCTCATTTTTGGCTCAATGGGTTCGTCAATAAGCAAAATATGCGTTATTGGTTGGATGAAAATTCACATGTGCTTCGTGAAACACCACTTCTTCCCCAAAATAACTGTTTGGTGCGGTTTGCATGCCGGCGGAGTCATAGGGCCATATTTTTTCGTCGACGATAATGATCGTCACGTTACTGTGAATAGTAATCGTTATCGCACCATGATTACGGATTATTTTTGGCCAGAATTGTAAGATATGGGCTTGAACAACATATGGTTTCAACAGGACAGTGCCACAAGCCACACATCACAAGTTACAATCGATTTATTGAAGAGTAAGTTTGATGAGCGCGTTATCTCAAGAAATGGACCAGTCGATTGGCCGCCTCGTTCGTGAGATTTAACGCCTGTAGACTTTTTTCTTTGGGACTACGTCAGGCCATTGGTCAATGCCAACAAGCCGACGACGTTGGAAGAGCTCAGAGCCAACATTGAACGCGAAATAGCAGCCGTTTCGGCCGAAATGTGTGGCCGAGTCATCGAAAATTGGGTCCAACGAAACGACCGCTGCAAACGTGCCCGCGGTGGCCATATGAACGAAGTCGAGTTCCATTCATAAATGTTTTGATTGTATTTTAACCCGATACTAAAGTTTTTGAAATATCTCAAATGGTTTGCATTATATTATGAAAAAAAGTTGTCAAGTCCTTATTGGAAAACCCTGTACTTCTCCGGCCATCCTGATACTTAGAATGTCCTCATTCAATGTGAATATAATTATTTAAACAAAATATGTTATCTATCACAAACTCAAATAAAGCCTTCGTATTATTAGATACATTGAGAGCATATCGATTGTAACGAAGTTATTATAACAAACACCAATACATCCAATGGTTTGCAGTTTATAGTCAAAACAATAATTAATACAAATTATCAAAATTATGCTTGCATGTAAAAATTGCTCTAGTTTCATCTAGTGGTTACAAGTTTGTCCAGATGTAACTTGCACGCACTAGGTGCTTGGTTTCTTCAGTATTAGTAGATTAACTGGGCACTGCTTGCACACAATGGATGCTTCAGCCTCCTCCAGGGTAAGTATGTTATTTTGGCACCTCTTGTACACACTAGGTGCTTCAACCTCCTTCAGTGTAGATATGTCCAAGCACCGCTTGCACACACTAGGTGCTTCGGCCTCCTTCAGTGCAGATATGTCCGGGCACCGCTTGCACAGACTAGGTGCTTCGGCCTCCTTCAGTGTAGATATGTCCGGGCACCGCTTGCACACACTAGGTGCTTCGGCCTCCTACATGTAGATATGTCTGGGCACCGCTTGCACACACTAGGTGCTTCGGCCTCCTCCAGTGTAGATATATTGTCTGGGCACCGCTTGCACACACTAGGTGCTTCGGCCTCCTCCAGTATAGATATGTCTGGGCACCGCTTGCACACACTAGGTGCTTCGGCCTCCTCCAGTGTAGATATGTCTGGGCACCGCTTGCACACACTAGGTGCTTCGGCCTCCTCCAGTGTAGATATGTCTGGGTACCGCTTGCACACACTAGGTGCTTCGGCCTCCTCCAGTGTAGATATGTCTGGGTACCGCTTGCACACACTAGGTGCTTCGGCCTCCTCCAGTGTAGATATGTCTGGGCACCGCTTGCACACACTAGGTGCTTCGGCCTCCTCCAGTGTAGATATGTCTGGGCACCGCTTGCACACACTAGGTGCTTCGGCCTCCTCCAGTGTAGATATGTCTGGGCACCGCTTGCACACACTAGGTGCTTCGGCCTCCTCCAGTGTAGATATGTCTGGGTACCGCTTGCACACACTAGGTGCTTCGGCCTCCTCCAGTGTAGATATGTCTGGGTACCGCTTGCACACACTAGGTGCTTCGGCCTCCTCCAGTGTAGATATGTCTGGGTACCGCTTGCACACACTAGGTGCTTCGGCCTCCTCCAGTGAAGATATGTCTGGGCACCGCTTGCACCCACTAGGTGCTTCAGCCTCCTCCAGTGTAGTTGTCGAATTGTAAGCAGCCATCATCAGTTGTGCAGTTCATTTTAGGAGATATATGGAAAAAGAACAAAAGGATTTGCAAACACCACAACATATATAATTTTAACTTCCAATATAAACTAGCAAATAGCTGAGCTTTGTGATGGCTCGCGTTTATTTTACAACCTGGTTCTAGTGGTGTCATCTAGTATGAAGTAGATAAACTACGACATATCCGAGTATTAAGTTTAGTTCTGTTGCATATCCGAGTATTAAGTTTAGTTCTGTTGCAGCGATGTTAACTCTTTGGTTTTCTAACAGGTGGCGTTGGTAATACAATAATATTCTTTCCAATGATTACAAAATTGTTAATGTAATATTTTTAAATGGTTGTAAAGTTATTATTTTTTGACAGATACCGCATCAACATATTAATAACTTCATCAAGATATGAACAATTACTGTGTTGAAGCACAAATATATAAGCGTGATAGCTTTTCAGTAAAGCGTACCACAATATGCTCAGGTTGTGAGATGGTGTGAGGCATCTAATTTATTAATACTATTAAAATACCCACCCTTACTTATTTAACCAACAAAAATACTAAAATATAATATATATGAAAAAGTGATCATATTCTATTTATGTAGTTATCATCGCCATCTGCATAATCACTACCAGAATCCGACTTTACAAATCGGTAGGTGAGACACTTCTAAGGGATGTGACGGCTTTGGTTGATTTGAAATTGTCGGGTCATGTCAACAATGAAATTACCGAAATTCCGCACGGTACAAATTTATGTGCCGACGATAAACTGATAGTGGGTTGGAGCATTTGGACAAATAACAATCAAAATACGTAGATAGCAGGTGACTGTGGGTGTGCTATTATCCACGGTTTGATTTTGATTGAAAAACATTCTTATATATTTTTTTTAATAACCATCTACGCTGCTAATCTTATTTGAAAATGAATATTCTTGGACCAGTAGCGGGTTATTCTTGGTATTAAATATCTTTAAATCAAAATCGTACGCAAAGCAATACAATCTTTGATGACTTAAAAATAGATACCCAAAAGATACACTCTAAAATGGTTTAAAGGTGCTACAGCAGCCAAAGTTTCGAGCACGAACGAGTGAAAGTGTTGCTCTTCAGGCGATGTTTGTTGGCTTATTTAAGCAACAACACGCTGGAAAGCTTTATCGAAATCAGGACAAAGCAATACATCGCCCAACCCCATCGAACTTGCGTCAGCGTGTATCTCTGTATAATCCTAAGTAATTTATTAATTATTAACGAAATTGAATTTAGCCAGGTTCAAAAGTATGATTCAACTCTCTTAATAAATAAATATCAACATTCAGCTCGTCTTCTTTTATAATATTTGAAGCATAGTTTAACGATACTTTATTAACGTTCATCGTTAATATTTTAGTAGATAGAGAATAAGATGAATTGTTCTTTAGAAACCATTTTTATACCACGCACGATTAAGCTACCTTGGCATAGTTTAAGAACCATGGCCGTTTTTAAACGAGTACACCCTAGGACCTATCATGTACTGTAACTGTAACAAGCATCGGTATTGAAATAGAGTGATCTTTTTATGGCTTCTGTAGTATGATCATTCATGGACTGATTCCGAATACTGTGGCCTCTTTTGAAATATTAACTGACAAGTAGATAATTTATTGATGTTTAGTAGATATTTATAACATCTGGTTTTTAGTCAAAGACTGCCCAACTAGGAATTTGCAGAAAACAGGTTGGATTCTACTTGGTAAGCCTCAACATTTTCATTTAATCCGTCTAATCCAATTTGAATGTTTACTCTATGGGGAACACATTCACCACTATAAAAACCTTTTATGTTAGTAAATTAGTCTTAAATCAACAATCATATTTAATTTAACCGCATTTTTTTTTCAACAATGTACACTGACTTCTTAAATCAATAAAACTTGCTAGCAAAGTCAAAGTCAAAATAATTTATTCAATTTAGGCGTCTACGACGTCTTATGAAGGTCAATTACAAATTTTAGTATTGAAACATTCTACATTGTACTGCCACGTTCAGCAAATAAATTGTATAGAGCCACTGCGAGAAGAACGGGCAAGAAACTCGGGGCCACTCTTTTAAACATCTTTCAACAATGTGTTACATACTTACTATATAATAGCGTTATTACAATATTTGTTTAAATTATGTAGGTGACAGGCAATAGCTTGGCGGAGGCGGAATTGTCCAGGCATTTTTGTCGTTTATGTAATCAGAAACTGTGTAGTAGGATTTTTTAATCAATGTGTTCTTCACATGCAACTTGAATTTCCCTTCTGTGAGCGTTGTAATATGTTTGGGAAGTTCATTATAAAACCGCACACAATTACCTAAGAAGGACCTTTTATTTGTCTTTGCTAATGTAAAACCTGGCACCGCTATTTTATCTTTATTCCTAGTATTGTAATCGTGATTGTCACTGTTTAATTTAAATTTACTCAATTTTTTACGAACATACATAATATTTTCAAATATATACAGACTTGGCAAAGTTTAAATATCAATTTCTTTAAAAAGATCCCTCACAGATTCCCTAGGACCCATTTTATATATGGCTCGAATTGCACGCTTTTGTATGATAAAGGGTGTCTCTATCTCAGCAGCAGTTCCCCACAGCAATACACCATACGACATAATACTGTGGAAGTACGCGAAATAAACTAGGCGAGCAGTAGCTACGTCTGTTAAGTGTCTTATCCTAAGAACTGCATATGCAGCAGAACTAAGTCTTCCGGAGAGATCATGTATATGTGGATCCCATTGTAAAGTGGAATCCATTTTGATTCCCAGGAAGACTGTCGCTTTGTCAATAAAAATCGGTCGACCGTTAACCATATTTCATTTAAACTACTAGTCGTAACTTTCTTTCCCTTCACTCGTTGTGCTGCGAATATTTTCGCTTGAGTTAATTTCGCCTGATAAATGTTATGCTGAGTACATCACGTTTATCAGGTTGTGCACTGAAATTATTGTGACCTAGGTGACCAAAACGGCGACACTTTTGACATTTCACTACTTTCTTAAGGCACCGCGGGACCATATGACCTGCCTCACCACAATTGTAGCACATAATCGGGATAGAACTATTTATGTTATTATCAGGCCACTTCCTTAAAGTGCTTTGATCACTACTATCGCGAGTGGTTGGATAGAACTTTCTAGAGATTTCAGTATTTTTGCATAGATAGTACTTTTCAGAACTTCTTCAAGTTCTTGAAAGTCCGCACCTTGCACATTAATTTTAATGTTGGAATCAAAAATGTCGTATGTAAGACAATCGACAGCTAACAAGCTGAACACCTATTAATCAGCATAAATTTATCATAATAGTACTCTTCTAAAGACTCGTTACGGCGAGTTTTCCTAGACAACATATCAGAAAGGAGGTCACCATAATTTTGTTCATATGGTAATGTAGCAATAAGTTTTATTTGCCACTCTTCCCACGAATATTTAACGCTTGTTAATCCGTCGAACCAACGCTTTGCCAGACCTTTTAATTTCGGCAAAGCATATAATATTTTTTGATGTTCTGACCACCCATACTCATGTGAAGACTCATTAATTTTGCATAACCAATCTTTCATCGTCTGTGACTTAATCTGCGGATCGAAATCCGGTATAGAATTTTGCGCACCATGCATTGCTGACCCTGAATTGCGATCACTCAATGCATTGACTAATTTTTCTAAGAGTGTAGCTTCCGTTGACTGCACTGACCTATGTTTCTTTGACTTACTAGGGTTATGACGTTTATTATTTTGACGGTGAAAATCAAGAGATACGGAAGAATCGGAAAGATTTATTTTTCTACTTGCTTCATTATTATCGTTTATTCGATATTTTCGGTGCTCGCGCCGCCGCGCCGTGAATGTGACGAAGATTGACTACGACTCCTACCGCGATGGTTAGGTGATTCAGATGACCAACCATCATCATAAACACGTCGTCGGTGCTGTGTGCGACGGCGTGACTTTCTTCGAGATCTACGTCTAGGACTATCTAGAATCTTATGTCGGCTACGAGAACGTGATTGGCAATAGGGAGGCGTCCCTTCAGGTGTAATAGACGCGTTTATTTGGTTTGGTACGTCTGGGTTCATGTTTTAACACAGGTTAAGGTCAAGGAAGGAATGAACTATTTGCTGAAACAATCACACATAGTAAATAATCTGTCACTGTCCTGAAATATGTTGAATGATTACGTAATACTTGCTATTTCAACCATTTAAAACAAAATTAGTCATTGACAATAATAAAGTAAATACATAATATTACAGATAAAAGGAATAGGTAAATAAAACAACAAATGCATAAACACAAAATAAAATACAGTAAGTAAGGTGCTCGTCTTTGTAGCAAACTAACTGCTTCTGCGGTCTCACCCACGTGGACATTGATGATGGATGATGGCGAAAACCATTCTACACGTTATTCCAATATCTGAAGTATAAATATACGAGAATGCATTCAAAACCATCTAGCAGCTTGAACGTGAAGGAGTGACGAACATACACGCTCATATCCATACTCGCAAGCCTTCGCGTTTATAATATTAGCGTCATAAACAATCACATTATTTGAGCTAATTACAATACCATTTCTTACATTCATTGTTGACCCATGTGTAGACCACCATCAGCCCACAGTACAGGCGGAATATGGCTGCCATTTTGGGCCAAATAATTATCAGCATTCTGGCCATACATTGCAACTAAACAGATTCAAGAATTCAAAAACAAAACATACCTAATTATTTTAGTTAAGATTGATGACACATGAATAACTTCTTAAACAAATGAAAAGCTCCTCATAATACCTTATAGAATGTTAATTACCTAGATTTCGTCACTAGTTTCCTATCAAATAAAACTGCAACTTACCAAAATATCCTCAATTTTACCTTAGGGCTGAATACGCAAATGGGTTCACAATAGCACTTCTGAACTTTTAAAAAGGGTTCGGAAGATGAAAGACGATTCATTTTAAGATTATTTTATATGCTTCCAGAAAATTACAAGTATACGATCTGCACAAGAATTAGTCTACCCTCCCGACGTGCCACAGACAAGTGCCGGGTTTCTAGTATTGCCATAGTAAAAAGTATTACTGTAACTAAATTTATTTAACAATTTATATACTTAACACATAACTTAACACACCTAACGGTATGTTCCGGCAGCTGTCCTTGAGAGCCAGTAATTCTAGGTTAGCTTGAACAACATCTACGACCACATCATCAGTCACCATCAGGTGAGATAGTAAAGGCTAACTTATCAGGCATAAAAAAAATACATCCGAGATAGATCATTTTAGCAATAGCGAGTTTATTATTGCTGGGCGATGCTGATTGAGTGATGGTGTTTTTATTAATACTATATCTAGAATAGACTATTTATAATGGAAGTCAAATTATTATTTAGCTACAAAGATCAGGTTTATCGTCCTGGGGCCGTTTAGATCTATCAAACCAAATAAAACTGCCTACTGACGCGCTTACACAAACGGCCAACAGATCATCACACAAGTGTTCATAACGCCGTAACTTTGCTGAAACGTGCTTTCGTTTTATCGTTTCCATTTATTGATCTCTTTTGTTTAAGTGAGTTGTTCAGATAAAAGAATGGTATATAGTAACCTAAAATTTATATATTAGGAAAACACTTCAAACCTATAAAATTAATTCTAGTGACAATGTCGCCTGATTTCCCTGTTAACGTACGAATTTCTCAAAACATCATCTGCTGGACTTTTACCACAGCCAATATTGCAGCTATTCTCGAACCGAATGGTCCAATGCGTGACGATGGTATAATTTTTTTCCGATGGTATAGATTCTTAAAACTCAGTAATAAATTTTTCTTATATCATAAACGTCATAAAATGAAATAATGGAAAGCGTTCAATGAAGTTTACCAAAAAATCTAAGCAAAATTACGTCGTCCTTTTGCCCTACGCCACTAATCATGTTTAGTGAAAGAAAGGGTCAACCTCGCACCTGCTATCCAATATATCAAGTTGTCGGGTGTCGCACTATCTATCCTGTCACCGATATAGCTTTTTCATGTCCCACGAAAATATATCTTAAAATTGGTCTAAGCCCACCTAAATTTATACAAAATTTATTGCATATTTCGTTACATATTCACTGTTACCTAACTTTCACGGGAGATTTTTCGTAAAGTTACGTCTACTTCTGGAAAAGGAAGGTTAAACATTATTATGAATTCAGCAAAGAAATTTGAATCTCGTTCTTATGTTTTGATTGACGGAGGTTTCCTTTTTGCAATATTCTGCGACAGATAATACCTCTTTTGTATTCATCGCATGAAAATGGATATTTGTTATTTTTTAATGATTTGTGAAAAATCTGTTCGTATATAATTATTTTGTTCTTATATAAGTTCATGTTCTAATATAATAATTAACTATACATTAAGAACTTAATATCACGAAAAAGGAGAGTAAGTATTATATTTTTTTGGTCGTGATAGTTGAATGTATGTAGTGATTTTTGCACAGAGACAGTAGGGATTGAGCTAAAGAGTAACTTAACCTAAGTTACTAAAGAGTAACTTAGGTTAAGTTACTCTTTAGCTCAATCCCTCTTACTCTCTACTCGTTACTCTTTAGTAACTTAGGTTAAGTTACTCTTTAGCTCAATCCCTACTGTCTCTGTGCAAAAATCACTACATACATTCAACTATCACGACCAAAAAAATATAATACTCTCCTTTTTCGTGATAGCTCAATCCCTACTGTCAACTTACTTTTCCTAAAGAATAATATTTATTTTATAAAATAGCATTACCATAAAACGTTTTAAGTGAGATATGTCAGATATAAAACATGTTTTTATATCCTTTGTCCCTTTATTGACTAAAACCGGCCAACTCACACCGGCCTGTTATCGGCTCAGCAGCGTTCCGTGACAACACAGAATTTACCACAATATTGTTAGTTTGTAAATTAAGTACAAGATCCTTGGCGTGTTTGTGAGGAGTGTGACCCACCCATGACCGACATTTGTTATATGTAGTACGTTAGACATAGGACAATAATCTTACTAAGTTTGCCGATTTTACATTTTACAATTTTTACAAACATGATTCTTGTTTTGGGACCCTGTTTATTTTAAAATTTTGTTATTATTATTATTTGTTAGCCAATTCGCCATACTAGCAGATGTTCTGTGAACATTTTGATTATCATTCCAAAGATACAGCCAGGCCGGACGGACAGATGGTCGAACGGACAGCCGAGGCTTATAGTAACAGGGTACTATTTTCCAGTATGGAAACCTTAAAATCATATGCACTATCACGACGAAATGTGGTTTACCACATTTTGTCATTTTAAGAGCTCAAAATGTTCATGTCGGCAATAGAAATTGTGTTTTACGCACTTGGCGACTGAACCCCTTGGCCACAGTGACGATGAAATAAGATGTGAATTCTATGATGTAATTCAAATGAATACTTATCATCACCCTCCCAGTCAATATTCCAATGAGCAATCTACAGGATTGATTCAAGAAAGTTCTGGAAATTCCATTAGACTAACTCTCCAACTCTCGTAAAATGTCGTAAGCCAATTTGGATGAATTTTGGTATGGAAAAAGTTTGAGATCTGGAAGGATATAGGATAGTTTTTATCCAACTGCACAAAAAGAGGTTAATGGTTTTCTGCACTTTTTCTCAAAAAGTATATCACCTACAAATTTGGTTTTTCTTTTGATATGATTATTTAGATGTAATCTATACACCTGAATTATTTCAGATGTTTAGGTTTATAGGTTTAAAAGTAGTTACGAGATTATTTATTACGTAAATTTCGATCGGTGAGTGTTTGCGCGGCAAAATGCATCGAGTGAAAGTTATTTTTTTTCATTTCATGATTTGAGTAACTTCTCGTTACCATAGAGTAATGCGGTTTTTTTTGTTGTATAGCCAATGATAGTAGCTTACTAACAACGTTTGAATAATAACGATCGGATAAATACAAGCTTCACACTAAACCTTTTTTTTAGACCACCGGAATTCCGGCCGGAACAAAAACGGGGGTCAAATAAAAAAATATATAAAAAAAAAAGTTATCAATCCTTATCCTTTTAATTTCTTTTAACATCGTTATTGACTTGTTGCCTATACAAATGCAAAATTACAGCTTTCTAGGTTAATTACTTTAGAAGTAGTGACGAGATTATTTTTAAATGACATAAATATAATAAATATTTTGGCGCCAAAATGTAATTTGAGCTGGTTTCAGATTTCATATCAATTTTAAACATACTTTCTGTTATATCAGAATATTGTGGATTTTTTCTCGTAGAGCCAAGGATCCATCCTCACTAAAACCGTTTGAATTATGAAAATCGAACTTACCCAGATTTTATGGTGAATATGTAATCACGACTATGACCGCTCACCGGCAGGCCGGTTGGGACACACAGGGTAAATCCGGCAGGCCGGAGAATACATTTCCGAGGCTACGAGACTTATCACAATAACAACATCTTATAAGTACCTACCTATTTATGTCATTCATCTATGCGGGATTTGGAGTAGGTATAAACAAAATAACAGTATTGCCGCTTTGTTATTTTCAGTTGACCTTGTACTTATAAATAATACCTACCTAGAAATAATTGGAATAAAGTTGTAGGTATATTCGATCTGCAAAAAATATGTAGCTCTACGTGTTTATATGGGACCATTTAGAGAACTAGTTTTAGCCCAAAAATTCTGGACTGGGTAGGTAGGTAGGTACCTAACTGAATAAAATAATTATGAATACATAGGTATTAATAATAGGAATACATAGGTAGGTTTATCTACTAGCAATCAATAACTAATTATAGGTTATTTTTTATGAGGCATACCTACAGCCATCGCTAAGTTTACCATAAAAAATTTCGTAGTAGGTACCTTATAGGTACCTACAACAAATACCTATATTGACTCTACATAGTAACCTATTTATTGTGAGTTCAGGGACTTCAAAACCGCTTCATAAAGGTTACCGCTTCAAACGATAACCGTAGCCTTGTAATATTGTGTGATATTTGATAAGGCTCCCCCCAAACCTCACCTGATTAATGTCAGCTGAATGCCTTTTTTTATTTTTTATGTGATTGTGACGGAACAAGCACTAGGCCCACCTGATGTTAAGCGGACTAAACTCTACCTTTAACAGGTGCATTTCGTCCAAACGAATTGCACTGCCCCGTCACATTGAGACCTACAGTTGTTAAGTCTCATGTGCCTGTTATTTTTCTGGCTCTCAAGGACTGATTGACACCTCAAATTGTGATCTAATGCCGGGTACAGACAGACCAAGCGAACGAGAGCGAGCGAAGGGTAACGAGCGAGTGCAAACGAATCAGTGTGGACATAGTAGAAAGAGAGGTTCCACTCTTTCTACTAGGGTGTGGACGTTATGCCGTAAGCAAGCGAAGTCAAACGAGGGCCTTCCTTCGCCTTCGGCCGTGATCCGGCGGCTGTCGGTACATCAAAGAGAAATGGAACGAACGAACGGCCGCGGTGTGGACGGACGATTGCGGGGTTTGCATGTAACGGACGTCTCGATACAGTGTTATTTTTTTTAATTTACGATTATGGAACTGTAGCTGTCTCAGGAACCATATTACTAGACAGTTGCATTTCTCACAGATGATGTATTTCTGGTGTCGCTATAAACAAATACTAAAAATCGGCCAAGTGCGAGTCTGACTAAGTTTGTCTGTCACCAGACTGTAGTTATCTCATGAACCGTATTAGCTAGACAGTTGAATTTTTCGCAGATGATGTATTTCTGGTGTCGCTATAAACAAATACTAAAAATCGGCCAAGTGCGAGTCTGACTAAGGTTGTCTGTCACCAGACTGTAGTTATCTCATGAACCGTATTAGCTAGACACTTAAATTTTTCGCAGATGATGTATTTCTAGTGTCGCTATAAACAAATACTAAAAATCGGCCAAGTGCGAGTCTGACTAAGTTTGTCTGTTACCAGACTGTAGTTATCTCATGAACCGTATTAGCTAGACAGTTGAATTTTTCACAGATGATGTATTTCTGGTGTCGCTTTAAACAAATACTAAAAATCGGCCAAGTGCGAGTCTGACTAAGTTTGTCTGTCACCAGACTGTAGTTATCTCATGAACCGTATTAGCTAGCCAGTTGAATTTTTCGCAGATGATGTATTTCTGGTGTGGCTATAAACAAATACTAAAAATCGGCCAAGTGCGAGTCTGACTGAGTTTGTCTGTCACCAGACTGTAGTTATCTCATGAACCGTATTGCTAGACAGTTGATTTTCTCACAGATCTCTCATTTTGTATGTCGTGCATTAGTTGGGTTCTATCATACAAAAACCGGCTTGTAATAACGACGTCATCCACCAGCGCCACCGTTTTCTTCTAGATCGAGCATTTTCGTTTATCTCAATAAATGCAGCGCTAGCTACTGAAGATCGTTTTTGTTCATGATCACCAAAACACTACGTGAGTATCGCTTCGCCGTGGTTCGCCGATGGTCGATGAACTTCAATGCGTTCACTTAGTGTGGACACAACAGCGAAAGCGAGCGAGCGTGCGGTACTGATTGGCAAATCACACTCGTTAGCATTCGCTCGGTCTCGTTCGCTTGGTCTGTACCCGGCATAAGAGCGCCCGCAGCGGCAATACTTGATCGCGCCGCGCTGCCTTTGAATAGAGGTTTGAATATACATATACCAAAATCGAGCGAAGTAACTAAAACAATGAAATATTATATTACAGGCACAAGAGACTTTTAACATCAGGTGGTCCTCATGCTTATTCCGTCAAATACACATATACAAACACAAAAAAATAAAAACATATCAAAATGTTTGTTAGGACGCTTAGGAAGTGAACCGTAAGAGGTTGTTAGCATTTCACCAATAACCCTGTATACTCAGACTTCCCCCGCAACTTGTTATCAACAGATTATGACAGATAACTAAAGACATGTAATGAATGCTTTTATAACAATTATAAGTACCTACTATTGTAGGAAAATTTAAAACATACACAGACAACTTTGTCAACGTGATATTTCAAAACCAACATTATGTAAAACTATAATTAGAGTAGGTAGGTTACTTACTTCGTGTTTTAAGTAAAATCGCAAATGTAGAAAAGATTTCACACATAATTTGAGGCACAATTAATAATTAACCTAATGGCATCGGCGATAATGATAACAATAGAATTTCATTCATAACTAGGACGTAGTGGTCTTGACGATGCCAACTTATTAACTAATATACCTACACATTTATAGTTATGTTGTATGTATTATCATAGAATAAAATGGACGTTGGTACCAATTACTTTATTTTGTGTAGAGATTTAGTGACCTACTTATTAGAAGCGCTCGTAACTAAGTTTGCTTTGCCGATTCTTAACCGATCAGCTAAGTTAAGCAACGTCCATGGATGGGTGACCGCTAGTGGTATAACCTACTACTGAGCGTTTACGTGCTTCGGACCGTCCCGGTTGGTGTCTTAGGATGGCAGACGTTATAGCATGGTGGTATGGCCTTTGCAAATGCCAGCCTGTCATGCTACCACCC
The DNA here is from genome assembly GCA_963890685.1 of Plagodis pulveraria. Classification (NCBI taxonomy): domain Eukaryota; kingdom Metazoa; phylum Arthropoda; class Insecta; order Lepidoptera; family Geometridae; genus Plagodis; species Plagodis pulveraria. The sequence goes on from OY982953.1 coordinate 10,595,013, forward strand.
TCAAGCAGAAAACCTGTCGCCAAGCACCTAACAGTGTGTTTCGGCAGCTGTCCTTGAGAGTCTGTAATTGTTAGGTAGCCTGAACAACATCTTCGATCACAACACCACTCACCATCAGGTGAGACAGCGGCGAAAGGCTAGCCTTACAACAATACCTAAAAAAACTAAAGAAGGTATTTTTACACAAGTAACGAAATAACTAGGTATGATGGTATTTTTTTTTATTTTTATTTTTTGTAATATCGCATGCTCTGCGAATTACATTACAAATTGACGAGAGGAAAAATTATAGTCATGTGCGGGATTCGAACCCGCGTCATCCACCCCTATAGCTGGGTTATGCTCTGACCGACTAGGCGACTGAGATAACCTGACAATGAGTCATAACTCTAATTTTCCTACGTTCTCCAACCATCGTATGGGGGGGAGTCCAGCTATAGGGGTGAATGACATGAGCTCGAATCCCGCACATGAGTATAATATTTACTCTCTTAAATTTGTAATTTTGTAACTATCATACATATTTGCAAGTTCGTAGAGAGTTTTGCGAATACGCGCCTGGTTAGCTACCACCCTCAAGTAGAAAATCTGTCACCAAGCACTTAACGGCGCGCGGCGTACGGCGCTATGTGTTTTGAAGCAGTGATGGCTCAGTGGCATTGGCTATGGGCCGCGCACCAGGTCCATAGTTCGAATCCCGCTGCGGACTTGAGCTTCACCGCATGGTGGAAGGGCATTTTGCGAATGCCCACCTGGCTAGCGACCACCCTCAAGTAGAAAATCTGTCGCCAAGCACTTAACGGCTTATGCTGCTATGTGTCCTTGAGAAACAGCAATTTTACAGTAGGGCATTTTGCAAATGCCCGCCTGGCTAGCTACCACCCTCAAGGAGAAAATCTGTCGCGAAGCACTTAGCAGTGTGTGTCGATATGTGTCCTTGAGAGCCAGCAATTTTGTATGGTGGCAGGGCATTTTGCGAATGCCCGCCTGGCTAGCTACCACCCTCAAGAAGAATTTCAGTCACCAAGTACTTAACGGTGTGTGCTGCTATGTGGCCTTGATAACCAGTAATTTTCGTGGTGGTAAGGAATTTGGGAATGCATTTAAATGTGTATTTGGTGAGAGTGAAGTAACCTTTCTAGGGTATTCAATTTCAGAAAGTATCACAAAACCTCTCTACTCCAAGGTGCAGGCAGTGAAAGATTTTCCACCTCCTATGAACGTGCGTCAACTGAGAGGCTTCCTGGGCATGCTCAACTATTATTGAATATTACTTCCTCAGGCAGCTCAGATCCAGGCCTCGTTGCACGCTCTTTTAACAGGTTCATTGAAAGGGTCGCAGCCAATGGATCTCAATGGCGAGGCTTTGGCAGCTTTCCAAGCTGGTAAGGAAAACTTGTCCAACGCTGCTTTGTTAGCTCATCCAGACTGCTCAGGTGTTGAGCTCTTGCTTTCGTTACAGATGCGCCCGATAAAGCCATGAGGCCGTTTTACAGCAGTTTAAGGTTGATGCATGGGAACCCTTGGCATTCTTCTCTATGAAATTAAGTCATTCACAAACCAAATACTCGCCCTATGACAGAGTCCTTATGACCTTAAGACCCCCCGCCGAAATAAACCAAAGAAACTCTCAGAAATAACCATCAAGCTGATGGAAGATCGAAATGAGATGAGAGTGCAATTTTCAGCTGATATGTCGAACTACCGCTCAATAGACAAATTTCAAAGGCACTGCGACACGACTTGCGCGCCTTCAATACAAATCGTATAAAGGCCGCAATCCAGCGTCATCAAGGTTCCAAAGTGTTCGCTAAAAATTCGTCTATAGGGCAAAGCCAAATGACGAAGCTGAAGATCGACGATGGGAGAATCATCTCAGCAAACCCGGAGATTCTGAGAGAACTTGAGAGGTTTATGGACAGCTAAACACCTCACCACGAGAACTCGTTGTCAGTACAGCTCAGGACACGAGAGCTAAACTGATCAGACACTACACCGAAGACATCCCGGACATCAGCCTATACGAGATTAGAATGGCTCTCAAACAGCTAAAGAACAACAAGGCGCCAGGTGATGACGGAATCACGACATAACTTCTGAGAGCGGGTGGAAAACCGGTACTCTCAGTCCTCCAGAAGTTATTTCATTCCGTCATCCTTGAAGGTAAAACGCCAGAAGCGTGGAGCAGAAGTGTAGTGGTACTGTTTTTCAAAAATGGTGACAAGACCTTGTTGAAGAACTACAGGCCCATTTCACTTCTGAGCCATGTTTATAAGCTGTTCTCCAGAGTCATTACGAATCGTCTTGCTCGTAGGTTTGATGACTTCCAGCCTCCCGAACAAGCCGGGTTCCGAAAAAAAGCTTTAGCACCATAGACCTCATTCATACGCTTCGCCAGATTATATAGAAGACTGAGGAGTATAATCGGCCATTATGTTTAGCGTGTGTGGACTATGAAAAAGCCTTCGAAAAGCCTTTCTTCAGCGATGCCAAATTGACTATAGGTACATCGAAGCACTGAAGTGTTTGTATAGAAACGCCACCATGTCGATTCGACTACAGGATAAAAGCACGGAACCAATCCAACTGCAACGAGGCGTGAGACAGGGATACGTTATTTCTCAGAAACTGTTAACAAATGCGTTGGAGGACGTTTTTAAGCTCTTGAACTGGAAATAATTCGGCATTAACATCTATGGCGAATATTTCCCTCACCTTCGTTTCGCTGATGACATAGTCATAATGGCAGAGTCGCTTGAGGAACTCAGTATAATGCTCAGCGACCTCAGTAGGGTTTCCCAGAAAGTGGGTCTTAAAATGAGCATGGACAAGACGAAAATTATGTCTAATGTCCATGTTGCACCCGCACCAGTAGTTGTTGGGAATGATACGCTCGAAGTTGTTGACCATTACATGTACCTGGGACAGACTGTCCATTTAGGTAGATCTAACTTTAACAAACAGGTCGCCCGAAGAATCTAACTCGGATGGGCAGCGTTCGGGAAGTTACGCGACATCTTCTCGTCAAAGATCCCGCAGAGCCTGAAGAGCAAAGTCTTCAACCGGTGTGTGTTGCCAGTGATGACTTATGGCACTGAGGCGTAGTCCCTAACTGTGTCCCTTACGGACAAGCTCAGAGTCACTTAATGAGCTATGGAGAGAGCTATGCTCGGAGTTTCTTTGCGCGATAAAATCCGGAACGTGGATATTCGGCAAAGAACCAAAGTCACCGACATAGCTCTCTGAATTTGTAAGTTGAAGTGGCAATGGGCAGGCCACATTGCTCGACGAACTGATAACCGATGGGGAAGAAAGGTTCTCGAGTGGTTACCAAACTACACCGGCAGACGTAAAGCTGGTAGGCCCCCCACTAGGTGGACTGACGACATCGTGAAAGTCGCGGGTAGCCAATGGTTACAAGCGGCTAATAGCCGTTCTTTGTGGCGCTCTATGGGGGAGGCGTTTGTTCAACAGTGGACGTCTTCCAGCTGATGATGATGACAGAGTCACTTGCCATTTACGAGGCAATCAAATACTTTCGCCATTGCTCGAAGCAAGACATTTCATCGTCTATACTTACCATAAGCCGATCAGTTTTGCATTCAACAAAAGGAAGAATAACTCTTCGCCTAGGCAGTATAGGCATCTTGATTTCTTTGAGCCAACTGTAAGTTGTACCACTGGTGTCTCGGAATTTACAGCTAGACTCAGAAACCTTGCCGAAAAATTGCGCCTCGTACCAGCTTCCTGCCACGGTGAGCCCAAAGTCTTTATCTACAAAGAACTCTTTTTTCTTCGTGAAGATGCATTACGAGGTTCTCTCACACCTGCATATTTTGGACATGACAAAGTTCTTACCAGAGGAAATAAAGTTTTCAAAATATTGCATAACAATAAAGAAATAACGGTTTCAATCGATTGTCTTAAACCGGCGTTCATATTGTCGGAACAGACGCAGAACGAAGAACCCCCTCCGGAAATTTCTAAAAGTTATTCAACTCGGGTAGGTCGTCAGGTAAAATTCACAAACTTTTATCGGCCTTGACGGTCTCTGGATAAGGGTGGTGTAGGCTCCTTTCCTATTCACACATATATTCACCATACACTTATTCCAGAAAATACATTTACATATATCATAATATATTATTTATTTACAGGTTTACATTTATTAACACCATATAAATAACATGAACGCCATAATACTTAACGGTAACATATGTCAATCAGCTTGTCGATAGTTTAAATTAATCAACAGTACCCCATCCCTAACGCGCCCGGGGTACATATCGGCTTATATACGCTGCTGCGCGTCGCTTGCGCACAGCAGCGCAGCGGGCAAGCAAATGAATATCGCATCAGTGAATCAGTCCCATTTTCCAGCTGACGCGGGTCGCACGCTCGATCGCTCCCCGCTATTTCGCACACGCTCGCGCTCGGTACCTAAACCGCCTATATATTGACTGATGTGATATTGTAGTGTTTATAATCAATGTGCATAGGTATTATGTGTTCTGACCTTCTGAACTATTTGTGTTGTGGATGGGGTAATTATATATGTGCCTTTTGTGTGTTATACTTGGATTTTTATTCAACGGACGTTCAACTGCAGCTAAATTATGGTATGTAACCATAATATCCACACACATACTTAAAAGCCAAGTTTATAGCACCCGGCTTTATAAGTTTTAGTTTAAATAAGATTGAAAAGTTCCTGGTCCAAAGAATAGATTCGTTATTCCTGAAACGCACGTGGCGGGGAATTCAAAATTCATACCGCGGCCATATAAATAAACTTAAAATAACGTTATTCACTCACACGTCATTCACATTGCGCAAAAGAAAAGTCTTGTGCGCAGTAGGTACCTACTATTCCAGCGTAAAATAGAGTTGTCCGTTGGAGTCGTAAGAGGCGACGAAAGGAAAAGTGCATTAAGGTTGAACTGGCCGGTCGCATCTCCATACAAACGCCGTAGGGTGATGACTCCCGTATTTGAGACTTTAGGTCCAGAATTAAGCATAATACCGATTGATCTCGTCATTATCTAGGCTTGTATGATGCCGAAATTTTAAAAAGATAATTAAGTGGAAAGTTATGAGCCTTGAAAATGTTATATGAAAATGTTTCGAAGCTCATAACTCTCAAGTTAATTATCTTATTAAAATTTCGGCATCATACAAGCCTAGGTAATGACGAGATCAATCGGTATTATGCTTTGTTTTGGACCTAAATCCGCAAATAAGGCAGTGATCACCCTACGGCGTTTGTATGGAGAACGGCCCGGCCAGTTCACCCTTAAATGAGCAGCATGTCACTTTTCATGTGGATGCGAGTGGTATGCTGCACATAGGACGCACAACAGGGCTTTTTATTATCTATATGCCCTAATTACCCGAAAGATAGCAGGTGTAGGTACCACCAACAATAAGCATTCACAAAGAGGATTGAGATGTCAGGCAGATGGCCGGCCTTAAAACCGAAGCCAAAACATTTACAAATTATGTCCTTGTGATGTATTAGGTGTTGTTAGCGTAAACATATCCCTATAAGGGTTCCCGCCTTGTCGTGGCGGTGGGGCTTAGTAGCCGTGGCTTCGTCACCCACGGTGAAGCGAAGAGGAACCAGGGGCCGTGCTGGCTTGGGCAGTCGGCCGGCCCCAGAGGGGCCGCTCCACTGGGCTTTGCCTCTAAGTCCAGACTGGAGCGGCAACGGGTAGGCTGCGGTGCTGTATGGGCAGCACCGCATCTGAGGCGGGCTGTGGTGTTGTATGGGCGACACCACAGCTGACGGTGAGGGGCCACGGCGGGAGAGGAGTGCCGGTATTACGGTGCGCCGCTCTCCCTACCTTCCGTGGCCACGGCGGGGCCGCCACCGTTGGATGGCGGACGCGGAGGAGCCGCAGGGGAGGAGGAGTGTTGGTATAGCGAGGCGCCGCTCTCCCTATCCTCTGCGGCCGAAGTAGCAGGCGACGGGGCTACTCATCTGACCCGTCGCAGGGGGCCTTGGGCGTCGGAAGCGGGGTCGTCTGACGACCATTTGCGGGCTTGGTGCCCGGGTGGTAGCGACGTGCCATGTGTTCTGGTGCGTCGTCAGGGGTAGCACCCCAGGAGGGGTCCGGCAACGGACAATCGTGGCGGGTTCGTGGTTGAGTGCTAAAGCGACCCTGCGATCCCGCCGAGAAGCGGTAAAGGTGGAACACCGTGTGTTATTTAGTCGGTAGGGACACTTGCTGCTGTGGGAGTAGTTGGTGTCGAGCCCGACATATCCCGGCCACCTGCCCCGGGGTGGACGGGAATGCGTAAATGCATTTCTCACACGTAAAAAAAAAAAAAAAACATATCCCTGATATGTTCTTTTGATTGTGTATTTTTGCTGTTAAAGGTTAACCTACTTATTTGTTTAAACCGACTCACACAAAGTGGTGTAATTGGTTTGTATTATGTATGGTATGTACCTACCGAACTACAATAATACCTACATTCCCAGGTAAATAAAGCAAAAGTTTAAAAAAAAGTAGGTACTTATGACTACAAAATCACAACGCAACTAGGCAGTAGGTACTTGCAAGTTTGCCAGATTTGTCATGGAATAACATCGTCTTTACCTACCTATGGCTTTTTCATTAATTCTGTGGGTAATATGTAAGTAGGTACCTACCTCCTATGAATGAGAATTACATTCGAGGCTGTTCTTTTATAATCTAACTGGATAAGTAAGTAGGTATCTATTAACTTAACAAGTATACCTATTTACATTTTTTTTAATTATTATTGTGACGGAACAAGCTCTAGGCCCACCTGATGTTAAGCGGCCTATAACAAATGCATTTCATCACAAGTCACGAATTGCACTGCCCCTTTGAGACATCGTTAGTAAGTCAAGTCGCATATGCCTGTAATTTCATTGGCTCTCAAGGACAGCTGCCGGAACACACCGTTAGGTGCTTGGCGACAGATTTTCCACTTAAGGGTGATATCTAGCCAGGCGGGCATTTGCAAAATGCCTTACCACCAGCAAAATTACTGTTTATCAAGGACACAGCGTTATCCGCCGTTAAGTGCATGGCGACAGGTTTTCTACTTGAGGGTGGTCGCTAGCCAGGCGGGCATTCGCAAAAGGCCCTTCCACCATGCGGTGTAGCTCAAGCCCGCGGCGAGATTCGAACCATGGACCTGCTGCGCGGCAGTCCATAGCCAATGCCACTGAGCCATCACTGCTTTAATTATTTAAATGATTAAAATTCAATAATTTAATTAATTGAATCCCCATTCTAATATTGGTCATTAAGGTCGTTGCCTATTATGTATTGTAATATATATTTAGTTAGCTACATATGTACCTACCTACTTATTATCTTCATTACAAGATAATATATTGAACTAAAGCTTGAAATCTACAATTTAAGAAATAGAAAATATAAAGAAACGAATAATAACGAAGAGAAAATTTGGTTTTCAGATGATCACTTATATTTTGATGAGAGTCAAATTATATTTGTGAGGATATCAACAGAAAGATACATTCGAACGCAAGAACATGGCAGTCCTTTTATTGTAGTTGGCAATTTCATTACCTTGACTTTGTAGGTAAATTTATTCATTTTTCTTTTAAGGATTTTACAGCCTACGAACCAGCAAGCCATCGTAGTCAATACAAAAATCGAACTAACAGACGTAGAAATAAGGTTCAAATCATCACACGCTATAACGTGACGGTTATGGTAATCACACCATCGGAAATGCGTGAAAACCAGATAATACTTTCAAATAGACGCTATTGTTGTCTAATGTACAAGATACCTACTAAGTGTTTTATTGCCATTAATCTAGCTTTATCTGTGGTTATCTCGCCTGATGATAAGTTATGATGTAGTCGAAGGTGGTAAATCATCTTAACCTAGAATGAGAACTGGTTTTCAAGGACAGCTGCCAGAATACACGGTTAGATTCTTAGCAGACAGATTTTCTGCTACCTACAAAAACCACACCAGGTGAGGATTTGGAAAATCACCGCGAACAGTGTCGGAAGTTGAAGGCCACCCTGAGGCTTTAAACATATAATAACGACCGCCATTCTACGACAAAAATGGGATTGACGACTTAGCTTGCCGTTCAAAGCACGGAATCGCACAATATTAAATGTCACTAGCGGTTACCCATCCAAGTAATGGCTGTAGTGGACGCGTTGCTACGAGCGCTTTATATGTATCTTTCTATCAATTGATATAGTTTTGAAGAAAATCGACCACCACGTTTACACTGAGAATTTCACAACTGATGAACTAAACTAATTTTTACGAACGAATTTACTTGAGTAGTCCGGGGCTACTGATGTAAATTTTCAAATTTTTTTTTGTCAAGGCCTAGAATTCTTAATAAATGTTCAAAAATTACCTAGCTTTTTTGTTATCTAACGATTCACTTCAAGCTTGGTGTCTAAGAGAAAACAAGAAACTTTTTTGTTCGTTTCAAACTAACTAGATTATTATATATCTGTTCCATACTTTTTGTATATTTAAAAATTCCTATGTAATAAACCCAATGAGATCTATAAATAACCATAAATTTAAATGTGATAAATGAAAGAAGATAAATTTAAAATCAAGTTCAGTGGTGTAGCGTCAATGCCTTATTGATGTAACAATATTCTCATATATAAATATATATCTTAGTTCTAAATTGATGAGCCCTAAGGATAGCGCCAATATGCTGCAGAGCCCATCGCATCAGCCGCTTTCTAAGTTTTTAGCTCAACAGATCCCAGAGATGGCGTTGGCAGTATCGATTCGGTAGATATATGATGTTATAATCTATCCACAAAAGCCATACAAGATGCTCGTAACAATTAATATTTTTATACACAGGGTAATGTGTGGACTATTCATTCATTTTTACTCCGCTAAAAATCGCACATCGCCGCTACGTGTTAATTTTATCAATAATAATTGAACAATTGAAGACGCAAGAAATAACACTTGTTGCTGTACACCCCTCCTTGCTATCCACCCCCACCCAGCCCCCGCTGCCGCCGCCGGCGCCGGTAACGCGACGCGCGAACCGCAGTGCCCGCCGAGAGCTCGCAGACGCAGTTGCGTACTCGCCCTGATGATGAGCATCTGATATGCTCGAAACCCGGGTCGACGTATTCGATCCTCAACGTGAGTGTTTTTGCCGGTTCAATTCATAATATTTAAAAACTTGCTATACAATCAATATCGTATGGACGTCACAGTGCAGTGAGTGTAATATGCTTTGGGCAATACCTTCTCCCGATTATTTTGGATTTGTGTCGCCGGCCGGTCGCTATTTATGAACGCCTAGAACGATGTCTGCCTGCTGTAAATCCAAACTTGAAGGATTTGTAGGCACAACAAGGATTGCTTAGGGTACGTGGGCTTATTTACTACTGCATTGTGTAGGTATGTTTTGGTGTTCTCAGGGAGGTTCATCAATTTGTTCAAAAGGTCAAATAACTTTAGGCGCCATATTTAATTAACGGTACGCAAATACACACTATTGAAGCAATGATGGCCGAGCGGTAATAGCTATGGACTGCCGCGCCGCAGTACCCTGGTTCGATCCCCACCGCCGGCTTGAGCTTCACCGCATGGTGGAAGGGCTTTTTGCGATTGGCTAGCTACCACCCTCAAGTAGAAAATCTGTCGCCAAGCACCTAACGGTGTGTTCCGGCAATAGTCCTTGAGAGCCAGTGAAATTACAGGCACATAAGACTTAACAACTATGTTTCAAGGTGACGGGCGCAGTGCAATTCGTGACTTGTGACGAAATGCATATGTTATAGGCAGAGGTAAGTCCGCTTAACCTCAGTGGGCCTCGAGCTTGTTACGTCACAATAGCATTAAAAAAAAAATTTACACGCCTCACTATTCAGTATGCTTATAAAAAGTAATGGAAGTCATAATCAAACGCACATTTTCACTGCATACGCACTGTAGCCCCTTGCTTGTTGCTTTTCGAAATCGTGATTCGAAGGATTTCAAAACAGCCCGAAATTGGTCGAAATCTTTCCAGTAAATATAACGCGGGTCCTAGCTTATTCCTAATAAGTTAATATATATACACATTAACAAAACGCAGTGTGTTGTGTGTTGATAAAAAAACATTTATGTTTTTCCCAAACAGGTCACAGCCATCTGAGCTTATGACATGATCAAAACATATCACAAAACTAGCTTTTTTTACTTCGATCAAATCAATCAGAAATCCTCAATATCCTGTTTCAGATCAGATTGTCACGTTTTAATTAACGAGAAATAGGCTTACAAGCTTTTAATCAGAGATAAGAGTAATATTGACTACGCCATTTGATCCAGTGTGAGTTATAGCTATTAAAGTATTACCTATCATCTCGATTTTCGCTTTTCTCGTGAAAGATTGTTAACTAAGAAGATTGCTCTGAAGAATTTGTTGCGCTGCGTTTTGGATCATATGTTTAAATGAGGGTAGATATTATAATATATTGTTACTATTTTGTTCTGTATATATTTATAGGCATATCTTAGACATTTGATTTGTTCTAAAATGGTATTGATGATTAAATACATTCCAAACATCAATGTAGGCTTATCTAGATAAGAGTAGTCTAGGGATGTCTACTTTGTGAGTGAGGAGTGAGAATTTGAATTGTATTTTGTTTTTTTTTTATCTTTTTTGTATATAAATAACGTATATAATGTAACTGTTATACATATATTATCAAGTAACTATTTGATTTCATGTACACTGTGCAATCCGGTATTTAAATTTTACTTTGTTTTTAATGTGTTTCTCTGTAAGTGAATATTGTTATTCTTAAGAGAAATAAAATTCTTAAACCACAATTATTAAATTTATTAATTAGAATAAATAATCCCAAACAGTTTTACGATGGATTACGACCAATATACGCTTATCAGTCAGACAGTACTCAGCGTAGATATTATTTATATTAAAACTGTTGGCACAGTTTGATTATCGTAATACTGTGCTATTGGAAATATTTTGGGGTCAATTTAACAACTCGTCAATTTAACGAATCGTTCCGTACAATAAATCATCGCATTACCTTAAATCTACCTGTTTTAACATCATTATTTAATAAGTACATATTTAATATTACCTTAAAAAGAAAACTTAAAATGTTTTTTATAATAATATTCTTTATATCAATTAACTAGGATTACAAATACTTACAACATAATAATTTACTAAAGTACAATTTTACATTAAATAACCCCCCTAAACATGAACCGTGAATACAATGTTACAATTTTCTATTGTAGTAATTAATAATCTATACTGGTTAATAAGCTCGAACAAAATTTAAAATACTCGTGGTAATGTCTTTCCAGGACCTGTATGATTAGGTTCCCCGATTCGAAGAGTGAGGCCCTAAATCATCAATGCATCGAGAGCCGGCAAGCGAGCCGCCGCAAACATATCGGACGCGCTGCAGTACCGCGCCTGGCGAAACAATGTAGGTACGGAAAGCACGTTTAACGCGACCATTGTTGTAGAGTGTATAGTGCCGTACAATGCGTTCTAAACATTAGTGTTATAGTTAATTATGAGTGAAGTCATTCAATTAATAAATATTGCATCATAAAATCTTCACGAAAGGCAAAATTTTAGCCTCGAACGGGGAAACCGTGGCCATGAAAATTAAACTCGTAATTAGAATTCATGTATTCTGTCAAGTTTATTTATTTCTGTGTAGTGGAATGGGCGAAAGTCGGCTGTGACAGCCGAAGAGACACGCAGAGCCAAATGATAAACATTAGAGTAAATATTTTTAGCAGAACCTCCTTGCGTTACGAACTATCCTCAACCATAGATAAATGAAATTTCATTTATCTATGCCTCAACGAACCTCCGCGAACAGAGGCGCGTCCATTGTGCTCGTTGGCGTTCGAAGCGATAACATCTCAAAAGAGTGTCTGTAATTAATGTATTTTTGCTGTAGGATACCTGAGCAATTTTTCTTGTGTTGTTTTGTGCATAATTGTGTCGAGCTATTCTTATTGGATGTAGAATTGTTATTGGGTTGATTTGTTTTCATCTTTGGTTATGTATGTATGAATCTTTGTTAAATAACGAAAATGATTGTGATCACGAATATATTTGTTACTATCTTTAACCTACTTCTGTTTCTAAGAATATATATATCCATCCTAGACCATCTTTTTAAATTTGGTCTGTCTAAAAATGTCATTTTGCTTTATAATAATTTAAATAGATCAGAACACGCAAATGATCTACGAAACGTTCTCCAACTAAGTCATCAGAATAATTCCCTAGTGATAATGATATTCGTTATATAGTCAGACCGCAGAACAGGTTTCAAATTCAGGGAATTAACTCCAGAGTCTAAAATTTAATTAATTTTGGGTCAAACCCATATTTTCATCTGATAACACTAAATGAAATCCCGATTAATATTGTGAAATACTTGAACCCTTATTGGGTCACTTGTTTCTGTTTGGTTGTATTATATGGCACTCTCTTGGGAATCGATTATTTAAATTGTGATTGAGATTATAATGAATAGATTCTGGCGTTACTTCGCGGATATCCATATTAAATAATTGCAAATATTTTAAGAAAATCTCTCAATCGCGCTCTTGAAGAGTCAAGACCTCTTGAGGATGCTTCATTTAGAAGCGAAACGAGGCGAAAATTATTTCAGTTTGCCAGCCAACGTGCCGTCATAAACGCTACGTTGGCTTAGCAGGAAAATAAAGCGGAATTTTCACTAGATATATAATTATATTTTTCAAACATTTGTGTAAAATATAAATTTAATGTTATTTTTAAATATTTGTTATTACGTGATAAACTTATAATAAAACCTGTTACAATTTTTCTACCGTATTTTCAATATTAAATGGATAGTATGACCATATATATACTGATAAAACCTACATGCATAAACCTTTATATTCATATGCCATTTCATACGTTTATGATGATAAGATTGAATTAACTCCTAAAATAAGAAAATGGTATTTTGTTTTGTTATCGTTTCAAGGTTAATGTCCTAGAAGCAATGAACCTAACCTTTCTAACAATTTGCTATCCTTACATAATGTTTTCATTCTCCCGCAAACTAAGCACTTAGCACGCAAGGTCCACTATCAATTTTCATGAAACACTGAGTATACCTACAATACATGTCTTCAAGTTTGTCGTAGAGTGAAACGGGTAATTTCATAGGCACTTATTTGGGTCAAGACGTGGAGTTATGTTAATATATCATGCCACCTAAGTGAGTTGTTTTTTATAAATATTGAATTAGAGCAAAGATATTACTTTTGTATATATGATATTGCGGTATAAAGTAGGTATTTACTGGTTGAAAAATCGGACTTTAGGTAAATCAGAAGCATAAATAGCAGCTGCGAAGAAACCAACCTTAAACAAAAAATATGCCAGCATCTAATTGCGTGTTCCAGCTTTCCAATCGAACATCAGAGCAGTAGTCTTAGAACGAAAAAAATTACAACCTTACCTATTAAGGAAGCAGATTGCAATTTTCTCAAAATATGTGGTAACTGAGTGGCTAAGAAATAATAAATATTCTAAAAAGTTTATAAAATAAATGTTTTCCAAACAGATATTAACTTTCGACATCGGAAAATATTATATAATTGGTTGAAGTATATACGAAAGTGTTTCAAAACACTGGCCTCACATTAAGATGGTCTGACTTTCACAAGTTATTTGATACTTTTCAGTGAACAGAAAAACGGAACAGACTTCTAAAGTCTGTTCCGTTTTTTTATTGCTTTTGTTCACTCTGTTTTTACTTATGCATACTAGGTACTTACAAGATCATTCACTTAACTTAAATATACTGTTCAACAGTCATAACTATTAAATCATCTATTAACAAAAGAGAATTATCAAAATAAGTTTATAATTGACAGAGTAATCACGTTAAAAACAAAGAACACATGTAGCAAAATTAAAAACCTTCTTTTTTGGAATTCGGTTAAAAGGGGGTCTCAATGCAGTCTCAAGGAAAGCGTTTTTTAATTATTTTTTCTCTTCGTCTGAGTGTGGTTATAGAACAATTTTTGATATACAACTACACATACTACAAACCAGCCAAGTGTAGGCCGGACTTCCGCTAAGCATATCGATCTGTATGAAAAAAATAATGTTTTTTCGATACATACATAATGCTACGTTGGTAGTTGGTACTCTTAGCGTGTAGGTCAATTCACACTTGGCTGGATTTTATTCATTAATTTTAGGGAAATTGTTAATAAATAGATAGGTTTGGATGCAATATTGCTTACATTTTTCATTTTCATTGTAATTCAAGTCGTTGATTAAAATCTATATTTGATACCAACCATTAAATAAAATTACCATTTTCCGGCTTGTTTTGAAGAAGGTTAAAGTTAACGAATCATGTTTTAAACAACGGAGTTAAACTGAGATTAGCAGAGCATTCCTCAAAACAGCTACTTTGATCTTGTTTCTTTCAAGTTCTAATGAGTTAATTATACACGATGTAATTAATTGTCTGCTTTTGGCGTAACGTGGAAGAGTTTCCATGTTTTGTAACTGTTAGATGCGCGATTAAAATAATGAATTGGCTAACGGTTAAGACAAGGTTTATTTATTAAGGCCGAGAACCTGAAAAAATAAACCTTGTCTTAACCGTTAAGTTCAATGTAATTTGCAGCATATTCCTAAATGCCATGTGTTCCACAAAGTACTTGAGTACATGAAACTCTTAGCTTCACGCCTCTTTTAGTAGCGGTTGTCAGGTGATAAGTACCTAAAATATGTAGCGGGACATTTTATTTTATACGTCAGGCAATGTTGCTGAACCTACCTAATCTCTTAAGAATGACTAGGTTATCTAGGAAAATAAACGAAAATCAATAATAATTAGGTAAATAAAAGCAAAGAACTGTACATGTACCTACATAATATACCTCTTATTTCTATTCTCTGTTATTATGTTATCGTTAGGACAGTAAATCCAAGTAAACATAGTTAGTGGGACGGAAAGACACGTCAGCTGGACATGGCATGACAGCGAAACGATGGTCGTTTGTGCTTCCCTTACACACGTCTCACAAACTACGTACTCAAACCTAAATGCCATGTGTTCCACAAAGTACTTGAGTACATGAAACTCTTAGCTACACGGCTCTTTTAGTAGCGGTTGTCAGGTGATACACGCTTGCGGCCTTTTCGCCTCGAGTACCTAAAATACGTAGCGGAACATTTCATTTTATACCTTTGTTACTTTGAAAAGGTTGCCGATTGAAATTTTCTTGACTGTTATCCTTACAGATAAAAAAAATACAACATACTATTAAATTTACCAAAAAATTAATAAAAAGGATGGGAGGCTTACACAAAAAAAGCTATGCGCTTGATGTGCTTTTTTAAAGTTTGATATATTATAATAGTAACAAAAAACTAAGGCGACTTCCAAAACTGAAATGTATGAAATTATTGTAGAAAGTGGTACACTGTCGATAAAACCACTGTGAGATCATAATTTCGTGTCGTGTCATGTACGATTTCGTACTGGGAATTGATAACGTTATGGGTTCCGCCGGATTTGAACAATTTTCGAATTAGCAAATATGATGAGTGCAAATTATTACAAACAATTTTAAACAGTCTTCGAATAAAAGAGAGTTCGAAGAGAAAAAGTAGATTGTAACTCAAAGTGTGTCCCATCATGTTTTATTAATACTGTTCAAACATTATTTATACTCAATTAACAAGTAAATAGGCAAGTGATAGAATTAATCTGGTAAGCACAACGTCTCATGGTAAAATGGTCAGTATTTAAATTTGAATCCACTTAATCATATTAAAAAGTATTGAATTATATTTCAAAGTAAAAAACATCTTACGTAAATCTTATCCATTTCACGTAAGATATTAAGCCAGTAATTCTAGGTTAAGCCTGTAAACACATTCGACCGCATCATTACTTACCATCAGGTGAGACTGTGGTCAAAGGATCACCTATAGGCAACAAAAAAAAGTTCAACTGCGTGTCAGGCCACTTGCAATGTAGGGTTCCGTAGTAGACCGTTATCATAATGTAGAATATGTGGAAGAGATAAGAA
This sequence comes from Plagodis pulveraria, assembly GCA_963890685.1. Classification (NCBI taxonomy): domain Eukaryota; kingdom Metazoa; phylum Arthropoda; class Insecta; order Lepidoptera; family Geometridae; genus Plagodis; species Plagodis pulveraria. The sequence continues at coordinate 10,611,116 of OY982953.1, forward strand.
AGAACAACATAATTGATATACAATTATGTTGTTCTTTCTTATCTCTTCCACATTCTTCCTGTTAAAATGACGAATGAATATATGAATATGAATATAATGAATATAATTAAAATGTATTTTCATTTGTTTTTCCAGATCGTAAAGAAACTAATATTGTAATTATTATAATCAAAATGCATTCAGCCATTGAAGCCAGAGTTGAGAGCCAACAACCAAAACACAAATACACACAAACGTTCAGATAAGATACCATAGGTAGGATATGACGAAAAGTAGGTGTAAAGGATAAACATTATATGAAACTTAAATCATGTATCTCTTTTCTCTTTTAATATAATATTTATTGCTTGGAATTAATAACCGAAAGTGAAGGAGACAATAATATCTTACGATAAATGTCCATTAAAAGGCAATTTCGTCATCTCTTCCTCCCACGCCATGTTTACTTAACTAGAATAGCGAACAGTAACTGGTTTTTCTTTTCTTTTCGTATAGTAAACAGTAATATAATTAAAGTCGGTACAACATCATCTTACGCTTATCCCACCGATATGGGATGGAAACAATGTTTTTTCTGTAACAACAGAAATGACAACATAAGAACATATTATACAGAAACAATACAATTTCGCTACAATACACATAGGATTACACAATTAAATAAGTAATTGTAACAAATTTAAATTAATTAAAAAAAGTAAAAAACCCGACTGCAAATTAATTACACGTTTTATCGTTCCATTGAACATAGCATGTAATGTAAATATATATTAAATGAAAGTAATATATATATATGGAATCGTGGTTTAAAGTCCTTCATTTTGACACACCACTAGGTAGGTTTGGAAGATTATTTTTTTATCTACAATATGGTGTCAAAAGTCCACCAGTTTGTTTTTTATTTATTTTATGTACTTAGTGTCATTGGCGCTATCAAGACAATTCTTACGATATCCCTTACATTAAAATCGGTCAAGCCGTTTAGAAGTAATGGTGGAATAAAGAAACTCACAAACATACATACATACTTACATGATCCCTGACACATTACTCTCCTTTTTTGGGTAGTAGAGTAAAAAGATTTGGCTTCAATATTATGGCCGATTGACTATGATGCCAACACTCATAGGGAACGCTCTCGTTCGTAGTATTACCCGCTACCTTTTGGGTAATCAGTGTATTTAGATGAAGAAGAAGTTAAGAAACCTTATTGTTTGCGTACTTTGGGCGTTAAATCAGATCAGAAACGCCCAATGAAGATATGGCTGTTCCTAATCACAGTGACGTGAGAAATAGCATCCCGATCATTAGGTACATTTTTCCCTTAGTTACTGGGTTATTATTTTCAAGCAGCGTACTTTATGCGTACACTATACACATTTAGAGAGGCCGTGGGGTACCGGCCTCCCTAGCCGTTTAGAAGTTATGGTGGAATATAGAAACTCACAAACATACATACAAAAAATAATAATAAAAAAAATCTGGTGAATTTAAGACGCTTTATTGTGAGAAAAAAACAATATCTTCCAATCCCGTCGAGTGACATATCAAAAGGTCTTTAAAAATGTATATAACTCGCAGCTATAATTTCAATGTACTTATTAATAAAACTTTTAACGAAAATAAATAATTTGCAGTCAGGTTTTTTACTTTTTTAATTAATTTATACTTGTTATCAACAATGTTCCGAATGTATTTTTACATCCATACATATCCACAGTCTGGACACTCGACTCATTCTCTATACAAAAGCAGCGTTCTAACTACCTATTACACAGACACTATACAAATGTTGTTGTACACGCGTAAATGTGTGCGTGAAGTCTAAGGTTGTCACCGTATGAATAATTGTTGTACTTACTACCTAACAATATTTTGATGCTGTTAATATGACTTATTAGATTTCGTAGGCTATGCGTATCTTACCTACCTTCAGAAACATTTCGACTCCATGTACGACGTAGGAATATGCAACACACAACCGAGTAGGTAATATTACTTCACATTTCACTCACATACCTATAAGTATACAAAAATTATCATTCCAAGTTCACATTTTATACAAGTAATGGTAATAAATGCAATCACAATAATAATTTATGTTCTTCTTCTTCTCGTATAATAAACAATCATGAAGTGTGCCGCGTGTCAACCGTGGCGAAGGTCGGTACGTATATTGCTATTCTCTATGGTAGGTATAGGTCTAGGTATAGGTTACAAATACACTTGTTTTGCTGCAAATGAAGTCGATATCCACGGATATTTTTTGCAAATGAAAATCTTCTAAAAATATTATCTGAAAAGCAGTTTGCATAAAATACAAAAATAAAGTATTATGTTTGTATTTGTTTCAATACCAACTGTAAATTACCGGTTTTAATAAGTTACCTACTGGATAACTGAAGAATGACCAATAGGTAGGTACTTAGCTTAGTTAGGGAATCTATAAAAACTCCTATCCTTTTCTCGTTTAGTTGATAAGCAACCGTAAACAGCAAAAGATTACCCCATTCTCAACTTTTAAAATACTCGTACAATCGTCACGCTTCGTCGTCACGTCATCGTGCGGGAGTAGCGAGTCCCGTACTCAAGTCGGCTCAGCAACAGCTCAGAATCAGTGGCGAGGTGAGGAAGGCTCGTTTTGGTGGGGAGTGAGGAGTGTCCATTCTATACGTAGTATTATTATATGTTCTATTACACATCCATAATTTTTACATTGAATGCTTTGGGCTATTCGCTGTTTGGATATAATATTCTAGACTTCTTCCAGTCAAAGTCAGTAACGTACTATTACTCGAATGTTTTCCAGCATTGCCTTGGAGGTACAGACCTGTTTACTTATAAACGGGGCGCGCCGCCGCACCGCCCTCCTCACCCCACAGTAAGTTATTGATGCGAATTTTCTACGGGTAGGCTTCGTACCCACGAATACACTACGTCATAATGTGGATGTAAATACTAACGGTACAGACAGTAAAACAATAAAATTTAAAATATGATCGCTTGGATAGACAGTGGTAACTATATGTCTGTGATGGAATAAACATGAGGACCACCCGATGTTAAAAGTCTCTTGTGCCTGTAATTTATTATTTCATATTTATTATTACTTTGCTCGATGTAAATATTTAAAACTGTATTCAAAGACAGCGCGGTGCGGTCCAGTGTTGCCGCGGCGGGTGGTTCGGAGTAGGCATTGTCTTTTACTACAAGATCCAAAACCCAAAAAAAAAATGTTTTCTAGTCCTGTCTGACACTTTTAAGTTCTGTGTCTCGTAGTAAAAGACAATGCCTACTCCGAGCTAAGAGCATCCACCGCGCACCGCGGCAACACTGGACCTAGCCGCGCTCCCTTTGAATATTTACATCAAGCAAAGTTATAGAAAATATGATTTAAAATTTGACAAGCGCAAGCGAATTTTAACATCAGATGGTCCTGCTGATTCCGTCACAAAACAAAAAAAAAACCTTAAAACAATAAAATTTAAAATATGATCACTTGGATAGAAGCACGCTTTTGTGAGTGGAAAGATCTGTAATAAGAAGGAAATTTCGGCTGTAGCTGGAAACACCTTGCCGTCTGGTAATCTTATTTGTTTTCATTTTGTTTTAGATGAAAGCGTGGACTGCGCACGAGCACGACACGACACTTTCGTGCTGTCGGAGCTTGCACGTCAAACACGCCGCTTATGTTAGCGCCCTCTATACTTTGGTAAGTTGTGCATATTATCAATAGTTTTTATTATACTTCTGTGAACTATGTTATATTTTTATTCCTCATAACACGTAGTTGAGATAAAAACAGTCATAAGCATATAAGATATGCTATTTTTCAATGCGAAGCTATATTTGTATTTATATATTTATAGTTTAGTGAAAGTAGTAATTAAATAATTGGATATTTGCCCGTAGTTGCCCGTGGTAGTGGGTGCTGGGATAGAATGTCACCTGTTAATCATGTTCATTGGAGCACTAACATACGTATACCAAAGTATGGAACTCAAATACGATTGAGGTACCTACAGCTGAAATGCTTTCGGTGCCGAACACATTCCTTATTACTATCTCGGTGCTCTAAGAAATATATGTCGAAAGAAACCAGCTTATCCCGAACCGTAAATTGGGAGACACGTCGAAGACGTCGAATCTCGCCCGTTTCTTGTTTTCCACTCGACGAGCTCGGATCCGTGTTTTTCACGAACAAAATCTTTATATAGGATCAAGACATGTAAAATTGTGCGAAAAGATTTGCTGAAATTGGTCGCTTATACAAAACCAAAACGTAGACTTTTTTTTTGACTAGAAGATAACGTTGCTTTTATTACATAACATATAAATATTAGATTATTGTGAGATTTAATTCGGGAAGTAATAAGGCCAACTAAAGGATATGGATCATATTTTTGATATGTGGAAAACGTGTATACCATACTGTATTCTTTTTGTTTTATTTCTGGAGCCTTTGACCACTATGTCACCATGACGCAGTCAAGTACACAAGAAACGTATCTTTTGCTTGGTGGTAGGGCATTTTGTGAATGTCCGCCTGGCTAGCTACCACCCTCTAGTAGAAAATCTGTCGCCAAGCACCTAACGGTGTGTTCCATCGCTGTACTTGAGAGCCAGTAATTCTAGGTTAGCCTGAATAACATCTTCAACCTCATCGTCACTTACCATCAGGCCAGATACTGGTCATAGGCTAGCCTATCAGCAATAAAAAAGAAAAACTCAAAACACGATCTTCGCAGAAAGTTCCCTTACACATAACGCTTAGTTTAGGGGTGCAATGAAGGTGTTTTTACACTATAAATATATATATTAGGTCCTTACATATGAAATTGGCGTTTTGTATGGGAGGAACAAAAAGTCGAATATTTTTTAATATAATATATTTAATTAATCAAAGTATGAACCATTATTTTCTATGCACTTTTGCCATCTCATAGGTAGTTCATTGATCCCTTTACTAAAAAAACCAGTCGGACGGGAATCAATAAAATCTTTGAAGGCGATTTGGACTGCCCCATCGGAGTTGAATTTTTTCCCTTGCAAGAAGTTATCCAAATTTCGAAAAAAATGGTAATCTGTTGGAGCAAGGTCCGGGGAGTACGGAGGATGTCTTAGACTTTCCAATTGAAGCTCTTCTAATTTAGTAGCCATCTGTAGCGCAGTGTGTGGTCTAGCGTTGTCGTGAAGCAGCAGTGGCGTGGAGCGATTGACCAGCCTAGGTTGTTTAGCCGCTAGCTTTTCCATCATGGTTTGCAATTCCTGACAATAGACATCAGCCGTAATAGTCTGGCCAGATTTGAAAAAACTGTAATGAACAATACCGGCACTAGTCCACCAAACGCTTACAAGTAACTTTTTTGGGGTTAATTTTCGCTTGGGGCAGGATTTGGCTGGCTGGCCAGGATCTAACCATTGCGCTGAGCGCTTCCGATTATCGTAAAGAACCCATTTTTCATCACAGGTAATGATTCGGTTTAAAATACCTTCATTATTGTGCCGGTTTAGTAATGTAATGCAGCAGTCGACGCACGTTTGCCGGTTTGTTTCAGTCAATTCGTGAGGTACCCACCTTTCAAGCTTTTTAATCTTCCCAATTTGCTTCAAGTGAATTAAAACAGTTTTATCACTAACATCGCAGCCTGCAGCTAACTCGGACGTGGTTTGCGATGGATCCGCTTCCACAATAGCCTTCAACTCTTCATTATCAACTTGAGTCTCAGGCCGTCCACGGGGCTTGTTCTGCAGGTCGAAATTTCCAGAACGAAAACGTTGGAACCAAAAACGAACTGTGTTTTCTTTTGCAACACGACCGCCATACACATCATTCACCCTTCGAGTTGTTTCCGCAGCACTAGTGCCACGGCGGAACTCGTACTCGTAAATAATGCGATATTTAAGGTTTTCCATTTTGTAAAATGAGTGACGCAAACAGAAAAAAACAGAAGAAAAAAACAAATGAATGACGATCATCGAAGCACAAATACATGAGTCTATAGCTGTACAAATTTGAATTTGGAATTCCTTACCAAAGAGGAGAAATTCGTGATTAAAGTGGCCAGTACGAAAAACGCCAATTTCATATGTAAGGACCTAATATATAAATATATACATATAAGGCTGCAAAAAACTGAGTCTTATTAATTTGCATTTGTTTATAGAGATAATATTATTTTTATGGAACAAGCACGAGGCCCACCTGATGTTAAGCGGTATCCTCTGACATGCGTCGTCACTGCGCCCGTCACCCTGAGACATACAGTTATTAAGTCTCATAATGTGCCTGTAATTTTACTGGCTCTCAAGGACTGCTGCCAGAACACATTGTTTGGCTTGGCGACAGGTTTTCTACTTGAGGATGGTAGCTAGCCAGGCGGGCATTCGCAAAATGCCCCTGCGGTACCGCAGTTCAATAACCACTCGGCTATCATTGTTTCATAAGACTTTGTTTATATTAATATTTTGATATCGTATGATAACTCGTTTAGTTTCATTGATATATTATAAATAACTTTGAAATTACGTACACAAAATATTGATTTGACTTTGACAGTCCGAGCTGCACTTATCCAGATTTTATTATATATTCTTATATTCATTGGATATTAATAATATAAAATTTGACGATTTTATAGGGTACCCTCTTATTCATAATTCTTTGTTATCATTCTTATTTGTTAGGCAATCTATAATACTAAATCATTTATGCGAAAATTTAAACCGGCTGCCGACCATTCTAAAGATACAGCTCTTTAAAAGTCAGTCGGACCGACAATCAGCTGAAGTTACTTAGTAGATACCCATTTTCTAGTACGGAACCCTAAAAAGAGTTAAGACAATCAATAGGTATGCTAATACCTTCATTGAAATTTAGTTTGTTTTGGAGGTCAGTGGTAATTGTTATATTCTAGCAGGATAGTAAAGTGATAGGTACCGTTTTACGCTTGGATGCATGTCTGACGGTAAAACTCCGTGGAAGTTATCGTTAGTATGATACTGTCACTTGTGTCTTTCCATATAATAATCACAACTGGGATAAAGATAGGCGTCTAATGTGTAGTTATTATTTAGCAACCGTCTAGGACTCGCGTAATATTTACCGGATATATCTCCGAACAGTTTAGAACTTATTTGAAGTTCTTCGTCTGGGACGATTGTGCACAGCGTTGAGTGCCGGCCTCATCACGTAACTGGCTTTGAGACGGTTGTGCTGTAGCTATCAAAGTGCACAAACGTGACTACAAGACGAAGAACTTTAAATAAGTTCGAGACTAGTTGGAGAAATACCCGGAAAATAACACGCGAGTCCTAGGCCGTCGCTAAATAATAATTATGGACAAAACTCGCGACAGTTTTGTAGAATGTGTAGTGTTGTAGAAACACTACTATCACTTCAAAATGAGAAGGTTAAAGTTAAGTTTAGGCATGCTACTTATTTGACGCATTAGATTTCGTTATTAAAATCGTCGATCATCTGAATAACGAAATAATATGGAACTTCCAATTAATTAATGATCTGATCATCCATAACCCAAATATCGTTTTTCGGTAAGACTCCTAACGTTGGTTATTGAATATAGAATACAAAACATGACCTTTCAGGAGGTTTCCTAACATTATTTGGGACGCAAATCCTTAGTGATGTCTGTAATAGTTAGTAAGATTATACATAATATACGAGTATACTTGTACGTAAGTTTGAAGGACGTCCATTATGCCTATGCTTGTAGTGTTAAAAATAAGATTTTTCAAGAGGACCGCCTTCCACTGATTTCTTATTTTTAAAAAGTGTTTCAAACTTACTTATCTATGAAATGATTTTGTCTTACAATTATTTTAATTTTGTCTAAGGTTTTGTAGATTTTTAAGAAAAGATGTTAGTTATCCACTTAGATTTGTTTTCTTCATTAGTATATGGTTATAAACTTTTTTCAACTTTTCACCCGACATTTTGTATGGATTAAAATAAAAATGAAAATGAAAAATTAATTTGCAAGTAAATACCCTTTTACTATATTATTTAAACATTTTGAAGCAGTTATAGAGCGGTTATAGCTATGGATACAATCCTATCCACTGGCTTGAGCTTCACCATATGTTAAATGTCATTTCGGCAGATTAATGCTCGCCTGGCTGACTCTCAACCTCAAGTAGAAAAACTGCCGCAAAGCACCAAACAGTGCGTTTCGACAGAAGTCCTTGAGAGCCAGTATGACAAACACATGAGACTCACAACTTTATGTCTTAAGAGTGATAGGCGCAGTGCAGTAGTTCATCACTTGTAACCTACGAATAAACAAAGTACTTGTAACGCAATACTATTATAGGCAGATTTTACCGCTTAACATCAACAACCTCGTGTCCGTCATAATCCCATTAAAAAAATACATACTTGTAAAAACTTATATACTAAAATGAACCGAAAGAATCTCAGTATGAATTTTAACCATCAATCCCTATCACAATAATGACTATTTTCGAATGAAAAAGAACAACACTGTAATTGGCTCGTTTTTATGTGATTATGTTACGGAACAAGATTGTGACAAAAGACATGCATTTTTTCACAAGTGACGACCTGCACTTATCCTATCACCCTGAAGTTGTTAAGTCATGTTTGACTGTAATTTCACCGGCACCCGTTTTCACTAAACTGGACCAGTAATGCTAACATTACGGCTTGGTGATTTAAAGTCGTCTTTATTATACGCTAATAGCACGAACACGAACACATACAATAAAATGTATAATTATTTAACATTATTATACATATCAACCTTCAAAAAACACATATTTTGCAAAATAACACAATATTTAAAGACTTATTTCTGATTTTGCCGGCGAACTCCTTTTTATAGACTACAAACCATATAAAGCCTCTTTGCGGATAGGCGTGTCATGAAATGATACGTGGTTAGTTAGGAGGACATCTTAATGGAATAGTTTGCTTCAGGGTTGTGAGTCTAGGCCGAGTGTGAGTTCCACTCGCGCAGTAAGTACTAACTAACAGTATATTTCACTTCAGGAACAATAGCATCATTTCGACTTGCATTTGAACTGCTTCTATAATAATTGATTTTATACTATAGACTATGTTCTTTTAATAACGTTAATGTTTTGACTGTAGAGCAAACATGTATAAATTAATTAAAAGTAAAAATCCGACTGCGAATTATTTATTTTTGTTAAACGTTTTATCGTTCCATTAAAATTATAACTGCAAGTTATAGATATTTATGCTATATTTATGGAATAGTTTTGAAAATCCTTCATTTTAATACTCCACTCGATGGGCTTGAAATGTGTTTATCTTACAACATGGCGTGTAAATCCGCCAGTTTGTTATTTTTTTATGTAACTAGTGTCACTTGCGCTATCAAAACAAATCTAATGATATCTCATACATTAAAATCGGTTAAGCCGTTTAGAAGTTATGGTGAAATAAAGAAACACACATACACACATACATGAACCCTGTTTAAAATATTCGTCTAAAATTTGATATCCCTTTCAAATAATCCATACTAACACATATTACGAAGCTGAATATGAATTCTTTTAAGGTTCGGACGGATGATTGGATAAAAAGACAAGTGACGATTTAAAATGCGATCCCATTTTAATGTAAAAACATTACTCCTAAAATAAGGAATAAAATTAAGATTCCTGATGGAGTTTGCAATACTTATGATTTTATAGAGCATTTTATTTTAATGAATAATCAAAATAAAAGAAACCAGATTATATCATTATTACTAATGTTTTTTTAATAAATTAAGACCTATCTTATTAAATTATTTATTCCTCTTTATACATTGTGATTTATAAGGTGTTTTTTTTTTTTTTTAAATGCATTAGTCACTTGTTCTGACTGTGTGAGAAGAAAGATATAGTCTGGTACCTTTTATTTTGATTATTAATTAAAATATTATGCTCTATAAAATCATATTGCAAACATAGCTGCAAGACGTAATGAAATATATGTCATATGAACAAATATTACGTGCTTTGCTTTGTGAATTATAAAGTAAAATGATTTCAAAAATAATACCAATTATAATACTTACAACCCTACTGCTGTTTTCGTAAAGGTTCTATCCAAGAAATTATGCAGCGTATCCCACTCCGAAATCCTAACGATGATTTGTCACGTCTTGCGTCCCGCTAATCGGGCCTAACGACACGTCTTATGTACGCTCAAGTATGGGAGATATATCATGTGGATATATATCATCTATACGTGAGATCTTAGTAATTGTTTGAGCCTTTAGAGGTCGTGCGTAATCAATCTTCCACGAGGTTGCGCAAATCTGAACTATTTTGAATAGCTTTTGTTGATGTAAACTTGATGGGTTTCTGGCGCGCACTTGTTATCTTTTCTTCTTCATTAGATTATTACTATATTATTTTTTGCTGAATTAAGGCATATTAGAATAATGGAAACAAGAAACCGACTTATGACAAATCACAAGCTGGTAGGTCTCATTATTAAAAGTCCTTCTTGGTGGGGCACACGTACGTAGTGTTCATTATTCTGCCTTAAAGGAATATTGTAGAGCTCACTAAATTACTGGGTAAACGAGACAGAAAAACTTTCGCCTTGAAGTAACGACTGCAGTGACGTGACAATTATCATGAGTTATCAAGGTGACTTGGCCATAAATACTCAATCACTACATTATAACATAAATAAATAGACCTCACTAGCTTAGCTAGACTATTATGTTAGTGCTTAATATCTATGGAAGTAGAGTAATGAGTAGGCTATATCTGGGCTGGGTGCAAAAGTTGCACCGTCTGTTTGCATGGACTGCAAGAAACTTAGGATCAATCTTCCCAATTAGACGTCATGAAAGTCAATAAAGCGAAAGTATGGCGCAAAATGAGCAGCATACTATATTTAAATTATTTATATGCTGTACGATTATATTTAGATTCTGTTGATGGATAACGATTGCGACTATGTTCTGATGTCGAGAGAGAAGCGCATATGGTAAAAGACTATACAACCGCAAATTTTGAAATACCCATGGATCGACATAGTAATGTTGAATAGGAAGAAGTTAGTAACCGCTCTTAGACTGCGATCTGGACACATACCATCGAACAAGTTCGCATTCCTTATGAGCAAGGTCTTATCTCCTAATTGTGTTGATTGCGGAACGATAGAGGACGTGCAACATGTTTTATGGGAATGTGTGCGGAACGCAGCTTGTAGATTTATATATTTTGGTGCAGCGAGAGATATGGATTTAGGCCTAGGTAACAGTATTTTAGTTTATCGAAGATATTATAGAATATATTTATAGAAGAGAAGAAGCAAAAATATTGTATAAACTTGCAGACTTAGCCTTACCTAGTAGATGTTATGATATTTGTATTATAAGTTATTACAGGGCGGTGTGGTCCCTAAGCGACAAAGCCCTTTAAATAAATTAAAAAAAAAAGTTCTGATGCAAAATAAGTGTTATTATGACTATCTCAAATGGATTATTTATTTTGTTTACCTCAATTGATGACGTGTGCGTTTTTCTAAATTTTCATTGGCCTCAATAATCCTTAATCTTTAGTTGATGTAGTTAATATAAATTAAAAAATAAAACTCAGTTAATAAGTATATAAAATAACCGTCAAAACTACGTTTAATTGGTTATATGTAATTTGTTTTTCAGGAAATAAGTAGATAGGTTATATAAAAACAAAAACTAACGAACTGAATGTTTAACGGTTCTTGGCACTGGCTATCGAGACTTGCTAAGCAGATGGAAAACTGTATTATTCTTAACGTTTCAAAGTTTATGTTGGCATAAACATGGTTAAGCTAACCACCTTTAAGTTGTGTTATTGCCTTTTTATGTTAGCTGAACCACGCTTCTTGGAGACTATAACCATCCTGCAAGGTACATTAAACCAAACCTTTTAGTTATTGTGACCATGTTATAGATTCATGATGATGATCATAGTCAACGTAGTGATTACATATTCATTGGTTATGTGAACTTTTTTTTTATTGAGCCTTACCAAGATAGAGGTATTTCAAATTACCTATTATGTAATTATAATCATGGTTCTCGGTAAAAAAAATGTATAACTATAACTATACGACTCACTTATCCATTTTGGTAATATACAAAGACTGATGTGTCTTGTTTTCAAAAGACCCTCCATAGTAAAATAGAACTACATGCTCGATATGATGCTGCCGTTCATCGCTCGTGTGAAGGTGTCATTTAGTGACATGTTATTAACAATAATATAATTATGTAAACATTGATAAAATGTTGTGAACAGTAATAACTCTGAATAATGGAGGTCTAACCAATCTTCCTAGTAGTTCCTGAAAAGCTCTCAGCTCTTTATTGCTTTATTAAAGTTTACTAAAACAGCTGTTATTACTACCAGACACTTTTATTGTTCTAGACAAAAATAATTAAATATGTTAGATAATTATAGGCAAGTTTTGTGGACAGTTTTGTTTATTACAACCTGCATTCTGTCAAACAAACGAAAAATACGACTTGGTTGTATTTTTTTGATTTGGTTTCATTTACCGGACTTATTAAGTGTATTATTATAAGTGTTGTATTCGACAAAACGTCTTGCCTCAGGCGTTAATAAGCAATTTGTTCAGTCCGAAACATTTGTATCAATACCACATTGTCAATAAGTTATAATTATTGTTACAAAGAAAACACTCTGTTTACCCAACCCATCATCACCATAACATGACAGGACGTTTGCGTGGGTCTTACAATATGCTGTAATAAAGAGGGAAACGGAAGTCTCGCCTATTGTTCGGTATTCAGTTACCCGACGGTGCGGCAAGGTCTTAAGGTTTGCATACAAGGTCAGAGAATATAGGAAAGTTTGAACGTGATTTCTAGAAATGAGTGTAATCTACGAACTGCGTTTTAATTAAAACAAGTATGTAAATAAACTATCAGTAACATAAAATGAATTAATCGTTAAAATACCTAGTTTATTCCTAAACAGTCCTACAGCTTTAAACATTTCCAGAATCGAATTCATAATCAAAGACGAATTAATGTGTTTATTTGTGGACTTAAATGTATTGGATTAGGTCTCATCATGGCCGCGCCGTTTCGACGTCGTTGCATCAAACGCGGTCACGAGTAGACATTTTATTTGTGACCAATGTCAATGTTTCTACTGTTTTGATATAATTATGTTCACGAATAGGCTCGTCATTACGCCTTTGAATAGGAACTTATTCGATGATATTGAGGTTCAGAACAATTGTCATTGTAGTGAAGACTTTCTCGACTTGAACACATCGATACAAACTGAATCGCAGTAAGTACACCTATATTATTTAACGGATTAAAGCCTTGTTTAATGCGTATTAAACAAGTTAACAACTAAATGATTTTATTTCTTTATTAAAAGTTTCTGAATAAGTTCCATGTAGTGTTGTAGGCAACTTTGAGAAAAATGCGCCTAATGAACAGTATTCAACTTCTCACATTGATGTGAATAGGGTGTTGCTACAAATTTTACCCTATCAGGAACAAGAAGTGACAAGATATAGACTGATATTGACAAAGCGACAGTCTTCCTGGGAATCAAAATGGATTCAACTTAAGAGTGGGATCCACATATACATGATCTCTCCGGAAGAATTAGTTCTGCTGCATATGCAGTTCTTAGGATAAGACAGTTAACAGACGTAGCTAATGCTCGCCTGGTTTATTTCGCTTAATAATAATAATAATGTTTATTTCAGTAACCAAAAATTTACAAAAACTTATTAAGCGACCAGAGATTCCTTTTAAGCAAAAAATGCCTCTATTAGGAGTCCCTGCTCTTTCATAACATAGAATTTTTAACTTGGAGTTAAATACTTCTATACGCTTACTTCCATAGTATTATGTCGTATGGTGTATTGCTGTGGGAGCTGCTGCCGAGATAGAGACAATCTTTATCATACAAAAGCGTGCAATTCGAGCCATATATAAAATGGATCCTAGGGAATCTGTGAGGGGTCATTAAGAAATTGATATTTTAACTTTACCAAGTCTATATATATTTGAAAATGTTATGTATGTTCGTAAAAAAATAAGTAAATTTAAATTAAACAGTCCCAATCACGATTACAATACTGGGAAAAAAGATAAAATAGCGGTGCCAGGTTTTAGATTAGCAAAGACAAATAAAAGGTCCTTAGGTAATTGTGTACGGTTTTATAATAAAGTTCCCAAACATATTACAACGCTAACAGAAGGGAAATTCAAATTGCACGTGAAAAACATATTGATTAAAAAATCCTACTACACAGTTTCTGATTACTTAATTGACCTTTATAAGAGCTTCGTAGACGCCTAAATTGAATAAATGATTTTGATTTTGACTTTGACTTTGTCAGGGAGCGGCCGCCGCTGGCGGGGGTCAGCTTTTACCAGAATAAGTCCTTGTAATATGTATTAGCACCTAGATGCTTTATTAAAATAGAAAATACTCGAACTGCCCACATGTATCTGGGCCTTAGCATGAGCGCTGTGCCGTATGACGTCATCCCTACCCTTCTTCAACAGATACACTTAACTATATATCTAAAGTTAAAAAATTCAAAACACATTGTTCTTATCTTCTTTCCAAGAAAGTTTTTGAAAAGAGTGTTATTTTAACTTTTTTGTGTTTTCTCATTTGCTTTTTCTTTAAGTAGATTTTCCTTAGGTTTGAACAATTGTTTATTAAGAAATTTTGATTATTTTTGAGATAGCTCCACGAAAACGAAAAGGCTAAGCTTTGAATGGAGGTAACGAATAATATCACTAGTTACGAGTGGAGCAGTAGTGTAACCATAATAGGAAAACGTATACAAAATTGATTACAATAAAAATATTTTAATATTAATAAAAAAATGTATCCTGTAGTGTTCTTCATATGCAGGGTTCCACTCTTAAAAACGGGATTTTTAGATTTTACTATTACCATCGTAAAATCTGAAAAGTGCGTTACTGGAGGCCCACAGATACAAATGCTCACTCTCACTTGGATCCGCAGAGTTGGCCATCTAATTTAGTTTTACCCATAGAATATGTATAATTATTAATCAATACATAGGTACTACACAGGTGTCTTTATTACATCTCATGAATTTTACTTATTACAATCTCTTTAATGAGGTAAATTAATACTTGAAGCAGATACTTGCCTTTGAACCTTACATAGATGTTAGTTTGACCACACTTCAAATAAAAATCCACCTTATTGAATTTAATAAACACTTTTGGGTAACACTATATTAATGTATATGAGCTGAATTGAATCATAAAGTACAATCCTCATTAAGTACCGCTCAATTTTAAAATTTAACGCATCAAAGAATGAAAATTGCCCAGGAAAGTACGGTTTGGACTCTAGCCAGGGATTCCGTGCTGTGTTTTTGGTACATATTATATATGTACGGAACCCTAGGTATGCAAGTCCAACTCGCAAGTGGTCTGATTCTGATAGCCTAACTTTTGACCTCAATCTTCGCAGTACTTATGCATTTTTCTTCGACTCCATTCTAGTTCGCGTCGCGGCAATCATTCATACTAAATAACAATATATATAAATAAAGAGGAATTTATTTCATAATGTTTTGAACACAGCTTTTCGTCTCACGAGGGATTAGAACCGGTGTCCAGAAGTGAAAATTCGTTCATTCTTGTAAATACAATGAATCTCCGTTTATGTTCATTAGTTCTAACTAATTTTGCAAAATTAATTTCACAACGAAATTATTCTTCGTCATCATTGTCTTTTATTCTCCGTCTCATAATTTCCCATTGTATGAGAGTCAAAAACTACTCTTAAGGGCTCAAACATAAAAATATAAAGCACGAAAAGTGACAAAATACGACTTACTGTTGTATAGTGGTACATAGATTACATATTTTTTATGGCAAACCCTATACTGTACAAGTTAAAATAATCGTGAAATTGAAAATAAGAAATTAACGTTTATAAACTAACTGCCGTTTGAGGCACACTAGGGACTTGAGGCACCTATGACTTTTTCGAAATCAATAACAGCTATGGCGGTATATTTTACGTCAACGACATCTTTTGGTTCTCTTTCTTCGTGTATTCATTTTTATTTCTCTAACCCGAATACCATCGTACGACAATTTAACGAGCAAAATAGAGATGTAATAGATGTAGGTGTGAACTGATAGTATATGGTGTTCGGGACTAGAACGTATTCCTGCTATAAAACAAATAACGGAGTTAACTCCGATGCAAACGGCTTACTTGGGATATTTAACGCTAGAAAGCCTTGAAAAACTTGACGATATTTAATGGGACCTCTACAACAATGTAAATCCTTAGTCAGTGGCAAAGAGGCGGTGTGTGCAAGTTTCTACTGATATATATTTCATGAAAATATACACTTTAATGTCCTTATTGCTTTTGGCATCGAACTTCACTTCCTTTATAAGTTACTATATACTAAAATAATTAAGGGTGGGTAAATCCCACAATTTGTTTGCGAATACCCCGCATCTGAAGCGTTCGTAGCTAAGTGAAGCGCTCGTAGCGAAGTTCGCGTTCAGCAAAGTTGAGCAACGTCCGCCGCGTTCATGAGTTGGTTGGGTGACCGCTAGTGACTTTACCACTGAACACTTCCGTGTTTCGGAAGGCACGTTAAGCCGTCTGTCCCGGTTGTTGTCTTAGGATGGCAATAGTTATAGCAAATCGGTAGGGCATTTTGAGAGTGCCCGCCTGGCTAACTACCACCATCAAGAGGAAAATCTGTCGCCAAGCACCTAACGCTGTATTTCGGCAGCTGTCTTTGAGAGCTAGTAATTTAAGGTTAGCCTGAACAACATCTTTGACCACATCATCACTTACCATTAGGTGAGGTAATGGTTAAAGAATAACATTTTTATAGGTAGTACCAGTTTTTACATCATCAATAATTGAGTTCCCAAGCTTCAAAATTACCTATAAGTAAATTAAATTTAAGCTTTTCTGACTGAAATGTATTGAATAAAATGAAAATCGTAAACAATGTGGAAAATTATTGGCAAAGCGTTCGTGATTATCCAGGAATGAAATTTCAATAATTTATGTGGATAAATAATTGATTGCATGCGGTTTTCACCGCAGTTTCTATAACCAGGAACCGCGACTAGTCCAGATGGAAATAGATCGACAAAATAAAAATTACAACAGGTACATACGATAGTCATGACAACGAACTAATATACATTCCCGTAATGGTTCTGTTCGTGGATCAAAACTTTCTTATAATTGCCATGTAGAGTAGCCAGTGAACCTTGACCTCTCCCAAGACATGTTTAACCCTTTATCGGGCATAGGGAATATCTTTACCACCAACTCTTTTGGTAGATTCTGACACAATTTATTTGTTGGGAGTATTTTTCTGTACACTAGCTACACCACCAAAGAAATACGCCAAACATTTTAGAAAAAAAAAAGTTTGACGTTTGATGTGTCACGGCGGTACCAGCCGTTTTATCTTGCGAACTCGTGAACTCGTAAATAAAAATTTCATCAACGTGCATCTTCCATTTTTTGTATTGGACGTGGTAAGTAATTCATTTATTTTGTGAAATTAGTCAATATTATTGATTTTAATTTTAATATTTTTGGAAATACAAAGGAATTATTTATATTTTGAACGGTTATTTTTGGTGGGAATATAGCCCCCGTTGCCCGGCTAGATTATCTAGAGGTGTACATATTCAATTCAATATTTTTCTTGTATTTCACAGGCTTCTGGAGATAAAATGTCACGAAGATACCTAAAGGGCCAAGAAATTAAGAGTGCTTTAGAGGACATTTTTGAAATTCCAGACAACTGTAACTCGGAAGATGGATTGGAGTCTGATGAATATGGGGAATATAATTCAGATAATTTGCGAAATATATTAGAAGGCGTTGTAAACTATGCAGCACCAAAAACAATGACAAAAGGAGCAAAATAAAATGTGAAAAATGCGATGTTCCCCTGTGCATCGTACCATGTTTTCGACAAATTCACTGTCCCTAAAGGGCACCGGGAATATATTTCCCACCAAATTTTCTGAGGGTTTCCCGAAATTTTTCCATATTTTCATTGAAGACGTATTTTTTAATAAAAATAAAAGGAAATAATTCACTGCAAACAGTTATTTTATTCTGTAGGATCTTTATGCCCGTTAAAGGGTTAACAGGCAATGAGTTTAGTTATATGTATATAGGTAGATCTATTCATTACAGTAAGCTATAAGTGTACGTACACATTCATTGTTATTGCTAAATGACTCTGATTACTATCTCACCTGTTGTTAATCATGTGTTCAAAGACGTTAACTTTGGCTAAGACCACTGTCCACATATCATTTAGTTGTCCTAAATCATTGTTTCTAGTTGCTGTTATGTTTTTGATGCAATCCACACTTAGGTACCTCTCTTGCTGAACGGTAATTTTTACCTACTTTCATAGAAAATAATTGATATTGTGTTCTACATCTATAGGAGTACTAAGAACGGAATAATTAATAAACTGATCATGTTAGAAGCAGAGCGGTTAACTTTTATAATACATTTCTAAAATAAAACCCCGGCCCCTTTGGGTTTGCCATAATTCCCAAGCTTGGCAGGTGGCTTGGGGCTTGCAGTGTGAGATATCAGTCCCTCAGAAAGTGCTGCTGCCCACCTTCAAGTGTGTTACCCTTAGTCGCCTCTTACGACATCGTGGTTATTGACCTCTGCCTATAACAGATGTATTTCGTCACAAGTGACAAAATGCACTGCGCCCATCACCCTGAGTCATACAGTTGTTAAGGCTTATTTAAATGTAATTTCATAATTACAGACTGGCTCAAGGACTGCTGCCAGAACACACTTAGAAACTCCGTTGCTAACTACGCGGCTGATGAAACAAATCATGAGGTGGTTAGCAAGAGGTTTTAGTGTGTCAGTGGCTATAGCCAGGCGAGCGTTAGCAAAAGTTCCCTGCTTCCACTCGGTGCAGCTGTATCCCGCAGCATGGTTCAAGTTGCGCTGTAGTCCATGCTTAATGTGGGCCATGCTTTACGAGTATTGACAAATAATGTATTTGTAGGCCGAGAATTAATAAAATGATGTTATTTTATCACAACCTCATCAGCTCATTTTATTTTCCAAAGCCCTTCAGCTTAGGCGCTTGGATTATCAAAATAATGAAACTTATTTGGCTCAACGAATAACCATTGAAATCCAACGGGTACACAGAAAAAAATTACACTACGTATATTTTTAAGCCAAGAGAGCTGTTATTCTTAATAGTATAGTTTAAATATAAGACAATGTTATCTTAACTTGAAACATTTGTATC
This sequence comes from Plagodis pulveraria, assembly GCA_963890685.1. NCBI lineage: Eukaryota > Metazoa > Arthropoda > Insecta > Lepidoptera > Geometridae > Plagodis > Plagodis pulveraria. Next base: position 10,630,455 of record OY982953.1, read on the forward strand.
AATCAAAGAAATTCACTTCTCTTGCATTAAGAATAATTTATTCTTATTTTTTATTCTGAAACTGAGAATTCCATGCTTAATTCAATACTTCATATTATTCTTCCAAGACATTGACCTATTATTAATCCGAGAATAGAGTTCGCTTTTCATTTAAGAATATATATTTTCTATACAAGAACATCCCATTTCTGAAATTAAATTATTAATTTTTTCTTCGTCGAAAACAATATTATTCTTAATGATAAAATATGATATAAGATTATACTTGAATTAAGAATGATTTTCTTAAGGTGAATAATAATGTTAATACACTTCGATGAAGATTATTTTTCTTAATATAAGAATAAACAGATATTATAATAATATAATAATGTGAATAATAATAAATGTTTATTGCCTGAAAGAACTTAACCTAATTACACTTTGACTGATCCATAGTTTACATTATTCAAAACGTGGGTACTAGCAAGCCCCAAACTAAGCGTGAGCCTGTATCTTGGGGCTCTGAGTGTGAATTTACAGAAATCATATATTTACACAAAAGGAATAGGTGTAATAAAACGTTATACATACTAAATAAGATTAACAAGTCTATGTCTGGAATATTATCGAAAAAAGTATGAAATAGTAATGATTGTAAGAATTATGGATAGTGTGAAAGTATGTAAGTGTGTGTGTATGTGTGTGTGTGTGTGTGTATGTGTGTGTGTGTGTATGTGTGTGTGCGCGCGTGTGTGTGTGTATGTGTGTATATGTGAAAGTATGTAACAGGCTATGTATGGCATTGTGTGAGAGAAAGTGTGAGCATGTGAATGATGATAGGGCTTTATGGGTGTATTGAGTTACTCATGCTTGACATTATGTATTAAATAAGTTCCTCAGTTTCATCGTACGAAAGCTTCATAACAAATTCTCTAACTTTCTTTTTACACGAAAATACCGTACAGTCTTTAATGTTGCATAGTTTGCAGACCTTATTATATGTATGAGGATGAGAAAACGCTGGACTCCGCCGGGCCAAAAGAGAAGTTGCTAATGGGACAGGAAGTCTAAATGTCCTCCGTGATATGATATGCGTATAATCAAGGCTATTCATAAAAGAATTGTGTGCTTTCGCAGTGGCCTTTATAATAAATAATTGACGCACCCTCGGTACTTTGAACTCTTCGTAAAGGCTATCCGTTGGGTATAAGAAAGGCTTTCTCAATGTCACTTTAATAAGGGCTCGTTGGGCTCTCTCTAACGTGATTAAAGTAGTTTTACCAGCACTACCCCAGACTGTAATACAGTACTGTAGGATCGACTCACATAGTGATTGATAAACTAGTCGTATCACGTTAGGCGGAGTACAGTCCCTAAGCTTCTTCATAATAAATATTAGTTTTCTAACACGGCTTGACAATTCATTGATATGAGCATTATAAGATAAATTTTCATCAATAGTAATACCGAGATATTTCAATGTTTGTGTACGCTCAATAGGTCTACAGTTACAATTATTGTAGGAATTGGTTTGAGTGCCATTATGAGAGCAAGAGTGAATTTTGATCAATAGATGAGCAGGAGGGCTATTAACACAAGTTTTTGAAAAAGCTATGTACTTGGTTTTCTTGACATTAAGTGTGAGCAAGTTCTTATCTAATAGTTCTGCAATTTTGGCAAGATCTTCCTCTGCGTGGTTATATACCTGTTCCCAACTTTTACCGTGAAAGATAATGGCAGTGTCATCAGCGTAAGTCACAATTTCACCATTCTTTAAGGGGCAGTTTACAATGTCGTTTATGCACAGCGTGAAGAGTGTTGGGCCAAGAATGCTGCCCTGTGGCACTCCAAAATTAAGTGATAAGTTGTTGCTAGCATGAAAACCAATTCTGACATACTGCCTACGATCTGATAAGTAACTACGAAACCAGTTTAAAGCTAGTCCTCTTATCCCGACTGATTCCAATTTTTTGAGAAGTAGGCCAACAGAAACGGTATCAAACGCTTTTGCTAGATCCAAAAAAACAGCAGCACAGTTGTCATCATTTTCATTTATATATATATTGGCTTTAAGCATCATATACTTATATTAAAAACTTTATTACTTTTTCAGATAAGAACATTAAATGTATCACAGGAAGAGTCAGTATACTTGGAATAATAAGTTCATAGTTTAACAATACAACTACAATTTTTACAAATATATTTTTTAAATAAAATTCTCTTAATTGAAAGGCAGCAAATATTTCTCAATTAAAGAATATACAAATATTTGCTTTAAGTATGATATTATTGAAATAAAATGTACTAGAATTTTCGAGTTGAGTAGGTATATTAAAATTCTTCCAAGATTTTTCACACATATTTTCAAACAAATATTCACATCAAAATTTTTATTTTTTTATGAGGTGACATATATATTCTGGATCCAAAACAATTATTTACTCGGCTGAACAGAGAAAATCTTTAAACAAAAAGCATTTTATTTATTTTATGAATATTTCCCTTGTTGAAACAAAATAAAACGCTTTTCAATCAAATAATATACAAATGTTTATTCTAAGCATAATATTTGGAAATAATAAAAATAACAATTGACAATATAAGTATATATACTTATATTATCAATTGTAATATTTATTATAAAATCTTCTGAATTATTCTTAGTTCCAGAATAAATATTTATAAAACAAATACACATCAAAAATTATAAAACGTCATAAATGTCATAGTCTTGTAAGAAGGCATGTTATCTGGAATCAAAACAATTATTTACACGGCTTAACAGAGAAATTCTTTAAGCAAAGAATATATATTTAGAATTATTATCCTAATTGAAACTAAGCATTTGCTTCGTTTCGCGTTACAACAAATGTTTACTCAAAGCATAATGATCCTGAAATAAATATTGAAAAAAGTACTTGAAGAATTGTCAAGTTAATATGTTTGTCAATAAAAAACTTTTATTTTTAATACCGTTAGGTTTGCAATAACGCGGATTAGATTACAAAAACATCCCGCACATGACTTAAAATTTTTGTATATTTGTGTTTTTTTTTTTAACTTTTATTCACTGAAACGAAAAGAACATTGTGGAAATAAGTAAATTTATTTTTATCTGAGTTGTATAAGATTTACATTAACTATAATATAGGTAGTCCGGAACTTGGAACCTAACATTAATACTTTAATGTAGTTTTTTTTATAAGCTTGATTAGCCTTTGACCACTATCTCACCTGATGGTAAGTGATGATGTGGTCGAAAATGTTGTTTAGACTAACCTAGTATTACTGGCTCTCAAGCACAGCTGCCGGAACACACCGTTAGGTGCTTGGCTTTAAACTTTCAATTGACAAAGCAACAGTTATTTTTTTTTTATGTTATTGTGACGGAACAAGCCCGAGGCCCACCTGATGTTAAGTGGACTAACCTCTGCCTATAACAGACGCATTTCGTCAACGACGAATTGCAATGTGCCTATCACACTGAGACGTCCAGTTGTTAGGTCTCATTAGCCTGTAATTTTTCTGGCTCTCAAGGACTGCTGCCGGAACACACTGTTAGGTGCTTGGCGACAGATTTTCTACTTGAGGGTGGTTGCTAGCCAGGCGGGCATTCACAAAATGCCCTTCCACCATGCGGTGAAGCTCAAGCCCGCGGCGGGATTCGAACCATGGACCTGCTGCACGGCAGTCCATAGCCAAAGCCACTAAGCCATCACTGCTTCAATTCATTCAAATCACTGCGTTCCTTCTAGGGACACAGATTCAACATTGCAATGGGGTCCCTATATTAGAACTCTGTCAGGAAGACTTAGTTATGCAGCATATGCGGTTCGTAAAATTAGACAATTGACTGATGTAGCTACGGCGCACTTTGCGTACTTCCACAACTGTCATATTATGGCATATTGCTTTGGGCTTCAGCATCAACATTGTATATTTTTGAAAATATAATACATATCCGTTAAAATATATCGATATTTATGTTAAATAGTGACCATCATCAGTACAACACTAGAAATAAAGACAAAATAGTCGTTTCTAGTTTTAGGTTAGTGAAAACAAACAAAATCACAAAATACATAACTGAGATCAGAGAAAGGAAATTCAAGTCTCACGAAAATGCGTACGATGATGTTTGTGATTATTTAGAAGACAATGTATATAGGCGAGAACAGTGGAGCCAAAACATCATTATAGTTATATTAGTTCCTATACTATCTGACCCGGCAAACGTCAATCTGCCATATATATGTACATATTAGGTCCTTACATATGAAATTGACGTTTTTCGTACTGGCCACTTTAATCACGAATTTCTCCTCTTTGGTAAGGAATTCCAAATTCAAATTTGTACAGCTATAGACTCATGTATTTGTGCTTCGATGATCGTCATTCATTTGTTTTTTTTCTTCTGTTTTTTTCTGTTTGCGTCACTCATTTTACAAAATGGAAAACCTTAAATATCGCATTATTTACGAGTACGAGTTCCGCCGTGGCACTAGTGCTGCGGAAACAACTCGAAGGGTGAATGATGTGTATGGCGGTCGTGTTGCAAAAGAAAACACAGTTCGTTTTTGGTTCCAACGTTTTCGTTCTGGAAATTTCGACCTGCAGAACAAGCCCCGTGGACGGCCTGAGACTCAAGTTGATAATGAAGAGTTGAAGGCTATTGTGGAAGCGGATCCATCGCAAACCACGTCCGAGTTAGCTGCAGGCTGCAATGTTAGTGATAAAACTGTTTTAATTCACTTGAAGCAAATTGGGAAGATTAAAAAGCTTGAAAGGTGGGTACCTCACGAATTGACTGAAACAAACCGGCAAACGCGCGTCGACTGCTGCGTTACATTACTAAACCGGCACAATAATGAAGGTATTTTAAACCGAATCATTACCTGTGATGAAAAATGGGTTCTTTACGATAATCGGAAGCGCTCAGCGCAATGGTTAGATCCTGGCCAGCCAGCCAAATCCTGCCCCAAGCGAAAATTAACCCCAAAAAAGTTACTTGTAAGCGTTTGGTGGACTAGTGCCGGTATTGTTCATTACAGTTTTTGCAAATCTGGCCAGACTATTACGGCTGATGTCTATTGTCAGGAATTGCAAACCATGATGGAAAAGCTAGCGGCTAAACAACCTAGGCTGGTCAATCGCTCCACGCCACTGCTGCTTCACGACAACGCTAGACCACACACTGCGCTACAGACGGCTACTAAATTAGAAGAGCTTCAATTGGAAAGTCTAAGACATCCTCCGTACTCCCCGGACCTTGCTCCAACAGATTACCATTTTTTTCGAAATTTGGATAACTTCTTGCAAGGGAAAAAATTCAACTCCGATGGGGCAGTCCAAATCGCCTTCAAAGATTTTATTGATTCCCGTCCGACTGGTTTTTTTAGTAAAGGGATCAATGAACTACCTATGAGATGGCAAAAGTGCATAGAAAATAATGGTTCATACTTTGATTAATTAAATATATTTTATTAAAAAATATTCGACTTTTTGTTCCTCCCATACAAAACGCCAATTTCATATGTAAGGACCTAATATAAATACAAAAAAACATTAGAACCTCGAAGTCAGAAGGAAATTGGATTTAGCATGTGACACAATGTTGTTAATTTTTCTTTTATTGATTAGGTACATTCATTAATGCACGGCGGCATATATATATATAGCGTCGCTAAAACAAATATTTTTCATGCAAGATAAACTCAAGTAATTATTCTAATTCCAAGAATTCCATTCTACGATAAACCACGCAATGTTGCCACGTTATAATATGTCGATACTATAGTAGTATTCCAACAAACATAAGCAAATTTTATCTTTTACTCTGTATCGTTCGCAACTTCTGAAGCAGTGATAGCTCAGTGGCATTGGCTATGGACTGCCGCGCATCAGGTCCATGATTTGAATCCCGCCGCGGGCTTGAGCTTCATCGCATGGTGGAAGGATATTTTGCGAATGCCCCCTGGCTAGCGACCACCCTCAAGTAGAAAATATGTCGCCAAGCACCTAACGGTGTATTCCGGCAGCTGTCCTTGAGAGCTAGTGAAATTTCAGGCACATGATACTTAACAGCTATGTCTCAAGGTGACGGGCGCAGTGCAATTCGTGACTTGTGACGAAATGCATCTGTCATAGGCAGAGATTAGTCCACTCAACATCAGGTGGGCATCCAGCTTGTTCCGCCACAATAACATAAAAAAAAAGATATTCGTCCACGTCAGTTCTTATATTATTAAATCTAAATAACCCTGTTTTATGATAGTTACGTAGCTTAGATTCTAAGATTAATCTTTAGTTTGCAAGCGCTGACGATTTTTTTTAAAGAAACTATATGATAATGTTTTCTTAGGTTTACGCGATTATAAATGTTGATGATGTTGTGTATTAATACTACTTTTTTATTATTAATAAACAACATCATCAAACTGACAATATTTCTATACTTCAGACCCAGAAAATCATGTCATATCACCAGTTCATAATTGCCATTGCGATAATTATTTTGTCCTTGTTTCTCCATATGTTTATATATTAACCTCTGTCTTTATTACCATTCAACAATCTATTTTTGTTTAAAATAGTATATAGGATTATATATAATTTGAGTATACTATTGAAGTGGTCCCATTATTTTCATTTAACCCACTTCGCAAATAAGGAGGAGGTTATATGTCCTGTTGCCCACGATTTTTTCGCGTGGGAACATTGGATTCCTAAACTAACACCATACAAAAACTATTTCGATCACTAGCTCTGTGCAATACAGTCACAAACCTATCCCAAGAGAACTGTACATGTTTTGAGATAAAAATCCATCCAAAATTTCTCATCAATAATATTATAATAAGATTAATAAGAAATAAAATTGTCTTGATATCTTTTTCATAAAAAGTTTTTGTGTTTACTATATTTGTTTATTATTTCATAGATTTTGTTATAAAACCGCGCACCGTTCCCTAAAAAAAGGCTTAATTTGGTTTTTCATAATTTAAAACTATAATTATGAACAACTTTATGTATACAGGCGTTCCTATAGTTTAAATCAGTATATTGAATATTTTTTTGTACACCCATTTTATTTTCAAAACATACAAGGTTAACATAAATTACTAATTCTAGTCAAGGATTCGTGAGTTTTTATCTCACATAGAGTATGAACTCTACGTTTTCGTGAAAAAACCTGTACATCGTCGCATAAATGACGTCAACAATTTATCGTAATAGTTAATTGTGTTTATGGAATGTAGTAATTTATACTATGACCTGGCAACACTGGTGGTAGCGCGTCCCCACGCTCCGACTCTTAGTCTGTATTGACTCCGTATTTCACATTTCACAATCTATCTCATTTGTAGTGAACTCGCAGTTATAGTGATACTGTTCATACTTTAGATGCTGAGTAATCTTAAAGACGCCATTAGGTATACTATTAGAAAAAAACTCAAAAGAACTCAGAAGATGGAAGAGTTACTGGACCAATAAAAGTGATAAACAATTTTACAGGTATGTATGTATATTAAACGGTTACTTCAATTTTGTTTATTTGTATAGAGTGTAGATAATATAATATCGTGTATATTAAGCTGCTAACAACCCTTATTTAGTTAATTTCGAAACGCCGTCGATGAAAATTACTTGATCCAAGAATGTATTTGTTGGTTTCAGATAATATAAATCCAGAGCAGTTAAGATATGTATTGGATACCTATTAAATGAACTGTGCCCATCTATTGGTATACGCAAAAAATCAAGAACTTCGAGAATTCCTCATTTCAATGGTAGGTATGTTATATACTCGTAGGTTTACCACACATGATTTTCCATACACACATGATTTAATATCTTAGATATAATTGTGTTTTATATTTCAGATGAATATTGATTCGGATAAAAAAGTATCCGAACAGCAATGGAAACTTTATTCAAAATGGAATAGGTATCTCGATGAAATAATAACAAGGAGTCTTCAATTACAGACGAAGCTATATTAATTGAATTGGAGGATGTAAAGGAGGTCACTGAACTTGGTATGTAACACTTTTTTTTTAAATTGATATATATATAACTACCAAACAAGTATATACATAAGTAATATAAATAGTATGCTGTTCAGCTAACCTCTGTTGAAACATGTGTTTTACAACGTGAAAACCTAAGACAACATTATGTGTTTTACAAATTATTTTCTGATATAAAGTAAAATTATGTATGTTTCAGACAAGAAAGCCATCAGACAAATAAAGCTGCTCTGCCGGATTATACCGCCGTTGGGGAGATTAAATGGAAAATTGAAATTTTCTACATTTGAATGCATAGGGCATAGTTGTGAATGTTGTGATAAGTTTTTAATAGTTTATCTATGAGGAAGTAATTTTAATTTAGTCTACAATGCCTTCAAAAAAGTAAAGCTACATTTTACTTATTTTTTTTATTTTGAACGAAGTCAGAATTAGTTTCTTACATTTGTTAGGAGCTTAGATGTTAAGACTAAAAATGTTTGTTAAATTTTTCGATCATCAGTTTCTTCATACGTCATATTTTTTGTTTAAAAGTATATTTATCAAGTAGTTCACTAGATTGCCTATCAGTATGATTATGTTGTCTTAAAAATGTAACGCCAATGACAATAATGAGAAAATAATATTCAATATTAATATTTTGGTTTTTGTTAACTTACAATATGATTACGTTGTAGTGAATATTACTATATTAGTTTTATTACTAATGTCATCAGATTATTTATTACAAAGGTTATTGTTTAGTTACTCCTGTTTGATTGCTTTAAGTGTGGTTAACCTTGTTTTATTTTAAAAAGTTGTTTATTTTATTATTATGTGTAAATATCACAGGAAAGGTTTTCCCGGTAAAATATGTACTCTATTAGTGCGTTAGCTTATCTGATATCTATATTGTAATAAATTTGTAACTACACTTTTTATGAAATTTTATGTAGCGTAGTTTCTTGATTTGTTATGTGTTGATATTATTTTTACATTAAGAACATTTAATTTTACATTGATCATTTAATACTTTATTAAACTAAGACACCACAATCTTCCTCACAAGAAATTATATTCTCGAAACGAAATTCATAATCTAATAGTTTAAAAATAAGCTATTATTCAAATGAGAGGATAATATGATTAAAATGAAACTTAAATTTATTGAATCAAGATAATATTATTGTCCATACATTAATTGTTTTTCTCAAAATAAAACGCATAATTACTTTAGTCCAGAATGAATTATTATTCACCCAAATATATTATCACTTGAAACAAAACCCTATTTTTATTTCTTCAAGATAGCGTGATCATTATTATAAGAAATTGGAGTCTTAAAATATTAAATAATTTCTCTTACATCAAGTATAGATTGTTTTCATTGAAAAATAATATCGATTTACATTGAAACTAAGATTTATCCAATCAAAACATCATTGATTCTCACGAAAAGAAGTAAGCTTCTTAAATTAAACAAATTAAATGATTAATTTAAGAAAACATCTAATTTGCCTTAAGAATATGATATAGTTGGAATAAAACCAAATTTTATTGAACGAAGAAAGAATTATCCATACGACAAGAAACTGCAGACTCACAACGAAAAAATATTTCTCTTTCATAAAGAATAGCTGTTTTGAAACAATAATAGATTATCATTTACTTCAAAATAGGTTTAGTTAAATTAAAAATAATAAAGTGCTTGTTTTAAAATAGCGACTGCTTAAACGAATATATCATATCTTGCTGTAATTATTTTTTTTTTAAAGTTAAAACATTATTATACTTAATATAACGATTTGGTGTTTCAAGCGGACTAAATTATTCTTGTTTAGTTATTAATTTTTTTGTTGACTTAATGACATTAGTCTTCTTGACAAGAATGCGATGTCTTATTCCAACAATAGCATATACTTAAACACAAACTATGTAATTCTTCATTTAAGATATCATGCTTATTTGACACGAAGAATCCGGATATTCTTGCCATGCGAGACATTAAATATACTTGAACGTAGTATTTAGGACAACAAAATATTATTCTAGAACTAAATAACATATTTTTAGTTTAAAAAAGCCAATTTGAAACAATCTTATGCTGATGTCAAGTATACGTTGTTTTAGCCATATACAAATCATTATTATTCTTGACCAATAGAATAATTCTTGCACAAAGAATACTTTTTTTTCTGTGTAATGCTGCCTACATGTTGAGCACGCTGCCAACTGGTAGTAGGTTGGAGCATTTGAACTGCCTGTGAGTCTGCAGTAATCATTAGATAGCCTTATTGCTTTTATTGTATTAGCTGTAGTATTGTATATAGTTGTAGTATTTTTTTATAAAAGACATACCGCCGCTGTTACAAAAAGTTATATGTACCTATACTCGTACCTAGCTAGTTCTGATCGCCTACTCACCTACTGCGTCTAAATTGTTTTTTTTTTTAAATTATTATCTTGTTTTGGGATCCTTAAGAAATAACGAGAATTGCCGAAGTTCTATGGGTATATTATAAAAAAGCTGAACGTGCGCAGAGGGCTGTATTAAAAGTAGCTTTTAGTAACCTTTTATACATACCCCACTGATCGACTATATCAAGAAAAAAAAATTCTGCGCGGCCGTCAGCAGTATATCCTCGCTATTATTTTAAGATTTCACAAAACTGCGCATGAATCAGTGATTGGTAAGGCTTTTGAATGTTATTAATAAATAGTCATTCAATTTAAAGCAGTCACTTAGTGACAGTAAAATCACAACAATACAAAACAATTAGTAGTTACTACAATAACAAAGCTCAAAAAAAACCCTCGGCCGCCAACACTGTTCATTTATTAAAGTAAATGTATTCTAAATATAAGAAATCGATGCTTAACTAAGTTATTATTTTAATAGTTTACACAGAAAAGGGTATTATGCTTACTTATGATTATCATATTAGTGGTAGTCTTTTACACATGCGACACAGCCATTAGTCTTAGGTGTGTAATGTAAAATAAAAAATAAAAAAATACATGTGTTGCATGTAAAGACAACATTAAATTTTGTTTTAGGCATAGATATGGGAAGAAAAAATAGCTACCACGAAACAGGGAATCCTAGTGGAGTGGCTATTTGTAATATTGTAAAATACATTTTTTCTGGTACCTACTTTAAATTATTATTATTAATATTAATTGTTTCTAAGTATGATTACAAGCACTATCGCGTGCTGAGCGATAATCCCATTTGCATTTATTTGTTCCGGACGGTAATCGCACCCACGTCCTCTGATTTCGCACTGAATGCCTATTCCACTCGGCCACTGAAATGTTCCTCCTTGCCTCTTTGAATAGACATCCGGCGCGAAATCGGAGGACGCGGGTTCGATACCTGTCCAGAACAAACAATTTCGTGCTCCAATAATTTGTAAGTTGCAGTAGTTGTTGCAATAAGTCGAACAATATGGAGGAGTGTACATTCGAAAGTGGAAAGGTACTGTTTTATTACAGTTATAAATATAACTACTAAAAACTCTTTTATTATTTGTTAATTAAGGTAGAGCAATTTTGAAATAAGTATGTTCTTCACATCTTTACTTGCCCTATAAAATTAAAGTTTTATAAGCAAGAAAACAAACGAATCTTCACAGTTACCATAAAAACGACACTTGGGACTTTATAGCGTATGCTACGTATATAAAATATATGACCCATAAACACAGAGTCATAAAAGTTAAAAACTTCCACGTCGTGTAAGCAGTCTGCTAAGGCACCTTTTTTTTTTTTTTTTTTAACGTGTGAAAAATGCATTTACGCATTCCCGTCCACCCCGGGGAAGGTGGCCGGGATATGTCGGGCTCGACACCAACTACTCCCACAGCAGCAAGTGCCCCTACCGACTAAATAACACACGATGTTCCGTCTCTACCGCTTCTCGGCGGGATCGCAGGGTCGCTTTAGCACTCAACCACGAACCCGCCACGGTTGTCCGTTGCCGGACCCCTCCTGGGGTGCTACCCCTCACGACGCACCAGAACACATGGCACGTCGCTACCACCCGGGGACCAAGCCCGCAAATGGGCGTCAGACGACCCCGCTTCCGACGCCCAAGGTCCCCCTGCGACGGGTCAGATGAGTAGCCCCGTCGCCTGCTACTTCGGCCGCAGAGGATAGGGAGAGCGGCGCCTCGCTATACCAACACTCCTCCTCCCCTGCGGCCCCTCCGCGTCCGCCATCCAACGGTGGCGGCCCCGCCGTGGCCACGGAAGGTAGGGAGAGCGGCGCACCGTGATACCGGCACTCCTCTCCCGCCGTGGCCCCTCACCGTCAGCTGTGGTGTCGCCCATACAACACCACAGCCCGCCTCAGATGCGGTGCTGCCCATACAGCACCGCAGCCTACCCGTTGCCGCTCCAGTCTGGACTTAGAGGCAAAGCCCAGTGGAGCGGCCCCTCTGGGGCCGGCCGACTGCCCAAGCCAGCACGGCCCCTGGTTCCTCTTCGCTTCACCGTGGGTGACGAAGCCACGGCTACTAAGCCCCACCGCCACGACAAGGCGGGAACCCTTCGAGGGGCTGCTAAGGCACCTAACTCAAGCACAGATAAGAGCGAATAAAGCTGAAAACCTGATATAGAATTAAAGTATGGCATTTATTTATGACCACATTGGCTAAACTAAAATACTTACTTATAGATGAATATATATATATATATATATATATATATATATATATATATTTATACTTACAAAATACTTAATTGATAGATAGGAAGGGTGGATAAATTGGCGTAACTTTAGAATTTTCTTGATGAACTAGTATATTTCCTAGCCCTCGTAGAAAATCTGACGTCATGCGTCGAAAATTTAGGTTAAATGGTGACAGTTATGTTTTTTTTTAATTACACCACATTACTCTAAAATGTTAGTAAAATATCGTAAATTACTTACTATATTTATATTTAACATTCTAACATCTTAATTGACGCGTATGTAACGTACGAGACATACACTTTTGAAAATCCAGCCCCTTTTTACAATTCAACGATGCTAGTATACTCTGACAATCTGCTATGTTTTGAAGCAGTGATGGCTCAGTGGCATTGACTATGGACTACCGCGCAGCAGGTCCATGGTTCGAATCCTACCGCGGGCTTGAGCTTCACCGTATGGTGGTAGAATATTTTGCGAATAGCCAGGTGCCAGATGGGCACCTGGCTAGCGACCACCCTCAGGTAGGTAGAAAATCTCTCGCCAAGCACCTAACGGTGTGTTCCGGCAGCTGTCCTTGAGAGCCAGTATTTCTAGGTTAAGCCTGTTAACACCTTCGACCACGTCATCACTTACCATCAGGTGAGATTGTGGTCAAAGGCTATCAGCAATAAAAAAAAAGTGTTAAAAAGGGAATTTGTAAAAAAAAATGCTTAAAATTGCATCACACCGACCTTTATTAAACGTGCGAAGAGTAGGTCTTAATTCAGGGGCGATTTCAAGAGATTGTGGATGGATCCGCCTTGCAGTCTGATACTGACATTTTTATTTTAAAAAGTAACGCTCATATTTTTGTTTAAGATTGATAGAAACAGGTGTTAGATAGTATATAACTTACCTACTATTAGTTACTATTATGATCAACAATGTTTCGGCATCTATAGCTCGTTGTACGTCCGCCGTGGCCGCGTCATGTTTGTACTGTATGTATGTACCACACTGAAGATCGTGATGAAAACTTCCGATAGTGTCCGAAACATCGACAAATATCGACTAATAGTAAATTGTGTACGCTCTAACAGCCGTGTTTGATCTATCTTGAGATATTCTCGTCTATACCGTCGAGGGAAGACGTTTTATAGAGAAGTATGATCGCCTTCAATCACCACCCATTTCATTTATATGTCACTGTAATACTTCAATTATTGTGTGATATTTTGGGTTGATGCGTATTTATCCTAAAACGTCTAAACTAATATGTTACGCTATCTAACTCAACCACATTAAAATAATTTGGTTTTACATTAAATTCATTAGTAGTTAAGAAGTACTTTTGATAAAATGACACAAATTACTAATATCCGGTACATCCATCCGAAGAAGCAGTGATGGCTCAGTGGCATTGGATATGGAATGCCGCGCAGCAGTCCGTGGTTCGAATCCCGCAGCGGGCTTGCGCTTCACCGCATGGTGGAAGGGCATTTTGCGAATGTCCGCCTGGCTAGCGACCACCCTCAAGTAGAAAATCTGTCGCCAAGCACCTAACGGTGTGTTCCGGCAGCAGTCCTTGAGAGCCAGTGAAATTACAGGCACATAAGACTTAACAACTATGTCTCAAGGTGACGGGCGCAGTGAAATTCGTGACTTGTGACGAAATGCGTCGGTTTTAGGGAGAGGTTAGTCTGCTTAACATCAGGTGGTCCTCAAGCTTGTACCGTCACAATAGTATTTAAAAAAGGCTCTCTAAGAAGAACCCTCCTCTTAAAGAGCATGTTACGATATAACAATAGAAAACATTCTGATATTTATTCAATAATTCAGTGCACATTATTTTTACTTTATTTTAGTATACTCTATTCGTGGACTCCCATAACAGCCATATATAAACAGGTATTCCAAATCCCATCTCATCCTCCAAGCTTCCTTATGGAAAGAACGCGTGAATGCTTTCAGAATGTGCCGCCATAACAGGTTCTTATGGCCTTTGCTTTTATTATGGAAATTCATCACGCTTTACTGCGACAAAAGAACCATTCAACGTTAAACAAAATATCACTCAAATTGTAGCTCAAATATACTTTTACAAAGTTTTGGCAACAAAGAAAGCCAAAATAAGTTTGAAAAGCAATTCTCATATATTCGTGAGAAAACAAATTAAACTCTTTTAAAACTAAAGCTGCTGGTTTAGTAGCGGGTAATTTTGAGGTAGATGCATATCAATTAGGAGCTTGTAGTGAAGAAATTAAAAAAAATATAATTTGAACAATGTTCAATCACAAAGCACGCTGAGTGTGGCACCTAGAAGATTTTCCTTGTCAAAAAACGCGATGGATTTTAATGGGATTGTAATTGAACACGCACGAGGCCAATCTCATGTCAAGTAGTACTGTATCAGCCGGATCGTCCACTACTCAGCATCCCCTATTAAGGGAGTATTTGTCATAATCCCCACGCTTGGCATGTGTCTTGGGGATTGCAGTATAGGATATCAGTTCCTCAGAAAGCGCCGCTGCCCATCTTACAGTATTTTTCCCTTAGTCGCCTCTTACAACACCCACGGGAAGATGTGGGGAGGTGCAATTCTAACCCGGCATCCCACGGGGAACTCTCTCTGCCTATAACAGTTGCACTTGGTTCCAATTGACGAACTACACTGCGCCCATCATCTTGAAACATACAGTTGTTAAGTCTTATGTGCCTGTAATTTCATGGTTACTCACTGGTTCTCCAGGATTGCTGCCGGAACACACTGTTAGGTGCTTAAATAAATGACTTAAAAAAAAAAGTAATACATTTTTTGGTTGTCCGATTATAACATTTTGACTAAAATGTGAAAATTCATTAGCGTAGAAGAGGAGTTCCAAAAAAGAGACTTGAAAACAGTTGCATTTTATATTATTGTTTTACCTAAAAGGTAATCAAGCTGTTATTAAATCAATACATAGTTGAATTTTTAAGATATGATGTAATTGTCTCCAATTTTAAATACTTGAATCTAAATACTTTGGATGTTTTTGTAAAAAAAATATTGTGAATATGTTTTTTTCATCGTAATGATATTGAAGTCTAATTGATAATTGTAACAAAACATTAATTTAAAAAAAATATCTAATATTATTGGGTAGGTATTAAAAAGTGGAAAAAAGAATTGTTCAAGACTGCAATTCTTTTTTCATCCATATATATGTGTGCTTGTGTTCCTCGTATTGTAATCATTACTTAAATAATAATATAAAATGTAATATTATACGTATCAGCAGAGGGTGCGATCTTTTACCCTGTATCAGAATATTACACATTTGCTATTAAGCTTGAAGCTTTGTTTAATTCCTCGGTATTCCGTATACAACATACTAATTCACTTACGTTAATTAAAGCGCGATATAATCACGGTTTTATCGCCGCACCTAAATTCATTACGAACACTTTGCCAAATTA
Organism: Plagodis pulveraria; assembly: GCA_963890685.1. Classification (NCBI taxonomy): domain Eukaryota; kingdom Metazoa; phylum Arthropoda; class Insecta; order Lepidoptera; family Geometridae; genus Plagodis; species Plagodis pulveraria. Next base: position 10,646,579 of record OY982953.1, read on the forward strand.
CAAGTACGGATGTAAAATTCCAATGTTGTGTGTGTACGCTGTGAGCCGATTCGGACCAAAATAGAAAAACCGTATTAAATCGAGGCATTTTCACAACAATAGACAACAATACACAAAATTTAATTATGTAAGTTTCAGGTTACATTCTGTTATGCTTATTTTGCAGTTAATAGATACATCGCGTATAAGAATTGAATAGAACTTATATTTCCAAATTAAAGCAAAACAAATTTTAACGGAAAATTAGTAGAAATTAGAACCGCTTGTAACTGAGCTTACCTAGTCTTAACCCATTGGCATCGGCGATAATGATCACAATAGAATTTCATTAATAACTAGGACGTAGTGGTCCAGACGATGCCAACTTATTAACTGATCAATTACATAAAGCCTCGTTCAATGCGGTCATTACTTGGATGGGTGACCGCTTGTGGCAATTAATATTGTACGCATCCGTGCTTTCGGATGGCACGCGAAGCCACCGGTTCCAGTAGTTGTCTAAGGATGGCAGTCGTTATAACATATGGATGGGCATTTTGCGAATGCACGCCTGGGAAACTTGTACCCTCAAGTAGAGGACCTGTCGCAAGTAGAAAACCTGTGTGTCGCCAGGAATAGGTGCTGAGGTAGTTGTTCAGTTTAAGAGCCAGTATTGCTAGGTTAGCTGGTCAGCTTGACTGCATCATCACTTACCATCAGACGGTTCATGTAGTGGTCAAATATTAGCATTTTATGAGCCATACAAGAAAAATATTCAGTAAATTTTATCACAAAATTTTACAGGCGTAGCACAGAATTGTCGCAACACTTGACTGTGTAATTTTCTTTCAGAACCGTTCTACGATTATGTAACTTTGTAACGTGTCAAGACATGTAATGAATGCTTTTATAACAATTATAAGTACCTACTATTGTAGGAAAATTTAAAACATACACAGACAACTTTGTCAACGTGATATTTCAAAACCAACATTATGTAAAACTATAATTAGAGTAGGTAGGTTACTTACTTCGTGTTTTAAGTAAAATCGCAAATGTAGAAAAGATTTCACACATAATTTGAGGCACAATTAATAATTAACCTAATGGCATCGGCGATAATGATAACAATAGAATTTCATTCATAACTAGGACGTAGTGGTCTTGACGATGCCAACTTATTAACTAATATACCTACACATTTATAGTTATGTTGTATGTATTATCATAGAATAAAATGGACGTTGGTACCAATTACTTTATTTTGTGTAGAGATTTAGTGACCTACTTATTAGAAGCGCTCGTAACTAAGTTTGCTTTGCCGATTCTTAACCGATCAGCTAAGTTAAGCAACGTCCATGGATGGGTGACCGCTAGTGGTATAACCTACTACTGAGCGTTTACGTGCTTCGGACCGTCCCGGTTGGTGTCTTAGGATGGCAGACGTTATAGCATGGTGGTATGGCCTTTGCAAATGCCAGCCTGTCATGCTACCACCCTCAAGCAGAAAACCTGTCGCCAAGCACCTAACAGTGTGTTTCGGCAGCTGTCCTTGAGAGTCTGTAATTGTTAGGTAGCCTGAACAACATCTTCGATCACAACACCACTCACCATCAGGTGAGACAGCGGCGAAAGGCTAGCCTTACAACAATACCTAAAAAAACTAAAGAAGGTATTTTTACACAAGTAACGAAATAACTAGGTATGATGGTATTTTTTTTTATTTTTATTTTTTGTAATATCGCATGCTCTGCGAATTACATTACAAATTGACGAGAGGAAAAATTATAGTCATGTGCGGGATTCGAACCCGCGTCATCCACCCCTATAGCTGGGTTATGCTCTGACCGACTAGGCGACTGAGATAACCTGACAATGAGTCATAACTCTAATTTTCCTACGTTCTCCAACCATCGTATGGGGGGGAGTCCAGCTATAGGGGTGAATGACATGAGCTCGAATCCCGCACATGAGTATAATATTTACTCTCTTAAATTTGTAATTTTGTAACTATCATACATATTTGCAAGTTCGTAGAGAGTTTTGCGAATACGCGCCTGGTTAGCTACCACCCTCAAGTAGAAAATCTGTCACCAAGCACTTAACGGCGCGCGGCGTACGGCGCTATGTGTTTTGAAGCAGTGATGGCTCAGTGGCATTGGCTATGGGCCGCGCACCAGGTCCATAGTTCGAATCCCGCTGCGGACTTGAGCTTCACCGCATGGTGGAAGGGCATTTTGCGAATGCCCACCTGGCTAGCGACCACCCTCAAGTAGAAAATCTGTCGCCAAGCACTTAACGGCTTATGCTGCTATGTGTCCTTGAGAAACAGCAATTTTACAGTAGGGCATTTTGCAAATGCCCGCCTGGCTAGCTACCACCCTCAAGGAGAAAATCTGTCGCGAAGCACTTAGCAGTGTGTGTCGATATGTGTCCTTGAGAGCCAGCAATTTTGTATGGTGGCAGGGCATTTTGCGAATGCCCGCCTGGCTAGCTACCACCCTCAAGAAGAATTTCAGTCACCAAGTACTTAACGGTGTGTGCTGCTATGTGGCCTTGATAACCAGTAATTTTCGTGGTGGTAAGGAATTTGGGAATGCATTTAAATGTGTATTTGGTGAGAGTGAAGTAACCTTTCTAGGGTATTCAATTTCAGAAAGTATCACAAAACCTCTCTACTCCAAGGTGCAGGCAGTGAAAGATTTTCCACCTCCTATGAACGTGCGTCAACTGAGAGGCTTCCTGGGCATGCTCAACTATTATTGAATATTACTTCCTCAGGCAGCTCAGATCCAGGCCTCGTTGCACGCTCTTTTAACAGGTTCATTGAAAGGGTCGCAGCCAATGGATCTCAATGGCGAGGCTTTGGCAGCTTTCCAAGCTGGTAAGGAAAACTTGTCCAACGCTGCTTTGTTAGCTCATCCAGACTGCTCAGGTGTTGAGCTCTTGCTTTCGTTACAGATGCGCCCGATAAAGCCATGAGGCCGTTTTACAGCAGTTTAAGGTTGATGCATGGGAACCCTTGGCATTCTTCTCTATGAAATTAAGTCATTCACAAACCAAATACTCGCCCTATGACAGAGTCCTTATGACCTTAAGACCCCCCGCCGAAATAAACCAAAGAAACTCTCAGAAATAACCATCAAGCTGATGGAAGATCGAAATGAGATGAGAGTGCAATTTTCAGCTGATATGTCGAACTACCGCTCAATAGACAAATTTCAAAGGCACTGCGACACGACTTGCGCGCCTTCAATACAAATCGTATAAAGGCCGCAATCCAGCGTCATCAAGGTTCCAAAGTGTTCGCTAAAAATTCGTCTATAGGGCAAAGCCAAATGACGAAGCTGAAGATCGACGATGGGAGAATCATCTCAGCAAACCCGGAGATTCTGAGAGAACTTGAGAGGTTTATGGACAGCTAAACACCTCACCACGAGAACTCGTTGTCAGTACAGCTCAGGACACGAGAGCTAAACTGATCCGACACTACACCGAAGACATCCCGGACATCAGCCTATACGAGATTAGAATGGCTCTCAAACAGCTAAAGAACAACAAGGCGCCAGGTGATGACGGAATCACGACATAACTTCTGAGAGCGGGTGGAAAACCGGTACTCTCAGTCCTCCAGAAGTTATTTCATTCCGTCATCCTTGAAGGTAAAACGCCAGAAGCGTGGAGCAGAAGTGTAGTGGTACTGTTTTTCAAAAATGGTGACAAGACCTTGTTGAAGAACTACAGGCCCATTTCACTTCTGAGCCATGTTTATAAGCTGTTCTCCAGAGTCATTACGAATCGTCTTGCTCGTAGGTTTGATGACTTCCAGCCTCCCGAACAAGCCGGGTTCCGAAAAAAAGCTTTAGCACCATAGACCTCATTCATACGCTTCGCCAGATTATATAGAAGACTGAGGAGTATAATCGGCCATTATGTTTAGCGTGTGTGGACTATGAAAAAGCCTTCGAAAAGCCTTTCTTCAGCGATGCCAAATTGACTATAGGTACATCGAAGCACTGAAGTGTTTGTATAGAAACGCCACCATGTCGATTCGACTACAGGATAAAAGCACGGAACCAATCCAACTGCAACGAGGCGTGAGACAGGGATACGTTATTTCTCAGAAACTGTTAACAAATGCGTTGGAGGACGTTTTTAAGCTCTTGAACTGGAAATAATTCGGCATTAACATCTATGGCGAATATTTCCCTCACCTTCGTTTCGCTGATGACATAGTCATAATGGCAGAGTCGCTTGAGGAACTCAGTATAATGCTCAGCGACCTCAGTAGGGTTTCCCAGAAAGTGGGTCTTAAAATGAGCATGGACAAGACGAAAATTATGTCTAATGTCCATGTTGCACCCGCACCAGTAGTTGTTGGAAATGATACGCTCGAAGTTGTTGACCATTACATGTACCTGGGACAGACTGTCCATTTAGGTAGATCTAACTTTAACAAACAGGTCGCCCGAAGAATCTAACTCGGATGGGCAGCGTTCGGGAAGTTACGCGACATCTTCTCGTCAAAGATCCCGCAGAGCCTGAAGAGCAAAGTCTTCAACCGGTGTGTGTTGCCAGTGATGACTTATGGCACTGAGGCGTAGTCCCTAACTGTGTCCCTTACGGACAAGCTCAGAGTCACTTAATGAGCTATGGAGAGAGCTATGCTCGGAGTTTCTTTGCGCGATAAAATCCGGAACGTGGATATTCGGCAAAGAACCAAAGTCACCGACATAGCTCTCTGAATTTGTAAGTTGAAGTGGCAATGGGCAGGCCACATTGCTCGACGAACTGATAACCGATGGGGAAGAAAGGTTCTCGAGTGGTTACCAAACTACACCGGCAGACGTAAAGCTGGTAGGCCCCCCACTAGGTGGACTGACGACATCGTGAAAGTCGCGGGTAGCCAATGGTTACAAGCGGCTAATAGCCGTTCTTTGTGGCGCTCTATGGGGGAGGCGTTTGTTCAACAGTGGACGTCTTCCAGCTGATGATGATGACAGAGTCACTTGCCATTTACGAGGCAATCAAATACTTTCGCCATTGCTCGAAGCAAGACATTTCATCGTCTATACTTACCATAAGCCGATCAGTTTTGCATTCAACAAAAGGAAGAATAACTCTTCGCCTAGGCAGTATAGGCATCTTGATTTCTTTGAGCCAACTGTAAGTTGTACCACTGGTGTCTCGGAATTTACAGCTAGACTCAGAAACCTTGCCGAAAAATTGCGCCTCGTACCAGCTTCCTGCCACGGTGAGCCCAAAGTCTTTATCTACAAAGAACTCTTTTTTCTTCGTGAAGATGCATTACGAGGTTCTCTCACACCTGCATATTTTGGACATGACAAAGTTCTTACCAGAGGAAATAAAGTTTTCAAAATATTGCATAACAATAAAGAAATAACGGTTTCAATCGATTGTCTTAAACCGGCGTTCATATTGTCGGAACAGACGCAGAACGAAGAACCCCCTCCGGAAATTTCTAAAAGTTATTCAACTCGGGTAGGTCGTCAGGTAAAATTCACAAACTTTTATCGGCCTTGACGGTCTCTGGATAAGGGTGGTGTAGGCTCCTTTCCTATTCACACATATATTCACCATACACTTATTCCAGAAAATACATTTACATATATCATAATATATTATTTATTTACAGGTTTACATTTATTAACACCATATAAATAACATGAACGCCATAATACTTAACGCTAACATATGTCAATCAGCTTGTCGATAGTTTAAATTAATCAACAGTACCCCATCCCTAACGCGCCCGGGGTACATATCGGCTTATATACGCTGCTGCGCGTCGCTTGCGCACAGCAGCGCAGCGGGCAAGCAAATGAATATCGCATCAGTGAATCAGTCCCATTTTCCAGCTGACGCGGGTCGCACGCTCGATCGCTCCCCGCTATTTCGCACACGCTCGCGCTCGGTACCTAAACCGCCTATATATTGACTGATGTGATATTGTAGTGTTTATAATCAATGTGCATAGGTATTATGTGTTCTGACCTTCTGAACTATTTGTGTTGTGGATGGGGTAATTATATATGTGCCTTTTGTGTGTTATACTTGGATTTTTATTCAACGGACGTTCAACTGCAGCTAAATTATGGTATGTAACCATAATATCCACACACATACTTAAAAGCCAAGTTTATAGCACCCGGCTTTATAAGTTTTAGTTTAAATAAGATTGAAAAGTTCCTGGTCCAAAGAATAGATTCGTTATTCCTGAAACGCACGTGGCGGGGAATTCAAAATTCATACCGCGGCCATATAAATAAACTTAAAATAACGTTATTCACTCACACGTCATTCACATTGCGCAAAAGAAAAGTCTTGTGCGCAGTAGGTACCTACTATTCCAGCGTAAAATAGAGTTGTCCGTTGGAGTCGTAAGAGGCGACGAAAGGAAAAGTGCATTAAGGTTGAACTGGCCGGTCGCATCTCCATACAAACGCCGTAGGGTGATGACTCCCGTATTTGAGACTTTAGGTCCAGAATTAAGCATAATACCGATTGATCTCGTCATTATCTAGGCTTGTATGATGCCGAAATTTTAAAAAGATAATTAAGTGGAAAGTTATGAGCCTTGAAAATGTTATATGAAAATGTTTCGAAGCTCATAACTCTCAAGTTAATTATCTTATTAAAATTTCGGCATCATACAAGCCTAGGTAATGACGAGATCAATCGGTATTATGCTTTGTTTTGGACCTAAATCCGCAAATAAGGCAGTGATCACCCTACGGCGTTTGTATGGAGAACGGCCCGGCCAGTTCACCCTTAAATGAGCAGCATGTCACTTTTCATGTGGATGCGAGTGGTATGCTGCACATAGGACGCACAACAGGGCTTTTTATTATCTATATGCCCTAATTACCCGAAAGATAGCAGGTGTAGGTACCACCAACAATAAGCATTCACAAAGAGGATTGAGATGTCAGGCAGATGGCCGGCCTTAAAACCGAAGCCAAAACATTTACAAATTATGTCCTTGTGATGTATTAGGTGTTGTTAGCGTAAACATATCCCTATAAGGGTTCCCGCCTTGTCGTGGCGGTGGGGCTTAGTAGCCGTGGCTTCGTCACCCACGGTGAAGCGAAGAGGAACCAGGGGCCGTGCTGGCTTGGGCAGTCGGCCGGCCCCAGAGGGGCCGCTCCACTGGGCTTTGCCTCTAAGTCCAGACTGGAGCGGCAACGGGTAGGCTGCGGTGCTGTATGGGCAGCACCGCATCTGAGGCGGGCTGTGGTGTTGTATGGGCGACACCACAGCTGACGGTGAGGGGCCACGGCGGGAGAGGAGTGCCGGTATTACGGTGCGCCGCTCTCCCTACCTTCCGTGGCCACGGCGGGGCCGCCACCGTTGGATGGCGGACGCGGAGGAGCCGCAGGGGAGGAGGAGTGTTGGTATAGCGAGGCGCCGCTCTCCCTATCCTCTGCGGCCGAAGTAGCAGGCGACGGGGCTACTCATCTGACCCGTCGCAGGGGGCCTTGGGCGTCGGAAGCGGGGTCGTCTGACGACCATTTGCGGGCTTGGTGCCCGGGTGGTAGCGACGTGCCATGTGTTCTGGTGCGTCGTCAGGGGTAGCACCCCAGGAGGGGTCCGGCAACGGACAATCGTGGCGGGTTCGTGGTTGAGTGCTAAAGCGACCCTGCGATCCCGCCGAGAAGCGGTAAAGGTGGAACACCGTGTGTTATTTAGTCGGTAGGGACACTTGCTGCTGTGGGAGTAGTTGGTGTCGAGCCCGACATATCCCGGCCACCTGCCCCGGGGTGGACGGGAATGCGTAAATGCATTTCTCACACGTAAAAAAAAAAAAAAAACATATCCCTGATATGTTCTTTTGATTGTGTATTTTTGCTGTTAAAGGTTAACCTACTTATTTGTTTAAACCGACTCACACAAAGTGGTGTAATTGGTTTGTATTATGTATGGTATGTACCTACCGAACTACAATAATACCTACATTCCCAGGTAAATAAAGCAAAAGTTTAAAAAAAAGTAGGTACTTATGACTACAAAATCACAACGCAACTAGGCAGTAGGTACTTGCAAGTTTGCCAGATTTGTCATGGAATAACATCGTCTTTACCTACCTATGGCTTTTTCATTAATTCTGTGGGTAATATGTAAGTAGGTACCTACCTCCTATGAATGAGAATTACATTCGAGGCTGTTCTTTTATAATCTAACTGGATAAGTAAGTAGGTATCTATTAACTTAACAAGTATACCTATTTACATTTTTTTTAATTATTATTGTGACGGAACAAGCTCTAGGCCCACCTGATGTTAAGCGGCCTATAACAAATGCATTTCATCACAAGTCACGAATTGCACTGCCCCTTTGAGACATCGTTAGTAAGTCAAGTCGCATATGCCTGTAATTTCATTGGCTCTCAAGGACAGCTGCCGGAACACACCGTTAGGTGCTTGGCGACAGATTTTCCACTTAAGGGTGATATCTAGCCAGGCGGGCATTTGCAAAATGCCTTACCACCAGCAAAATTACTGTTTATCAAGGACACAGCGTTATCCGCCGTTAAGTGCATGGCGACAGGTTTTCTACTTGAGGGTGGTCGCTAGCCAGGCGGGCATTCGCAAAAGGCCCTTCCACCATGCGGTGTAGCTCAAGCCCGCGGCGAGATTCGAACCATGGACCTGCTGCGCGGCAGTCCATAGCCAATGCCACTGAGCCATCACTGCTTTAATTATTTAAATGATTAAAATTCAATAATTTAATTAATTGAATCCCCATTCTAATATTGGTCATTAAGGTCGTTGCCTATTATGTATTGTAATATATATTTAGTTAGCTACATATGTACCTACCTACTTATTATCTTCATTACAAGATAATATATTGAACTAAAGCTTGAAATCTACAATTTAAGAAATAGAAAATATAAAGAAACGAATAATAACGAAGAGAAAATTTGGTTTTCAGATGATCACTTATATTTTGATGAGAGTCAAATTATATTTGTGAGGATATCAACAGAAAGATACATTCGAACGCAAGAACATGGCAGTCCTTTTATTGTAGTTGGCAATTTCATTACCTTGACTTTGTAGGTAAATTTATTCATTTTTCTTTTAAGGATTTTACAGCCTACGAACCAGCAAGCCATCGTAGTCAATACAAAAATCGAACTAACAGACGTAGAAATAAGGTTCAAATCATCACACGCTATAACGTGACGGTTATGGTAATCACACCATCGGAAATGCGTGAAAACCAGATAATACTTTCAAATAGACGCTATTGTTGTCTAATGTACAAGATACCTACTAAGTGTTTTATTGCCATTAATCTAGCTTTATCTGTGGTTATCTCGCCTGATGATAAGTTATGATGTAGTCGAAGGTGGTAAATCATCTTAACCTAGAATGAGAACTGGTTTTCAAGGACAGCTGCCAGAATACACGGTTAGATTCTTAGCAGACAGATTTTCTGCTACCTACAAAAACCACACCAGGTGAGGATTTGGAAAATCACCGCGAACAGTGTCGGAAGTTGAAGGCCACCCTGAGGCTTTAAACATATAATAACGACCGCCATTCTACGACAAAAATGGGATTGACGACTTAGCTTGCCGTTCAAAGCACGGAATCGCACAATATTAAATGTCACTAGCGGTTACCCATCCAAGTAATGGCTGTAGTGGACGCGTTGCTACGAGCGCTTTATATGTATCTTTCTATCAATTGATATAGTTTTGAAGAAAATCGACCACCACGTTTACACTGAGAATTTCACAACTGATGAACTAAACTAATTTTTACGAACGAATTTACTTGAGTAGTCCGGGGCTACTGATGTAAATTTTCAAATTTTTTTTTGTCAAGGCCTAGAATTCTTAATAAATGTTCAAAAATTACCTAGCTTTTTTGTTATCTAACGATTCACTTCAAGCTTGGTGTCTAAGAGAAAACAAGAAACTTTTTTGTTCGTTTCAAACTAACTAGATTATTATATATCTGTTCCATACTTTTTGTATATTTAAAAATTCCTATGTAATAAACCCAATGAGATCTATAAATAACCATAAATTTAAATGTGATAAATGAAAGAAGATAAATTTAAAATCAAGTTCAGTGGTGTAGCGTCAATGCCTTATTGATGTAACAATATTCTCATATATAAATATATATCTTAGTTCTAAATTGATGAGCCCTAAGGATAGCGCCAATATGCTGCAGAGCCCATCGCATCAGCCGCTTTCTAAGTTTTTAGCTCAACAGATCCCAGAGATGGCGTTGGCAGTATCGATTCGGTAGATATATGATGTTATAATCTATCCACAAAAGCCATACAAGATGCTCGTAACAATTAATATTTTTATACACAGGGTAATGTGTGGACTATTCATTCATTTTTACTCCGCTAAAAATCGCACATCGCCGCTACGTGTTAATTTTATCAATAATAATTGAACAATTGAAGACGCAAGAAATAACACTTGTTGCTGTACACCCCTCCTTGCTATCCACCCCCACCCAGCCCCCGCTGCCGCCGCCGGCGCCGGTAACGCGACGCGCGAACCGCAGTGCCCGCCGAGAGCTCGCAGACGCAGTTGCGTACTCGCCCTGATGATGAGCATCTGATATGCTCGAAACCCGGGTCGACGTATTCGATCCTCAACGTGAGTGTTTTTGCCGGTTCAATTCATAATATTTAAAAACTTGCTATACAATCAATATCGTATGGACGTCACAGTGCAGTGAGTGTAATATGCTTTGGGCAATACCTTCTCCCGATTATTTTGGATTTGTGTCGCCGGCCGGTCGCTATTTATGAACGCCTAGAACGATGTCTGCCTGCTGTAAATCCAAACTTGAAGGATTTGTAGGCACAACAAGGATTGCTTAGGGTACGTGGGCTTATTTACTACTGCATTGTGTAGGTATGTTTTGGTGTTCTCAGGGAGGTTCATCAATTTGTTCAAAAGGTCAAATAACTTTAGGCGCCATATTTAATTAACGGTACGCAAATACACACTATTGAAGCAATGATGGCCGAGCGGTAATAGCTATGGACTGCCGCGCCGCAGTACCCTGGTTCGATCCCCACCGCCGGCTTGAGCTTCACCGCATGGTGGAAGGGCTTTTTGCGATTGGCTAGCTACCACCCTCAAGTAGAAAATCTGTCGCCAAGCACCTAACGGTGTGTTCCGGCAATAGTCCTTGAGAGCCAGTGAAATTACAGGCACATAAGACTTAACAACTATGTTTCAAGGTGACGGGCGCAGTGCAATTCGTGACTTGTGACGAAATGCATATGTTATAGGCAGAGGTAAGTCCGCTTAACCTCAGTGGGCCTCGAGCTTGTTACGTCACAATAGCATTAAAAAAAAAATTTACACGCCTCACTATTCAGTATGCTTATAAAAAGTAATGGAAGTCATAATCAAACGCACATTTTCACTGCATACGCACTGTAGCCCCTTGCTTGTTGCTTTTCGAAATCGTGATTCGAAGGATTTCAAAACAGCCCGAAATTGGTCGAAATCTTTCCAGTAAATATAACGCGGGTCCTAGCTTATTCCTAATAAGTTAATATATATACACATTAACAAAACGCAGTGTGTTGTGTGTTGATAAAAAAACATTTATGTTTTTCCCAAACAGGTCACAGCCATCTGAGCTTATGACATGATCAAAACATATCACAAAACTAGCTTTTTTTACTTCGATCAAATCAATCAGAAATCCTCAATATCCTGTTTCAGATCAGATTGTCACGTTTTAATTAACGAGAAATAGGCTTACAAGCTTTTAATCAGAGATAAGAGTAATATTGACTACGCCATTTGATCCAGTGTGAGTTATAGCTATTAAAGTATTACCTATCATCTCGATTTTCGCTTTTCTCGTGAAAGATTGTTAACTAAGAAGATTGCTCTGAAGAATTTGTTGCGCTGCGTTTTGGATCATATGTTTAAATGAGGGTAGATATTATAATATATTGTTACTATTTTGTTCTGTATATATTTATAGGCATATCTTAGACATTTGATTTGTTCTAAAATGGTATTGATGATTAAATACATTCCAAACATCAATGTAGGCTTATCTAGATAAGAGTAGTCTAGGGATGTCTACTTTGTGAGTGAGGAGTGAGAATTTGAATTGTATTTTGTTTTTTTTTTATCTTTTTTGTATATAAATAACGTATATAATGTAACTGTTATACATATATTATCAAGTAACTATTTGATTTCATGTACACTGTGCAATCCGGTATTTAAATTTTACTTTGTTTTTAATGTGTTTCTCTGTAAGTGAATATTGTTATTCTTAAGAGAAATAAAATTCTTAAACCACAATTATTAAATTTATTAATTAGAATAAATAATCCCAAACAGTTTTACGATGGATTACGACCAATATACGCTTATCAGTCAGACAGTACTCAGCGTAGATATTATTTATATTAAAACTGTTGGCACAGTTTGATTATCGTAATACTGTGCTATTGGAAATATTTTGGGGTCAATTTAACAACTCGTCAATTTAACGAATCGTTCCGTACAATAAATCATCGCATTACCTTAAATCTACCTGTTTTAACATCATTATTTAATAAGTACATATTTAATATTACCTTAAAAAGAAAACTTAAAATGTTTTTTATAATAATATTCTTTATATCAATTAACTAGGATTACAAATACTTACAACATAATAATTTACTAAAGTACAATTTTACATTAAATAACCCCCCTAAACATGAACCGTGAATACAATGTTACAATTTTCTATTGTAGTAATTAATAATCTATACTGGTTAATAAGCTCGAACAAAATTTAAAATACTCGTGGTAATGTCTTTCCAGGACCTGTATGATTAGGTTCCCCGATTCGAAGAGTGAGGCCCTAAATCATCAATGCATCGAGAGCCGGCAAGCGAGCCGCCGCAAACATATCGGACGCGCTGCAGTACCGCGCCTGGCGAAACAATGTAGGTACGGAAAGCACGTTTAACGCGACCATTGTTGTAGAGTGTATAGTGCCGTACAATGCGTTCTAAACATTAGTGTTATAGTTAATTATGAGTGAAGTCATTCAATTAATAAATATTGCATCATAAAATCTTCACGAAAGGCAAAATTTTAGCCTCGAACGGGGAAACCGTGGCCATGAAAATTAAACTCGTAATTAGAATTCATGTATTCTGTCAAGTTTATTTATTTCTGTGTAGTGGAATGGGCGAAAGTCGGCTGTGACAGCCGAAGAGACACGCAGAGCCAAATGATAAACATTAGAGTAAATATTTTTAGCAGAACCTCCTTGCGTTACGAACTATCCTCAACCATAGATAAATGAAATTTCATTTATCTATGCCTCAACGAACCTCCGCGAACAGAGGCGCGTCCATTGTGCTCGTTGGCGTTCGAAGCGATAACATCTCAAAAGAGTGTCTGTAATTAATGTATTTTTGCTGTAGGATACCTGAGCAATTTTTCTTGTGTTGTTTTGTGCATAATTGTGTCGAGCTATTCTTATTGGATGTAGAATTGTTATTGGGTTGATTTGTTTTCATCTTTGGTTATGTATGTATGAATCTTTGTTAAATAACGAAAATGATTGTGATCACGAATATATTTGTTACTATCTTTAACCTACTTCTGTTTCTAAGAATATATATATCCATCCTAGACCATCTTTTTAAATTTGGTCTGTCTAAAAATGTCATTTTGCTTTATAATAATTTAAATAGATCAGAACACGCAAATGATCTACGAAACGTTCTCCAACTAAGTCATCAGAATAATTCCCTAGTGATAATGATATTCGTTATATAGTCAGACCGCAGAACAGGTTTCAAATTCAGGGAATTAACTCCAGAGTCTAAAATTTAATTAATTTTGGGTCAAACCCATATTTTCATCTGATAACACTAAATGAAATCCCGATTAATATTGTGAAATACTTGAAACCTTATTGGGTCACTTGTTTCTGTTTGGTTGTATTATATGGCACTCTCTTGGGAATCGATTATTTAAATTGTGATTGAGATTATAATGAATAGATTCTGGCGTTACTTCGCGGATATCCATATTAAATAATTGCAAATATTTTAAGAAAATCTCTCAATCGCGCTCTTGAAGAGTCAAGACCTCTTGAGGATGCTTCATTTAGAAGCGAAACGAGGCGAAAATTATTTCAGTTTGCCAGCCAACGTGCCGTCATAAACGCTACGTTGGCTTAGCAGGAAAATAAAGCGGAATTTTCACTAGATATATAATTATATTTTTCAAACATTTGTGTAAAATATAAATTTAATGTTATTTTTAAATATTTGTTATTACGTGATAAACTTATAATAAAACCTGTTACAATTTTTCTACCGTATTTTCAATATTAAATGGATAGTATGACCATATATATACTGATAAAACCTACATGCATAAACCTTTATATTCATATGCCATTTCATACGTTTATGATGATAAGATTGAATTAACTCCTAAAATAAGAAAATGGTATTTTGTTTTGTTATCGTTTCAAGGTTAATGTCCTAGAAGCAATGAACCTAACCTTTCTAACAATTTGCTATCCTTACATAATGTTTTCATTCTCCCGCAAACTAAGCACTTAGCACGCAAGGTCCACTATCAATTTTCATGAAACACTGAGTATACCTACAATACATGTCTTCAAGTTTGTCGTAGAGTGAAACGGGTAATTTCATAGGCACTTATTTGGGTCAAGACGTGGAGTTATGTTAATATATCATGCCACCTAAGTGAGTTGTTTTTTATAAATATTGAATTAGAGCAAAGATATTACTTTTGTATATATGATATTGCGGTATAAAGTAGGTATTTACTGGTTGAAAAATCGGACTTTAGGTAAATCAGAAGCATAAATAGCAGCTGCGAAGAAACCAACCTTAAACAAAAAATATGCCAGCATCTAATTGCGTGTTCCAGCTTTCCAATCGAACATCAGAGCAGTAGTCTTAGAACGAAAAAAATTACAACCTTACCTATTAAGGAAGCAGATTGCAATTTTCTCAAAATATGTGGTAACTGAGTGGCTAAGAAATAATAAATATTCTAATAAGTTTATAAAATAAATGTTTTCCAAACAGATATTAACTTTCGACATCGGAAAATATTATATAATTGGTTGAAGTATATACGAAAGTGTTTCAAAACACTGGCCTCACATTAAGATGGTCTGACTTTCACAAGTTATTTGATACTTTTCAGTGAACAGAAAAACGGAACAGACTTCTAAAGTCTGTTCCGTTTTTTTATTGCTTTTGTTCACTCTGTTTTTACTTATGCATACTAGGTACTTACAAGATCATTCACTTAACTTAAATATACTGTTCAACAGTCATAACTATTAAATCATCTATTAACAAAAGAGAATTATCAAAATAAGTTTATAATTGACAGAGTAATCACGTTAAAAACAAAGAACACATGTAGCAAAATTAAAAACCTTCTTTTTTGGAATTCGGTTAAAAGGGGCTCTCAATGCAGTCTCAAGGAAAGCGTTTTTTAATTATTTTTTCTCTTCGTCTGAGTGTGGTTATAGAACAATTTTTGATATACAACTACACATACTACAAACCAGCCAAGTGTAGGCCGGACTTCCGCTAAGCATATCGATCTGTATGAAAAAAATAATGTTTTTTCGATACATACATAATGCTACGTTGGTAGTTGGTACTCTTAGCGTGTAGGTCAATTCACACTTGGCTGGATTTTATTCATTAATTTTAGGGAAATTGTTAATAAATAGATAGGTTTGGATGCAATATTGCTTACATTTTTCATTTTCATTGTAATTCAAGTCGTTGATTAAAATCTATATTTGATACCAACCATTAAATAAAATTACCATTTTCCGGCTTGTTTTGAAGAAGGTTAAAGTTAACGAATCATGTTTTAAACAACGGAGTTAAACTGAGATTAGCAGAGCATTCCTCAAAACAGCTACTTTGATCTTGTTTCTTTCAAGTTCTAATGAGTTAATTATACACGATGTAATTAATTGTCTGCTTTTGGCGTAACGTGGAAGAGTTTCCATGTTTTGTAACTGTTAGATGCGCGATTAAAATAATGAATTGGCTAACGGTTAAGACAAGGTTTATTTATTAAGGCCGAGAACCTGAAAAAATAAACCTTGTCTTAACCGTTAAGTTCAATGTAATTTGCAGCATATTCCTAAATGCCATGTGTTCCACAAAGTACTTGAGTACATGAAACTCTTAGCTTCACGCCTCTTTTAGTAGCGGTTGTCAGGTGATAAGTACCTAAAATATGTAGCGGGACATTTTATTTTATACGTCAGGCAATGTTGCTGAACCTACCTAATCTCTTAAGAATGACTAGGTTATCTAGGAAAATAAACGAAAATCAATAATAATTAGGTAAATAAAAGCAAAGAACTGTACATGTACCTACATAATATACCTCTTATTTCTATTCTCTGTTATTATGTTATCGTTAGGACAGTAAATCCAAGTAAACATAGTTAGTGGGACGGAAAGACACGTCAGCTGGACATGGCATGACAGCGAAACGATGGTCGTTTGTGCTTCCCTTACACACGTCTCACAAACTACGTACTCAAACCTAAATGCCATGTGTTCCACAAAGTACTTGAGTACATGAAACTCTTAGCTACACGGCTCTTTTAGTAGCGGTTGTCAGGTGATACACGCTTGCGGCCTTTTCGCCTCGAGTACCTAAAATACGTAGCGGAACATTTCATTTTATACCTTTGTTACTTTGAAAAGGTTGCCGATTGAAATTTTCTTGACTGTTATCCTTACAGATAAAAAAAATACAACATACTATTAAATTTACCAAAAAATTAATAAAAAGGATGGGAGGCTTACACAAAAAAAGCTATGCGCTTGATGTGCTTTTTTAAAGTTTGATATATTATAATAGTAACAAAAAACTAAGGCGACTTCCAAAACTGAAATGTATGAAATTATTGTAGAAAGTGGTACACTGTCGATAAAACCACTGTGAGATCATAATTTCGTGTCGTGTCATGTACGATTTCGTACTGGGAATTGATAACGTTATGGGTTCCGCCGGATTTGAACAATTTTCGAATTAGCAAATATGATGAGTGCAAATTATTACAAACAATTTTAAACAGTCTTCGAATAAAAGAGAGTTCGAAGAGAAAAAGTAGATTGTAACTCAAAGTGTGTCCCATCATGTTTTATTAATACTGGTCAAACATTATTTATACTCAATTAACAAGTAAATAGGCAAGTGATAGAATTAATCTGGTAAGCACAACGTCTCATGGTAAAATGGTCAGTATTTAAATTTGAATCCACTTAATCATATTAAAAAGTATTGAATTATATTTCAAAGTAAAAAACATCTTACGTAAATCTTATCCATTTCACGTAAGATATTAAGCCAGTAATTCTAGGTTAAGCCTGTAAACACATTCGACCGCATCATTACTTACCATCAGGTGAGACTGTGGTCAAAGGATCACCTATAGGCAACAAAAAAAAGTTCAACTGCGTGTCAGGCCACTTGCAATGTAGGGTTCCGTAGTAGACCGTTATCATAATGTAGAATATGTGGAAGAGATAAGAAAGAACAACATAATTGATATACAATTATGTTGTTCTTTCTTATCTCTTCCACATTCTTCCTGTTAAAATGACGAATGAATATATGAATATGAATATAATGAATATAATTAAAATGTATTTTCATTTGTTTTTCCAGATCGTAAAGAAACTAATATTGTAATTATTATAATCAAAATGCATTCAGCCATTGAAGCCAGAGTTGAGAGCCAACAACCAAAACACAAATACACACAAACGTTCAGATAAGATACCATAGGTAGGATATGACGAAAAGTAGGTGTAAAGGATAAACATTATATGAAACTTAAATCATGTATCTCTTTTCTCTTTTAATATAATATTTATTGCTTGGAATTAATAACCGAAAGTGAAGGAGACAATAATATCTTACGATAAATGTCCATTAAAAGGCAATTTCGTCATCTCTTCCTCCCACGCCATGTTTACTTAACTAGAATAGCGAACAGTAACTGGTTTTTCTTTTCTTTTCGTATAGTAAACAGTAATATAATTAAAGTCGGTACAACATCATCTTACGCTTATCCCACCGATATGGGATGGAAACAATGTTTTTTCTGTAACAACAGAAATGACAACATAAGAACATATTATACAGAAACAATACAATTTCGCTACAATACACATACGATTACACAATTAAATAAGTAATTGTAACAAATTTAAATTAATTAAAAAAAGTAAAAAACCCGACTGCAAATTAATTACACGTTTTATCGTTCCATTGAACATAGCATGTAATGTAAATATATATTAAATGAAAGTAATATATATATATGGAATCGTGGTTTAAAGTCCTTCATTTTGACACACCACTAGGTAGGTTTGGAAGATTATTTTTTTATCTACAATATGGTGTCAAAAGTCCACCAGTTTGTTTTTTATTTATTTTATGTACTTAGTGTCATTGGCGCTATCAAGACAATTCTTACGATATCCCTTACATTAAAATCGGTCAAGCCGTTTAGAAGTAATGGTGGAATAAAGAAACTCACAAACATACATACATACTTACATGATCCCTGACACATTACTCTCCTTTTTTGGGTAGTAGAGTAAAAAGATTTGGCTTCAATATTATGGCCGATTGACTATGATGCCAACACTCATAGGGAACGCTCTCGTTCGTAGTATTACCCGCTACCTTTTGGGTAATCAGTGTATTTAGATGAAGAAGAAGTTAAGAAACCTTATTGTTTGCGTACTTTGGGCGTTAAATCAGATCAGAAACGCCCAATGAAGATATGGCTGTTCCTAATCACAGTGACGTGAGAAATAGCATCCCGATCATTAGGTACATTTTTCCCTTAGTTACTGGGTTATTATTTTCAAGCAGCGTACTTTATGCGTACACTATACACATTTAGAGAGGCCGTGGGGTACCGGCCTCCCTAGCCGTTTAGAAGTTATGGTGGAATATAGAAACTCACAAACATACATACAAAAAATAATAATAAAAAAAATCTGGTGAATTTAAGACGCTTTATTGTGAGAAAAAAACAATATCTTCCAATCCCGTCGAGTGACATATCAAAAGGTCTTTAAAAATGTATATAACTCGCAGCTATAATTTCAATGTACTTATTAATAAAACTTTTAACGAAAATAAATAATTTGCAGTCAGGTTTTTTACTTTTTTAATTAATTTATACTTGTTATCAACAATGTTCCGACTGTATTTTTACATCCATACATATCCACAGTCTGGACACTCGACTCATTCTCTATACAAAAGCAGCGTTCTAACTACCTATTACACAGACACTATACAAATGTTGTTGTACACGCGTAAATGTGTGCGTGAAGTCTAAGGTTGTCACCGTATGAATAATTGTTGTACTTACTACCTAACAATATTTTGATGCTGTTAATATGACTTATTAGATTTCGTAGGCTATGCGTATCTTACCTACCTTCAGAAACATTTCGACTCCATGTACGACGTAGGAATATGCAACACACAACCGAGTAGGTAATATTACTTCACATTTCACTCACATACCTATAAGTATACAAAAATTATCATTCCAAGTTCACATTTTATACAAGTAATGGTAATAAATGCAATCACAATAATAATTTATGTTCTTCTTCTTCTCGTATAATAAACAATCATGAAGTGTGCCGCGTGTCAACCGTGGCGAAGGTCGGTACGTATATTGCTATTCTCTATGGTAGGTATAGGTCTAGGTATAGGTTACAAATACACTTGTTTTGCTGCAAATGAAGTCGATATCCACGGATATTTTTTGCAAATGAAAATCTTCTAAAAATATTATCTGAAAAGCAGTTTGCATAAAATACAAAAATAAAGTATTATGTTTGTATTTGTTTCAATACCAACTGTAAATTACCGGTTTTAATAAGTTACCTACTGGATAACTGAAGAATGACCAATAGGTAGGTACTTAGCTTAGTTAGGGAATCTATAAAAACTCCTATCCTTTTCTCGTTTAGTTGATAAGCAACCGTAAACAGCAAAAGATTACCCCATTCTCAACTTTTAAAATACTCGTACAATCGTCACGCTTCGTCGTCACGTCATCGTGCGGGAGTAGCGAGTCCCGTACTCAAGTCGGCTCAGCAACAGCTCAGAATCAGTGGCGAGGTGAGGAAGGCTCGTTTTGGTGGGGAGTGAGGAGTGTCCATTCTATACGTAGTATTATTATATGTTCTATTACACATCCATAATTTTTACATTGAATGCTTTGGGCTATTCGCTGTTTGGATATAATATTCTAGACTTCTTCCAGTCAAAGTCAGTAACGTACTATTACTCGAATGTTTTCCAGCATTGCCTTGGAGGTACAGACCTGTTTACTTATAAACGGGGCGCGCCGCCGCACCGCCCTCCTCACCCCACAGTAAGTTATTGATGCGAATTTTCTACGGGTAGGCTTCGTACCCACGAATACACTACGTCATAATGTGGATGTAAATACTAACGGTACAGACAGTAAAACAATAAAATTTAAAATATGATCGCTTGGATAGACAGTGGTAACTATATGTCTGTGATGGAATAAACATGAGGACCACCCGATGTTAAAAGTCTCTTGTGCCTGTAATTTATTATTTCATATTTATTATTACTTTGCTCGATGTAAATATTTAAAACTGTATTCAAAGACAGCGCGGTGCGGTCCAGTGTTGCCGCGGCGGGTGGTTCGGAGTAGGCATTGTCTTTTACTACAAGATCCAAAACCCAAAAAAAAAATGTTTTCTAGTCCTGTCTGACACTTTTAAGTTCTGTGTCTCGTAGTAAAAGACAATGCCTACTCCGAGCTAAGAGCATCCACCGCGCACCGCGGCAACACTGGACCTAGCCGCGCTCCCTTTGAATATTTACATCAAGCAAAGTTATAGAAAATATGATTTAAAATTTGACAAGCGCAAGCGAATTTTAACATCAGATGGTCCTGCTGATTCCGTCACAAAACAAAAAAAAACCTTAAAACAATAAAATTTAAAATATGATCACTTGGATAGAAGCACGCTTTTGTGAGTGGAAAGATCTGTAATAAGAAGGAAATTTCGGCTGTAGCTGGAAACACCTTGCCGTCTGGTAATCTTATTTGTTTTCATTTTGTTTTAGATGAAAGCGTGGACTGCGCACGAGCACGACACGACACTTTCGTGCTGTCGGAGCTTGCACGTCAAACACGCCGCTTATGTTAGCGCCCTCTATACTTTGGTAAGTTGTGCATATTATCAATAGTTTTTATTATACTTCTGTGAACTATGTTATATTTTTATTCCTCATAACACGTAGTTGAGATAAAAACAGTCATAAGCATATAAGATATGCTATTTTTCAATGCGAAGCTATATTTGTATTTATATATTTATAGTTTAGTGAAAGTAGTAATTAAATAATTGGATATTTGCCCGTAGTTGCCCGTGGTAGTGGGTGCTGGGATAGAATGTCACCTGTTAATCATGTTCATTGGAGCACTAACATACGTATACCAAAGTATGGAACTCAAATACGATTGAGGTACCTACAGCTGAAATGCTTTCGGTGCCGAACACATTCCTTATTACTATCTCGGTGCTCTAAGAAATATATGTCGAAAGAAACCAGCTTATCCCGAACCGTAAATTGGGAGACACGTCGAAGACGTCGAATCTCGCCCGTTTCTTGTTTTCCACTCGACGAGCTCGGATCCGTGTTTTTCACGAACAAAATCTTTATATAGGATCAAGACATGTAAAATTGTGCGAAAAGATTTGCTGAAATTGGTCGCTTATACAAAACCAAAACGTAGACTTTTTTTTTGACTAGAAGATAACGTTGCTTTTATTACATAACATATAAATATTAGATTATTGTGAGATTTAATTCGGGAAGTAATAAGGCCAACTAAAGGATATGGATCATATTTTTGATATGTGGAAAACGTGTATACCATACTGTATTCTTTTTGTTTTATTTCTGGAGCCTTTGACCACTATGTCACCATGACGCAGTCAAGTACACAAGAAACGTATCTTTTGCTTGGTGGTAGGGCATTTTGTGAATGTCCGCCTGGCTAGCTACCACCCTCTAGTAGAAAATCTGTCGCCAAGCACCTAACGGTGTGTTCCATCGCTGTACTTGAGAGCCAGTAATTCTAGGTTAGCCTGAATAACATCTTCAACCTCATCGTCACTTACCATCAGGCCAGATACTGGTCATAGGCTAGCCTATCAGCAATAAAAAAGAAAAACTCAAAACACGATCTTCGCAGAAAGTTCCCTTACACATAACGCTTAGTTTAGGGGTGCAATGAAGGTGTTTTTACACTATAAATATATATATTAGGTCCTTACATATGAAATTGGCGTTTTGTATGGGAGGAACAAAAAGTCGAATATTTTTTAATATAATATATTTAATTAATCAAAGTATGAACCATTATTTTCTATGCACTTTTGCCATCTCATAGGTAGTTCATTGATCCCTTTACTAAAAAAACCAGTCGGACGGGAATCAATAAAATCTTTGAAGGCGATTTGGACTGCCCCATCGGAGTTGAATTTTTTCCCTTGCAAGAAGTTATCCAAATTTCGAAAAAAATGGTAATCTGTTGGAGCAAGGTCCGGGGAGTACGGAGGATGTCTTAGACTTTCCAATTGAAGCTCTTCTAATTTAGTAGCCATCTGTAGCGCAGTGTGTGGTCTAGCGTTGTCGTGAAGCAGCAGTGGCGTGGAGCGATTGACCAGCCTAGGTTGTTTAGCCGCTAGCTTTTCCATCATGGTTTGCAATTCCTGACAATAGACATCAGCCGTAATAGTCTGGCCAGATTTGAAAAAACTGTAATGAACAATACCGGCACTAGTCCACCAAACGCTTACAAGTAACTTTTTTGGGGTTAATTTTCGCTTGGGGCAGGATTTGGCTGGCTGGCCAGGATCTAACCATTGCGCTGAGCGCTTCCGATTATCGTAAAGAACCCATTTTTCATCACAGGTAATGATTCGGTTTAAAATACCTTCATTATTGTGCCGGTTTAGTAATGTAATGCAGCAGTCGACGCACGTTTGCCGGTTTGTTTCAGTCAATTCGTGAGGTACCCACCTTTCAAGCTTTTTAATCTTCCCAATTTGCTTCAAGTGAATTAAAACAGTTTTATCACTAACATCGCAGCCTGCAGCTAACTCGGACGTGGTTTGCGATGGATCCGCTTCCACAATAGCCTTCAACTCTTCATTATCAACTTGAGTCTCAGGCCGTCCACGGGGCTTGTTCTGCAGGTCGAAATTTCCAGAACGAAAACGTTGGAACCAAAAACGAACTGTGTTTTCTTTTGCAACACGACCGCCATACACATCATTCACCCTTCGAGTTGTTTCCGCAGCACTAGTGCCACGGCGGAACTCGTACTCGTAAATAATGCGATATTTAAGGTTTTCCATTTTGTAAAATGAGTGACGCAAACAGAAAAAAACAGAAGAAAAAAACAAATGAATGACGATCATCGAAGCACAAATACATGAGTCTATAGCTGTACAAATTTGAATTTGGAATTCCTTACCAAAGAGGAGAAATTCGTGATTAAAGTGGCCAGTACGAAAAACGCCAATTTCATATGTAAGGACCTAATATCTAAATATATACATATAAGGCTGCAAAAAACTGAGTCTTATTAATTTGCATTTGTTTATAGAGATAATATTATTTTTATGGAACAAGCACGAGGCCCACCTGATGTTAAGCGGTATCCTCTGACATGCGTCGTCACTGCGCCCGTCACCCTGAGACATACAGTTATTAAGTCTCATAATGTGCCTGTAATTTTACTGGCTCTCAAGGACTGCTGCCAGAACACATTGTTTGGCTTGGCGACAGGTTTTCTACTTGAGGATGGTAGCTAGCCAGGCGGGCATTCGCAAAATGCCCCTGCGGTACCGCAGTTCAATAACCACTCGGCTATCATTGTTTCATAAGACTTTGTTTATATTAATATTTTGATATCGTATGATAACTCGTTTAGTTTCATTGATATATTATAAATAACTTTGAAATTACGTACACAAAATATTGATTTGACTTTGACAGTCCGAGCTGCACTTATCCAGATTTTATTATATATTCTTATATTCATTGGATATTAATAATATAAAATTTGACGATTTTATAGGGTACCCTCTTATTCATAATTCTTTGTTATCATTCTTATTTGTTAGGCAATCTATAATACTAAATCATTTATGCGAAAATTTAAACCGGCTGCCGACCATTCTAAAGATACAGCTCTTTAAAAGTCAGTCGGACCGACAATCAGCTGAAGTTACTTAGTAGATACCCATTTTCTAGTACGGAACCCTAAAAAGAGTTAAGACAATCAATAGGTATGCTAATACCTTCATTGAAATTTAGTTTGTTTTGGAGGTCAGTGGTAATTGTTATATTCTAGCAGGATAGTAAAGTGATAGGTACCGTTTTACGCTTGGATGCATGTCTGACGGTAAAACTCCGTGGAAGTTATCGTTAGTATGATACTGTCACTTGTGTCTTTCCATATAATAATCACAACTGGGATAAAGATAGGCGTCTAATGTGTAGTTATTATTTAGCAACCGTCTAGGACTCGCGTAATATTTACCGGATATATCTCCGAACAGTTTAGAACTTATTTGAAGTTCTTCGTCTGGGACGATTGTGCACAGCGTTGAGTGCCGGCCTCATCACGTAACTGGCTTTGAGACGGTTGTGCTGTAGCTATCAAAGTGCACAAACGTGACTACAAGACGAAGAACTTTAAATAAGTTCGAGACTAGTTGGAGAAATACCCGGAAAATAACACGCGAGTCCTAGGCCGTCGCTAAATAATAATTATGGACAAAACTCGCGACAGTTTTGTAGAATGTGTAGTGTTGTAGAAACACTACTATCACTTCAAAATGAGAAGGTTAAAGTTAAGTTTAGGCATGCTACTTATTTGACGCATTAGATTTCGTTATTAAAATCGTCGATCATCTGAATAACGAAATAATATGGAACTTCCAATTAATTAATGATCTGATCATCCATAACCCAAATATCGTTTTTCGGTAAGACTCCTAACGTTGGTTATTGAATATAGAATACAAAACATGACCTTTCAGGAGGTTTCCTAACATTATTTGGGACGCAAATCCTTAGTGATGTCTGTAATAGTTAGTAAGATTATACATAATATACGAGTATACTTGTACGTAAGTTTGAAGGACGTCCATTATGCCTATGCTTGTAGTGTTAAAAATAAGATTTTTCAAGAGGACCGCCTTCCACTGATTTCTTATTTTTAAAAAGTGTTTCAAACTTACTTATCTATGAAATGATTTTGTCTTACAATTATTTTAATTTTGTCTAAGGTTTTGTAGATTTTTAAGAAAAGATGTTAGTTATCCACTTAGATTTGTTTTCTTCATTAGTATATGGTTATAAACTTTTTTCAACTTTTCACCCGACATTTTGTATGGATTAAAATAAAAATGAAAATGAAAAATTAATTTGCAAGTAAATACCCTTTTACTATATTATTTAAACATTTTGAAGCAGTTATAGAGCGGTTATAGCTATGGATACAATCCTATCCACTGGCTTGAGCTTCACCATATGTTAAATGTCATTTCGGCAGATTAATGCTCGCCTGGCTGACTCTCAACCTCAAGTAGAAAAACTGCCGCAAAGCACCAAACAGTGCGTTTCGACAGAAGTCCTTGAGAGCCAGTATGACAAACACATGAGACTCACAACTTTATGTCTTAAGAGTGATAGGCGCAGTGCAGTAGTTCATCACTTGTAACCTACGAATAAACAAAGTACTTGTAACGCAATACTATTATAGGCAGATTTTACCGCTTAACATCAACAACCTCGTGTCCGTCATAATCCCATTAAAAAAATACATACTTGTAAAAACTTATATACTAAAATGAACCGAAAGAATCTCAGTATGAATTTTAACCATCAATCCCTATCACAATAATGACTATTTTCGAATGAAAAAGAACAACACTGTAATTGGCTCGTTTTTATGTGATTATGTTACGGAACAAGATTGTGACAAAAGACATGCATTTTTTCACAAGTGACGACCTGCACTTATCCTATCACCCTGAAGTTGTTAAGTCATGTTTGACTGTAATTTCACCGGCACCCGTTTTCACTAAACTGGACCAGTAATGCTAACATTACGGCTTGGTGATTTAAAGTCGTCTTTATTATACGCTAATAGCACGAACACGAACACATACAATAAAATGTATAATTATTTAACATTATTATACATATCAACCTTCAAAAAACACATATTTTGCAAAATAACACAATATTTAAAGACTTATTTCTGATTTTGCCGGCGAACTCCTTTTTATAGACTACAAACCATATAAAGCCTCTTTGCGGATAGGCGTGTCATGAAATGATACGTGGTTAGTTAGGAGGACATCTTAATGGAATAGTTTGCTTCAGGGTTGTGAGTCTAGGCCGAGTGTGAGTTCCACTCGCGCAGTAAGTACTAACTAACAGTATATTTCACTTCAGGAACAATAGCATCATTTCGACTTGCATTTGAACTGCTTCTATAATAATTGATTTTATACTATAGACTATGTTCTTTTAATAACGTTAATGTTTTGACTGTAGAGCAAACATGTATAAATTAATTAAAAGTAAAAATCCGACTGCGAATTATTTATTTTTGTTAAACGTTTTATCGTTCCATTAAAATTATAACTGCAAGTTATAGATATTTATGCTATATTTATGGAATAGTTTTGAAAATCCTTCATTTTAATACTCCACTCGATGGGCTTGAAATGTGTTTATCTTACAACATGGCGTGTAAATCCGCCAGTTTGTTATTTTTTTATGTAACTAGTGTCACTTGCGCTATCAAAACAAATCTAATGATATCTCATACATTAAAATCGGTTAAGCCGTTTAGAAGTTATGGTGAAATAAAGAAACACACATACACACATACATGAACCCTGTTTAAAATATTCGTCTAAAATTTGATATCCCTTTCAAATAATCCATACTAACACATATTACGAAGCTGAATATGAATTCTTTTAAGGTTCGGACGGATGATTGGATAAAAAGACAAGTGACGATTTAAAATGCGATCCCATTTTAATGTAAAAACATTACTCCTAAAATAAGGAATAAAATTAAGATTCCTGATGGAGTTTGCAATACTTATGATTTTATAGAGCATTTTATTTTAATGAATAATCAAAATAAAAGAAACCAGATTATATCATTATTACTAATGTTTTTTTAATAAATTAAGACCTATCTTATTAAATTATTTATTCCTCTTTATACATTGTGATTTATAAGGTGTTTTTTTTTTTTTTTTAAATGCATTAGTCACTTGTTCTGACTGTGTGAGAAGAAAGATATAGTCTGGTACCTTTTATTTTGATTATTAATTAAAATATTATGCTCTATAAAATCATATTGCAAACATAGCTGCAAGACGTAATGAAATATATGTCATATGAACAAATATTACGTGCTTTGCTTTGTGAATTATAAAGTAAAATGATTTCAAAAATAATACCAATTATAATACTTACAACCCTACTGCTGTTTTCGTAAAGGTTCTATCCAAGAAATTATGCAGCGTATCCCACTCCGAAATCCTAACGATGATTTGTCACGTCTTGCGTCCCGCTAATCGGGCCTAACGACACGTCTTATGTACGCTCAAGTATGGGAGATATATCATGTGGATATATATCATCTATACGTGAGATCTTAGTAATTGTTTGAGCCTTTAGAGGTCGTGCGTAATCAATCTTCCACGAGGTTGCGCAAATCTGAACTATTTTGAATAGCTTTTGTTGATGTAAACTTGATGGGTTTCTGGCGCGCACTTGTTATCTTTTCTTCTTCATTAGATTATTACTATATTATTTTTTGCTGAATTAAGGCATATTAGAATAATGGAAACAAGAAACCGACTTATGACAAATCACAAGCTGGTAGGTCTCATTATTAAAAGTCCTTCTTGGTGGGGCACACGTACGTAGTGTTCATTATTCTGCCTTAAAGGAATATTGTAGAGCTCACTAAATTACTGGGTAAACGAGACAGAAAAACTTTCGCCTTGAAGTAACGACTGCAGTGACGTGACAATTATCATGAGTTATCAAGGTGACTTGGCCATAAATACTCAATCACTACATTATAACATAAATAAATAGACCTCACTAGCTTAGCTAGACTATTATGTTAGTGCTTAATATCTATGGAAGTAGAGTAATGAGTAGGCTATATCTGGGCTGGGTGCAAAAGTTGCACCGTCTGTTTGCATGGACTGCAAGAAACTTAGGATCAATCTTCCCAATTAGACGTCATGAAAGTCAATAAAGCGAAAGTATGGCGCAAAATGAGCAGCATACTATATTTAAATTATTTATATGCTGTACGATTATATTTAGATTCTGTTGATGGATAACGATTGCGACTATGTTCTGATGTCGAGAGAGAAGCGCATATGGTAAAAGACTATACAACCGCAAATTTTGAAATACCCATGGATCGACATAGTAATGTTGAATAGGAAGAAGTTAGTAACCGCTCTTAGACTGCGATCTGGACACATACCATCGAACAAGTTCGCATTCCTTATGAGCAAGGTCTTATCTCCTAATTGTGTTGATTGCGGAACGATAGAGGACGTGCAACATGTTTTATGGGAATGTGTGCGGAACGCAGCTTGTAGATTTATATATTTTGGTGCAGCGAGAGATATGGATTTAGGCCTAGGTAACAGTATTTTAGTTTATCGAAGATATTATAGAATATATTTATAGAAGAGAAGAAGCAAAAATATTGTATAAACTTGCAGACTTAGCCTTACCTAGTAGATGTTATGATATTTGTATTATAAGTTATTACAGGGCGGTGTGGTCCCTAAGCGACAAAGCCCTTTAAATAAATTTAAAAAAAAAGTTCTGATGCAAAATAAGTGTTATTATGACTATCTCAAATGGATTATTTATTTTGTTTACCTCAATTGATGACGTGTGCGTTTTTCTAAATTTTCATTGGCCTCAATAATCCTTAATCTTTAGTTGATGTAGTTAATATAAATTAAAAAATAAAACTCAGTTAATAAGTATATAAAATAACCGTCAAAACTACGTTTAATTGGTTATATGTAATTTGTTTTTCAGGAAATAAGTAGATAGGTTATATAAAAACAAAAACTAACGAACTGAATGTTTAACGGTTCTTGGCACTGGCTATCGAGACTTGCTAAGCAGATGGAAAACTGTATTATTCTTAACGTTTCAAAGTTTATGTTGGCATAAACATGGTTAAGCTAACCACCTTTAAGTTGTGTTATTGCCTTTTTATGTTAGCTGAACCACGCTTCTTGGAGACTATAACCATCCTGCAAGGTACATTAAACCAAACCTTTTAGTTATTGTGACCATGTTATAGATTCATGATGATGATCATAGTCAACGTAGTGATTACATATTCATTGGTTATGTGAACTTTTTTTTTATTGAGCCTAACCAAGATAGAGGTATTTCAAATTACCTATTATGTAATTATAATCATGGTTCTCGGTAAAAAAAATGTATAACTATAACTATACGACTCACTTATCCATTTTGGTAATATACAAAGACTGATGTGTCTTGTTTTCAAAAGACCCTCCATAGTAAAATAGAACTACATGCTCGATATGATGCTGCCGTTCATCGCTCGTGTGAAGGTGTCATTTAGTGACATGTTATTAACAATAATATAATTATGTAAACATTGATAAAATGTTGTGAACAGTAATAACTCTGAATAATGGAGGTCTAACCAATCTTCCTAGTAGTTCCTGAAAAGCTCTCAGCTCTTTATTGCTTTATTAAAGTTTACTAAAACAGCTGTTATTACTACCAGACACTTTTATTGTTCTAGACAAAAATAATTAAATATGTTAGATAATTATAGGCAAGTTTTGTGGACAGTTTTGTTTATTACAACCTGCATTCTGTCAAACAAACGAAAAATACGACTTGGTTGTATTTTTTTGATTTGGTTTCATTTACCGGACTTATTAAGTGTATTATTATAAGTGTTGTATTCGACAAAACGTCTTGCCTCAGGCGTTAATAAGCAATTTGTTCAGTCCGAAACATTTGTATCAATACCACATTGTCAATAAGTTATAATTATTGTTACAAAGAAAACACTCTGTTTACCCAACCCATCATCACCATAACATGACAGGACGTTTGCGTGGGTCTTACAATATGCTGTAATAAAGAGGGAAACGGAAGTCTCGCCTATTGTTCGGTATTCAGTTACCCGACGGTGCGGCAAGGTCTTAAGGTTTGCATACAAGGTCAGAGAATATAGGAAAGTTTGAACGTGATTTCTAGAAATGAGTGTAATCTACGAACTGCGTTTTAATTAAAACAAGTATGTAAATAAACTATCAGTAACATAAAATGAATTAATCGTTAAAATACCTAGTTTATTCCTAAACAGTCCTACAGCTTTAAACATTTCCAGAATCGAATTCATAATCAAAGACGAATTAATGTGTTTATTTGTGGACTTAAATGTATTGGATTAGGTCTCATCATGGCCGCGCCGTTTCGACGTCGTTGCATCAAACGCGGTCACGAGTAGACATTTTATTTGTGACCAATGTCAATGTTTCTACTGTTTTGATATAATTATGTTCACGAATAGGCTCGTCATTACGCCTTTGAATAGGAACTTATTCGATGATATTGAGGTTCAGAACAATTGTCATTGTAGTGAAGACTTTCTCGACTTGAACACATCGATACAAACTGAATCGCAGTAAGTACACCTATATTATTTAACGGATTAAAGCCTTGTTTAATGCGTATTAAACAAGTTAACAACTAAATGATTTTATTTCTTTATTAAAAGTTTCTGAATAAGTTCCATGTAGTGTTGTAGGCAACTTTGAGAAAAATGCGCCTAATGAACAGTATTCAACTTCTCACATTGATGTGAATAGGGTGTTGCTACAAATTTTACCCTATCAGGAACAAGAAGTGACAAGATATAGACTGATATTGACAAAGCGACAGTCTTCCTGGGAATCAAAATGGATTCAACTTAAGAGTGGGATCCACATATACATGATCTCTCCGGAAGAATTAGTTCTGCTGCATATGCAGTTCTTAGGATAAGACAGTTAACAGACGTAGCTAATGCTCGCCTGGTTTATTTCGCTTAATAATAATAATAATGTTTATTTCAGTAACCAAAAATTTACAAAAACTTATTAAGCGACCAGAGATTCCTTTTAAGCAAAAAATGCCTCTATTAGGAGTCCCTGCTCTTTCATAACATAGAATTTTTAACTTGGAGTTAAATACTTCTATACGCTTACTTCCATAGTATTATGTCGTATGGTGTATTGCTGTGGGAGCTGCTGCCGAGATAGAGACAATCTTTATCATACAAAAGCGTGCAATTCGAGCCATATATAAAATGGATCCTAGGGAATCTGTGAGGGGTCATTAAGAAATTGATATTTTAACTTTACCAAGTCTATATATATTTGAAAATGTTATGTATGTTCGTAAAAAAATAAGTAAATTTAAATTAAACAGTCCCAATCACGATTACAATACTGGGAAAAAAGATAAAATAGCGGTGCCAGGTTTTAGATTAGCAAAGACAAATAAAAGGTCCTTAGGTAATTGTGTACGGTTTTATAATAAAGTTCCCAAACATATTACAACGCTAACAGAAGGGAAATTCAAATTGCACGTGAAAAACATATTGATTAAAAAATCCTACTACACAGTTTCTGATTACTTAATTGACCTTTATAAGAGCTTCGTAGACGCCTAAATTGAATAAATGATTTTGACTTTGACTTTGTCAGGGAGCGGCCGCCGCTGGCGGGGGTCAGCTTTTACCAGAATAAGTCCTTGTAATATGTATTAGCACCTAGATGCTTTATTAAAATAGAAAATACTCGAACTGCCCACATGTATCTGGGCCTTAGCATGAGCGCTGTGCCGTATGACGTCATCCCTACCCTTCTTCAACAGATACACTTAACTATATATCTAAAGTTAAAAAATTCAAAACACATTGTTCTTATCTTCTTTCCAAGAAAGTTTTTGAAAAGAGTGTTATTTTAACTTTTTTGTGTTTTCTCATTTGCTTTTTCTTTAAGTAGATTTTCCTTAGGTTTGAACAATTGTTTATTAAGAAATTTTGATTATTTTTGAGATAGCTCCACGAAAACGAAAAGGCTAAGCTTTGAATGGAGGTAACGAATAATATCACTAGTTACGAGTGGAGCAGTAGTGTAACCATAACAGGAAAACGTATACAAAATTGATTACAATAAAAATATTTTAATATTAATAAAAAAATGTATCCTGTAGTGTTCTTCATATGCAGGGTTCCACTCTTAAAAACGGGATTTTTAGATTTTACTATTACCATCGTAAAATCTGAAAAGTGCGTTACTGGAGGCCCACAGATACAAATGCTCACTCTCACTTGGATCCGCAGAGTTGGCCATCTAATTTAGTTTTACCCATAGAATATGTATAATTATTAATCAATACATAGGTACTACACAGGTGTCTTTATTACATCTCATGAATTTTACTTATTACAATCTCTTTAATGAGGTAAATTAATACTTGAAGCAGATACTTGCCTTTGAACCGTACATAGATGTTAGTTTGACCACACTTCAAATAAAAATCCACCTTATTGAATTTAATAAACACTTTTGGGTAACACTATATTAATGTATATGAGCTGAATTGAATCATAAAGTACAATCCTCATTAAGTACCGCTCAATTTTAAAATTTAACGCATCAAAGAATGAAAATTGCCCAGGAAAGTACGGTTTGGACTCTAGCCAGGGATTCCGTGCTGTGTTTTTGGTACATATTATATATGTACGGAACCCTAGGTATGCAAGTCCAACTCGCAAGTGGTCTGATTCTGATAGCCTAACTTTTGACCTCAATCTTCGCAGTACTTATGCATTTTTCTTCGACTCCATTCTAGTTCGCGTCGCGGCAATCATTCATACTAAATAACAATATATATAAATAAAGAGGAATTTATTTCATAATGTTTTGAACACAGCTTTTCGTCTCACGAGGGATTAGAACCGGTGTCCAGAAGTGAAAATTCGTTCATTCTTGTAAATACAATGAATCTCCGTTTATGTTCATTAGTTCTAACTAATTTTGCAAAATTAATTTCACAACGAAATTATTCTTCGTCATCATTGTCTTTTATTCTCCGTCTCATAATTTCCCATTGTATGAGAGTCAAAAACTACTCTTAAGGGCTCAAACATAAAAATATAAAGCACGAAAAGTGACAAAATACGACTTACTGTTGTATAGTGGTACATAGATTACATATTTTTTATGGCAAACCCTATACTGTACAAGTTAAAATAATCGTGAAATTGAAAATAAGAAATTAACGTTTATAAACTAACTGCCGTTTGAGGCACACTAGGGACTTGAGGCACCTATGACTTTTTCGAAATCAATAACAGCTATGGCGGTATATTTTACGTCAACGACATCTTTTGGTTCTCTTTCTTCGTGTATTCATTTTTATTTCTCTAACCCGAATACCATCGTACGACAATTTAACGAGCAAAATAGAGATGTAATAGATGTAGGTGTGAACTGATAGTATATGGTGTTCGGGACTAGAACGTATTCCTGCTATAAAACAAATAACGGAGTTAACTCCGATGCAAACGGCTTACTTGGGATATTTAACGCTAGAAAGCCTTGAAAAACTTGACGATATTTAATGGGACCTCTACAACAATGTAAATCCTTAGTCAGTGGCAAAGAGGCGGTGTGTGCAAGTTTCTACTGATATATATTTCATGAAAATATACACTTTAATGTCCTTATTGCTTTTGGCATCGAACTTCACTTCCTTTATAAGTTACTATATACTAAAATAATTAAGGGTGGGTAAATCCCACAATTTGTTTGCGAATACCCCGCATCTGAAGCGTTCGTAGCTAAGTGAAGCGCTCGTAGCGAAGTTCGCGTTCAGCAAAGTTGAGCAACGTCCGCCGCGTTCATGAGTTGGTTGGGTGACCGCTAGTGACTTTACCACTGAACACTTCCGTGTTTCGGAAGGCACGTTAAGCCGTCTGTCCCGGTTGTTGTCTTAGGATGGCAATAGTTATAGCAAATCGGTAGGGCATTTTGAGAGTGCCCGCCTGGCTAACTACCACCATCAAGAGGAAAATCTGTCGCCAAGCACCTAACGCTGTATTTCGGCAGCTGTCTTTGAGAGCTAGTAATTTAAGGTTAGCCTGAACAACATCTTTGACCACATCATCACTTACCATTAGGTGAGGTAATGGTTAAAGAATAACATTTTTATAGGTAGTACCAGTTTTTACATCATCAATAATTGAGTTCCCAAGCTTCAAAATTACCTATAAGTAAATTAAATTTAAGCTTTTCTGACTGAAATGTATTGAATAAAATGAAAATCGTAAACAATGTGGAAAATTATTGGCAAAGCGTTCGTGATTATCCAGGAATGAAATTTCAATAATTTATGTGGATAAATAATTGATTGCATGCGGTTTTCACCGCAGTTTCTATAACCAGGAACCGCGACTAGTCCAGATGGAAATAGATCGACAAAATAAAAATTACAACAGGTACATACGATAGTCATGACAACGAACTAATATACATTCCCGTAATGGTTCTGTTCGTGGATCAAAACTTTCTTATAATTGCCATGTAGAGTAGCCAGTGAACCTTGACCTCTCCCAAGACATGTTTAACCCTTTATCGGGCATAGGGAATATCTTTACCACCAACTCTTTTGGTAGATTCTGACACAATTTATTTGTTGGGAGTATTTTTCTGTACACTAGCTACACCACCAAAGAAATACGCCAAACATTTTAGAAAAAAAAAAGTTTGACGTTTGATGTGTCACGGCGGTACCAGCCGTTTTATCTTGCGAACTCGTGAACT
The DNA here is from genome assembly GCA_963890685.1 of Plagodis pulveraria. NCBI lineage: Eukaryota > Metazoa > Arthropoda > Insecta > Lepidoptera > Geometridae > Plagodis > Plagodis pulveraria. The sequence goes on from OY982953.1 coordinate 10,681,669, forward strand.
CGTAAATAAAAATTTCATCAACGTGCATCTTCCATTTTTTGTATTGGACGTGGTAAGTAATTCATTTATTTTGTGAAATTAGTCAATATTATTGATTTTAATTTTAATATTTTTGGAAATACAAAGGAATTATTTATATTTTGAACGGTTATTTTTGGTGGGAATATAGCCCCCGTTGCCCGGCTAGATTATCTAGAGGTGTACATATTCAATTCAATATTTTTCTTGTATTTCACAGGCTTCTGGAGATAAAATGTCACGAAGATACCTAAAGGGCCAAGAAATTAAGAGTGCTTTAGAGGACATTTTTGAAATTCCAGACAACTGTAACTCGGAAGATGGATTGGAGTCTGATGAATATGGGGAATATAATTCAGATAATTTGCGAAATATATTAGAAGGCGTTGTAAACTATGCAGCACCAAAAACAATGACAAAAGGAGCAAAATAAAATGTGAAAAATGCGATGTTCCCCTGTGCATCGTACCATGTTTTCGACAAATTCACTGTCCCTAAAGGGCACCGGGAATATATTTCCCACCAAATTTTCTGAGGGTTTCCCGAAATTTTTCCATATTTTCATTGAAGACGTATTTTTTAATAAAAATAAAAGGAAATAATTCACTGCAAACAGTTATTTTATTCTGTAGGATCTTTATGCCCGTTAAAGGGTTAACAGGCAATGAGTTTAGTTATATGTATATAGGTAGATCTATTCATTACAGTAAGCTATAAGTGTACGTACACATTCATTGTTATTGCTAAATGACTCTGATTACTATCTCACCTGTTGTTAATCATGTGTTCAAAGACGTTAACTTTGGCTAAGACCACTGTCCACATATCATTTAGTTGTCCTAAATCATTGTTTCTAGTTGCTGTTATGTTTTTGATGCAATCCACACTTAGGTACCTCTCTTGCTGAACGGTAATTTTTACCTACTTTCATAGAAAATAATTGATATTGTGTTCTACATCTATAGGAGTACTAAGAACGGAATAATTAATAAACTGATCATGTTAGAAGCAGAGCGGTTAACTTTTATAATACATTTCTAAAATAAAACCCCGGCCCCTTTGGGTTTGCCATAATTCCCAAGCTTGGCAGGTGGCTTGGGGCTTGCAGTGTGAGATATCAGTCCCTCAGAAAGTGCTGCTGCCCACCTTCAAGTGTGTTACCCTTAGTCGCCTCTTACGACATCGTGGTTATTGACCTCTGCCTATAACAGATGTATTTCGTCACAAGTGACAAAATGCACTGCGCCCATCACCCTGAGTCATACAGTTGTTAAGGCTTATTTAAATGTAATTTCATAATTACAGACTGGCTCAAGGACTGCTGCCAGAACACACTTAGAAACTCCGTTGCTAACTACGCGGCTGATGAAACAAATCATGAGGTGGTTAGCAAGAGGTTTTAGTGTGTCAGTGGCTATAGCCAGGCGAGCGTTAGCAAAAGTTCCCTGCTTCCACTCGGTGCAGCTGTATCCCGCAGCATGGTTCAAGTTGCGCTGTAGTCCATGCTTAATGTGGGCCATGCTTTACGAGTATTGACAAATAATGTATTTGTAGGCCGAGAATTAATAAAATGATGTTATTTTATCACAACCTCATCAGCTCATTTTATTTTCCAAAGCCCTTCAGCTTAGGCGCTTGGATTATCAAAATAATGAAACTTATTTGGCTCAACGAATAACCATTGAAATCCAACGGGTACACAGAAAAAAATTACACTACGTATATTTTTAAGCCAAGAGAGCTGTTATTCTTAATAGTATAGTTTAAATATAAGACAATGTTATCTTAACTTGAAACATTTGTATCAATCAAAGAAATTCACTTCTCTTGCATTAAGAATAATTTATTCTTATTTTTTATTCTGAAACTGAGAATTCCATGCTTAATTCAATACTTCATATTATTCTTCCAAGACATTGACCTATTATTAATCCGAGAATAGAGTTCGCTTTTCATTTAAGAATATATATTTTCTATACAAGAACATCCCATTTCTGAAATTAAATTATTAATTTTTTCTTCGTCGAAAACAATATTATTCTTAATGATAAAATATGATATAAGATTATACTTGAATTAAGAATGATTTTCTTAAGGTGAATAATAATGTTAATACACTTCGATGAAGATTATTTTTCTTAATATAAGAATAAACAGATATTATAATAATATAATAATGTGAATAATAATAAATGTTTATTGCCTGAAAGAACTTAACCTAATTACACTTTGACTGATCCATAGTTTACATTATTCAAAACGTGGGTACTAGCAAGCCCCAAACTAAGCGTGAGCCTGTATCTTGGGGCTCTGAGTGTGAATTTACAGAAATCATATATTTACACAAAAGGAATAGGTGTAATAAAACGTTATACATACTAAATAAGATTAACAAGTCTATGTCTGGAATATTATCGAAAAAAGTATGAAATAGTAATGATTGTAAGAATTATGGATAGTGTGAAAGTATGTAAGTGTGTGTGTATGTGTGTGTGTGTGTGTGTGTATGTGTGTGTGTGTGTATGTGTGTGTGCGCGCGTGTGTGTGTGTATGTGTGTATATGTGAAAGTATGTAACAGGCTATGTATGGCATTGTGTGAGAGAAAGTGTGAGCATGTGAATGATGATAGGGCTTTATGGGTGTATTGAGTTACTCATGCTTGACATTATGTATTAAATAAGTTCCTCAGTTTCATCGTACGAAAGCTTCATAACAAATTCTCTAACTTTCTTTTTACACGAAAATACCGTACAGTCTTTAATGTTGCATAGTTTGCAGACCTTATTATATGTATGAGGATGAGAAAACGCTGGACTCCGCCGGGCCAAAAGAGAAGTTGCTAATGGGACAGGAAGTCTAAATGTCCTCCGTGATATGATATGCGTATAATCAAGGCTATTCATAAAAGAATTGTGTGCTTTCGCAGTGGCCTTTATAATAAATAATTGACGCACCCTCGGTACTTTGAACTCTTCGTAAAGGCTATCCGTTGGGTATAAGAAAGGCTTTCTCAATGTCACTTTAATAAGGGCTCGTTGGGCTCTCTCTAACGTGATTAAAGTAGTTTTACCAGCACTACCCCAGACTGTAATACAGTACTGTAGGATCGACTCACATAGTGATTGATAAACTAGTCGTATCACGTTAGGCGGAGTACAGTCCCTAAGCTTCTTCATAATAAATATTAGTTTTCTAACACGGCTTGACAATTCATTGATATGAGCATTATAAGATAAATTTTCATCAATAGTAATACCGAGATATTTCAATGTTTGTGTACGCTCAATAGGTCTACAGTTACAATTATTGTAGGAATTGGTTTGAGTGCCATTATGAGAGCAAGAGTGAATTTTGATCAATAGATGAGCAGGAGGGCTATTAACACAAGTTTTTGAAAAAGCTATGTACTTGGTTTTCTTGACATTAAGTGTGAGCAAGTTCTTATCTAATAGTTCTGCAATTTTGGCAAGATCTTCCTCTGCGTGGTTATATACCTGTTCCCAACTTTTACCGTGAAAGATAATGGCAGTGTCATCAGCGTAAGTCACAATTTCACCATTCTTTAAGGGGCAGTTTACAATGTCGTTTATGCACAGCGTGAAGAGTGTTGGGCCAAGAATGCTGCCCTGTGGCACTCCAAAATTAAGTGATAAGTTGTTGCTAGCATGAAAACCAATTCTGACATACTGCCTACGATCTGATAAGTAACTACGAAACCAGTTTAAAGCTAGTCCTCTTATCCCGACTGATTCCAATTTTTTGAGAAGTAGGCCAACAGAAACGGTATCAAACGCTTTTGCTAGATCCAAAAAAACAGCAGCACAGTTGTCATCATTTTCATTTATATATATATTGGCTTTAAGCATCATATACTTATATTAAAAACTTTATTACTTTTTCAGATAAGAACATTAAATGTATCACAGGAAGATTCAGTATACTTGGAATAATAAGTTCATAGTTTAACAATACAACTACAATTTTTACAAATATATTTTTTAAATAAAATTCTCTTAATTGAAAGGCAGCAAATATTTCTCAATTAAAGAATATACAAATATTTGCTTTAAGTATGATATTATTGAAATAAAATGTACTAGAATTTTCGAGTTGAGTAGGTATATTAAAATTCTTCCAAGATTTTTCACACATATTTTCAAACAAATATTCACATCAAAATTTTTATTTTTTTATGAGGTGACATATATATTCTGGATCCAAAACAATTATTTACTCGGCTGAACAGAGAAAATCTTTAAACAAAAAGCATTTTATTTATTTTATGAATATTTCCCTTGTTGAAACAAAATAAAACGCTTTTCAATCAAATAATATACAAATGTTTATTCTAAGCATAATATTTGGAAATAATAAAAATAACAATTGACAATATAAGTATATATACTTATATTATCAATTGTAATATTTATTATAAAATCTTCTGAATTATTCTTAGTTCCAGAATAAATATTTATAAAACAAATACACATCAAAAATTATAAAACGTCATAAATGTCATAGTCTTGTAAGAAGGCATGTTATCTGGAATCAAAACAATTATTTACACGGCTTAACAGAGAAATTCTTTAAGCAAAGAATATATATTTAGAATTATTATCCTAATTGAAACTAAGCATTTGCTTCGTTTCGCGTTACAACAAATGTTTACTCAAAGCATAATGATCCTGAAATAAATATTGAAAAAAGTACTTGAAGAATTGTCAAGTTAATATGTTTGTCAATAAAAAACTTTTATTTTTAATACCGTTAGGTTTGCAATAACGCGGATTAGATTACAAAAACATCCCGCACATGACTTAAAATTTTTGTATATTTGTGTTTTTTTTTTTAACTTTTATTCACTGAAACGAAAAGAACATTGTGGAAATAAGTAAATTTATTTTTATCTGAGTTGTATAAGATTTACATTAACTATAATATAGGTAGTCCGGAACTTGGAACCTAACATTAATACTTTAATGTAGTTTTTTTTATAAGCTTGATTAGCCTTTGACCACTATCTCACCTGATGGTAAGTGATGATGTGGTCGAAAATGTTGTTTAGACTAACCTAGTATTACTGGCTCTCAAGCACAGCTGCCGGAACACACCGTTAGGTGCTTGGCTTTAAACTTTCAATTGACAAAGCAACAGTTATTTTTTTTTTATGTTATTGTGACGGAACAAGCCCGAGGCCCACCTGATGTTAAGTGGACTAACCTCTGCCTATAACAGACGCATTTCGTCAACGACGAATTGCAATGTGCCTATCACACTGAGACGTCCAGTTGTTAGGTCTCATTAGCCTGTAATTTTTCTGGCTCTCAAGGACTGCTGCCGGAACACACTGTTAGGTGCTTGGCGACAGATTTTCTACTTGAGGGTGGTTGCTAGCCAGGCGGGCATTCACAAAATGCCCTTCCACCATGCGGTGAAGCTCAAGCCCGCGGCGGGATTCGAACCATGGACCTGCTGCACGGCAGTCCATAGCCAAAGCCACTAAGCCATCACTGCTTCAATTCATTCAAATCACTGCGTTCCTTCTAGGGACACAGATTCAACATTGCAATGGGGTCCCTATATTAGAACTCTGTCAGGAAGACTTAGTTATGCAGCATATGCGGTTCGTAAAATTAGACAATTGACTGATGTAGCTACGGCGCACTTTGCGTACTTCCACAACTGTCATATTATGGCATATTGCTTTGGGCTTCAGCATCATCATTGTATATTTTTGAAAATATAATACATATCCGTTAAAATATATCGATATTTATGTTAAATAGTGACCATCATCAGTACAACACTAGAAATAAAGACAAAATAGTCGTTTCTAGTTTTAGGTTAGTGAAAACAAACAAAATCACAAAATACATAACTGAGATCAGAGAAAGGAAATTCAAGTCTCACGAAAATGCGTACGATGATGTTTGTGATTATTTAGAAGACAATGTATATAGGCGAGAACAGTGGAGCCAAAACATCATTATAGTTATATTAGTTCCTATACTATCTGACCCGGCAAACGTCAATCTGCCATATATATGTACATATTAGGTCCTTACATATGAAATTGACGTTTTTCGTACTGGCCACTTTAATCACGAATTTCTCCTCTTTGGTAAGGAATTCCAAATTCAAATTTGTACAGCTATAGACTCATGTATTTGTGCTTCGATGATCGTCATTCATTTGTTTTTTTTTCTTCTGTTTTTTTCTGTTTGCGTCACTCATTTTACAAAATGGAAAACCTTAAATATCGCATTATTTACGAGTACGAGTTCCGCCGTGGCACTAGTGCTGCGGAAACAACTCGAAGGGTGAATGATGTGTATGGCGGTCGTGTTGCAAAAGAAAACACAGTTCGTTTTTGGTTCCAACGTTTTCGTTCTGGAAATTTCGACCTGCAGAACAAGCCCCGTGGACGGCCTGAGACTCAAGTTGATAATGAAGAGTTGAAGGCTATTGTGGAAGCGGATCCATCGCAAACCACGTCCGAGTTAGCTGCAGGCTGCAATGTTAGTGATAAAACTGTTTTAATTCACTTGAAGCAAATTGGGAAGATTAAAAAGCTTGAAAGGTGGGTACCTCACGAATTGACTGAAACAAACCGGCAAACGCGCGTCGACTGCTGCGTTACATTACTAAACCGGCACAATAATGAAGGTATTTTAAACCGAATCATTACCTGTGATGAAAAATGGGTTCTTTACGATAATCGGAAGCGCTCAGCGCAATGGTTAGATCCTGGCCAGCCAGCCAAATCCTGCCCCAAGCGAAAATTAACCCCAAAAAAGTTACTTGTAAGCGTTTGGTGGACTAGTGCCGGTATTGTTCATTACAGTTTTTGCAAATCTGGCCAGACTATTACGGCTGATGTCTATTGTCAGGAATTGCAAACCATGATGGAAAAGCTAGCGGCTAAACAACCTAGGCTGGTCAATCGCTCCACGCCACTGCTGCTTCACGACAACGCTAGACCACACACTGCGCTACAGACGGCTACTAAATTAGAAGAGCTTCAATTGGAAAGTCTAAGACATCCTCCGTACTCCCCGGACCTTGCTCCAACAGATTACCATTTTTTTCGAAATTTGGATAACTTCTTGCAAGGGAAAAAATTCAACTCCGATGGGGCAGTCCAAATCGCCTTCAAAGATTTTATTGATTCCCGTCCGACTGGTTTTTTTAGTAAAGGGATCAATGAACTACCTATGAGATGGCAAAAGTGCATAGAAAATAATGGTTCATACTTTGATTAATTAAATATATTTTATTAAAAAATATTCGACTTTTTGTTCCTCCCATACAAAACGCCAATTTCATATGTAAGGACCTAATATAAATACAAAAAAACATTAGAACCTCGAAGTCAGAAGGAAATTGGATTTAGCATGTGACACAATGTTGTTAATTTTTCTTTTATTGATTAGGTACATTCATTAATGCACGGCGGCATATATATATATAGCGTCGCTAAAACAAATATTTTTCATGCAAGATAAACTCAAGTAATTATTCTAATTCCAAGAATTCCATTCTACGATAAACCACGCAATGTTGCCACGTTATAATATGTCGATACTATAGTAGTATTCCAACAAACATAAGCAAATTTTATCTTTTACTCTGTATCGTTCGCAACTTCTGAAGCAGTGATAGCTCAGTGGCATTGGCTATGGACTGCCGCGCATCAGGTCCATGATTTGAATCCCGCCGCGGGCTTGAGCTTCATCGCATGGTGGAAGGATATTTTGCGAATGCCCCCTGGCTAGCGACCACCCTCAAGTAGAAAATATGTCGCCAAGCACCTAACGGTGTATTCCGGCAGCTGTCCTTGAGAGCTAGTGAAATTTCAGGCACATGATACTTAACAGCTATGTCTCAAGGTGACGGGCGCAGTGCAATTCGTGACTTGTGACGAAATGCATCTGTCATAGGCAGAGATTAGTCCACTCAACATCAGGTGGGCATCCAGCTTGTTCCGCCACAATAACATAAAAAAAAAGATATTCGTCCACGTCAGTTCTTATATTATTAAATCTAAATAACCCTGTTTTATGATAGTTACGTAGCTTAGATTCTAAGATTAATCTTTAGTTTGCAAGCGCTGACGATTTTTTTTAAAGAAACTATATGATAATGTTTTCTTAGGTTTACGCGATTATAAATGTTGATGATGTTGTGTATTAATACTACTTTTTTATTATTAATAAACAACATCATCAAACTGACAATATTTCTATACTTCAGACCCAGAAAATCATGTCATATCACCAGTTCATAATTGCCATTGCGATAATTATTTTGTCCTTGTTTCTCCATATGTTTATATATTAACCTCTGTCTTTATTACCATTCAACAATCTATTTTTGTTTAAAATAGTATATAGGATTATATATAATTTGAGTATACTATTGAAGTGGTCCCATTATTTTCATTTAACCCACTTCGCAAATAAGGAGGAGGTTATATGTCCTGTTGCCCACGATTTTTTCGCGTGGGAACATTGGATTCCTAAACTAACACCATACAAAAACTATTTCGATCACTAGCTCTGTGCAATACAGTCACAAACCTATCCCAAGAGAACTGTACATGTTTTGAGATAAAAATCCATCCAAAATTTCTCATCAATAATATTATAATAAGATTAATAAGAAATAAAATTGTCTTGATATCTTTTTCATAAAAAGTTTTTGTGTTTACTATATTTGTTTATTATTTCATAGATTTTGTTATAAAACCGCGCACCGTTCCCTAAAAAAAGGCTTAATTTGGTTTTTCATAATTTAAAACTATAATTATGAACAACTTTATGTATACAGGCGTTCCTATAGTTTAAATCAGTATATTGAATATTTTTTTGTACACCCATTTTATTTTCAAAACATACAAGGTTAACATAAATTACTAATTCTAGTCAAGGATTCGTGAGTTTTTATCTCACATAGAGTATGAACTCTACGTTTTCGTGAAAAAACCTGTACATCGTCGCATAAATGACGTCAACAATTTATCGTAATAGTTAATTGTGTTTATGGAATGTAGTAATTTATACTATGACCTGGCAACACTGGTGGTAGCGCGTCCCCACGCTCCGACTCTTAGTCTGTATTGACTCCGTATTTCACATTTCACAATCTATCTCATTTGTAGTGAACTCGCAGTTATAGTGATACTGTTCATACTTTAGATGCTGAGTAATCTTAAAGACGCCATTAGGTATACTATTAGAAAAAAACTCAAAAGAACTCAGAAGATGGAAGAGTTACTGGACCAATAAAAGTGATAAACAATTTTACAGGTATGTATGTATATTAAACGGTTACTTCAATTTTGTTTATTTGTATAGAGTGTAGATAATATAATATCGTGTATATTAAGCTGCTAACAACCCTTATTTAGTTAATTTCGAAACGCCGTCGATGAAAATTACTTGATCCAAGAATGTATTTGTTGGTTTCAGATAATATAAATCCAGAGCAGTTAAGATATGTATTGGATACCTATTAAATGAACTGTGCCCATCTATTGGTATACGCAAAAAATCAAGAACTTCGAGAATTCCTCATTTCAATGGTAGGTATGTTATATACTCGTAGGTTTACCACACATGATTTTCCATACACACATGATTTAATATCTTAGATATAATTGTGTTTTATATTTCAGATGAATATTGATTCGGATAAAAAAGTATCCGAACAGCAATGGAAACTTTATTCAAAATGGAATAGGTATCTCGATGAAATAATAACAAGGAGTCTTCAATTACAGACGAAGCTATATTAATTGAATTGGAGGATGTAAAGGAGGTCACTGAACTTGGTATGTAACACTTTTTTTTTAAATTGATATATATATAACTACCAAACAAGTATATACATAAGTAATATAAATAGTATGCTGTTCAGCTAACCTCTGTTGAAACATGTGTTTTACAACGTGAAAACCTAAGACAACATTATGTGTTTTACAAATTATTTTCTGATATAAAGTAAAATTATGTATGTTTCAGACAAGAAAGCCATCAGACAAATAAAGCTGCTCTGCCGGATTATACCGCCGTTGGGGAGATTAAATGGAAAATTGAAATTTTCTACATTTGAATGCATAGGGCATAGTTGTGAATGTTGTGATAAGTTTTTAATAGTTTATCTATGAGGAAGTAATTTTAATTTAGTCTACAATGCCTTCAAAAAAGTAAAGCTACATTTTACTTATTTTTTTTATTTTGAACGAAGTCAGAATTAGTTTCTTACATTTGTTAGGAGCTTAGATGTTAAGACTAAAAATGTTTGTTAAATTTTTCGATCATCAGTTTCTTCATACGTCATATTTTTTGTTTAAAAGTATATTTATCAAGTAGTTCACTAGATTGCCTATCAGTATGATTATGTTGTCTTAAAAATGTAACGCCAATGACAATAATGAGAAAATAATATTCAATATTAATATTTTGGTTTTTGTTAACTTACAATATGATTACGTTGTAGTGAATATTACTATATTAGTTTTATTACTAATGTCATCAGATTATTTATTACAAAGGTTATTGTTTAGTTACTCCTGTTTGATTGCTTTAAGTGTGGTTAACCTTGTTTTATTTTAAAAAGTTGTTTATTTTATTATTATGTGTAAATATCACAGGAAAGGTTTTCCCGGTAAAATATGTACTCTATTAGTGCGTTAGCTTATCTGATATCTATATTGTAATAAATTTGTAACTACACTTTTTATGAAATTTTATGTAGCGTAGTTTCTTGATTTGTTATGTGTTGATATTATTTTTACATTAAGAACATTTAATTTTACATTGATCATTTAATACTTTATTAAACTAAGACACCACAATCTTCCTCACAAGAAATTATATTCTCGAAACGAAATTCATAATCTAATAGTTTAAAAATAAGCTATTATTCAAATGAGAGGATAATATGATTAAAATGAAACTTAAATTTATTGAATCAAGATAATATTATTGTCCATACATTAATTGTTTTTCTCAAAATAAAACGCATAATTACTTTAGTCCAGAATGAATTATTATTCACCCAAATATATTATCACTTGAAACAAAACCCTATTTTTATTTCTTCAAGATAGCGTGATCATTATTATAAGAAATTGGAGTCTTAAAATATTAAATAATTTCTCTTACATCAAGTATAGATTGTTTTCATTGAAAAATAATATCGATTTACATTGAAACTAAGATTTATCCAATCAAAACATCATTGATTCTCACGAAAAGAAGTAAGCTTCTTAAATTAAACAAATTAAATGATTAATTTAAGAAAACATCTAATTTGCCTTAAGAATATGATATAGTTGGAATAAAACCAAATTTTATTGAACGAAGAAAGAATTATCCATACGACAAGAAACTGCAGACTCACAACGAAAAAATATTTCTCTTTCATAAAGAATAGCTGTTTTGAAACAATAATAGATTATCATTTACTTCAAAATAGGTTTAGTTAAATTAAAAATAATAAAGTGCTTGTTTTAAAATAGCGACTGCTTAAACGAATATATCATATCTTGCTGTAATTATTTTTTTTTTAAAGTTAAAACATTATTATACTTAATATAACGATTTGGTGTTTCAAGCGGACTAAATTATTCTTGTTTAGTTATTAATTTTTTTGTTGACTTAATGACATTAGTCTTCTTGACAAGAATGCGATGTCTTATTCCAACAATAGCATATACTTAAACACAAACTATGTAATTCTTCATTTAAGATATCATGCTTATTTGACACGAAGAATCCGGATATTCTTGCCATGCGAGACATTAAATATACTTGAACGTAGTATTTAGGACAACAAAATATTATTCTAGAACTAAATAACATATTTTTAGTTTAAAAAAGCCAATTTGAAACAATCTTATGCTGATGTCAAGTATACGTTGTTTTAGCCATATACAAATCATTATTATTCTTGACCAATAGAATAATTCTTGCACAAAGAATACTTTTTTTTCTGTGTAATGCTGCCTACATGTTGAGCACGCTGCCAACTGGTAGTAGGTTGGAGCATTTGAACTGCCTGTGAGTCTGCAGTAATCATTAGATAGCCTTATTGCTTTTATTGTATTAGCTGTAGTATTGTATATAGTTGTAGTATTTTTTTATAAAAGACATACCGCCGCTGTTACAAAAAGTTATATGTACCTATACTCGTACCTAGCTAGTTCTGATCGCCTACTCACCTACTGCGTCTAAATTGTTTTTTTTTTTAAATTATTATCTTGTTTTGGGATCCTTAAGAAATAACGAGAATTGCCGAAGTTCTATGGGTATATTATAAAAAAGCTGAACGTGCGCAGAGGGCTGTATTAAAAGTAGCTTTTAGTAACCTTTTATACATACCCCACTGATCGACTATATCAAGAAAAAAAAATTCTGCGCGGCCGTCAGCAGTATATCCTCGCTATTATTTTAAGATTTCACAAAACTGCGCATGAATCAGTGATTGGTAAGGCTTTTGAATGTTATTAATAAATAGTCATTCAATTTAAAGCAGTCACTTAGTGACAGTAAAATCACAACAATACAAAACAATTAGTAGTTACTACAATAACAAAGCTCAAAAAAAACCCTCGGCCGCCAACACTGTTCATTTATTAAAGTAAATGTATTCTAAATATAAGAAATCGATGCTTAACTAAGTTATTATTTTAATAGTTTACACAGAAAAGGGTATTATGCTTACTTATGATTATCATATTAGTGGTAGTCTTTTACACATGCGACACAGCCATTAGTCTTAGGTGTGTAATGTAAAATAAAAAATAAAAAAATACATGTGTTGCATGTAAAGACAACATTAAATTTTGTTTTAGGCATAGATATGGGAAGAAAAAATAGCTACCACGAAACAGGGAATCCTAGTGGAGTGGCTATTTGTAATATTGTAAAATACATTTTTTCTGGTACCTACTTTAAATTATTATTATTAATATTAATTGTTTCTAAGTATGATTACAAGCACTATCGCGTGCTGAGCGATAATCCCATTTGCATTTATTTGTTCCGGACGGTAATCGCACCCACGTCCTCTGATTTCGCACTGAATGCCTATTCCACTCGGCCACTGAAATGTTCCTCCTTGCCTCTTTGAATAGACATCCGGCGCGAAATCGGAGGACGCGGGTTCGATACCTGTCCAGAACAAACAATTTCGTGCTCCAATAATTTGTAAGTTGCAGTAGTTGTTGCAATAAGTCGAACAATATGGAGGAGTGTACATTCGAAAGTGGAAAGGTACTGTTTTATTACAGTTATAAATATAACTACTAAAAACTCTTTTATTATTTGTTAATTAAGGTAGAGCAATTTTGAAATAAGTATGTTCTTCACATCTTTACTTGCCCTATAAAATTAAAGTTTTATAAGCAAGAAAACAAACGAATCTTCACAGTTACCATAAAAACGACACTTGGGACTTTATAGCGTATGCTACGTATATAAAATATATGACCCATAAACACAGAGTCATAAAAGTTAAAAACTTCCACGTCGTGTAAGCAGTCTGCTAAGGCACCTTTTTTTTTTTTTTTTTTAACGTGTGAAAAATGCATTTACGCATTCCCGTCCACCCCGGGGAAGGTGGCCGGGATATGTCGGGCTCGACACCAACTACTCCCACAGCAGCAAGTGCCCCTACCGACTAAATAACACACGATGTTCCGTCTCTACCGCTTCTCGGCGGGATCGCAGGGTCGCTTTAGCACTCAACCACGAACCCGCCACGGTTGTCCGTTGCCGGACCCCTCCTGGGGTGCTACCCCTCACGACGCACCAGAACACATGGCACGTCGCTACCACCCGGGGACCAAGCCCGCAAATGGGCGTCAGACGACCCCGCTTCCGACGCCCAAGGTCCCCCTGCGACGGGTCAGATGAGTAGCCCCGTCGCCTGCTACTTCGGCCGCAGAGGATAGGGAGAGCGGCGCCTCGCTATACCAACACTCCTCCTCCCCTGCGGCCCCTCCGCGTCCGCCATCCAACGGTGGCGGCCCCGCCGTGGCCACGGAAGGTAGGGAGAGCGGCGCACCGTGATACCGGCACTCCTCTCCCGCCGTGGCCCCTCACCGTCAGCTGTGGTGTCGCCCATACAACACCACAGCCCGCCTCAGATGCGGTGCTACCCATACAGCACCGCAGCCTACCCGTTGCCGCTCCAGTCTGGACTTAGAGGCAAAGCCCAGTGGAGCGGCCCCTCTGGGGCCGGCCGACTGCCCAAGCCAGCACGGCCCCTGGTTCCTCTTCGCTTCACCGTGGGTGACGAAGCCACGGCTACTAAGCCCCACCGCCACGACAAGGCGGGAACCCTTCGAGGGGCTGCTAAGGCACCTAACTCAAGCACAGATAAGAGCGAATAAAGCTGAAAACCTGATATAGAATTAAAGTATGGCATTTATTTATGACCACATTGGCTAAACTAAAATACTTACTTATAGATGAATATATATATATATATATATATTTATACTTACAAAATACTTAATTGATAGATAGGAAGGGTGGATAAATTGGCGTAACTTTAGAATTTTCTTGATGAACTAGTATATTTCCTAGCCCTCGTAGAAAATCTGACGTCATGCGTCGAAAATTTAGGTTAAATGGTGACAGTTATGTTTTTTTTTAATTACACCACATTACTCTAAAATGTTAGTAAAATATCGTAAATTACTTACTATATTTATATTTAACATTCTAACATCTTAATTGACGCGTATGTAACGTACGAGACATACACTTTTGAAAATCCAGCCCCTTTTTACAATTCAACGATGCTAGTATACTCTGACAATCTGCTATGTTTTGAAGCAGTGATGGCTCAGTGGCATTGACTATGGACTACCGCGCAGCAGGTCCATGGTTCGAATCCTACCGCGGGCTTGAGCTTCACCGTATGGTGGTAGAATATTTTGCGAATAGCCAGGTGCCAGATGGGCACCTGGCTAGCGACCACCCTCAGGTAGGTAGAAAATCTCTCGCCAAGCACCTAACGGTGTGTTCCGGCAGCTGTCCTTGAGAGCCAGTATTTCTAGGTTAAGCCTGTTAACACCTTCGACCACGTCATCACTTACCATCAGGTGAGATTGTGGTCAAAGGCTATCAGCAATAAAAAAAAAGTGTTAAAAAGGGAATTTGTAAAAAAAAATGCTTAAAATTGCATCACACCGACCTTTATTAAACGTGCGAAGAGTAGGTCTTAATTCAGGGGCGATTTCAAGAGATTGTGGATGGATCCGCCTTGCAGTCTGATACTGACATTTTTATTTTAAAAAGTAACGCTCATATTTTTGTTTAAGATTGATAGAAACAGGTGTTAGATAGTATATAACTTACCTACTATTAGTTACTATTATGATCAACAATGTTTCGGCATCTATAGCTCGTTGTACGTCCGCCGTGGCCGCGTCATGTTTGTACTGTATGTATGTACCACACTGAAGATCGTGATGAAAACTTCCGATAGTGTCCGAAACATCGACAAATATCGACTAATAGTAAATTGTGTACGCTCTAACAGCCGTGTTTGATCTATCTTGAGATATTCTCGTCTATACCGTCGAGGGAAGACGTTTTATAGAGAAGTATGATCGCCTTCAATCACCACCCATTTCATTTATATGTCACTGTAATACTTCAATTATTGTGTGATATTTTGGGTTGATGCGTATTTATCCTAAAACGTCTAAACTAATATGTTACGCTATCTAACTCAACCACATTAAAATAATTTGGTTTTACATTAAATTCATTAGTAGTTAAGAAGTACTTTTGATAAAATGACACAAATTACTAATATCCGGTACATCCATCCGAAGAAGCAGTGATGGCTCAGTGGCATTGGATATGGAATGCCGCGCAGCAGTCCGTGGTTCGAATCCCGCAGCGGGCTTGCGCTTCACCGCATGGTGGAAGGGCATTTTGCGAATGTCCGCCTGGCTAGCGACCACCCTCAAGTAGAAAATCTGTCGCCAAGCACCTAACGGTGTGTTCCGGCAGCAGTCCTTGAGAGCCAGTGAAATTACAGGCACATAAGACTTAACAACTATGTCTCAAGGTGACGGGCGCAGTGAAATTCGTGACTTGTGACGAAATGCGTCGGTTTTAGGGAGAGGTTAGTCTGCTTAACATCAGGTGGTCCTCAAGCTTGTACCGTCACAATAGTATTTAAAAAAGGCTCTCTAAGAAGAACCCTCCTCTTAAAGAGCATGTTACGATATAACAATAGAAAACATTCTGATATTTATTCAATAATTCAGTGCACATTATTTTTACTTTATTTTAGTATACTCTATTCGTGGACTCCCATAACAGCCATATATAAACAGGTATTCCAAATCCCATCTCATCCTCCAAGCTTCCTTATGGAAAGAACGCGTGAATGCTTTCAGAATGTGCCGCCATAACAGGTTCTTATGGCCTTTGCTTTTATTATGGAAATTCATCACGCTTTACTGCGACAAAAGAACCATTCAACGTTAAACAAAATATCACTCAAATTGTAGCTCAAATATACTTTTACAAAGTTTTGGCAACAAAGAAAGCCAAAATAAGTTTGAAAAGCAATTCTCATATATTCGTGAGAAAACAAATTAAACTCTTTTAAAACTAAAGCTGCTGGTTTAGTAGCGGGTAATTTTGAGGTAGATGCATATCAATTAGGAGCTTGTAGTGAAGAAATTAAAAAAAATATAATTTGAACAATGTTCAATCACAAAGCACGCTGAGTGTGGCACCTAGAAGATTTTCCTTGTCAAAAAACGCGATGGATTTTAATGGGATTGTAATTGAACACGCACGAGGCCAATCTCATGTCAAGTAGTACTGTATCAGCCGGATCGTCCACTACTCAGCATCCCCTATTAAGGGAGTATTTGTCATAATCCCCACGCTTGGCATGTGTCTTGGGGATTGCAGTATAGGATATCAGTTCCTCAGAAAGCGCCGCTGCCCATCTTACAGTATTTTTCCCTTAGTCGCCTCTTACAACACCCACGGGAAGATGTGGGGAGGTGCAATTCTAACCCGGCATCCCACGGGGAACTCTCTCTGCCTATAACAGTTGCACTTGGTTCCAATTGACGAACTACACTGCGCCCATCATCTTGAAACATACAGTTGTTAAGTCTTATGTGCCTGTAATTTCATGGTTACTCACTGGTTCTCCAGGATTGCTGCCGGAACACACTGTTAGGTGCTTAAATAAATGACTTAAAAAAAAAAGTAATACATTTTTTGGTTGTCCGATTATAACATTTTGACTAAAATGTGAAAATTCATTAGCGTAGAAGAGGAGTTCCAAAAAAGAGACTTGAAAACAGTTGCATTTTATATTATTGTTTTACCTAAAAGGTAATCAAGCTGTTATTAAATCAATACATAGTTGAATTTTTAAGATATGATGTAATTGTCTCCAATTTTAAATACTTGAATCTAAATACTTTGGATGTTTTTGTAAAAAAAATATTGTGAATATGTTTTTTTCATCGTAATGATATTGAAGTCTAATTGATAATTGTAACAAAACATTAATTTAAAAAAAATATCTAATATTATTGGGTAGGTATTAAAAAGTGGAAAAAAGAATTGTTCAAGACTGCAATTCTTTTTTCATCCATATATATGTGTGCTTGTGTTCCTCGTATTGTAATCATTACTTAAATAATAATATAAAATGTAATATTATACGTATCAGCAGAGGGTGCGATCTTTTACCCTGTATCAGAATATTACACATTTGCTATTAAGCTTGAAGCTTTGTTTAATTCCTCGGTATTCCGTATACAACATACTAATTCACTTACGTTAATTAAAGCGCGATATAATCACGGTTTTATCGCCGCACCTAAATTCATTACGAACACTTTGCCAAATTACAAGTACGGATGTAAAATTCCAATGTTGTGTGTGTACGCTGTGAGCCGATTCGGACCAAAATAGAAAAACCGTATTAAATCGAGGCATTTTCACAACAATAGACAACAATACACAAAATTTAATTATGTAAGTTTCAGGTTACATTCTGTTATGCTTATTTTGCAGTTAATAGATACATCGCGTATAAGAATTGAATAGAACTTATATTTCCAAATTAAAGCAAAACAAATTTTAACGGAAAATTAGTAGAAATTAGAACCGCTTGTAACTGAGCTTACCTAGTCTTAACCCATTGGCATCGGCGATAATGATCACAATAGAATTTCATTAATAACTAGGACGTAGTGGTCCAGACGATGCCAACTTATTAACTGATCAATTACATAAAGCCTCGTTCAATGCGGTCATTACTTGGATGGGTGACCGCTTGTGGCAATTAATATTGTACGCATCCGTGCTTTCGGATGGCACGCGAAGCCACCGGTTCCAGTAGTTGTCTAAGGATGGCAGTCGTTATAACATATGGATGGGCATTTTGCGAATGCACGCCTGGGAAACTTGTACCCTCAAGTAGAGGACCTGTCGCAAGTAGAAAACCTGTGTGTCGCCAGGAATAGGTGCTGAGGTAGTTGTTCAGTTTAAGAGCCAGTATTGCTAGGTTAGCTGGTCAGCTTGACTGCATCATCACTTACCATCAGACGGTTCATGTAGTGGTCAAATATTAGCATTTTATGAGCCATACAAGAAAAATATTCAGTAAATTTTATCACAAAATTTTACAGGCGTAGCACAGAATTGTCGCAACACTTGACTGTGTAATTTTCTTTCAGAACCGTTCTACGATTATGTAACTTTGTAGCGATCAATTTCTAATAGATACCTTTCAAAACAAAATAGGTTCATTCACGTTTGACAGTTTTATTGCAATCAAACCTTGATACTGAACAAACATTTGCTGTGACATTTTTCTATCGATAATAAAATTATAATCTGTGTCAATGAGAGATAAAAAACGTTTTTAACGTTCAATATAAGACATAACCATGTTAATTACTTAGATAAACATTGGTTCGAATTAACTAGTCTGTACCTAACATATGTATTAATGGATACTAAAGGATATTAATTACATAATACAAAATATTTCGAAGAGCAACTATCTCAGAAAATGCCCACCTCCTGCTTATAGAAGCCGTTTTGAGCCTCTGTTAAATTGGTTTCATTACCACTTTATGGCCAATACAATCTGGTATTTATATATATATATATATATATGTATAGTATATTAACAAAAACAGTGACATATTTTTTCTTTGTTTCAGAATATATCAATACTAGTGGTACTGTTGTATAGTTGGAGAATCGGTGTAAATGCAAAGAGGTTTAAGGAATTAGATGATGTATATTATGGTGAGTACTATTTTTGTTTCAAATGGATTTTTCTCTTTTGTAAATTTGATAACACTTAATGGCAGGTATTACCTAGATTATAACTCCAATAGATTTATATCAGTGTCACTTGGGATGTTAAGAATTCTAATGATACCGCAGACGTCCAAATGTGTTCGGCTATTATTCTCAGACCGCATCCAGTCCCTTTCATACCCTTGTATACCGAAAGCGTCGAAGGATTTTTGAATAAGAATTTTTATTACGACTTAGGTAAGAAAACGTGTGATTTTTCTTCAAAACCGATATCATATGGTGGTACACCATACATCTTTAGAAAACTAAAATAACGGACAACATGATTGAAAACTTTAGCGAATTCACTTCCTTATTGTTTATGCATTTTTTAATATATGATATATATAATAATTTTTTTATAGACAGAGCTAAACATTTTTGATAAAATACACTAAAGATATTAATTGTTTACATACATTAATTTCACGTCAATAAACATTATAATTTTAAGCATCTGCAACACTTTGTTTTTTTTTAAGTATAATCTTGAACAAATTCACTATAATTGTTCAAGGAACAAAAAACAATTGCTAACGCCGCCATTTTGTAAAAAAGTTTCATACTTTTTTCATCTAGATATTGTGTAAATTCAACATATCAATAAAATCTTTAATGCACATTTAACATTGAAACTCCAGTAAATTTATGTAAAATTCGAATCATATATACTTATACTATTTTTATACGAAGCGTTCTAAAATTGCACGATAAGCTGGTTTTATCATAACAATGGCGGAGTTTGAGAAATTTATAATATAGTTGTCTATGTTACTAAATATGATTTCAAGCAATTCAACATATCAATAAAATCTTTAATGCACATTTAACATTGAAAATCCAGTAAATTTATGTAAAATTCGAATCATATTTACTTATACTATTTTTATACGAAGCGTTCTAAAATTGCACGATAAGCTGGTTTTATCATAACAATGGCGGAGTTTGAGAAATTTATAATATATTTGTCTATGTTACTAAATATGATTTCAAGCAAATCAACATATCAATAAAATCTTTAATGCACATTTAACATTGAAAATCCAGTAAATTTATGTAAAATTCGAATCATATTTACTTATACTATTTTTATACGAAGCGTTCTAAAATTGCACGATATCCTGGTTTTATCATAACAATGGCGGAGTTTGAGAAATTTATAATATATTTGTCTATGTTACTAAATGTTACTACTAGCGAAAATCACATTTACAAATTAATATACGAGCACAATTTGTTTTGCTCCTCTCGGCCTCGGGAACGTTACACTTTCAACTGACTACTGTGTGCTACAATTACATGCCAAACAAAAACCACAAATAGAAATTACAATTTACGTAAGCGGATCAATTATCCGAGAGAACTTTGATCCTCTGGTGATATACCTAGTAAATATCTAGGATCTAGCGAATTAATCGCTAGAAATGAGAGTGATCTAACTCGGCTCAAAGCGACGTAAGCCTGACTTTTCACGAAAAGATTACCGGTTAAATCAATAACAGCCGAATCTCAAGTAGTTCCCTTTAATTTATGTCCTGTCAGTGCCCAGCTCAAAGTAAGTAGAGGAATATGTCGCTTTCCTTTAAAATGTAAAGCATGAAAAATGAAATATCGTTCTTTAACCATCGTATTGGATTGAGATTTGACGTCATAACATGTTAGCTCAATTGGTTAGAGCATACCCCGGCTCAAGGGTTGGATGGACGCGGGTTCGAATCCCGCACATGACTTAAAGAAAAATCCTACCGTATATTTGTGATTTTGAAATGTAATCCGCATAGCAGGCGTTATTGCAAACCTAACAATATTTTAATTTTAACTACTTTGTTTACTTTTTTTTTTTTAACCTGCGGTATGTTTTATTAACAAACTACTACGAACTATATACAACACTACAGCTACTACAATTAAATCATTTAGATCATCATCCTTGTTTACTTATGTAGAAAAACATAAAAGAGCTGATTAAAATTATACACATTTTACAAAACATCTTTATGAAAGAAACTCAATATACCTTTTATAACTTATAATAGATTTATGCTCCGATTTGCTGCGCAGTCGAGAATGATTGATTGGCTACAAAAGAACGCAATCTTTTGTATTGTGTCAATAAAAGCTCCACAGATCTTCAATTAATACGACTTTATTCATTGCACTGAATTTACTTTTCAATTATTGGATTCAATAAAGCTAAATTGAGTGTTATTTAAGTGACTTTTATTACATTTTCGAAATAAAGGCTGATTCCTATATCTAAATAAAATGAAGACTATTGGTGAGTTTATGAAAAGATGTGTAAGTGGATAATATTTTATTTTATTTATTTTTATTTTATGTTATTCTGACGGATCAAGCACAAGGCCCACCTGATGTTAAGCGGACTAACCTCTGCCTATAACAGATGCATTTCGTCACAAGTCACGAATTGCACTGCGCCCGTCACCTTGAGACATAGTTGTTAAGTGTCATCATGTGCCTTTAATTTCACTGGCTTTCAAGGACTCCTGCCGGAACACACCGTAGGTGCTTGGCGACAGATTTTCTAATTCAGGGTGGTCGCTAGCCAGGCGAGCATTCGCAAAATGCCCTTCCACCATGTGGTGAAGCTCGAGCCCACGGCGGGATTCGAACCATGGACCTGCAGCACGTCAGTCCATAGCCAATGCCACTGAGCCATCATGTTTCATGGGTAATGCTTTCTACATTACGTTGATTTGATTTTTTTTACTTATCTATACAAAAAGCTACCAACTGCGAGTTGAAGGTTACCGATGGTCTCTACAGTACCAACACAAAATTTATTTCTTGTATGTATCTACCAAAAAATCGTTGTTGTGATTTAAGTTCGTTTGCGATGGCCCGATTTGCATAAGGCTGTTTTTTGTCAATTGTTGTTCTACTCTTGTATGTATTACCATTTTTATGTAAAGCAATAACAAGAAACATTTTAAAGAATTAAAACACTTCTCATAGGTATATAGATTTTACTTTTTTGCTACCAATAACTAAAGCATGACCTATTTTATATATTATACGTTGACGTACGTATTTCTTCCTTATAAGGCTTCCATGGAGCGTGAACAAGCGCTAATGGAACAGCATTTTCGATAGCCGATACACAGCCTTGATGAAAATAATATTTTGTAGGATATTCAACACAGTAACAAATCTGTCTCATTCTGTGAACATTTTAAACGTTTACAGTCCAAAATATACAGCCCTTTGTAGGTAGGCCGGAAGAACGGAGGAACGGATAGTCAGTTCTTCCGTGGCGTAAGCTTAGTGTAGGGGTCCTTTTTATTCTATGTTAGGGTTCTGTTTTTCGTACAGAAACCTAAAACGAACTACTTTAAACAATCATATTTTAATGCTTAGTGGTCATACTACTGTTACTAACCGATAACCATATCGGTAATAAAAATGGTAAAGTTTTAAACAATCTGTATATACAACAACTATATTGATTATAGTATGTGACGTTGCTGTCAAAGATTTGATTTAGGCGTCAACGTCTAGGTTAGAATTACTGGCTCTTAAGGACCGCTATAGGCCCCCTATTAGGTGGACTGACTACATTGTAGAAGTTGCGGGTAGCTAATGGTTACAAGCGGCTAGTGGACGTACTTTGTGGGTGTCTGTGGGGGAGGCATTAGTTCAACAGTGGACGTCTTCCGGCTGATAATGTTGTTGATGATGAAGGATGGCTGCTAGAACACAAGAAATTTTCTATTCGAGGATAGTTTGTAGCCAGGTGATTTGTAAAATGCCCTACCAGCATGTATAACCAGATGACTTTCCTCTTCAAAACAATCGAAATTTTCAATTTAACAAATCATGTTAACAGTGAAACATAAGAAAAATCTAATCACGATGAAAATTAAAGGCGAAATCACATTCTCTATTTGATTTGATTTTGAAATAAGTCAACATATAAATAGATACTCGATACTCTCTCTTTCCTATCATATCTTGCATGGTGGTAGGGCATTTTGCGAATACCCGCCTGGCTAGCTACCACCCTCAAGTAGAAAATCTGTCGCCAAGCACCTGACGTTGTGTTCCGGCAGCTGTCCTTGAGAGCCAGTACTTCTAGGTTACTCTGAACAACATCTTCGACCGCATCATCACTTACCATCAGTTGAGATAGTGGTCAAAGGCTAACCTAAAAGTATTTTCTACTTGATAGCTAGCCAGGCGGGCATTCGCAAAATGCCCTACCACCATGCTATAACGACTGCCATCCTAAGACAACAACCGGGACCGACGGCTTAACGTGCCCTCCGAAGCACGGAAACGCTCAGTAGTAATGTCACTAGCGGTCACCCATCCAACTAATGACCGCGCGCGACGTTGCCTAACTTTGCTGATCGGTTGAGAACAGCTAAGTAAACTTCGCTACGAGCGCTTCAAATATTGTAAAAGGAATAAATTAAGAACACATATCTTGACTAACCCTTTAGAAAAAATAGGAATTTGTTAATTTATGCATTATACGCTCAAACTCAAATACCTACATGTATCTGTGCTTAAATAAAAAAAAACTATCCACACACAACTAAGTGATTTGATGGAAATAAACAGAAGACTGTTAGAATGTCATAAATAAATCAAAAGTATTACAATACAACACCGCACTGACAACGGTAACATCCAGACAATCTTTAGAAAAACAGAAATATCGAAGACAGATATAACAAAAGTTGTAACTTTAATACCGCAAGAGAATGTAGTCCAAACACTGACTAGCACTACAACTTTTATTATTCAACTCGAGACGTCAGAACGCGGTATGAATTTGTTTAGGCACTCCTTTCAATATTTGAGAGCGCGGTGACAGATTGAGCCGTAGGGCCTGATATATTAACCACGAGTTGAGACAGCTCTATATCTTCACTATATATATCTATATCTTCCGACTTTGTGAACGAATTCAATATGAACATCACAAGATTATACATCTTGGGAAATAGATATGGAGCTTTTATGATCCATATATATATATTTGATCGACATGAGTCGTTATTTTGTTTAGAATGTAGGATTTAAAAAACTAATAATAATGTTTTTACTTACATGACACGTTATTAAGTATACACACAGACATCAGTAATATAATGGCTCCGAAAATTATATTTTTATAGCTCGTATAGCTAAATAAAAAAAATTGCGTAAATAATAATGTCAAATTTACGAAATGCGGCATTAAACCAAAATAAATTCAACACTAATTGGTACAGGTGTTAAATTTATGTCTAAATTCGAAATGACTATCCTAGCTTGATACTCGACTATTGGAAATAACCTACGTACATTACCTGCCACTAGTACTTATTTATTTAAATAATTATTTTATTTCAGGGTGTGTTGATTTGATTTTCTTCGGGTCAGTGTTTGGCTGCTTATTTGGGGAATATACGAATTTAATCGATACGAAAATCGAATACGAAAAATCCGTAACGGTGAATTATCTAATATTAGTCATTTCACAGTCAAATTATAATTTTCCTAAACTTTCACAATATTGAAGATGTCATTTTCCGATTTTACCCGAGGAAACTTAGTTACGAAAGTAGGTCTATACTTAATTTGTTGACCCTCAAACTACAGAATATAAAAAATATAACTTGTACTAAGATTGGCATAGAGGTAGCCCCCTGGTGAAAATAATAGGATTAGCTACTCTCTAACGCGGTGGCTTCCTTGTAAATAAAGTATTAAAAAGAAGATTGCACCATAATAAAATTTTCTCAGCAACAGAAGAAATAGTTTTAACGAAGACTACTGCAACATAATTGTAAGAATTTATAAAATTAACGTCGTTAAAACTATTTCTTCTGTTGCTGAGAAAACTTTATTATGGTGCAATCGTCTTTTTAATACTTTATATATATATATATATATTTTGAAGACAAACCTGTGGCAAAGTCATATAAAGGTGCAACGACGAGCGAAGAAGAAAAGTTAAGCTAGTGATAACTATAACGTGCGAGCCAAGCGAGCGAAGTGAGCGTATGGCCAGATAGGGACAAAAGAGAGTATGTGTGTTTATATGCTCAATTTAGTTTCATTTGTACTCAATTTTCATTTTATGTGCAATTCCATTCATGGATATAAAACATAGTGGATTTTGATCCTGCGTTGTTTAAACGAATACCTTTATTACATTGTTCAAATAAAAATAAATGAATTGAATCCGAATTTCGTCAAACTAATAATAATTCTTCAAGTGATTCGCAACATAATGTAATGCAGAATATTCTATTCATAGTACAGACCACTGTGTTGCAGCTGGGTTCAATTAATTCTTCAAAATAATTCAGCGCAGACTATGGATGTCTGGGTTGCATCTGCCTCCGTATGTATGCAGCCCGGGTTGCACGGAACTTTTATTTAGTATCATTTTTTTTAAATCTCTAACCCAGACTGTAGGTAATTTTTTGTCGTTGTTCGCGAATGATATTGTTCATCTAATTTAAAACAATTATTATTTGATAATAAATATTATTTAATAATAGATTCTCCGATGAATTTATTTGTTCCGGATTAATTGCGTAAAGAAATCCCCAGCATTGCTCTCTCCATAGCTTGTGTAATGACTCTCAGCCTCTCCATTAGGGTCACAGTTAAGGACCGACATAGCTTTCAGAATTTTGAAGTTGAGGTGGCAATGAGCAGGCCACAATACTCGACAAACCGATAGCCTATTATGAAGAAGGTTTCCGAGTGGTTATCAGATTACACAGGAAGATTTCGAATTGGCAGGCCCTAAACTAGGTGTAATAACGATATCATAAAAGTTGCAAGTAGCCAATGGTTACAAGTGGCTAGTAGCCGTTCATTGTGGTGTTCTATGAAGGAGGCTTTCCCTAAACAGTGGAAATCTTCCGGTTGATGATGATGAATAAGTAATGGAACATGTTTCATCATCCAAATAATTGTAATACCTAAGTCATATTTTTATTTATAAATCCAAACTATTAGTCCAATTCTGTTTAAGGTATTTATTCTCATAAAGATAATATCACTTACATGAGCACAACATAGGACTTAAAAAGTATGAACATTTTCACTCGTGGCGTCGGTCACTTTTGTTTTGTGTTAAAGTGAGTACTCATTATAGTTTATTATTTGACTACAAGCAATCTGATACAAGATATTCGTTTAGTTTGGCCTTAAATGAATCATCACGTTTTACATTAATAGGCAAATTATTTTAAAGTTGTGCTTCTTCATAAGTTATCATTCTGTTACCGTAGTTGGTTCTTGTTTTTGGTAAGACAAGAAAACTAGTCCAGCGACTGCTACATTTTGAATTTGTTTATATTTTGTGAATGATATGTTAGTGTGGATGCTATTGCTGAATGTAAATGTGTATCGCAACGAAGTGTTTAATTCGTAAAACGTTTTTTGGCCATATCGAGAGCGATAGTAAAAAAATAAGCCCTTTATAAAAGTCGCTGCTAAATAAGGATCCAGCAGAATTGTACCAGGATACTCTCGATAAAATAAGCAAAAATTACAACAAAGCCACCCCCAAAGCATTTTGAATTTGGTTATATTCAGTCAAGTACATCGTACGTGATCTCCTTAATGAAATTGAACGAGAATATTGTCTTACTCACTCTTGCACGATATTCTTACTTTATTACATTTCACTTCAGTACGCTCTCGACTCCACTCTGCGTTATTTTCCCTTACAAAACGCTGTAAGAAATAATCGGAGTAAAAGATTCCAGTCCCTTCTTACTTATGCATCGCCTTCCGTACTTGTGATCCCACAAATGAATTATACAAAGGAACCTTTCATCACGTGAGCATTCCTTATTTATCCCGTCTTCCATTACGTTTTAAGCCACTCTTTACGGTATTAATAGGAGTTAGCTTTTAGTACAAATAGCATGGCTTTTGTGAGTAAATGACGGGTAATTTCAACAATGAAACAAATCAAGAAAGCAATTTTCTGTAACTTTGACTTAATGGAGTCAGGATTGTGAACCACGGCTAAGATATTATGGGTTTTGAATATGGTTATGGTGGAAGCAACCACAAATTTAAAAGCAGATAAAATCTTTATAGGGAACAATTATCACATCATCATATTTCAAACAAAATTATTCGTATATTTTGGAATTGTAAAAAATGTGCATTCATCTTCAATTCTTTAAGAGATTCTGAGAAGCAGTGATGGCTCAGTGGAATTGGCTATGGACTGCCGCGCAGCAGGTCCATGGGTCGAATCCTGTCGTGGGCTTGAGCTTCACCGCCTGGTGGAAAGGCATTTTGCGTTTACCCGCCTGGCTAGCGATCACCCTCAAGTAGAAAATCTGTCGCCAAGCACCTAACGGTGTGTTCCTGCAGCTGTCCTTGAGAACATCAAAAAATAATAAAAGAACAAAACTTTGGCACAATAATCTTAAAACCATTTACACATTGTATAGATAAGTTATATGGAATCCTTAACTGATACGAGTATGCATAGTCATTATGTATAGAGAAATATGCCATTCACAAATCCCCGACCTACACACACACACACACACCACTTTAGTCAGTACCGCAAACAGTTTATTATTCTAATATTGGTCATAGCTAAATTATATTTACTTTCTTGAATCAGCCAGATCGTCCACTGCTGAACACAGCCTCCCCGATTAAGGGGCGGGTTGCCATAATGTAATTCCTGACCATTACCCTATGGAGCATATTTTACACATAATTTTTCAAATAATTAATAATCACTCTAAATCTCTCATCACTTTTAACCACTCTGTATTTCCGCATATCACAACTTCAAGGTATATAATGTTGAAAATTTGAAGCGCTAGTAGCGAAATTTGCTTAGCCGTTCTTAACTGATGACATAAGTTAAGCAACGTCTGCCACGGTCATTAGTGGGATGGGTGACCGCTAATGGCATTACTACTGAGCGCTTTCGTACTTGGGACGTGCCCACGTTGACCGTTGGTCCCGGTTGTTGTCTTAGGATGGCAGTCGTTACAGCATGGTGGCATTTTGCAAATGCCCGCCTGGATAGCTACCATCCTCAAGTAGAAAATCTATCGCCAAGCACCTAACGGTGTGTTCCGGCAGCTGTCCTTGAGAGCCAGTAATTCTAGGTTAGCCTGAACAACATCTTTGACCATATCATCAGTTACCATCAGGTGGGATAGTAACTTTGAAAAGTTACTATCCCACCACTTAGTGGTCAAAGGTTAGCCTATCAGCAATAAAAATATATGTATATATCAGATTGAATTTGGTAAGGAAAGGTTGCATATAGAGCTTTCCATATAAACGTTTTTGTGAGATATTTTAATTAAACAAAGTTAGTGAAATCCTGCACGTACTCGTATATGTCCTCGATTCTAACATCTATGTATATATATAACACTTTACAAAGGTCTACGAGTCATGGCCAGAATTACAGGGATAGAGCATGAAGTTGCCGTTTGAACGTAGCTTAAACGTTGGTTACAAAATAAACTGTATGGTCAGTTCGTAAAAAACGTTTTTCGTATAAACAACATAAAAATGTCTTACTTATAAAAAATTCAATTGTTTGACTTTCAATTGTTTATACATTCAGTTTTTGAGTTCATCATTCATAGATCATCTCCTACATAGAATATCTCCTACATAGAAGTGGAGCCTTGAATTGCGGTAGAGATGAGGGCCTTGAGTAAATAAGTAAGGTATGAAGTTGCACCGCAAAGTGGTTTTAATGGCATTGATACCGTTATATTATCGTCGCTTGATCATATACGAGTATATATAGGTTGATTTGGTTAGTATTTAATATTAACTAATAAAAACTTCACTATATTTTTAATTCTTAGGTACCGTCATGTTTTTTTTATGGCCAATACTGTATGATGCTGCCTTTTGACCAGAATCACAACTGATCACATCATTTGGTCGAAGATATTAAGCAGACTTAACATAGAATGGTAACTGACTCTTAAGGACTATGCCGGAACACACCGTTAGATGCTTGACGATAATTTTTTTGACTGACATTAGGACTCTACCATGACTGTATCAATAATGATGGTATCACGTTAGAAACTTCGTGTTGCTTGAAGGGCTCCAACATAGTCTTATGCCTGCCATCCTAAGACCAACCTAGACTGAGCGACGACAGTGTGTATAGGAAAAAAAGTAGTGCTGAATAGGAAAAACAAACACAAAATCGACGTTTCTTATGCCCTTGCCTTTCTCCTCTAAAACAGCCACTTTATTTTGCATAAAATCTGATATTTAATTTTGTTCGAGAAACTTATCTATACCTACTTAAGAAAATATGACTCTAAATATCACCAAAATGTGTCATTTTGCCGTCACATTCTGAGGACCACCAGAAAAATTTGAAAATATACAATATTATAAAATAAAATTTAAAGAATGAAAATTATACATATTATTTTTTCCCCAGGGACAATATAGGGAAACCGAAACGTCGATTTCGTGAACTTTCTTTCTATTCCTCGCACGCATCCTTTCTTTTTTACGAGCCCTCCGTAGCCCGGAAGCGCTCAGCAGTAAATGCTTCTAGCGTTCCTCCATCCAATCACGTAATTACCCGTAACGTTGCTTTAACTACATAATTGATCAGTTAAGAACAAATTAGGAAACTCTGACACAAGCGCCTCAAAATTTTGAGAAAGCAAAGTAGAACTTATTGTTTTTTTTCTGTGACTTAACTTTGTAATGGAATAAAAGTGCTTGTTATAAGGGATAGAGTAGCTAACAAATATGTATATTTCCCTGATCATAGAAATACTTCTATCTGAGGTATAGTAATAGTTGTAAAACGGAAAAAAGTGCCAGCTAAAAAAAAGAGAGCTGTTACCTGAAGCAAACCTACTTTAGTTGTCAATTTATATATGACTTGAGTCAACAACATATAATGATTGCCTAATTATTTGCTGTGGTTAGGACTAACCGCCACATATACATAAACTGCTCTAATAATTAATTTCCATTACTTACTTCCATTGCTGCTCCCCGTGGGGTGCCGGGCTAGAATGTCACCCACCCCCCCATCTCTTCCCGTGGGTGTTGTAAAAGGCGACTAAGGGAAAAATAACGGAAGGTGAGAGTTCTGACAGTAGTTGTTGGGAACGATACGCTCGAAGATGTTGACCATTACATATACCTGGGACAGACTGTCCAGTTAGGTAGGTCCAACTTTGACAAAGATGTCGCCCGAAGATTGGAAAGTTACGCGACATCTTCTCATCGAACATCCCGCAGAGGCTGAAGACCAAAGTCTTAAACCAGTGTGTATTGCCAGTAATGACATATGACATTGAAACGCGGTCTTTAACTGTGCCCTTATGGACAAGCTCAGAGTCTCTCAACGAGCTATGGATAGAGCAATGCTCGGCGTTTCTTTGCGCGATAAAATCAGGAACGTGGATATGAGCCAAAGAACCAAAGTCACCAAAATAGCATTAGTGGCAAGAGGCGGGCCAAATTGCTAGTCGAACTGATAAGTGATGGGGAAGAAAGGTTTTTGAGTGGTTACCATACTACACTGGAAGATGTAGTTGGTAGGCCCCCCACTAGGTGGACTGACGACATAGTGAAAGTCGCTGGTAGCCAATGGTTACAAGCGGCTAATAGCCGTTCTTTGCGGTGCCCTGTGGGGCAGGTTTTAGTTCAACAGTGGACGTCTTCCAGCTGATGATGATGATGATTCCTTACTACCATTTGGTCTGTTGCTACCGTGGCGTGCTTAGCTCACGCATTATGCAGACATGGTTCTCAATACAAAACATATGTTAATCAAATAAGATCGTATAACTACGATAGTAAAATCCAACTCTTTAAGTCAAGAAAAGTCTACGGTAACAGTGACTCACACCAGGTGAAACAGGTGTAAAAATAGTAGTTGAGTTTTTCGTTACAACATATTATATTATAGGCATAACCTCTTAATAACATAACATGCAATTTATGTGATATTAAATAATATAATTACGGCTTGTTGTTGTAGGTGCATGTATGTTATTTGCAACGTTATTTTCCATTAGCAGCGTATGAATTTATTTTTACCTACAACATCACTTGTCAATAATATTATAGGTGATACTTAGATAGGTCATCCAATAAAACATTATTTAACATTTTTAATTACATCCATTGAGAAGAACTCGTAAAAGTAACTCTCTAGCGGAGTATATCTTTTTTATTTGTACCTTTATTCCAGTTTGAACACTAAAATTAACTTAGGTACTTGTTAATCCATCTTTACTTCAAAAGGATCCCACCATATAACAACCTTTGACGTCAAAGGCTGAATGCTTTTTAAGGTGCCGTACCCAAAGGGCAAAAACGGGACCCTATTAAGACTCCACTGTCCGTCTGTATGTCACTAGACTGTATCTCATGAACCGTGATAGCTACACATTTGAAATTTTCACAGATGATGTATTTCTGTTGCCACTATAACAACAAATACTAAAAATCCACCATTATCTTCACAGCATTAGATATTTATAATAGACATTAGATTATAACTTTATTTAGTTTTCACGAAGGATACGGAAACCTGCTTGCGCGAGTCCGATTCGCACTCGGCCGATTTTTTACATTACTTATCCTCTTTAACTTACTTATTGGTATTAACATAGTTGGAATTAACATCAGAATTATCAAATAAAGCAGTATAAGACTTAAACAAATTAATAATCTGTAGATATTAAATAAAATAAAACAACATCACAAAATTGTAGTAAAGGTACACAAAATTGTATCGAAAACAATTTGTTTCAGGAATAAATGTTGTGCCTTTTCTTGAGGCAGGTCATTCGTCTTCTGTAAAGTTATTTCAACCATCGCGACCCGACGTTTTCTAAAGTAACTTTTGAATAGGAACGGGTGAAGCTGTGAATGTTTGGCAAAGCATTGTATGGGCCTGAACAAAGCAAGGTAATAAATAAATAACCTTTTACTCAAAGTTCGTGATGTTTATGATGGAAACGTGACCTGAAAAATAAGAAGAAGTTGAGGCTGAGCTTGTGATTTACTGTAGCGATTTCAATTTGCGATCCGGCTACGTAGGCTCTGACCGCATGTTATATTAAAAACGTGGTGATTCATGATTCCAATTAGACTCCTTTTCAACAACTGTGTGACAATACGCTAAAACACGAGAACTTTAAACCAGAATTGCTGCAGCTACCTTCCTACCCTCTTAACTTACAAGCTCTAAAAGACAGCGGATGGAATGGAACACACATGAAATTATGAAGCAGTGATGGCTCAGTGGCATTGGCTATTGACTGCCGTGCAGCAGGTGCATGGTTTGAATCCCGCCGTGGGCTTGAGCTTCACCACATGGTGGAAGGGAATTTTGCGAATGCCCGCCTGGCTAGCTACCACACCCTAAAGTAGAAAATCAGTCGCTATGCACCTATATATATATATTCATAAATTTACGTTTTGCCTGGTTTATGCTGCCTTTTAGGTTTTCTAAGTAACCTGAGGCATGAAATAAGCTCGTTTGTGAGGAACGTGTAAATTCCTACTATGAAAAAGCATACTTATTAGATTATTATTATAACATCATTTGCCTAGTTTATTTTTACCATATTCATGTTTATATAACACTAATTAAAAAGAAGTTTTCAGTAGCACGTTTAGGAACGGATACAAGAATAATATGTTTGTGTGTGAAGGCGTGTTTGGGTTAGAGTGTATATATGAGAGAGAAAAACGGAAACACATCTTTCCGTTTTTCTCTCGCTTGTGGGTGTGAAAGTGTGTGTATGCAGCCGTATAAGATAATATAAACAGTTTCTATTATGAATCAATACCTATATGATTTTGATTTAATATAACTATGTACAATATATTATACATAATTATGTAATATATTATTATTTTAGCTTTTTAAAATTAGGAGACCTTACCTTACCGCGGCGGGCGTGGTTTAAAATGTGCACCGTGCGGATTACCTTGACGCTACCAATAGGATGTGATCATTTTTAATCAAACTAATTAACCAATAGTATTTAGGAGATTGTGAGTGTTTTGTCAGTTGTATACTTGATGAGCCCGAAATCAAAGCGGTAACTGTATGAGACTAACACTTTTTTACATATTTATTCGTATTTAAAATCATTCTTTGTCCTTAGGGGCTAAAGAGCTAATTTGGTTCCTACTTACGAAGAATCAACCAGTTTTTATTAAATAGATAAAGCGATATTTATGTCTCCTAAAACATTGGCAGTTTTTCAATTAATATATATTATAAAACTGAATAAGTTATTGCACTATTTTCATACTAAATATGGCTGTCTGATGAATACCAAAGGCTTTTAGAAAGAGTAATCGAGGTTTGACTCTCTCACTTAAAATAAGCGCAGAAAGTATTTACTGCGGTACCACCAGAAGCAATAACAAGTAATTTTAACCTACAAGAATTACTTAAACCTTCAGTAGATTTACAGTTTATAAGTACAAATGCCAAGAGGCCAAAATAAATGTCTCTACATCTATTTTGCCAAAAACAGATCAATTTACGTAGACACTAGTCGTTCATTCCAATATAAATAAACGTAAAGAAGTATCGCTATCAATAAGGTTATATTCATTGCGATCGGTTCCAATTGCCTCAATACAATTAATTAACTAAAAAGAAGCGAAACCAATAAAATAGAACTGTCAAGATGAATTCACTGTATCAATCGTACGTCTTATTTCAGACCGTTTATATATAAATGGATAGCGATAGCAATGAGAAACATTTTATTTAACCTCTAAAAGTTATACATAATTTAGATGTTCATGGGAAAAACAATAAGTTTGATTATGTACTTTGAGTAAATAAATAAAAGTAACATTTTATTCATATTTATACCTACTACTTATAAATTTGAAACACGTAAAGGCTCGTACCTTAGTTTGCTTATTTGTTCTTAATCGCTTAAGCTAAGCAACGTCCGTCCACTGCTTTCATGAGTTGGATGGTTGACCACTCTAGTGGCATTACTACTGAGCGCTTTCGTGCTTCGCTGGACACGTTAAGCCTTCTGCCTAGTTGTTGTCTTAGTTTGGCCGTCGGTTATATCATGGTGGTAGGGCGTTTTGCGAATACCCGCCTGACTAGCTGCCACCCTCAAGTAGAAAGTAGAACACCGGTAGCCAAGCAGCTACCGGTGTGGTCTGGCAGCTGTTCCTGAAAGCTGGTAATTATAGGTTAGCCTTTAGTAATTGTTTTTAAATGTTCCGACTTCCCCCAAAACTTTTATAAAATAGTGCGCCTTGTGTAATTGTGTAATGAAAGCATTACCTTAACTTTATATAATATTGTGTCGTGTGCTAAAAATGTGATAGAAAGTATGTTACCTAAAAAATCTGTAAACAATATTTAAATGCATATGGCAATTTTAACCTTCGTAAAGAGGCAATAGAGGAAAGTCTTTTTGAGAAAAAGTATTTTTAGTCTATTTTTAATTTTAAATATCCACCAGAATTGTGTAAGGTACATAATACCGTAGGTACTCAAATTGTGTCTGTCAATGATCTAACTTTTCAGACCGGAAATATGTCGATATGTGTCACCACAAGTGGTGACATAATATATAAGGGTCGTTCCATGTACAGTTTTTATTATATATTAACGACCTTTGTAAAGTACTGCCACTGGCAGAACGTTTATTTGCTGTCAATACACATATTAGTTTGAGAGCCAAACCTGAATCAAAATTAGATGATCACAAATAACAAATAACCACAAAATGATATGACTTTGTTAAAATATTAGTTTTATACTGATGGTATAATTTTTGTCTCTGATAAAAGCACTGTAATGCGTTATCAATCGCGGCTAGGTATTGATGGTAATGTGACTTCTCAATAAAATATATATAAGTAGTGTGAAGGGCATAAATATTCCCAGCTCCTGGTTTCTAGGAGAAACCTGGTAGTTCCCGTTTAGTGGAAGGACTTTTAAAAAAACTAGCGGCCCGCCCCGGCTTTGCATGAGTATTTAACAAAAACATATTTTTGATAATATTCTATAGCCTACATTCATCAAAGATAAAGTAGGATTGTAATGGTGAAAGAATTTTTCAAATCGGTTCAGTATTTTTTATGTTTATTCGTTAAACGTTCTTCGATTTTATTCACTTCCATCTGCATTTCTATGTAGGAAGACGTTAATATACACATTTTTTCAAAGATATACCAGACAGCAAGAATGCTCGATCAGGATTCATTAGTGAGATACGTGCACGCATAATATACTCTCGGAGGAAAGAATCCTCATTATGGCTTGCGGATGCGATAGGAATCCGACCCATTGTTTTAATGGCAATATGTAGAGCTGTTGAGAAGGGTGGAAAAGTAAGTAGGGGAAGGAGGTGTCTTGGTCGAATAGATAGACTTTTAATATATATGTATTTGTTTATGTGATATGTAAGTAAAAAGTATAGGTTAAAATAGGTAAACCATAGTTACTGATATAAAAAGGAAGTAAATATACGTGAACAAGTTAAGAGTTTATTATGGATATTGCTATAGAAACAGTGGGAATGAGATTGAAACAATGCACTTATTAGTCCATGGAATAAATTTCGCTTCTGGGTTGAGCGCTAAGTGGAATGCCCGTCTAGCTAGCACACAACAGTATGTTCCAGGAGATGTCTTTCAGATTCAAATTTCATTAATGATTGAACCTGTTTACTATCTTCAATAACATCATTCCTTATTACCAAATGAGATTGTCGTCAAAGACTAACATAATGATAAATAAAAAACTAAAATGTAAAACTCTTTATTTACATTTATTAATTTATTTGATTAGTACTGACTCAGTCGCAAAAAACTATGTCGAGACGATACATATCTAAATCAAATGCGAGTAGTTGGAGATAATACCCGCCCTTCATGACGTTGACACCCACCTCTTCAGTCCATGACAAGTGCAACTTAGTTGAAACGTCGAGGTAAATAAATAATATACATGTTTTAGCGCGATTAAGTCCCGTTATATATATACTTATAGTAAAACAGAATGTATCGGAAAATACTTCTTTTTTTCCAGACAAATCGAGATCTTGCGATATCTATATAACATTTTATCTAGAAAAGATAAAATATTTTCTATAGCAATCAAATATTAAATGCAAAAGCAACGTTTGTGCTTTTATAAACATATTCGCATGGGTGATTATTAAAAGTTAAGGTGATATTCTGCCTAGACGCAGTACATCGCATCTATAATATTTGAACTATAAAATGAAACTCTGAAGACACATTGAAGAATTTAAGAATTGAAATTGAAGAAAAAATTTTCATCTTTTCAATTTTGTTTTGGTCACCTGTAAAATAATGTAACTTTCGATTTCAGGCACTATTGTGTTTAATGATTGATATAAAAAAACAAGAGATGTGTGCGGTGGATGTGAGTTAGGTATGTGTGCGAAGGACATGCAAAGGATGCAAGCGAGGATATATGAGGCGGTGGAGCATTTATTTGTGAAACTGAAAAGAGTCCGCTATGCATCCTCATACCGAATAGACACACCGTTCCAACAGCTTCACTACCCATTTTCTTAGCTTCCTCGCATATCTTTGATGGATACGCAGGATTACACTTACATAATGATTAATAATACCAGTGATGTGATCGAATATTTTGTTCAGGCTAATATAGGCAATCCGGCAGCTGCCGGAACACACCTTTAGGTGCTTGGCGACAGATTTTCTACTTGAGGGTGGTACCTAGCCAGGCGGGCATTCGCAAAATGCCCTACTACCATGCTATAACGACTGCGATCCTAAGGGCACGTTAAGCCGCAGGTCCCGGTTGTCGTACTGGGATCGACGGCCTAACGTGCCCTCTGAAGCACGGAAGCGCTCAGTAGTAAAGTAACTAGCGGTCCAACTCATGACCGTGGCGGACGTTGCTTAACTTTGCTGATTGGTTAGGAACAGTTAAGCAAACTTCGCTACGAGCGCAACAAAACCTATGTACCGACCTGAAGACATACAACTGCAATGTCTTCAACACACTCTCCTTTTCCTGAAGTTAAAACCCAGCATGGATCTCTCGCTTTAATAACTCTTTTTTTTAATAACGAAAACTTTCTTTACAACTTTCTTCTTCTGCCAGCATTACTGATATACCTGAGTTATCTGGGCCCCGATTCTCTTAGCTGACCAAACGCCACACTATTGCGATGCTTTTGCGATCGAACTGCTGTTAATGTCAAATTCGGTAGTCTGCTAATTCTAGCTCCTAATCGTAGTTGTATAGCAATCGCGTCGCTATCTCGTCTATAGCTGTGCTATGGCTCGCAAATTTTGCCACTGAAATAATAATGAAAACTTTTATCAATTAAGCATCAGTGAAAAAATCAATACAGTGATTTTCTAGCAAACAATACATTAAATAAATATATTTAAATCATTTGGCTATTTTTATATCTAAAATCTATACTATGCTATCTATACCACTGTAGCAACGCAATCGCAACAAAATAGCTTACAGCATACCAAATATGTCAAAAACTATTGATAGCAAGCCACTGACTTGCAATCGAACCTAAATAGCGGGCAGACTACGGATACTGTCAAAAACTACAATTTTCATGCAATTAAGTTGCGTTAACGCCGTTCAATAGCTAAGAGAATCGGGCCCCAGGACTCGGATATATATATTTTTTTTATTCTTCTTTCAAAAATAAATAAAATTTGTTGTTCATCTGATCATGCAAGTTTCTAATTATTTCTTTCGAAGAAGATTTTAATGCACTTCAACTCGTATCGCTACAGTACCCTACAAGTTACCCTACAGGTTTTGATACAAAATGTGACAAACGGTCAGATCTTTTGGTCAAGTTGACATACAAGTTTTTTTTTTTTTTCAAAGATAAGAGAAACCGTAGACTCAAGCATTTGATACAAATTATTGATTCGAACGTGACACGTAATCAGAAAACTGTTATAACAATCAATGTGTTTTTATTATTTAGCTAAACTTGCGTATTGTTTAAAACTTTTTAGGACACGATTCTTCAGTTATCAGATACAAAATTTCAAGTTTATATTAATGTCAACCTACCACATTAAATTTTCTTTAAACCACCAACATTTGTTCTTTTTACGTATTCCTGAATACATACGTATGTTGTGATTGAAAAACTGGGACTAAATAGACTATATATTTTTTAAATAATCATTCGTAAACTGAAATATACCTTTGCGGCGTGCGCAGTGTCGAAGCTCTTAGTTAAACTCAAAAGTCCCAACGGATAATTCGATTTGTTTTTACCAAATTGTTTTGGTTAAAGTAAAAGGGTTTGATTCTTATCACAGCTTGTGTGACCCTCATCTTACAAACTATTTTGGTCCTACATACTTGGTTAGTTTGCTTCCGTGTGTTAAGGAAGTTTGTATAATACATAACTTTTATGTTTTGTATATGTTACCGTTTTATTGTACTTACCGTTAGTTTATAATAAATCTAGTTAGATTATAAACTGTCGATAGATTGTGAATGGAAACTAAAATTTACAATCCAACGTTTAAATTTTCGTAAGATTATAAACTGACCATGTCCAGCCGTCAAATTGTAATTATGTGGCTCAACAACAATTTACTATAGATCTACGAAAGTATTACAGTGGCCATAAGCAAAATTCGTAGGTACAGGTTTTTAATGTACTATTTTTTGGCTTATGTTTAACTTACCACCAGATATAGTAGAGTAACATTTAACAGACAAAATAGTAAATTAAAATATTTAAGCTAAATTACTCAAAATAAATCATGGTTAACCCAAAAGTAGTAAATGATCACCAAAAGTAGTATATAAAATTAAATTTATGTGGCGCATCGCCGGCCGCAGCCGCGGCACGCTCGCTTCGCTCGCTCAGCTCGCGCGTTGTTGTAGTCACAAGTAACCTAACGCTCCTCCTCGCTTGGCTCGTCGTCGCACCTAAATATGACTTTGCCCTAGACTAAATGATATTTAACCCCTCGCTAAAATATAGTGATCTTTTCCTACATTTGGTGTCCGATTAAATTTTATGGTAAAAGAACCAAGGCTATCAAAGCATTTTATGGTGGTCATTATTTTAAATCCCTTAGTTTTTTTAATACACAAACTCGAAATGAATATGTATTTTTTTGTCTGACTATTCTTGTTGTTCTTAACTCTATGAAATGAACTCATGGCAACTATAACGGCGACCAATCAGAGGACGGTTCACAATTTCGCGGGCGATTATAGATCATTAGATTATAAACTGCCAGCTAGACATGGTCGGTTTATAATCTGACGAAAATGTTGCGTTAGATTGTATATTTTAATGTTCGTTCACAATCTGTCGACAGTTTATAATCTCACTAGATTTTTTATAAACTAACGTATCGTACAATTATCCGGTGACATGAAACGACAAAAAGGCAACGAAAATGGCTGTTTAGTACATTTTCCGGCTCAATAACAAACAGTTCCTTTCTCATTTTAAAATCATAACAGTTTACTAAGAAAAATATGAAAGTACTCAATAAGCTTCATGCCACTACTTACATCAACGTGAGTGGGGTGTTGCTGCACATTAAGCTTTTTGTCCTCTACACGCCCATTAAAATATCCAACACTGAAAGCATGAACAAGGAATGGCGTTAGACAGGTATTTAAACAGAAAAAGACATGATACAATATTATTATGTACTTATGTTGTCTTTTGTTGATCCTACATATATGTAAAATTAGGGTAAGGAGATGATAATCATGTGATGATGTCAAGTGAAAATGTTAAAGGCTGCAGTTGTTTGTCGTAGGTTCAAATCATGTGGATGGGTAAGAATAAAATCGGTACTGTAAGTGCGATTTGCAATCGCACACCGTTCAGTACTAAGACAGAATGTACAAAAACATCACCTTTTTTCATACAGTCCGATATTGCTAGATGGAGTCCACCCGCACTTGTCGGTTTTTTTATTTGTGTATGAGCAAACAAATAATGTTATATAAAACTCTTTTCATGTATGTATATGTATATATTGCTGTATCAGCCACTGCTGAACACAGCGTCCCCTACTGTGAGGCGGTTCGCTATAATGCCCACCCTTGTCAGGCGTCTTGGGGATCGCAGTGTGAGACATCTTCAGAAAGTTCTGCTGCCCCCCTTCTGTTGTGTTACCCGTTATAATTATACTTTTTTTAATATTTGTTGGTATTATTATTATTTATTAACTTATTAGGATCCAACTAGGACTCGCGTTTTTTTACTGGAAAGATTTCGACCAGTTTCGGACTGTTATGAAATATTTCGTTCACGGAGTTACGAAGGCGGGTAGCGATTAGCACGGTCTTCAACGCGTAACTGATGTTGCAACGACGCTGTCTGTCCCGCTCAGCTGCATTTGTCAAGTTGTAGTACTTAGGTCTGGTTATTGAATTATCATAACATTCTGAGGAATAATTATATTATATACCCGAAGAACTTCTTCCGCTTCACGAATGGCTGCTATAGCGCAACGTATAAAATGACAGAAACCGGGGACGTAAGCGTGCTCTGCAACGGTCGATTGTACGGTATCCAAGGTTTTTCACATTCTCTTTTATGTTCAGTGAGCCTAGTTGCAATATTTAATTGAGTCTTACCGATGGCCAACACTGTTCGGAATAAAAACCAGTTTTGGTCATTGGTAAATAACACGAGTTCTAGAGTCCTAGCCGGTTCCTGATAAGTAAATGTGAACAAAACTCATTGATACTTTCCAAAGTGACGTTTATTACTAGTTAGACATACTAAATCTTATGGTGGTTTAAAAGTTTATCGAATACCTATTACGATACCAAAGATACAGCCCTTTAAAGGTCAACCTAAAAAGGTAAGCCTCTAGTAAAAAAACGGTGGCCAAGAAATGCACGTTTGGTTCCGCAGCTGTAATTGTACATTATCCAACTCACCTTTTATCGAAAAACGTAACTTACTAACACTGTATGACGTGTCTAACAAAAGATCAAACTTTCGATGCGGTTTTCAGTATCGTAATGTTATGAATAAAACCCTACTTGTAACCATACTTTCAGAAACTCTTCCGCAATATCCGTTTATAACACAGAATATTGGTATCCGGAAATTTATAAGTCTGGTGAGGAAATTACAAAACATTGCGGGAAGCAGCCAATAATAACAAAAAATCCCGCTTATGACTTAAACATTTTTTATTTGTAATTTTGTAATGTAATCCGCATAGCAGGCGTTATTGCAATCATAACAATATAAAAAATAAAAAAATGACAAAGAACTTTGAAAAAGTTCAGATAACTTAATTTTTGTATGTTCAGTACGTGTACCTTTTTGCTTGTATTTTTATCTTTCCTACAAAAATACAAGATGTAGACTGTAGATTTTCTCCTAAAATCTACAGTCTTACATCTTGTATAAATGTATACATATGTGAACGATTGGGACGTCATAATGTAATATAGAGCTTAGATTCTACGGTTATTTGGCTCAGTGAGTATTTGATGGATACAGATACGTTACTGACGTAAAAATAACACTCGTGAGTGGAGAGATATATTGCCAAAATAATGGAGATGAGGAAAACGACAAATAAAGGAAGGAGGATTTTTCGCCGATTATATACCTATAAAATGGGTTTAGATATTGCTCAGAAAGTAAATAGTAATAACATGACCTATACCGTGTCGATATTCGTAAGGAATTTTTGTTGCAAAGTAAGAAGCCTCTGTAATCGTAGGCATGTGTCAAAAATTTGTCTCCAGTTTCATAGGAGTAATTTTTTTAAGAATTCTCCGTGCATATTGCTTGTTAAATCCTGGACTAGTTACGATTTATAAAAAGCTTCCTAATGTAAAACTAGAAGATCGAGATCTTATGATACATAATTAAGTGAGTCATAACATAATACAAAGTTCGCCATCATTCGGAAACGTTCACTGTTGACCTCCCTCTTCAAACACTACAATGAACGGTTAGGAGATCTTTGCATTCATTGTCTCTCTGCGAATTAAGAAAACCTAGTAAAGGATTTACCTGGTTTGAATCATCCGGTTTATTTTCACTACTCAAAAGCCTTTATTCCCCATCGGCTATTGATTCTTCAAGCGATGTGACCAGCCCAATGTTACTGAAACTTATAAAATTCGATCGAGACATTATGTAATTTATTTTAGTTTTACTTGTTTTGAAATGTTCAAACTATTGATTTTGTCTCACAGTATAACTTCAAACGTCGACTCTATGAGCTTCTCTACTCTAATAATTTATAAACTACCTAAGTGGAAAACATTAAAATATTGATTGCTGATAGGTTTGTTTATAGTATAAAGGCTTTTAGGACTGGCTGGATATAAAAGTGGTTTGAAACATATCATCGAATAAATAAACTGATAATTCCCTTACTTTGGCACTGAGACCTTTTCGCCAAACGGTAAAAAAACTGTGTCCACACTGCAATGCCCAGTCAACATGCCATATTATGTGAGTGAATTCCATTGAACCATGGGTCATGACGTAACCAGACTAAATAAGACAAAGATATTTGAAATTACAAAAATAATGGCATCTTCTATATGTATACAACTTTTCTGGTAGCCCTAGTACATATTAACACGCGTTTTATAGGTTTATGTAATAAAAAACTAAGAAAATGAAAATCTCTCATTTGAAATTAGCTGCATCATCATGAAACAAGGCAAGTATAGTTGGTGGTGTTGTAGTTCTAATGACACTTAGAATGATCTTGTGATGGAGGCAAAAGGAAGGTACTTGGGTTCTATACATATAGTAACAACGTTTCCAAGAGGTTTGGAGTTGTTGTAATTGTCTCGAATATATCATTTTAACGGTTTTGTTATACGATTAAGTACAAACATTCTTCTAGATATTATTACATTTTTAGTAATCCCATTACTCTAAGTAATTGTATAATAAATTTGTAATCGACAAGTAATGACGTGACTATAATACTTTTATAGCATGCAAACTCAACTATGGCCACAAATGCAAAACGTGCTACAATCAAAACAGCATCCTCTCTTGAATAAGGCAAGCACTAAATTGTTCTTATACGAGAACATCCCAAGCATAGAGCATAACACTAAATTAGTTTGCTGGTTCACGAAACCTATTAGCAATGTGTGCCGAAACTGTGCTGCGGTACGATTTCCCGTTGTCGAACTTAAACATTGGGGTTTAACGATTAAACTGATTCTGGTTTATGCGTGTTGTTTCAAAACAATTAAGATGTGATATACGTAGAGAATGCCTAATAATGAATTGATTGGTTATTGAGAGATTGGGATTAATAGTGGGCTTGATTATACATATGAGTACCTAATTGCTTCTTTTAATTAGTCTTCCATACTTAGTTTTTTTCCACAAGAAACTTTGTAAATAT
This sequence comes from Plagodis pulveraria, assembly GCA_963890685.1. Classification (NCBI taxonomy): domain Eukaryota; kingdom Metazoa; phylum Arthropoda; class Insecta; order Lepidoptera; family Geometridae; genus Plagodis; species Plagodis pulveraria. Next base: position 10,725,469 of record OY982953.1, read on the forward strand.
GAGATGAAGATGCATTTCGTCCGAACGAATTGCACTGCGCTCGTCACACATAAAGTTGTTAAGTTTCATGTGCCTGTAATTTTTCTGGCTCTCAAGGACTACTGCTGGAACACAATGTTAGGTGCTTGGCGATAGTTTTTCTACTTGAGGGTGGTAGCTAGCTAGGCGAGCATTCACGAAATGCCCGTCCACCATGCTGTGAAGCTTAAGCCGGCAGTGGGGAGTATGATGTTATACTAGATACTGTGGCCGATATATAAATTGGGGTCATCAAATCATCCTACACAAGTTATTAAAAATTTCAGGTTTTCGTTTACGATCTCAAGAACCTAGAAATATTAATCGTTTTTCCCTTAAAATGCACAAAACTATAAGCATAAGCTTATTTTTATTGTATATTCTGCAAGAGTAGTTATTAAACTGTATTTTGTTTTGTTTCAGGTGTACAGATAGCATATTTTGCAATAATAGGAACGCAGATGTTCATGATTGTGCTAAGCATATTCCTATTCTACGGAATTTATAAAGTAAGTAAATACTTTTATGGTCAATATATACATTTTAACTAGTCAATTATGTAAACAATTTCGTTCATTTTAAATGTGTGTGCCATTACTACTTTTGATTTTATTTAAATAAACACTTGAATGATTTTATCTGCACATTGGTATAATTTTTACACGACTGCCCAGAAAAAGGAGTGTTATATAATGAATAGATTTAGGCGTTACTTTGCGGAAATCCATATTTATTAAAAACAAATATTTTTTTAAAATATTTTACGAAAACATCAAATTAATATTTTAATAAAACACTTAAAAAATATAAAAATATATTTTGTGACAATTCCACCTAATTTTTCTGCTAAGCCGACGTGACGTCACAAACGCCACGCAGCCAAACCGGAAGAATTTTCGACGCGTTTCGATTCTACACGAAGCATCTTTAGGAGGTCTTGACTCTACGAGCGCACGATCGAGAAACAATTAACAATTTTCTTTGGCTTAAGCCAAGAAATGTTACCAAATTTATTTATTCTAATTGCTTGCAATTATATGATACTAGCAGTTGCAATTGCGTACTGTTTATTTGGTTGTAAAATTTTAGTTTTTCTACATTCGCCTTTAAATTATTTGATGCAAGCCAACCAATGGCATCTGTGAGCGCGTTTTAATACTATTTTCAAATGAAGAATTTTTGGTTCCTTCTACAACAATAGTAGTGTCATCGGCGAACAAGATGCATTTGTATTTAATTGTATTAGGAAAGACATTGATATATAAAAGAAACAACAGTGGACCCAGAATGCTTCCTTGAAGTACCCCATAGTTGCTTGGTAAGAAGTCCGATGTATGTATTTCAAGCGATCTACTTATTTCATTATACTTGGATATTTGGACACATTGAGTCCTTTCACATAAGTATGATTTAATCCAGTTATGCGCAGGACCGCGAATACCATATCTGTAATTTTTTTCTAATAATAGGTCACGAGAAGAGAAAGTCTCAAAGCCTTACTCATGTCTATAAAAATTACGGCAACAGGATTTTTTTTATCTAAGCAGTCTGTGATGTATTTCATTAATTTGAATGCTGCAAGAGAAGTGTTTCTGTTTTGCCGAAATCGGTATTGCTCATCATTTAAAACCTCGTATTTCTCAATGATACTATTTACTCGGCGAAACATGACTTTTTCCAGTATCTTTGAAGAAATCGGTATCAGGGTGACTGGTCTATAGTTATCCATTTTAGTTTTATCACCTTTTTTGTAAAGTGGTTTAACTATTGATTTTTTCAAAGCAGTCGGGTTAATTCCATGTTCTAATGTAAGGTTAATAATATGGGATAATGGAAAAGCTATTTATCTTGTAGATCATTTTACAATATTTGTGCGTTTGTCATTATAGATAACCGCTTGGGAATTATTAAGTGATTTAACTATGTCTCGTAGTCGTCAGTAGTAGTGGGATCTAGAAATATGCTTTTTTCATTAGATTCAACATATTTACTAATGTTTGCGCTTGAAATGTCCGGTTTATAATTATCTTTATTCGTCATATTAATAAAAAGTCATTAAAATATTTTACAATACATTTAGAGTCAGTGAAAGTACCATTGTCAACATTAATTTTATCAATAGAATTTAAATTACAGTTTTCAGAAGCATATTTCTTTATCATATACCATACTGCTTTGGTTTTATTGGTTGCCTTGTTGATATAATTCACGTCACATAGTTTCTGAGAAGATATAATACATTTTTTAACAGTTTAGAATATTGAATATACTTTGATCTATCATCCCTAGTGCAGTTCTTATCTCTTAAATTAAGATATAGTTTTCTCTGTATCTGACAACTTCTGCTTAAGCCTTTTGTAAGCCACTTAGACTTCTTCCCCGTATCACATTTTTTTTTAATTCTTATGACTGGGAAGCAGAGATTGTAAAAAAGAGAGAAAACCTCCAGAAACTCATTGAATGCTTAATCAGGCAAAGTATTTTAAAAAATTTCAGCAAATGATATACTTGAAATACATTCAATGAATTTACTACAATTCTCTTGACTTATCTAGAAGACATGTTTCATATATTGTACTCTTTCAAACAGATATTATTACTTGATAAAAAACATTATTTATTGATCGAGTTAAACATTGTGTAATTAAAAACACAACTGCAATCTATCAAGTTAAAATACTTAAGAAATAATCAATTTGAAAGCACATTAAATAGCTTTTACTTCGAATTTACTTACCTATAGAATACCTGTTTGAAATCGTCTTACTTCATCCAGAAACTTAACGAACATTCAATAAAGCTCAACAGCCGCGTCTGAATCTCAATGTGGGTATTTCATTAAGGTTTCAGTTTAACTTAACTTTGGAATATCCTTGTAATTGGAAAAGCCCAATTCAACCTGTTTTCATTACTAAAATTACTTTCGTTTTGTAGACTTCCATTTCAGTTTTAGTAATTGATTTTGTTAACAGTAAATAGACAGGTTTGTTTGTAGTATTTGATTTTTGTGCTCTGTTTTACTAATTAATGCATACGACAATCCCCAAGTATACTGAACATGCTAGCTTAATTAGCCTTCGACCACATCAACACTTGCCATCAGGTGAGATTGTGGTCAAAGGTCAAAAAAAAAACACCAGCCAGGCCTACCCGGGGCTATATGAAAAAAATGAAATTCGGATATAAAAAAATGTATGTTCTTATTTTTGTGACCATGATTTGCCAATATCATAACTAATCAGTGAGTGAAATATTGATCATATGCTTGTTTATAAACAAGTACACTCAAATTTCTTTAATCAATGTTTTTCATTATATTTATTTTCAGAATAAATTATGATTTTTAGAACATTTTTGATAAGACATGATTATGCCATCTTGTAGGTGCCGTATTCAGCCTCTTTGTAAGGCAGATAAATCGGAACTCGGCTATTTCAAGCCCAGTTCTTTCTCTAACAAATAAATATATATCTCCACCACTTAGGGAGAAACAACCTACAAAAAATGTGGCAATGATAGACTTCGAGAAAATAATGGAAGGATTTCTTTTTTTGGAGAGCGTAGAATGGCAATCTGTCTGAGCTTGAAGCTTTACAAATAGTGAGTCATACGTATCCTGTAACAAACCTTTTTTTGTTTAGTATCTGGTTTCATTGATTGAATAACAAAATTTTAAATAAACTGCAATCCTAAGTCTGAAAGTTATGAAGTTGCATAAATAAACCAACAGTTATTAACTAATTTAAATGAAACATTTTTGTTGGGTGGAATTTATCTCCTTGTTGGTTCCACATTTCATCTTAATTGGTTGAGTTTTTTAAAAGTTATAGTTAATTAACTGAAAAATTCATTTACATACCTGCTTAATGATTGCTGTAGTACCTGCTACTGGATGTACTTACTGTTTAATGGTAATTGAGATCTTGTCGATAGTGAACAGTATTTATGGCAAGTGGCTGATCGTGTAACCAGTTTGCATCAATACACTGTGTTTTTGTTACATTTTTGCATTATTTCACTCAATTCATGTTGATCAAGTATAAGAATTTGCTGATGAAGTGTAAGAATTTGTTGAATGAAGTTCCCAGTTTAATAATCTGATGATAAAACTAGGTGGTTAACCAAACCTGTTGTTAAGTAAGGAGGTGATCCAAAATGTTGACCAGGCTAAACTGGGTATTTGAACTGGCTCTCAAAGAAAGTTGCCGTAATTGGCGAAAGGTTATCTACTCACCAGGGGTGTCGGGTTAGAATGTCATCCCCAATTGCTACCAATGGGTGTTGTAAGAGGCGGTAAAGGTAAAATACCGGAAGGTGGGCAGCAGCGCCTTCTGAGGATTGGATATCCCAAGACCCTGCCAAGCGTAGGGGTTACGGCAAACCCACTCTAAATGGAGGAGGCTGTGTTCAGCAGTGGACAATCCGGTCGAAACAGTACAGTACAGTGTCTACTAAAGACGATAGCTAGCCAGGCAAAAATTCACAAAACGGCGCACCACTATTGGGTGAAGCTCGATCCCACGGCAGGATTCTAAATTTATTAATAAAATTCGTTGTAAAATATAAAAAAATTGCTAAACATTGCTATAGGAAAAAAAATATAACTAGTAACAAGTTCGCCTAATTTCTAAATAAAATTCTATCCATCTTATTTTTAATAAGTGAGACTTTTTTTTGTAAACATACAGTTATGAGAATACTACGCGTACATGTAATATTATATGGTATTACAAATTGTTTTGTCTTTTTCAGGAAAATGTGGCGTTCTTGGTGCCTTGGGTAGTGGGTTGCATGACGTTCATGGCGCTGGAAGCCATGGCCATGGTCTACTCCAATATACTTAGAGATCATGTTAACAAGGTAACTTCCTTTACGAACACATGACAGACGGAGATTTAACCCCATAACGATTTTTCGTGAGGATACGCATGCGATGTGGCTATTTCGTCAACTCTTATGTAATCAGTGCAAAATTGGAGTTTAATGTAAATCTGGCCATATTAGTAGTCGATCCACAATAAATTTACCTAAATATCGCTCGATCATCGAAAGATCAACACTATGTAGATTAGAGATTTTTATTCATTGTCTATTTAGAGAAAAACATTGGATCCACCTGACGTGAGTAGAATAGAGATAGGGAGAAAGAAAATATATGTTATCAAATGAAATTTGAAAATATGTTCTAAGTTAAAATTGTATACAAAACTTCTAAAAACCAATGAAACAACCAACACTTAAAAGTTTTATAACTAAACTATATTTTCTGGAGTTGCTTTTTGATTGCTGTTACAAGGAAATTACTACGTTGGTGATTTGAGGTTCTTTCATATTAATAAGTAATATATTTCATTCCCGATATTCAATGAGGTGCTGAATAGATAATGTTCTTCATTAGAATCGATATTAATCTTTGGAGTCGTATGGAAGTTATCTTTTACTATCCAAAATAAATTGTGTCCTATTGGTATCCGACTGAAATTTTCAGCTGTGTGGGATGATATTATATGGCATATGTAGGTCGGACGGATGGACAACGTTCGGAGCCCCAAAAATAAGCTGCGGTCAATTATTATTAAAGAAATTCCTAATTCGGGAATATAGTCCCAGATTAGGATATAGAGCTGCTCTACGCATGTCATAATAGCCATGTAAAATATGCTATTATAATTTATTGAACGAACAGCATGTAATTTAACTGTTTGTGTTCTTAAACGTGTTAGGAATATTTATTAGTTTGTCAGTACGCGTTAGGCACGCAACATTATTTTCTTTCACACCAATATTAATCATAATTATGGTAATTCGCCAAAAAAGTCTAAGGGAGACTTATACCTCTTAAGAATAAGGCTGAACATTAAAAAAACTCTGGTGAACCCAAATGAAAATATAAAAGGTAGGACGAAAAAAAATATCGAAGCAAATAATTTTTTAACGTTTACAATAAGTTTACAATAATAACAAATATTTTAAAAGTATTTTAAGAAAACATTTACTTAATTATTTAATAAAACACTTAAAAAATCTTTATAAAAATGATATATATCTAGTGACAATTCCGCCTAATTTCCTATTAAGCCGACGTGACGTCACAAACGCCACGCAGCCAAACCGGAAGAGTATTCGACGCGTTTCGCTTCTAAACGAAGCATCCTCAGGAGGTCTTGACTCTATGTCTCGATCGTGCGCTCGTAGAGTCAAGACCCCCTGAGGATGCTTCGTTTAGAAGCGAAACGCGTCAAACCGGTAGAGTATTCGACGCGTTTCGCTTCTAAACGAAGCATCCTCAGGAGGTCTTGACTCTATGTCTCGATCGTGCGCTCGTAGAGTCAAGACCTCCTGAGGATGCTTCGTTTAGAAGCGAAACGCGTCGAATTCTCTTCCGGTTTGGCTGCGTGGCGTTTGTGACGTCATGTCGGCTTAATAGGAAATTAGGCGGAATTGTCACTAGATATATATCATTTTTATAAAGATTTTTTAAGTGTTTTATTAAATAATTAATTAAATGTTTTCTTAAAATACTTTTAAAATATTTGTTATTATTAAAAATGGATTTCCGCAAAGTAACGCCTGAATCTATTCATTATCTTTAAGAGGCATTTTACATTTTAATGCGGTATACGAAGATTTTAAGCGCTTAATTTACTATCATAGGAAATATCTACAAGTTGTTTAATAATTGATAAAAATAGAATAATCTGTTCTCTTTTCAGTTAATGTACCAGATTTACAAACATAACATTAATTATTTTGTAGTGACCAATCTCCCGCACCTTGTTTTACGAATTAAAGAACACATAGCCAACTTCAGAGTTCTATCTCTTGTATAAAGATTCATCAAATAAACTAAAAAAAAAACTGTGCATCAGGCATATAATCCTGTTGACACATAGTGTACTAGAAGATCGATAATTAATCGTCATTGTAGAAAAAAAAATAAAGATCTTGCTCCAATTTCCACGAATTATATCAGCAGTTTACCACGATATATTGCGTTTAATAAATTGTAATTCCAAACAGATATTATATGAAAAGAAAGTTCATTCTTTAATTAATCTGATCTTTAATAAATTGTGCTATTAGATTTTTAATGGTATTCACTTTTAGGGAACAGTGCAAGTTTCATTAAAATCGGTTCAGTATCGAACAGAATATTGAGATCCACCTTTGTAGCGATATGATACCGACTTTCACGAGTATTTTACGCTTTTTAGTATGAGAAGCCGGTTTTATTTTATATTTTATTCTATATATCATTTTATAGTAATATTAAATTCAGTGAGTATAATTCGTAGTATTTAAACAACTTTAAATGGTTTAAATCGCGTATATTTATCATTATATTTGTCCCGACGTTTCAAACACTTAGCAGTGATCGTGGTCACGGGGTGACTAATTTGATAAAAATAATGATAAGTATACGCGATTTTTTTTTTTTTTTTTTTTTTTTTTTATTATTTATTAATCTACACTCCACAGACTCCAGGGTCCGTGCCTTTTTTTTAATAGTGACATATTTTTTTTTAATTATTACTAGAATTAGAAAATATACATACAACATTCTAAGAGGGAACAGTGCTAAAAGAAATTTCTTTTTTTTTTCCGGTTAAGTCATTGGCACTAGCATTCAGAACAGACCGGTGTTCTCTAGCAGCACCCGCTCACGAGTTGACGCATGTGCCAGCCATCGCCTTCCTCAACCATTTCTGAGGGAAGATGGCGACCCGACACACAACACCGCCGCTAGACAACACCTTTATGTGAGCATGACCGCTCTGGATACCCGTGCCAACGATTACAATTATTACACATATTTATAATTTGGGACTACAATAATATTATATGTATGAAAATAACATACAAAAATTTAACATTTTTTTTGTCATTCTCCCACGTCACATTTTAACAGGGTCTCCATTACCACGCTATTTCGATCTTTGATCGCCATTTTGAGGTTGTAATCATGGATAGCTTTTGGTGTCGCAACCATCGCCTTCCTAACGAACCGTCCTATGGCGTCTTCTTCGTCATCTGCGTAATATCTGAAGGTTCCAGTATGACGTGAAACTGCAACGACTGCGTGCGGGACGCTCTCGTGCAGCTTCATGCTGCTCTTGGTCTTGATGGCGATGACCGACTCGTATGTAAGTCCCTGAGCCTCGTGGATGGTAAGGGTGCGTGATCCCTTTCCCTCTCCGTAGCCCTGGCTTGTTAGGGCCTCCTTTTCTTCCTGAGTGTGAACCAGGAATAAGGTGTTCGGGAGGGATTTGGGGATTTTTGCACCCGTGTACCTTTCAAGCTCAAGTGACTTAATACGGGGAGCTGAGGAATATATACCAGAGTATATTTCCCTCAGTGCGTACGCGACATCCATTGGGTTCCGATGCGTGCATAACAACTCCTGGGTGATGTTTGTGACCAGGTTAGGGCGGTTGTACCTTAATACGAAGAGATTATCTCTATCGATGTAAGGCAGCTGATTGATATCTCCGATGAGGACAAATTCACCAACTCCAGCCAGCCTGGAAGCCATGACTATGGCTCCGAAATGGTTCATGAGAGCTTCATCCACTGTGAGGCGGCTGTAGCTCTCAGTCCTTTTAAAACCATTTACGAGGACTGAAGCCATTGTGCGCACCTTGGTTTTCACCAAGTCTCCGATTCGGTGCGCAAGCTTCTCCCTCAGGTCTTTCGCTGCTTCTGTGGTTGTTGTGATAATGATGTCCCTGTCCACATCGAATTGCCTTACCACCCAAGTTGTTTTGCCACATCCTGGAACTCCATTTACCCATTGTATTTTCGGTACTTCCCAGTGTTTCCAGAATGCTTCTATGTCCGATCCCCCCGCAATAGATTTAGCCATTTCGAGGATACGGTCATCTAACATTATTTTGGTGCACTGGGCCGTTACTACTATTGGGTCGTTTTGTGGTGTCGCGTATTTAGGCCTCCCTAGTCGCTCCGTTGCTCCCTCGTCCAGGGACACAAATCCGCCTGTTGCATTGTATGCCGCCATATACTTACCTGACATTTTCCCCTTGATGACCTGGGATGTGTCGTTGTTGTATATAGCGGCTTCTGCCTCTTCGAGTCTCACCTTTAGAAGGTTTTCATTTTCTAGCCTGAAGGAATGCAGGATGTTTTCGCAGTTTCTGTGGTTGACCTCTCTGGTTGCCCTTATAATGGCTAGAAACTCTAGGATGGCATTAGCTGCATGGCTCGTTGATTCCTGTGCCGGGATATATCGGGGCGGACTGACCTGTCCCATGTCGGCTCTCGTCCTGGTAACCTTTGATGGTGCTTTGCCACGGGGTGGTGGTTTTGTGGGCATTGGGTTTCGGGGTTGGGATGGGTATCGGAATAAGCTTCCTACTGCTGTACCGAAAGCTGTCAGGAATGCGGCGACTCGCCCACTATTCTTTTTTGGGCTACATTCCTGGCTTCTTTCTGCCTCTGCTCTTTCTTGGAGCCTTTCTGAGCCACTTTTGGTAGCTGAACTCGGGATCGGATGTCCCGAACAATCAGTTGCATTGTTGTGTATGGGTTTTTTGAGGTAACTAAGATTTTCTCCTCTGTCTTCATACACAACTACCTCATGGTGTTCTGAGGCTTTAATGCAACCAAGTTGGTCAGCAACTTCTCCCTTTGAGTGTTCTATTACCATTGCGTCTACGCTTATCACTCGGGCTCTGTCGGCATTTTCTGCAATACTTGAGAGCAACGAACATGCTTGAGCAAAGGGTGTCCTGTCCGTCCACTCGATTAGTACGACCGTCCTGTTTTTCAGTCGCAATAAACAACATGGATTTCCCATGACAACCTTCACAGGCATCGCGTTGTCAGTATACGCGATTTAAACCGTTTAAAGTTGTTTAATTACAATGTGTAAAAATCGCGAAAACCTAATTTAAACAATTTTTTAACATTAGAGTCTAATTCGGTTATATTTGCTTTGTCGTTATAATTTTTCTTATTAAACTTGACAACGGAAGTTTCGCGTCATTAATTTGTTTGAAATAGATATTCGGTGCTCGCGCGTTTGATTTGTTTTTTTTTTACTACACATACCGACGCAGCGACGACGGTACCTACAGTGTTCAAAATTGTCAGTAAGTTTTTCATACTATATTTTCGAATAATCTCGTAGAGTTCATAAAGGCACTATATTACATGTTCCAAATTCAAATCTCATTACTGCCCTCCAAAACATCTAGTGGAAGATTTAGGCGGGAAAGAGTACGAGAGGAAAAGTCAATTTTAGGGACTTTGTATTTTTTACTGAAACTAATGTTCCTTTGAGTTTTGATATGTAAAATTATGATGTAGAATGATTTATTGAGTGTTCATTATCGTGCACAAGTGTAAGCAAGTACTACAACGTAGAAAACATAACTTTTGGTGATTTATTCTGAGCTCCATGAAAAATTCCTGTAAAATTTCCACCACTTCAAGAAGGCATGAATGACTCACCTTTGTCTTGACCACAATATTTTACTAAGCTCTGATTTTGACTTAACCTACTTTGTACTTGAAAACATCTGTAAAACTGTTATTTCTAAAACATGACACTGGCTAAATATACACATGTGGTATATATATGTAGGTATATATACATACCCATATTCGTGAATTTCATCAGTTTTATAACAGGTATTAGTGTCTGTGATGTCACGTGGTGAAATTTATTTATGCCATTATTAAAAACGTCATCAACGTATTTCATTACTGTCGAAACTGGCGGTTCTGAGTTATGAAATACTTAGCGTAAATAAGCTTAATAACTCAAATGAATTTTCATTGTGTGGTCACCCTACTACATAAATTGTATTGAAAATATTAAATAGCAATTATCTGATCTTAAGAGCAATCAATACATGATAAAAACACACATCCTTGTAGTAAAAAAGATTTACTAAATACTGATATATTTAATTTTAATCTATTACTTATAATTCATGAATATTCAATTAATTTACATATTCACCATGTGTGAACTGAGTGACCACCATTAAATGTTAATTTCACTAAAGTAGCCAAAAACGGTGCTCTTATTTTACTTTTACAAATTTACATGTAACTTTTACTAAAGTTAGCAGTTAAAATATATAGTTTTTGTGGCATAATTAATAAAGTATATGTGTTTTATATGTGGTCTCTCAGTGACACCAGGAAGAATTTTGTAATTTGTAATTTTAGTTTCCACGTTGTGGTTTGTTATCTTCTAAACACTTTAAAATATGTTTTACTAAATATCTGTATACAATACGTGACTATAAGTTATGTATTTAGGCAGATTTGGAATTTTGAGTGTGTGAACTGAGAGACCATAGTTTAAGAGTCATAACTTTATTATTAATTCATTACAAATTACAATTCACATTTTACAAATTATATTATGACTTTTACTAAATCTTGAAGTTACTAACTTAACAAAAATAAACAAAAAAAAAATGTGGTCACTCAGTCCACACGCGCACGTTGCCTCCTAGAGTTAAATTACAATAATTTATATTTGTTTAGCAGCTCTTTATAATGGTTTAATATTATGCAATAAATACGTTAATTCGTTGTTGAAGTTACTAGAAGACCTTATGACAAAATAATTTTTTTTAAACCACGTGCTATTATTATATTTTGAATATTTACATTAACGATTAATTTACTTATCATATCACATACCCTTCACATGCACGTATACTTAAACACACAGAAACACACACCGACACATACACCTTTCAAATTCCTCACAAACATTCACTTTAACTCGTACGCCAATAGTACACCACGGAACAATGACTACACGAAAATATTAATTACTAGCTGTACCTGCGACTTCGTTCGCGATTGCCGTACCTGCAATCTAATTCACATTTGAGCACTGTTTATCTCATATTAAGCAACGCTGTAGTCTGTGGTGAAGCACTCTTAGTAAAGCATAGCTCAGAGAGGAGCTTTTTTCTATGGGTTTGATAACTCCCAGCTTGTTTTTCCAGAAGACAGTATTTAAGTAACTCGGAGAGTTCCTTCGCGGTTCGCACAATAAATGTTGAAGCAAAGTAGGTACTTTGTGCGTTTCTTTGGAATTTCGATTATAAAACGGTATCTTTTTGCCGAGGTTCTCCTTGTTTGGTGGTAGAACAAAAATATATGAGATTATACACTTCCATTGCGCAGTCTCCAAAATGTATCCGGCAGAAGATAGATGGTTAAAACAACTTATTGTGGCGAATGTATCAGATTTTAGAGTTTTATCTTACCAAGCCGGCAAATCTAAATAAGGATGCCGAGATGCCCGTGGGGTGCCGAGCTGCCCATGGGGAGCTGGGCTGCCTGTGGGGTTCCGAGCTCACTCGTCACTATTCTAACAAAAAAAAAATAATTGAAATAGGATTACGCGTTCATAAATTACAACTAAGTAAAATATTGACTTTCATCCCCTTTACCGAGGGAACCGTGCTGAATTTCGGGATAAACAGTATACAATAACCTTCTTCGTGGTATGAACTCAAATCGTGTTAAGTTTGATTGAATTCCATTCAGTAGCCCATGGGGTGCCGGGCTGCCCGTGGGGTGCCGGGCTGCCCATGGGGTTCCGAGCTCACTCATCACTATTCTAACAAAAAAGAATCTTTGAAATCGGACAACGCGTTAGTAAATTACAACTAAGTGTAAATTTTAACTTTCATCCCCATTCCCGAGGGAACCGTGCTGAATTTCGGGATAAAAAGTTCACAATAACCTTCTTCGTAGTATGAACTCAAATCGTGTTAAGTGTCATTGAATTCCATTCAGTAGTTTTGGAGTGATGCGCGGCCGGGATACAGACAGACAGAAAGACAGACAGACAGACAGACAGACAGACAGACAGACAGACAGACAGACAGACAAAAATAAAAAAAAATACAGTTTTCGCATCAGTATCAGCTACAGAGTGCTCTCAATTTTTTTTTGCAAAATATCTTCAATGTACAGAATTGGACCTGTTACAGTTTTATTATAAGTATAGATTAAAAATATACAAAATGACGTTAATTCGAATAAAAACAATTGCGATAAATATTTTTCCTAAATATGTTTCAATGTATTGGTTCAATCTTGAATTGTTACTAAATATTATATATAAAAGAAAAAAATATAGATGTGTTTAAGATTCTCTAAAGCCAGAAAGGACCTGGCTCTTGAGATACAGGCCACCAGACTAGTTTTAGAGTTATAGACTCATCATAAATGTATCACAATAAGGAGGAATAAAATTAATTTGGTGGGGGGTGGGGGGACGCTCTATCGGAAAAAATGTGCACTTTAAAGTTGAATATTTCGTAAATGGAGCATTAAATCGAAAAATAGTATAAGCAACCCTTCAGTCACTTTAAAAGACCTATTTTATATGTTTTGGTGCTTGTGATTTATGATTAATTATTTTCATGAAGAAGAAGCTAATTTTGAGAAATTTCATCAGTATAAAAAAAACTATAGGTTTCTGTAACCCCCTTCCATCAATGGGGAATATTCCGCCCTCTATCCCCCTCCCCATTGCACAAAATATATACATATATACCATACCTAAAGTCCTTCTAATGTATGTAGCTACACTTTTTTTTCTATTATTATTTAAAAAAAAATAGTTTCCGTAATCACCCACCCCTCTGGGGGGATGCTACAATCCAGCCTCTCCCCCCTCCACCCTTTCCTATAGTACATAACTATCTATACCGATTCTAGTCCTTCCAGTACTTCATCTCAGTAACTTTAAGGGATTTATTCTAAGGATTTTGTGTTTGGTGCAAAATTATCTAATACCCAAGTTCAACAACTATTACTGCTAAAGTAATAAAGTTATCTTAACTGCTATAATTTTCCTTGAAAGTTCATGAATTGCACTTTGATCATGAATTTTTTCAGACCTTTCAAGCCAGCAGTTTAGGTTTTAGTGGGGGGGGGACGCCCTATCGGAACAAAAATGTGCACTTTAAAGTTGAATATTTCGTAAATGGAGCATTAAATCGAAAAATAGTATAAGCAACCCTTCAATCATTTTGAAAGACGTATTTAATGATACCCCACACGATGGGATAGACGACGAAAAAAAAATTCATACCCACACCACTTGTATGGGAGCTACACCAAAAAAAAATATTTTTCAAAATTTTATTTTACCACTTTGTCAACGTGGTAATTTTACATACCCGTTCAAAATTGCAGCTTTCTAGTACAAACGGTCTCTTAGCAAAACCTCGGACAGACAGACGGACATGACGAAACTATAAGTGTTCCTTGTAGGTACTACGGAACCCTAAAAACGATTTTAAGGTACATAATGTGTTGTGTGAATCCAACTTGCACTTGACCGTTTTTTGTTTTTTAATACTTGACTGTTACTGTCATATCTTAATATGACAGTGAACAAGTAAATAAGGGAAAAGGAAAATAAAAATGATTGAAGATAGAATTGTTAATTTCAAGGGTTGATATAATAAAACGATATGTCTGATAATGAAAAACTTCAGACATGAAGGTAATCCAGTTATGTTTCTTGATACATTTTTCAGATTGATATTTAATGACTTTTGGTCAGACTACTTTAATTTAGGCTTACAGGGAAACTCACCCATGGGCTGCAGCCCTGTTTACGCACTTTGAATTGTGTGAAATAACCGAAAGCTAATATTGTTTTAAGCGTTGATATAAGCCAAAATTGTTGCCTTGCCTAACATTATGTTCTGACACCTGTCATTACCTAACATACACACTTATTAATGAAGCAGAGGTGCCTGAACACTAATATTTCGCCAATGCCATCATTTGTGGCAGAGCTGGATTCTAGCTCCATGCAAGTGTGACTGCCATGTTCCGGCAATAGGTTCGCCCCTATTACATTGGGCTCATGCATGTCTGGCATTGTACTTATACTAATATAATATAGGTTAGTTATGCAACGAAGTGCGGTGCCACTGAAATTATGTTTCAGGGTGATGGGTACAGTGAAGTTCATCACTTGTAATGAACTGCATCTGTTATAGACAGAGGTCACCAGTTAACACGTGAGCCAAAGATAGTTCCGTCATAAACACATAAGTAAAATAGAACAGTGTTCTCAGAATAAAGCTGTGGTAATTTTTTATGCGGTTGTGACGGGACAGGCACGTGTCCTGATGTTCAGCGGTAACCTTAAACAGATGCAGTTCATCGTTCGTTTTTAAATTTTTCATGTATACGCAGGATCGCCTGTTGGGAAACGATGATGTGGTCGATAATGGTAAACGGACTATAGGCCCAGGTATAGTGGCTCTCAAGGACTGCTGCCGTAACACACTGTTAGGTGCTTGGTGACAGATTTTCTAATTGATAGCCAAGTTCCTAGCCAGGTGAGCATTCATAAAGTCCAGAAGTACAAAAACTCGAGCTGGTGGTGGGGATCGAACCATGGACCTGCGGTGTGGCAGACTTTATCTATTACCGCTCTCGGCTAACCACGTTAAAACAAATTTTAATCAAAAATTGGTACACTTCATAAGATTGTGATTGAGGCTTCCTCGTACGCAGCAATCACTTTATGTATAAAATCAGAGATTAAGTACTAAAGGTCCGTTTCCGCGCGTAATCATGAATATTGCTCACGAACATATTACGCGACATCGAGTGGAATAATTTTGGGGCGGCTCTTAAGGTATAATCCAGCGATGTTTGAACACGCCTTGCTAATTTTGTTGGGTATAACTTACATGATAATCCAGTAACAGTACGTTAAAATATGCTTGCTAACTTTGAATATGATAAGCCTTGAATTTTTTTGATTTTTTATGCATTTTTAAACAACACACAGGACACAAAAAGAAAATATTAAGAAATGATGTTTTAGCTAATAACACACATAAAAATAAAAGGACTTAATTGTAAGAAAATTGGCATTGGTTATATGGGTGGCCTCTTGGCTGAAGTCTACACATCTTGGAAATATTAGTAAATAAAGCAGTGATAGCTCAGTGGCATTAGCTGTGGACTGCCTCGCAGCAGGTCCAATGTCCATGGTTCGAATCCCGCCACGCCGCTTGAGCTTCATCGCATGGTGAAAAAAATAAATAACACAAGATAGCAATATTCTTAGTCGTATACAATCAGAATTTTTTACTCTAATTTTTTTATTCACCCTTTTTTAAATATACGTTTTTACAAATACCTAAATTGTACCTAAAGCAATTTATTTTAAATTTTCAAAATTTTTAAACAAAGCCTAGTTAATTAACATGTAATTAATCATCTAAACAAAATTGGTTGGTTCTACCTGGGCTATAATGCTCCAAGATACAATATTTTCAATGCGGTAGAATGACTGGGCTATCGTTACTTATTTGTGTAGACTACTTATAGATAAAATAAATTACACCTTAAAAAAACTTGGTATAGTACCAGTCTAGTACCGTGTCCGGTTGATAGCAATATCTTCTATAATATTACATAGGACCATACCTGACGAAACGAAAACGATAAAGTGTTGAAACACTATGTACTCCAAGGAATACGGGCGTGACCTTTTAATTGTATGATAAATTGAAGTAATGTGTTTGCCTATAAAAAACATTTTTAATATTATGTAGTGATGAGACCGACAAGTAACCCGAATGGTAAGCGAACTCTTCGTCACAGTTGCAGTGTCACCTTTCTCATTCTGCTTAAAACTGCACTGCGAATATCACTCTGAGACGTTAGTTCTAATCTTTTGTTTGCTTTAACTTACACAGTGTTTTTCATATTTTTCTGGTTAAGTTGAATATAATCAAATATTTTATTATCTTTTCTGGCACCGTTTTATGTTACTAAAATACTAAACATTTCCTGTAAAACAAAACAATGCCTTTGTATAGTTCAGACTAGAAGGTAGCACTCCAGTCACTGAACTGTATAAGACTAGACTATATTTGATTAAATGTATCAGCCGGATAGTCTACTGCTGAACACCATAATCCCCACGTTTGGCAGGCGGCTCTTAGGGATCGCAGTGTGATATCAGTACCTCATAAAATGCTGCTGCCCACCTACTGGTGTGTTTCCTTTAGTCGCCTCTTATGACACCCACGGATAGAGATAGGGGGTGACATTCTAGCCCGGCACCCCGCGGGCATATATTTCATTTGTCTGTTTGGAATTTTAAAAGATGTACTGTATAATTATGTCTTAATTTCCAATGTTCTTTTTTCAACGATATTCATTTATTAATTACCTACCGTTTATAAGATCCTCCTACCAGTTTTATCTTAAGCATAACACCACGCTTGTACAGATTAAACCTACTACGATTATAGCCAGTGCACTGGCCGTAAAAGTCTACATCTCGCTCTAACACACCACTAACTAGGCAACTATCCACTTAACATCGAAAAACAAACTCTATTCACTGCTAATTAAGTACATATTTAATGACGACACGTTATGCAAGGTTGCGAGAATGCAAAGGCCACCACCCTTGTGGAAAATTGCTCACCGCTTCGGTATTATAGGCACAGGTTGACATTGACAAATGATAACTTTAATGTTGGTTTGATAGCTCCTTTATGGAATACCTCTAATACAGTAAGGTATGATGTGATGTCAGGAATAAGGAAATATGAGCGTCATTAAGAAAATTATTTGAGGTGCGTTGTACATTTATTCTATGATACGAGTATGCTTGACTGACTACGATTCCAACCGGAACAATCTAGGTTTATAAAATGTATGCAAAGCTGACGTCGTAGCTGAAACGTTTACTGAGGCACTATAGGTATTATACGCAATGATTATATCCTTTTCAGCTATTAAACCAAACCACAAAAAAATAACATGACCGGGGCTTGAAACCGAGGTCATAGACCGAGATAGGCATTTCCTATCTGAGCTATCTTGGCGATTAGTCGTAGTTCCAATTTGTCCTTTAGTTCTTATTTTGAAATCATCGCACTATCTGAAGTCAATTGTGATTTGTATGTCTAATATACCCTTCTAGGGTAATTAGTTGGTATTCAATTATTGTGATGCTTGCATTTAACGACATTCGTGGGCACTGAGCAGCGGGAGAGAAAATGGATCAAAGAGTGAAGTACCTGTTTCTTAAATTCTTTGAATAAGTAAATAATTTGACGTGATACATGTACAAAAGTAAAATATACTCGTATTTACAACACTTCGTCTCAATGTATTTTATCTATATGTTCTTCCTTATTTTGCAATGTTGTTTCATTGTCTGATTTCCTGATTTATAAACCACTTCATAACTTGGTGAGATTACGGTTAAGATAACGAAGCACAAATTATCATTTCGACTATTTCTATCGGTTGAACTGCAAGCAAATTTAAAGTATCATAATGTATTACATTCTCTGCAAAGCGATTACGAAAAGCGATGCCACAAATAAAAACGTCACAAAATTGTACTCAGATAACTGTTATTTTGTGTCCCCACAGACAAAGTTTCACAGACGAATTGTTGATCACTAAAAGAGAACAAATTTAAGTAGAAAACTTCTTGATGAAAAAACTGTCTACTAAATATAATTTGCTTGCAGCTTTAGTTCTTGGAATTAAAAGGCTACATATGATACATATGATAAAAGATAAAAAGGCTTATAAAAATATATTTTTTTTTAATTGAAATATATATCCAGTGACAATTATACCTACTTTTCATATTAGGCCGACGTGACGTTATAAGCGCCACGTAGCAGATAAGGAAGAATCTTGAATAAATAAATTTCAAAATATCCATTCATTTCTATTTAACAAAAGAATTGAGCTTATCTTGAGTTAGTTGCTCGATGCTTTCACTACAGGGTATTCTTCTGTGGACTTAAAAGCTTCAATATTGGAAGCCAGAACTAGTACCGGACGATATTGAACAGCCATTCCCAGTGGTGATACATCCTCGGGTGATATTTGAACAATAATGAAATACTAACTTGGGGTGTGCTGGAATTCAGATAATTCCGAATAGAATATGTTAGATTTCAGTAAACCGTAGCTTATATAGCAACTACCGGATTGATTTAGCAAACTGAAACTTCTGTTACTGTTTTCTTTTCAGTATTTTGCCGTATACTTAGTATTGTCAGGAGTGCATTACGAAACAAAGTAATCAATTCAGTTAATTACGTCAAATTATATGTGTGTATCAGTTGCTTTAATCGGTGATAATAAGTAACACACTTCCAAAAAGCAGAATTATAAAAATATTAATTTACAACATGTCTCTATTGATTACAAAAATACGATTTAAAAAAAAACTGCATGCATTCGTAACAAGTAGCATCTATATGTTATAGATAGCTTTCCAATCGATTTTGATAAAATTTGGTTTTCAGGTAGAATGTACCTATATATACCACCACAAATACCAAGGAATAAAAGGCACTCTTTATTAGGGTTCTGCACCAAGAAACGAAACTCTTTTACTACATCCACGCCATCATTTACCTGTCATAAATGTAAAGGGATGCATCAGGGATGTTAGATTATAATAACTAGCCTGTAATTTATTTTTAGATAGATAGATAGATAACTCTTTATTGCACTTTTAAAATTAATAAAACTAGTTACAAGATTAAAACATATCTTAAAAAATAGTACAATCGGCGGCCTTATTGCTAGGCAGCAATCTCTTCCAGGCAACCGTAGGCTGAATTGAAACATATTAATTTAGATGGAGGTATAGGCTAAAGTGCATTATGTATAAATCATAGTTATTACTACTCAAAATATTTAAATTATATAAAACATACGTTAATAAATATCTATATAATATAAATAAACTATAATAGATAAACCAAGTACAATAAAATACAAATATATATAAAATAAAACAGATACATTATACCAAATTGTAATATATAGTGTATATATATACATAAACAACAATAATAATAATATAAATAAAAATTATACTTGCAAAGTTGGATAGTTAATCATTATGAATTGAAGAGAGGTAAAATTTCTTAACTTCACTTTTAAATGAAAGGAGCGATGTGATCTTTCTAATTTCAACTGGTAGAGAGTTCCAAAGGCGAGCAGCTTGAACAGTAAAGGACTTGTCATAAAAAGAACTTGTGTGCGTAGGTAACTTCAATAGAAAATTTTCTGATGACCGAAGATTAAAATCATTGCAGCAGCAAAGGAATTCAAAGCGTTCTTTAAGATAACGCGGGGCCGAGGGATTAAACAGAACACTGTAGAGAAGGGAGGGGATATGAGTATTCCGGCGAAGACGAATAGGGAGCCACTTGAGCTGTTTACGAAAGTGAGAAACATGGTCATATTTACGCAAGCCAAATATGAACCGAATACAGAAGTTTTGAAGTCGCTCAAGTTTGTGTAACTGATCCTCAGTGATATCAAGATAACAGGCGTCAGCGTAGTCTAGAATAGGGAGAAGAAGAGATTGTGCAAGTGCAATTTTAGTAGCAGTGGGTAAAAAGTTACGAAGTCGTCGTAATGAACCTGCTGAAGCAAACATCTTACAGCTTACGGATTTTTACTACGTTATTAACAAATAAAATAAAAATAATGGTACACAAATCGTGTTTTAGGATTTCGTACCCAAAAGACAAAACGGAGCCCGTCTGTCTGTCTGTCAATCTATCCGAGTACGTCACGGGTTTCTTGCTCGTAAACGAAATGAGATTAAATGTGGTGTAAAACGATGGCCAAAGATTGTGTTTGACTAGTTTAATAATTTTTAATGGGGCTTTAATACATAAACAGTAAGACAAAAATTATTAAAGTTTGCACTTCGGTATGAAGGGTAACATCGTCCTGAGTTCAGTAATAATATATATATATACGGTATATAAATATACCGTGTTTTTATAAGTTGATTCTTTTAGCCTTTTGTAATTATTGTAAAAATTCCAATAAAATCCTTTTCTATTAGAGTCTTCTAGATTTCTAGATTTCGATATCATGCGGTACTCAAAATGTTTAATCATTACCGGCCAGAATAAACTTGCCTATGTAGCTTACTTGCTTTGTAGGTACTTGAAAGCTGTGCGAATAAGTAAATCATCCCATACCTAATTAATTCATGCGCATCATATATAATGACACCAATAATATCCCAGTTTTTTTTTTTTTTATGCCTAATAGGTTAGCCTTTGACCACCATCTCACCTGATGGTAAGTGATGATGTGGTCGAAGATGTTGTTGAGGCTAACCTAGAAGTACTGGCTCTCAAGGTCAGCTGCCGGAACACACCGTTAGGTGCTTGGCGACAGATTTTCTACTTGAGGGTGGTAGCTAGCCAGGCGGGCATTTGCAAAATGCCCTACCACCATGCTATAACGACTACCATCATAAGACGACAACCGGGACCGACGGCTTAACGTGCCGTCCGAAGCACGGAAGCGCTCAGTAGTAATGTCACTAGTGGTCACCCATCCAACTCATGATCGCGCGTGACGTTGCTTAACTTTGCTGATCGGTTGAGAACAGCTAAGTAAACTCCGCTACGAGCGCTTCAATTCGCTTCAATTTTTGGATGACATATAATAACCATTCGAAAGGACCTCGACTAAGGGCCTGTTCGAGTAAGTTCCGGTTATACTACCCAGAACATAAAATAACTGAATGATAAAAATGACAGTTAACATGCAGCGCTTTTCAAGCATTAACCGATGTATAGGCTAAATCGATGACTGTGAAATGCAAAGATATTGTTCTATTTATTAAACATATTCTAGGTAGTATAACCGGAACTTAGTCAAACATTCTGAAACAGGCCCTAAGGGTCCGTTTCAGAATGTCCTAATAAAGTTTCGGGTAGCTAACCAACTTATAAAATAACTGAATGATAAAAATGACAGTTAACATGCAGTGCGTTTCAAGCTTTAACCGATGGATAGGCTAAATCGATGACTGTGAAATGCAAAGATAGTGTTTTATTTATTAAATATAACCGGAACATATTCAAACATTCTAAAACAGGCACTTGAATTATTATAATCAATTATAATATTAAAATATTATATTATATTAAATTAAATCTATTATTATCAAGAATAACTCTTTTTTGTTAACAGTACATCTAATATTTGGTAGTTACTTCTTTCAATTAAATTTATCAGGAGGAACTGAGATCGTGGGTTGCTGAGACTGGGGGAGCTGATTCTGGGGGCGTATGCAATGAACCCGTTAGAATTTCATTCATAAATGGACGATATCGTTCACGCGGATGCCAAGGGTTACTCCTGAAGCAGCTGCACTGAGAAAAACGACTTAAAGGCTTAAATCAAATTTGACCTTTTACCGTTGAATTGTAACTACGTAAGATGAATTCACAAATCTTAAGATGATTTTCACCAATCAATAAAAATGTACCATGTTTTATAATAAACACAATCGTCAAAAACGCCTTCCGTAAAGTATTTTCAGAATTTAACTTGTTATACGATAATAATTGCAGTATTGACCATAAAATATACCTTACTTTTACGGCGGCTTATATACGGTGATTATCACTATAACGTACGACTTAATCAGCCTCATCGAAAAGTCAATATTTAAGAAAGACCACAAAGTACACCTTAAATGAAGACTAAAAGAAACATTCGCCTTCACTGACCTCGTTTAACGCCTTCTAGTTGGAAGGCGTTTTTGTACGTATTTACGTTTGGTCGGTTTTTCGCCTTATACCATATAAATCGGCCGTCATTAGGGCGCTTTTGACTTTAGATTTTTCTCAGTGTGCACAGTTCCCGGCTACAGAATATAAGGACTGTACTATGTCTTCCTGTTGAATATCAAAAGGTGACTTAGGGAAAAAATGCGACTAAGAACGAGTATACCACATTTACTTCGGTGTTAGTAGGATGATGCTGAACATAAGGCTCCCTACCATCCTAACACCCTGATCACTCAATGTGTCACTACCAACGGGAGAATTTTCAAGGAGGTTTGAAATCAGGCAGTAGATCGGCAATAAAAATAAAGATACAATAATACGAAGCAGTGATGGCTCAGTGGCATTGGCTATGGACTGCCGCGCAGCAGGTCCATGGTTTGAATCCCGCCCAGAGCTTGAGCTTCACCGCATGGTGGAAAGGCATTTTGCGAATGCCCACCTGGCTAGCGATTACCCTCAAGTAGAAAATCTGTCGCCAAGCACCTAACGCTGTGTTCCGGCAGCAGTCCTAAAGAGCCAGTGAAATAACAGGCAAAATGAGACTTAACAGGTATGTCTCAAGGTGATGGGCGCAGTGCAGTTCGTCACTTGTGATGAAATGCATCTGTTATAGGCAGAGGATATCGCTTAACATCAGGTGTGCCTCGCTCTTGTTCCTTCACAATAACATGAAAAAAAAAAACTTTTACTAAATAACTTCCTTGTTCCGTATTGTAAGTTGTAAGTTTTTAGTATGTTCTTGTGTCTAGATAAGATATGTTTTTCGACCCCACAGGTTTGTGATAAGGGTGGAAAGACACAGATAACTCCCTTATCTGTTGTGGGAAGATTATTAATAAACAAACTTTTGTATCGTTAATATTATGGCACATCAAAAAAAAAAAACAGCTATTGCTGATAAAGAAGGTAAGGTTAATCATACTCGAGTTGCACCCTCCATTTCTGAATTCTGTGTTGCTACTGCTTACTATTAAATTTCCATTAGCATCATGTTAGCGAAGTTTTGATTGGCAGGCAGAGATTTGAGGTAGTTTTGTGCAATGAATTAAAGTTAATTAATGCTTTCACTACCCGTACGGTAATCCCGTAGCGCTGCGCAGAATATATAAAAGTGACTACGTCTCGCAAGCGAGGATTAAATAGGATTGTTATTTTGGGCGCAGTAGATATTCGAACCAAAGCTGCTGACAGCCGAGCAACTTTTGAAAACTATTTATTTGGTTTTGTTTATTATAACTATCTATTTTGTTTGAGTTTTGTCAGGTGGGATTAAAATTATTTTAATAACTGGGCTATAATTGTTTTGCTTATATATTGTGTGAGTGAGTGTGAGTAGCGCCTCGCCTAACTATTCGAGTTCCGCATCGCAACAGACCGTTAAAGAAATAAAATTGTTGGTTTTGAAAACAGTTTCTAAACTACATGTATAAATTTGCTATTTTAGTAAATAATGAATAAGAAGATATTATGGTAATATTACGAATAAATAATACGTAGTGGTAATATTTACAAAACATACTGTAATTTCAAATTCCTAACTCGTTTGGTTTTAAGATAGACTCCAAATAGAGGAGTATGCGAACAAAACTCACTTTTCCAAATCACTTTTCCATTTTATTACGTTTCGATTTTGTTATTGATTTGTGTTGGCAACCTTTATACCTATTATTTGATGCATTGAAAATTCGAGAAAAAACTATTTTCATCAAACAAAATAGGCCTTATAACTAATATTCCTACAAAACGACACTTTATAATAATACTTCCAACTTTTCAATCGAAAAATCGAAAATCTTCAGCTTTCAATCGAAAATCTTCAGCTTTCAATCGAAAATCAATCAAAGAGCTTCTTTTCTAATACAAAGTAAGCATTCTTATGTGCTTTCGATACGCGATTTTTAATATTTTATTTATGTACAATACTAAAATAAGGTGTGATTTAATTTCACGTTTGCATTGCGACCTGAGATTTGTAAATATTATTGAATTTATAGTGGTTAGTGTTAAAGGAAATATGGCTAGACTTCCTGTGGAAGAAATATGCATTGAGCCAAGAAAAATAGCAGTTATTGAGAGAAGAATGGTTGCAATTAGAAGCAAAGCAAAAAGTAAGCCACTAAATTTATTAACATCCCACGCGCGTCGTAGATAATTATAGCAATAGAAGTAACAATCGGAATAGACGATATCATCCAGATGCTGAGAGGTCAAAATCGATTTTTTTGTTATAAAATGTCACCATGCACCTATTTTCTTACATATTGAAGTACCTCATAGTCATCTATTGTTATTTTATACCACATGGGCTTAAAAAATATGATAATATATTTATTACCTCTTAATGCATAAACCTTTTTTCATTTTTAGTTTTTTTTTTGCTAATTCTCGCCTTGCTAGCTTCCACCCTCGAGTGAAAAGCCTGTCGATAAGCACCTATACCGGTATGTTCCGGCAGCTGTTCTTGAGAGGTTAGCCTCTAAGATAGCCTAAATTACGAAATGCATGGTGGAAGGACATTTTGCGAATGCCCGCCTGGCTACCGACCATATTCAAGTAGAAAATCTGTCGCCAAGCACCTTACAGTGTGTTCCGGCAGCCGTCTTTGAAAACGAGTAAAATTACATGCATATGAGACCTAACAACTGTACGTCTCAGTGTGTCGGGCACAGTGCAATTCGTCGTTGAATGCATCTGTTATAGAGTTATAGAACAGAGTTTAGTGCACTTAACATCAGGTGGGACTCCGGCTTGTTCCGTCACAATAACAAAAAAAAACACGGGCAGGTACACGTTTTAGACAACGTTTGAGACTTACGTGATGCTAATGGGAAAGGGATAGGGAGGGAAATGCTAAAGGGATTAAGAATATCAATTAAAATGTAAAATCTGACGGCACTATTGAAGCTAGCGTGCAATGTTTTGACAATTATAGATTTAGCTCAGGGGATTAACTAATTTAAATTTGCTCAAAAGACGTAATATTTTTGAGAATCTTCTTTGAGATCTCAGTGTATTGGACGCGTATTAAGTAGTGCCAAAATGAAAGACGTGAAATCGCCGCAAAAAATATATGGATAACTGGTCACATAAGGAAGAATAAGCTTGGTACAAGTTGATAATAAATGCCGAAGACTATGGGGAAGTGTGACTGTGTCTCTGTCGAACATTGTCCCCTTCAAATTTAATTAGTAAAAATTTTAAAATGAAGTTACTTTCTGAATTTTTTTAAAACCAGTTTTATTACTATGACATGCAATTACTCAAATCCTGATTATCCCTAATCCCTAATCAGAAAGTTACTTTTCCATAAAGTGGCCTAACAAAAAGGCATTTTTTTATTTAATACCCAACAAAACGTCACTTCTGCAATTTTGTATTGCAAATAAAACTAAGCTTATAAAAATACTGAAAAGATAAAAGATGCGTAAATTATGTTAATTTTTTATGTAATTTGATGCTAAGAATGTAAAACTTAATGTTTTAAGACTAAAGGACCACATAGTTTTTCTTAGTTTCTGTAAAATGTTTAAAAACAGAAAAGTGACGTTTTGTTCGTTTACTTAAAATAATGTATAATTGACAACTTTGTGGAAAATTGGTTTTTAAATAAAATAAAAAAATAATATATTTTTACTCTCATCAGTGTGTTCTAGACAATGCCGACCATATGCTCGGATGCAATATGTTTTTTTTTCAGACTAGCTATACTTATATGTATTGAACTATCTAAAGAAATGATTATTTAAATTTTATCGCTTATTTAATTTAAGGTCATCATTCCAAAACAAATTCAAAAATTTGTTTTCTATTAGTTTGCTTCTCATTCCGTTTAGCTAGAAACCCATGACATATGAATGGACAGACAGACTGTGACGTCTCATTAATAGTGAGCATGGCACGAAGCTTTTAATGGACAAAATAATGTTAAAAAAACAACGGGATCTACTCTGCCATTTCAACTTCAACTCCCAAGCCCTTACTTAATTTTACAGATATCAAAATGTTTGACTGCAGGGACTCTCCAAATGGCTGTAAAACTTGGCTTATCTGACCATTCTCATTATTCTGGATATTAAACATAATATTCTGTTCTGTTTAATAGTCGTATTTATGTACAAAAATCGCTTGTTTGAAATAACTCTATAGTCACAAAGTGCAAAAATAGAAACGTGTATCTTGTTTTTGCTCTAGTGTTGGTAAAAACGGTTAAGACCTCAAGGGTCCAACTTTGTGTGATTATAGTTAAAACTTTTGCAAATTCAATAAACGTCGTTGATTGTGTTAACTAACAAACAGTTTTTTGTTATTCAGTTCGGGATCCTTACCAACTTACATTTACGTTGGGTACCCACCCAACGGGATACTCGGTTTGAAAGACTCGCCCTTAGCCAGATTTTTATGTGCAATCTCGGACAAACTCCTCTATTACGTCAATCCATTTGTGAACGCACACTGTGTTCTTTGGAATTTAGTTTCGTAGTGATATAACGTAAATCTATAGTAGGATCGAGAGCATCTATAGTAGGATTGGGGTCTTTTATTGCAGTGATACTGGCATTCCTAGTACAAAGTACCTAGTGAGTCTTTTCTTTCCTGAGATAGGATTAAGTTTTCCGGTCGTTTCTCATCCCTTCCTGCAATTGAAACTTCTCGATGAAAAATACGATATAAAGAGCCTCGGCCTCTTTATTCTTTCGCCAAGTACACCAAAAACTGTGCCGCTTGGCGTACCACAACGTAATTTGGAATTCCAGTGGTCAGGGCCACAATTCTCTTAGCTATTGACCAAACGCCACACTACTGCGATGCTTCTGCGATCGAACTGCTGTAAATGTCAAATTAGGTAGTCTGCTAATTCTAGCTCCTAATCGCAGTTGTATAGCAATCGCGTCGCTATCGTATGGCTGTGCTATGGCTTGCAAATGTTGCCACTGAAATAATAATGAAAACATCTATCAATCAAGCATTAGTAAAAACATCAATACAGTGGTTTTCTAGCAATACATTAAATAAATATATTTAAGTCATTTAGTTATTTTTCCATCTAGAATCCTCCAAAATATTTTTTGCCACTGTAGCAACGCAATCGCAACAAAATAGCTTACAGCATACCAAATATGTCAAAAACTATTGATAGCTATCCACTGACTTGCGATCGAACCTAAATAGCGGGCAGACTTCGGGTACCGTCAAAAACTACAATTTTCATGCAATTAAGTTGCGTTAACGCCGTTCAATAGCTAAGAGAATCGAGCCCCAGTTCTATCCAAGCAAATTTTATGTTTGGAAATGTAACGACGGATTCCTCTCCAGGGCTAGAAAAAAACTATAATATAATCAAAAATAGTAATATTTGTTCCAGAAACATTAGGAATATAACACGACTAGCTAATTATTCATATTGTAGATATTATTATTTGGAGTAAAATGTGGAAGGCAAAAGTACGATATAACCCAAAAATTTGAATAAAAAGTCGTATATATATTTCTATCCAAGCAAATTTTATGTTTGGAAATGTAACGACGGATTCCTCTCCAGGGCTAGAAAAAAACTATAATATAATCAAAAATAGTAATATTTGTTCCAGAAACATTAGGAATATAACACGACTAGCTAATTATTCATATTGTAGATATTATTATTTGGAGTAAAATGTGGAAGGCAAAAGTACGATATAACCCAAAAAATCTAGGATCTAAGACCAAATTTTATGAAATCTGTACCGCCGGTACAGAGGTGGCAGGTAACAAACACAAGTACAATTTTTTGCTTTTATAACATTAGTAGAATACGTCAATTGGGTTAAAAGTAACGTTCCACGTTGAATTCATAGATAAACAAAAGCCGAGAAATAGATTTAGGATTATATAATAATATTTCGATGTCTACATATTAATTCTACAATCGATACAGATAAACGAGCAAAGTGTGCTCCGAATCATTAATGGCTTCAACCTGGCAACTCTTGAATTATTGATAGCTGGCCGTTAGTCATTATCAGCGCTTGCCTTTTTACATCTGTTTTAGTTGATTTTGTTTCGATTCATCGTAATAAATAGTTATTTTTTTTTTCAGCCTAGCTAGTTTTTTATCGCTAGTTGAAAATTTTATTGCAGACTCATCTCAAACAGAGACTGTAAATTTTAATATAAATACTGCGCTAAATATTGGTATGTACGTAAAGAAAAACTGGTTTTAAGCTAGTTAGGCCCCAAGATCATGTGCTCTAAAACCAACAACCTCTGTCAAAAAAATATATTATTAATCGGCGTAACGAGTAGGTGTTTCAATTAGGTATTGCCTAAAAAGTATGTAGTACATAATATACAGAAATTCCAGCTCTCAAACTGGTTTACTAACTAATTAGTTGTGAGACCTCAATAATGTTCCAGTAATGGCAATAAATCAATATATTGTACCCTATTCAATGAGCTTCAGTACAATAATTCTCAATAGGACTCGATATAGTAGATTGTTACACAAGGATCGAAAGGAATCAATTCCCATACGAGGTATGTAGACGCCCAAGCGCAGCTAGGGCGGCTATAGTCCGAGTAGGAATTAATGACTTTCACCCGTTTTAAACGCTCTACTTTTCATTTCAAATATAGGAAGTAGAAAATAGTACTGTAACAGCCAACTCGTCCATGCTGAACACAGCCTCCCCTGTTTAAGGGGTGTTTGACATAGTCTCCACGCTTGCCAGGCGTCTTGGGGAGCGCATAGTTTTTGAAGGCGCTGCTGCCCACCTTCCAGTAAATTTTCCTTAGTTATTTCCGTAGTTTTGAAGCAGTGATGGCTCAGTGGCTTTGGTTATGGACTGCCGCGCAGCAGGTCCATGGTTCGAATCCTGCCGCGGGCTTGAGCTTCACCGCATGGTGGAAGTCATTTTGCGAATGCCCGCCTGACCACCCTCAAGTAGAAAACCTGTCGCCAAGCACCTAACGTGTGTACCGGTAGCAGTCCTTGAGAGCCAGTGAAATTACAGGCAAAACGTGACTTAACAAATATGTTTCACGGTGATGGGCTCAGTGCAGTTCGTCACTTGTGATGAAACGCATCTATTATAGGCCGTCACAATAACATAACAAAAAAAAAGAAAAGGAGGGCCAATTCTAACCCGGCACCCCACGGGGGAATTAATTAGAATTTTGTAATACACGCATACATATTAATGAAAGTCATGCTCATGGCCAGTTAGTATAAACCAGGACGTCACCATGAATATTACAAAAACAATTAACAAAGCCTTCCTCTGTTATAAAAATATACAAAAATAAAAGTGAGGTAAAATAGAAGTTCAATAGAGTTACTTTCTATATATGTCTATTACTTTGTTTATATTCCTCGTAGGGTGCCAGATTAGAATGTCGCCCCTCCTCCCTAATTTTTCCATGGGTGTCGTAAGAGGCAACTAAGGGAAAAAGACCAGAAGGTGGGAAGTAGCACCTTCTGAAGAACTGTCAACTTCTACTGCGATCCCCAAACGCAAGCCAATCGTGGGGATTATGGAATGTCTCCTAATGATGAAGAGCTTGTTCAACGGTGGATGTTCCATTGTGATTATGATGGTAATGATATAAATTAACTTTGATTTTAATTGAGAATTTGGATGTTTATTAGAAAACGGTACTTAAGTCCTCCTACCTCGTAGTATAAACTGCAATCATGCTAAGTTTTATTGAAATTCATTTAGTAGTTTTGGCGTATTGCGCGGCAGGGATACAGACAGACAAACAGACAAAAAAAATAATGTTTTTCAGAATATCTTTCATGTACAGGATTGGACCTCTTACAGTTTTATTATAAGTATAGATGAACAAAAAATGTTTTTATAACTAAGAAATCGAAAATCATCAAAAATATATTCGTCAGAGAGGCAAATGTTAACGAATAGTATATATACCAAGAATGTTTATGAATCATACATGAAATGTAATAGCTTTGCTGTTTCTATGATACGATTTATATTCCAATATTATATTATTATACATTCGGCAATAATACCCTGCGCACAGAAGTATCGTGCAATAAAGAAGATAGAAAGGTGCAAAGAAATGGGCTGATTTACAAGACAGTGGGCCTAATAAATAAAACGACAGTACACCACATATATAAATTCGAAGGACTGGCGAGGCAGTCGCATAAACTAACTGAATTAGGGGCCACAAAGCGGACGGCCCCCCTATGTGAATAATTCATGACCTGTTTTGTTACCACTGTCGCTGAGGACCTGGAAACGTGGAACTCAAATACTCTCTAGAACGTCAGGGAAAAGAGACGATTATTTAATGTACTATGTATGTGGCACTCAATAACTGTTCTAGATTTTAAGTAACTTATGTTAATTTTAAGATGTTAAACTGTTTGAAATCCGTTTTTTATGTTATAAAAATCCCCCAGGTGTCGTAAGATGCGACTATAGGTAAAATACCGGAAGGTGGGAAGCAGCGCCTTCTGAGGAACTGATCTTGAACTGCGATCCCCAAGACGCCTGCCAAGCGTTGGGATTATGACAAACCTTCCTTAAATAGGAAGCCTGTGTTCTGCAGTTGTCAATCGGGCTGTTAGATACGGTACAGTACAGTTCTTATCAAAATGCTATTTCGCAAGCAAACTTGTTAAAACTTAAGACATTTTGCTGCTACAGACTATTTTTTTTTTTAATATATTGAAGGATATAACGATTCTGAGTTTATTTTTTTTTTCACGTTGCTTTAACACTCCCTGTGAAAGTTAATCACTTTTAGACAGCTCTGATTCCTATTTGAGAACTGGAAGGGCCATAACTTTGCTACTTACTAAAAACTCCTTCCCCACATTCCAGATTTAAAATTTCGTTCGGTACGGAAGTCACAGCTTTATTTTGTTGATGTTTTACATACTTATAAAAACAATATGGCAATTAAATTAAGGAGTATCTAACGTTCATATCGTAGCACTCATCTTGCCCATCATAATACTCTACCTATACCAGAAAACTGACGGTCACGTCTCTTTTCCCAAGAATGTCATGTACACTATAAAGTTCTTACAGTGGTCACCCGATATTCTTATACAAGAAGGCGACATAAGTAACATAAAATAGAATGCTAGTGCAAACACAGTGGTCCCTAAGTTTATTGAAACAGGCCAGGCTCATATAAACATAAACCACCAGTGACTCAAGTTAGAACCAGCACGGTACCTTACAATAAATGAACCCATAACCAATGGTATTATTTAGATTTTTAGATACATGTTATATCCGAAGAGATAAAGAAATTAAAAGATGATGTAGGTAATAAACTTTATAGTATTTACGTCGACTAACGATATAATAATAATAATAATGTTTATTTCTCATATAAGGTATACAATTTGATAACAAACTAAATTGGGCACTTTTTGTTACATTAACTAATTCTTACAAAAAAAACAATGCTTGTACAAGATTCCTTAGTATGTTTTCTCGCAGAAACTACACTAAGAAAGTGATTTCTGGTGTTGCAGGTATATAAATAATCAAAATGCTTGTACATCCCAGATGGTTTAGACACAGAAAAGAGATATATGTCTGTATGGTTTTAGAAATATCTCGCTTGACCATTATATTTGGCCTCATGCAATGGAGGGTGAAAATATTGCCATCTACCAGGTGCAGTTTCAGATTGCTGATGAAATTAATAGCATTTTCAACAGCGGTCTAGAACTGCACTTAGTTTCTTATTTTTTGGTTAAACAAAAGATTTAATTTTTATATAAGCTGTTTTAGGTTTTAAAGCTTCCATACGAAACATAAGGACCCTATTAGAACCTATGTTTAAGGCGTTTTTGGCTCAGGCGGCTGCGTCTACCGTGTGTTTCGACAGCTGTCCTTGAGAGCCAATAAAATTACAGGCAAATGAGACTTTACAACTGTACGTCTCAGTGTGACGGGCGCAGTGCAATTCGTGTTGACGAAATGCATCTGTCATAGGCAGAAGTTATTCCACTTAACATCAGGTGGGCCTCGGGATTGTTCCGTATCAATAACATAAAAAAATATGCTCCCGATGTTGTCTTTGAGACCGAGTTCCCACTAAAATCCAAATTCATATAATACACAAGCACAATAATCCGAAAATGCACCTATTCAATTGCGGTGGTAAGGTGAAGTAGCGATGGCTAGGTGGTAATTAGTACGGACTGCTGTACGGCAGACTGGTTCATGGTTTCAATCCCGCTTCGGGCCGAATCGGTTGCAATTTCCCGCTTAGGTACCACTACCATTACCACTAGAAAATGTCACCAAGCATCTAACGGTGTGTTATGGGAGTTGTTTTTGAGAACTAGTAATTCTAGATAAAGCTATCCTCGCTAACCATCAGATCAATTTTTTTTCAATTTTAAAGTATCTTTATTAAGTTGTAAGACATTAAAAAGTGTGTACAAATACTAAAATAAGTGGAGTCCTAGTAATACAAAACTTGAAATACATGTTTAACAAGCATTAAAGCCTATTAAAAACTTATTACATGAGCGTTAGCTTTGTACATATATAAAAATAAATAAAACGGTAAGTATTACATATAATGGAAGATATGACTAATTTACAGGTAAGCTTTAGTATAGCATTACATTTATGACATGGTTTTTAATTAATAATAGTCACGCCGATATAAGGCGGTAGGTTACAATAACACAGCAACCATCAGATCAGAAGCGACCAAAGTATTAGATGTTAAAAAAGTTTCAAGTTCCTCTACTTTTATTCACTCTACTGTAATGTTGCCTTGCTCACGTCCCGCAGACGACAAATGGACCTCCATTCCTACATTGGGCCCCGTTCACTGCATATTTTACGACGGGTCAAGAGGCTTAAAGCACTTTCACGGTAGATAAGACACGCTCAAATAGCTTAACGTAGTGTAAAAAACTATCACGGGTATATTTTTTCCAGATTTTAACATCATGAATGGTGTTAAAAACTAGAATGGTTTTTATAAAGCATGGCATTTTAAAATTAGTAGATATACTTGATTATCTTATATCCAAAACCTGTGGATGGCTTAATTCAATATGTGTCTAACTGCATTATGTTAATTTTTAAGTAAATTAGTTATAAAAAATGCTCATTGTGGGGAAGCCTGCATACTTTGCTTAAATGTAAGTTAAATAAAATTAAATAATTGAGATGCACTTTCCTTAGTGACTTCTCTAGTCGGAAAATATGCATCATATCGTAAAAATCTACACATAGACATATTGGCATACTACAAATGGCCTAAAACTAAGTGTATATAGATCTTTACATAATCGTGTATACACTGGCCTGCAAAATAAGGACTACACTTTTAAAAATTGCAATTACTAGGACTCAAAAAGAGTTTAATTTTGTACATAAAAAATCAGTAGACTATGAAGTTTTTTTAACTTCTTTTAAGAAATGGCGAAAAAGAAATTTAAAAAAATTATACTTAATAATTACTTTTCGAATTAAAATTTTACAATGAATTTTTTGTTTCTTATTTTGTTTTAATTTATTTCTTGATCCATAAGTCTTATTACAAAAGTTGTTTTAGACAAGCTGCACATATTTATTTATCATCCCTCTTTCACCTGAAGAATGTCCTAGCATCATGACTTTTCTGGAACTAGGCAACAGTATGCGTCGTACTGCATGAATGGTGGGTGGAAAATCTGTCACCAAGCATCTAACGGTGTATTCCGGCAGCTGTCCTTGAAAGCCAATAATTCTGCAGATTAGCTAGAACAACATCTTCGACCACATCATCACTTACCATCAGGTGCGATTGTAGTCAAAGGCAAAACTATTAGGCATAAAAAAATGCACCAAATTTCCCAAAATGAAGTATTTTAAATCGAAGCTTTTTCCGAAATTTTATTTTCTCTTTTCTTTCATCTTGACTCTGAAAATAATATAAATGTTTCAAAGTTTTCCAAGATCAAATCTACGGCGATTTTTTATAAAATTATCTAAAAAGATCTAAGAACCACAAAAGTGTTCCTTATTTTATCACATTGGAAATTTGTATGTGCGGAGTTCCGTAACAGAGGGATGAAGTAGATTTTACAAGTGGAAAATATGTAGGATCACCATTCTTGACATATTTTTATATATGTTTTCTACTTTACATCATAAACAACACTCTTAAAATCGAAAAAAGCATATAGCCTAAAACAATACCCTTTTAAAAAAATTTAATAAAGGAAAACTTTTGGGCTACATTTGTAAAATCGCTTACTTTAATACAGTCAATATTTGCAATCTGAATTTTATATGTAAGACTCACTTAGTCATTAAACAGAATATCTTGAAAAGTATGTCACCTAGGAATGACTTTTAACTTTATAGAATACATAGATACATATATGTCTTAGAATAGCAATGGTATCAAGCGCTGTGACGTCACAGTACCATATCTATAAGCAGAGGCGTATTTTCTGTAATCAGTAGCGTGCACCG
This sequence comes from Plagodis pulveraria, assembly GCA_963890685.1. Classification (NCBI taxonomy): domain Eukaryota; kingdom Metazoa; phylum Arthropoda; class Insecta; order Lepidoptera; family Geometridae; genus Plagodis; species Plagodis pulveraria. The sequence goes on from OY982953.1 coordinate 10,760,579, forward strand.
TGTGATACAACACACGTGAAGGGCAAGGTTGCTCTTTAATAGCACTAAAAGGGGTAAAGGGTTCGACCCTACTACGGTTACTTTTTATGCTATTCTTAACAACTTTAACTTTAATTAAATAAAACTTATGATATAGTTGTATTCAAGCTTTGAATGTAACAGTGTTCGTCACCACTCAGCAATGTTGATTAATTATTACAAGCAGTGTGATTAAACCCTACATAACTAAACATTCATCCACTTGACGACGCCCCTTGCACCTAATTATTATAACAAATCATTATTACACAAATAGCAAATTATTTGCTATTTATAGAATACAATTCCATCCAGACTGCTTCAGATAATATAAAACATAATAACAAAACCTATTTACTTAATGTCCTTTTCATGATTTAAAAATTAATATAAATGGCTTAAATAAAAGCCGAGATAGTAGGGAGAGGTCCAGAGAAAGTAGAGACAAATTATATATGAATTATTATATACTACTTAAGTACCTTCGCGGTTATATAATGAGTCATTGAATTTGTTATGTTTAACGAAATATATGTTACCTACTCAACATTGTTTTTAAGTTTAAGTATGAGCAGTATTCATAATTGTGTGCTTTACACCTTATCAATTAATATATATTACAATAGTAAATTTTTGTAGTAGAAACTTCTGGCTTAAGACTTCAATTGTATTAAATATAGGTACAATAGCATCGTACATTGTTGTTACAAAATAAAAGAAAACATGAAGTAAATGTATTGTGCTCCACAAAAATTATTAAATATGTATGAGTACAAACACTGTAAGTTTGTGCTTAAATATAGTAGAAAAAAAACTTTTTATTAGCTTGGCTTTTTACCGAGGAGGGCAACCATTCATTAAGCTATGTTACTACAATCCTTTATGGAAGAAAGTAAATAAAATCATTATAGTTGTTTTTTAAAATTCGTCTAATATTATGTTATAAAGTAAACAAAGCCAGTGGTAGAGCTAGGATTGATCCCTCGCGTGCGACCCAGACAAGGCCACGCTTTACCAGCGCCGTTATCACAACGTTGCCGTATAATATCATCCACCCCAATCCACGTATCATAAATAACCTATGTTACTACCTCTTCACTTATGTCTATTATATTACATGTTACCGGTTATTTGACATTTAATAAACATTTGGTTTTTGTTGTAATGAGTATTGTGAAACATGCAGCTGCTAGTTTAAGCCATTATACTGTTACCTACCGGGTGTAGTAGATGAGATTGGGTTTAGTACAAAAAAATATTATTGAATATGAATGAAGAAAACAAAAGGTGCAACTCTCCAGGTGCCACACACCTTAAACCACACCTAACTGTGTGTGAAAGCTTCTCTTCCCCATCTAGAGAGTTGCACCTATTGTTTTCTTCAGCCATATTCAATAATACATTTTTACCTACCTAAACCAGGAGGCTCTCAAAACACAAATTAAACAAGTAAATATGAAGCGTTCAATAAAATCATAAAACATTGTTTATTTTCCGAATTTACAAATAATATTGTAATAAAGTAGTGTTACAAAGTCAAGAACACTTTCCTTTATTACTTTGTGTTGCTCGTTAGCACCAAGAACAGAGGGTAACATAAAATTTGGAACTTTTCAAATATATGCCTGGAGCGAGCGAACAGAATTGAACTATATTCTATTTTAAATAAAAAGTTTAATTGCTTCAATTACAATTTCTGTGTGCCAGCAAGGTAGATCCAGAAAAAAATAATATATTGGAATGTAATTTATTAATATCTTAAATAAATGAAAGTAAAAAAAACCAGCTTGGTCAAGAATATTATATATATCTCAGCAGGAATATCGTGACTCGCATAAGGTTAAAGGTGAATTCCGTTTCCATAAAGTAATATAACCCAGCTATGTGAAACCGGGAAAAGTCATGACCTGATCAGGGGGAAGATTTACAGCGTTGGAGTGAAGAGTTACAGCATTGGTCAGCAGCAATTAAGTTTGTGAAGACATAATAAAAATCATCTCATCTCATCTAATCTCATTTCATTTCTTTTAAAACCGCTCGGGCTGTCTGCCGGAGCTGGGGGGTTATGGTAGGTGGTATAAACTTAGACCCTTAACCATATAAACCTCCTGGAAAAAGCAAGTGTGCGCATGTCAGTATATGCACTATCTAATGTTAAAACTAACCTTGCCTGAAGGGCATATATAAAGGGTAGAGGGCAGGGTAGACACAACTATTGGAAAAGAGAGACCGGTTGATTTGGCATGGATTACTCGGCCACGTGGTAAATATTCAGAAGCAGCCCGCTTCAATTCACAAAAAAATACGGAATTTCACTCAAAACAGTAGTTTCAATATCTGTAGGTACATTTAACACGTGCTTCTAGAGAAGGCTTGCATAGTCGAGTTTTGCGACGGCGCGGGCTTACTGGCCACACGGTCTATCAATCGTGGAGCCTCACAAGGTGAATTCACGTGACAAAACGCTGAAATTTAGCCCAGTGTAACCTACCGGTGTTTAAACTACAACTTTGCATAAAAACACTACACAAAAAATAATCAAACACTTAACTAAACTTTTGGGAGGTTTGGAGGCTTTTGAAATCGTAACGTGGACACATCACGAGTCCATTTACAGGGAACGAAATCGCCTCCTCGGATGTTCGTTGTAATTTCAGCCTGCAATGAACAAATGCTTTTAAAATTTTCGTGGTCACATCAAGAACGGAAGTCTCGCATCGTCTATGAGGAGGGGGATGAAAAATGCAAAGAGAATTCCGACTCTCACATGAAAAAAGGACTCACTACTAGCATAGGCTAAGGATGCCAGGATTAGAAATTCTACAGAGAAAGACTCCTCAAAAAAAAGGGAAATCCCAACTTCATGTCACTGCTCTAGGAGCAATACTGGTTGTCGCCAAGCAGGGGTTCACTTCCATCATTGTCCTGGAACGAGCCTAATCATGGACTAGGTGCTAAATGAGCAACAAAACCTCAGTTGGCTCAAACGAAAACCACAAGCATACCCCACCGGGGCTCCTACATTCAATCCAACGACAAATAACAAGTTTCCCTTCGTGCTAGGTGAGACTCTACCGTACCAGTATTTCGGTAATAGCAACACTAGAATAAAACATACCTATAGAGTTGGCAACACTCGCTGGCGTTACTTATCACATTTCGTAGGTCACTGATTATTCAGCGTTCGATTGACGTTCAGCCTTTTGCAAAACAGATAAATAGAATGCAGGGTGCATTCATAACCTAGACATTAAAAAGAAAGCGTAACTATACGTTATTACTTTCAGAAACAAACAATATTTGATTAGAACTGAGATATTGCAGAATGCTGATTATGTCACCGTTTTGTATACGATATTATATTATATTTTAAACCCATATGATAGTACAGAAGAAAGCTCTTTGTTATTGTAGTGTTAGTGTTATTTATGTGCTTATATAGACTGATTTAGCATGAACGTTGCAGTACTATATTCTAAGTTAAATTTAAAGGTCACATAAACAAATAAAGTATCTCAAAATAGCCATTTAGAAAAGTATCTTCTAACATCTTATGTAATTTGAGCTAAAAAACTTTCGCGAGTTTAGTCCATAATTATTATTTAGTAACCGGCTAGGACTCACGTACTATTTACCGGATTTTGCTCCGACCAGTATCGAACTTATTTGAAGTTCATCGTCTGGGAGTCACGATTGTGCACAGCGGCGAGCGCGGGCCTCAGCACGTAACTCTGACATCTTATGTACTATATGCGTGATGGATGTGATTGTGACGGAAGAACCTCGAGGCCCACCTGATGTTAAGCGGACTAACCTCTGCCTATAACAGATGCATTTCGCCCGAACCAATTGCACTGCGCCCATAACACTGAGACATACAGTTGTTAAATCTCATTGTGACTGTAATTTTTCCGGCTCTCAAGGACTGCTGCCGGAACACACTATTTGGTGCTTAGCGACAGATTTTCTACTTGAGAGTGGTAGCTAGTCAGGCGAGCATTCGCAAAATGCCCTTCCAGTGAAGCTCAGGCTGGCAGTGGGAATCGAACAATGAACCTGCGTTACGGCAGTCCATAGCTATTACCGCTTGTCCATCATTGCTTCAAAAGTTCCGTTGACGTCATTATCTGGCTACTATATGATTTGACGACCGCAACGCAAAGTCTTAAAATGTATATAGACAATTTCATAAGCTCAGGTCAAAATAACTATTTTATTATATTGTTTTATTAGTGTGACGACGAATGTCTATTGAACATTTTAGGTCTAACCATGTTCTCGTGTAAGTGACTTTACGTCTTATTTGAGAACAAAATTTCTTTAATCCTTAACCAATATTAATACTTAATTAGGTATCCTTTGTAAAGTAACTGATTATTATTAAGCTCCTAATAGACCTAAATTAATTCACGAAATCATAGTGTATCACCTATCATGAGATTGTATAATAACACATAAAGACACAATTTATTCCAAATGCATTAAACAGTCACCTTAATGACCTCGTATTTTTACTAAAATATTAACAGAAAATCAAATCAACAAGATCGTCTCTACCCAGCCATTGAACTTTATAAAACAGGGTACTTTATGGCCTCAATATGTTTTTTTTTATCATCCCCATTCACTAACAAGTTCTCAAAAGAACGTAAAAGACCCAAATTCAAAGTTAAAACCCATGCAAAAGATTGTAATTAATTCTTGTCATTGTACCTGGTAGCTTTATCCCTAACTATTGCTTTGCTACATAAGAATAAATATTTTAACACGGTATATAAACATATGGGAAGAGAACCAATACCAACTAAGCACATACAAATTTACTTAACCGATATGAAGTTCTCGGACCGAGCGGATTAAGCGTTATCATGTAAGATAATCGCCGAGACGAGGGTAATTTGATGAAATAGAATTTGATTTAATGGGGAATTGGAATTTAATATTCCAAAGTGTTATTGTAGTATAAAGAACATTAAGATTTTCTCTCAATTTGAAGTTTTTTTTTTTAATTTTGTAGATTCTTCTTAGGAGCGCAATATACCACCCAAATCCCTCTTCTGCAGAATACGAATACCAATTGTTTATTAAAGTTATTACAAAGAGCCATGTTGAATAATACTAGTGTTTGGTTATTTTTTCTTAAAGGGATAAATAAAAATGCACTGTGAGTGAGTTTTGGGCGTTATGGATGATATCCGAGCTTATCAAGGATTATACGGAAATACGAAATGTATGCACATTTTCTAAACATAGAGAAGGCGAGCTAATGCGTTAATGTTAGTGAGCGCTCGGGGAGCATTTATCCACCCGTATTTTATGAACTACTTTTTGAACTTTATTCTAATCTGTTTTATTTTTTTACCTTATGTAGTTTATATTACTATTAGAATAAAAATCCGTTCATATATTTGAAATTTAAATGACTGTATCCTTGGGTACCGTAAGAATGGGACGGTTCCCATTCTACTAAAATTTAAATATAAGCATTATTTAAATTTTAGTCGGCACTCTCGAGGAAATATGCAGGAATACCGATTAGATGCTTGCCTAGAAGTTTTCTACTTGAGAGTGGTAGCTAGCCAGACCATTCCCAAAACGTATTTTCATCATATTGTGAAGCTTATGCCCGCGACAAAATTTGAACCGTGGATCCCCACTGAAGTAATAAAGAGTGCAGGCCACTAAACTATCTCATTTAATAAAAACGTGGCTCAATTTTTTACTCATTACATGAATATTGAAGCAAAAGTTTATCTTAGCCACAGTTCTATAAAACCGTAATCAGCATGACATAATATAAAAATCAGCCTTTATTTTCATTCATTTTTTCGCTTAGAGGTCGCCGACATTTTTCGTCCATTATCCGGGTCAGTTCACTTCAGCCTCGTATTAAACTTGTTTATTGGAGACGCCGCCAGATGTTGTGAAGTTTTTTTTTCGATTTTAAGTTAGTATAAAGTTCTTTAAAAGTGTTAAAATAGATACACTCTTCAAGAAAAATGGAACATGAATGAAAAAAACTTAGTACTACAATTCATTCATCCAAGTATTGGTTAAGAAAAGTGGTAAATAATACTAAATGTGTATGACTTTGTTAGCCAGCATTATTTTCGCTATTAAAATTCATTTAATTAACATTTCCAGATGATTTGTAAGTAAGTGAAACATTTATAATGTAAGAAATCGCCAGGTTTTAGCAATATAAGAAATTTAAATGTCGTTTACGGGTATTTTCACATACAAATACAACCGAAATATATTTTACTCCCCTTGTCTAAAAGTTCTGAAAGCGTATTATAATCATAACTTTCGTTTGCGAAAGTTCAAGACATACCCAGATACTCGTATTAGGTGTATTACAGAATTTTTTGCTTTAGGTAAAAAAAATAGCATTTGCACAAGTGCAAAATTTAATGCATGAAATACTTTTTTTATGCCTGATAGGTTACCCTTTGCCCACTATCGCACCTGATGGTAGGTTATGATATCGTCGAAGATGTTGTTCAGGTTAATCTTGAATTACTGGCTCAAAGACAGCTGCCGGAACACACCGTTAGGTGCTTGGCGACAGATTTTCTACTTGAGGGTGTTAGCTAGCCAGGCGGGCATTCGCAAAATGCCCTCCCACCATGCTATAACGACTGCTATCCTAAGACAACAACCGGGATCAACGGCTTAACGTTCCCTCTGACGAACGTTAAGATCACGGAAACGCTCAGTAGTATTGTCACCAGCGGTCACCCTCATGACCGCGGAGGACGTTGCTTAACTTTGTTGTATTTAAATTTGAATTTATCAACCAAATTGGCTTAATAACCAGCCAGGTGCAGTCAAAAAGCTGTTTATATTCGTGGATCACGATATCAATTCTAGAAGAGCTAGACATTTTTTTAATAGGATTGTGATGGAACAAGCACGAAGCGCACCTAATGTGAGGCGGTAATCTCTGCCTATAACACATGCATATCGCTACAAATGACGAATTACACTGTGCACGTCACCCTGAGACATACACTGATGTTAAGTCCCATGTGCCTGTACTTTTACTGGCTCTTGAGGATCTGCTGCCGGAACTCACCGTTTGGTGCTTGGTGACAGATTTTCTACTTGCCAGGCGAGCAATCGCAAAATGTCCTTCCATCGTGGGGTGAAATTCAAGCCGGCGGTGGGGATCGAACCATGAACCTGCGGCACGGCAGGCCATAGCTATTACAGCTTGGCCATCATTGGTTCAATATGAAAGAATATTTCTATATGAAACATTCCAAATATTACAATACTTATTATAAATGTAAACTACCTTACCGTAGATACTTTAGCTGGTATATCGGAGTTAAACCAGCTAAATTAAAAATAATAAAAATTTAGCTCAAAAAAATACCATATGCATTGCCCGCTACTTAGTTAATTACCTTCTTTTAACGACCGATTAAAGGTGTGACTAATGTTGCCAGTAACTGTACATAGTATTGAATATATTAAACAATATTTACTAAACCTGCAGTAATAACAAACTCAAATAATGAAACAGAATACAAACAACACTAATTTGTAAACACAAGGGACGCAATAAACATTTCCTAAGGATAAACAACTACTTAAGACCCACTTGGAGTGCAATTTTATTTCAACCGACTTACTCTTTCAACTTACATATTTTAGTTTGACAGCCATTTATATTTTGTCTTTATCTTATACCACAAGGCACATAAGAAACAATTCCTAAGGATAGACAACCACTAAAGATCCACTTGGAATGCAATTCTTATTCAACCGACTTAATCTTCCATCCCCACGTATGTACAAATCTGTCCATGGGGTACGACCCATACGACCGAAATGTCCACTTTTTTTTATCCCGCGACGCCCCGTAAGGTTTTTTTGTAGTACTAAGTAGTTTTCTATTACCTAAACATGTCACCCTAACATCCCCATACCCTAATATATATAAAATTAATATATATATAAACCTATACCATACAAAAATAACATTTTCATCCATTTAGTTTGAGTGTATCAAACAGCAAATAAAAATATATTTTTCCAGATTTTGAGGTATTTTGTTTTTTAATCGAGTTTATTTCTGGCAGTCTCCAATCAACATATAAACTTCTTGGTACCAATGCAATCCTCATCATATTCGCTTTACGGGAAAATAAATGAAAATAGACCTTTTCATCGAAAATTTTACAGGAAAAGGGGTTTGAACAGACGACGAAAATGGCGGGAAACAGCATTTTTTATATTTGATTTTAAATATTTTTTTCCGAAACTATTCCATCTACAACTTTGTTTTTTTTTAATGTGAGTATTTATTATGGTTCTTTACCCATGATTTATACCAGATTGTAAGGATAAATATTTTATAAGTAGTAACGAGATTAAAACAACGCGTTTTTTTTTTAAGAATTTTGGCGGGAAAACTGTACATAAGCGCATTTTATTTTTTTTCTCAAAAACTATACCACCTACGAATTTGGTTTTTCTTTTGATATGATTATTTACATGTAATCTATACACCTGAATTATTTCAGATGTTTAGGTTTATAGGTTTAAAAGAAGTTACGAGATTATTTATTACGTAAGTTTCAATCGGTGAGTGTTTGCGCGGCAAAATGCATCAAGTGAAAGTTTTTTTTTCATTTCATGATTTGAGTAACTTTTCGTTACCATGGAGTAATGCGGTTTTTTTTTTGTTGTATAGCCAATGATAGTAGCTTACTAACAACGTTTGAATAATAACGATCGGATAAATACAAGCTTCACACTAAACCTTTTTTTTAGACCACCGGAATTCCGGCCGGGACAAAAACGGGGGTCAAATAAAAAAATATATAAAAAAAAAGTTATCAATCCTTATCCTTTTAATTTCTTTTAACATCGTTATTGACTTGTTGCCTATACAAATGCAAAATTACAGCTTTCTAGGTTAATTACTTTAGACGTAGTTACGAGATTATTTTTAAATGACATAAATATAAACAATATTTTGGCGCCAAAATGTAATTTGAGCTGGTTTCAGATTTCATATTAATTTTAAACATACTTTCTGTTATATCAGAATATTATGGATTTTTTCTCGTATAGCCAAGGATCCATCCTCACGAAAACCGTTTGAATTATGAAAATCGAACTTACGCAGATTTTATGGTGAATATTTAAACACGACTATTGACCGCTCTCCGGCAGGCCGGATGGGACAGATAAGGTAAATCCGGCAGGCCGGGAATACGGAGTTAAGGAAAAAGTTTTTTGTCATGACTCGCCACATACCTAATGGGAACTTACATCTGTTGCCTCCTTTGTGTTGTTTTTATTATCTAACGCGCATATATGAATTGTGTCAAAACCAACCTATTAGGTTGTCACTATCATACGCCTACAAGTTAGTGAAGATGCGATCAAGGATGTAAAGCAGGTTATTTTAAAACAGATGCACACAAACCTAGAAACGCGTGGCGACAGATTTTAACTAAATTTGCGTAAACCAATCAAAAATAAAATGCTTAATAATCCAATGTTATGGATTTTGTAATTCGATTCTTTTGATGTATAATATTATTGACATATTATGTTTACCAATAATTATACAATACTGAAATGTAGTACAACTATTATTTCATTCATGCTCTATGTTCCTAGGAGAGTGGAAGCTTGACCATTGCTGAACATAACCTCCTCAATTAACAGGGGGTCAGCCATACTCCCTACGCTTGGCAAGCGTCTTGGGGATCGCAGTTTAAGATTTCGGTTCCTCAGAAAGTGCTGCTGCCAACCATCCGACATTTTACCTTTAGTCGCCTCTTAAGACACCCACAGGTAGAAATGGAGGGATGACATTCTAACCCAGCACTTTACTAACTTACAATCAAAAGAAAAACTTCTCAACATCTGGCGGCGTATAAAAAAAACAAGTTAAAATACGAGACTAAGAAGTTAACAGACCCGGATAATGGACGAAATATGTCTGCGACCTTAAAACGAAAAAGTGAATAAAAAAATATGCAGACTTTTATATTTGTCATGCAAGTTAGGGTATCATAGAGCTGAGGCTAAGATAAAACTTTGCTTTAATATTGACCTAGTATTAATAAAAATATTGAGGCAATTTTTGTAGCAGTGATGGTTTAGTGGCATGAACTCTTGACTTCTTCGTCCATATGGAACCGTAAGAATGAAACTGTCCCATTCTTGCGGTTCCAAAGATACAGTAATTTAAATTTCGGATACATGAACGAAGAATTATTTTTATTGAGCTTAGAGCACCCGCCGCGGCAACACTGGACCGCGCCGCGGTTCCTTTGAATAGAGTTATGAATATTTACATCAAGCTAAGGCTTTTAACATCAGGTGGTCCTCGTGCTTATTCCGTCAAATACACATAAACAAATAAAAAAAGTTTTTTTTTATCTTGCTTGGCGACAGTTTTTATTCGTGAGGGAGAGACGATGATCTAGTCAGGCCAGCAACCAAAAAAATCACTCATCCATGTCATGACCGCGGCGGACGTTGCTTAACGTAGCTGACGGTTATGAGCGGCTAAGCAAATTACGAGTGCTTCAATTAAATATATGATTGAAGCTGGAATAGTTACACAATACAGCAAATTGAATTTCGAACTATTTTCAATAGTACCAATGCAGATTATTAATGACCAGAAAACTGACAAACGCTCACACACATGAATACAAATAACTAAAGAAATCTCATAGAGAAATACGAAAAGGCGAAATCGCGCGATGTGAAACGCCCTAATCCTAAGAAACACTAAACCGAGACGAATGTAGCGAATCAATAAGGATCATTATTCTTCTAGCGATACAATATGTTCCTCAGTGACCCTTTGGTCCAATATAATGAACATTTCAGGAATTTTTCGTTATATTCGGGAAACATTCAACAAAAGATACGAGGGTAACCAATGTTAGGGCACGATTCTACGTCAATATGTGTGAATTTATGAGAAATCGTATTATACGAGAGGTGAAAGCGTTATTTGGTTTATATAACTGTTAGAAATACCAGAATATATTTCATGCTTATAGATAAGTTTGTTTAGTATTGGTCTTACGAATTTAAATTGGCTATACTTTAAAATTCATTTTAATATGAGAGTCTTATTTTATTTCTAGTTTTGCTAGTTTGTAGAGATCCTGGCTTAAACTTCCTATTGGATGTTGTAGAAGAAAAAATGCAAAAAAGTATTATAGCTCACTCAATTCGATGTGAGTGACATGTTGCTGCACATTAGGCGCACGGCAAGGATTTTTACAAACTAATTACCCGAATGATAGTGGGTATGCACCTGTGAGAACATTCATTACGCTGTGATGGTCGCTGGTCATAAAATAGAAGCAAAAACTTTTTGCAATTACTTATGATCCTTGCGTTCACATCTCCTGTGTTAGCGTCAATATATTTTTTATTATCTACGCCTGCAGTTTTATTTTAATATTAACTATTAACTATTTTTATTGTTTATAAGCCTTTGACCACTATCTCACCTGATGGTAAGTGATGATGTTGTCGAAGATGTTGTTCAGGCTAACCTAGAAGTACTGGCTCTCAAGGACAGCTGCCGGAACACACCGTAAGGTGCTTGGCGACAGATTTTCTACTTTTTTGAGGGTGGTAGCTAGCCAGGAGGGCATTCGCAAAATGCCCTACCACCATGCTGTAACGACTTCCATCCTAAGACGACAACCGGGACCGACGGCTTAACGTGCCCTCCGAAGCACGGAACGAACTCTAAGTAATGTCACTAGCGGTCACCTATCCAACTCATGACCGCGGGGGGCGTTGCTTAACTTTGCTGATCGGTTGAGAACAGCTAAGTAAACTTCGCTACGAGCGCTTCGAAAATGGCTGATTATTCTGCCTTGTGCGGCAGTAGTCTGCAAACACTATTGTTCAGGCGTGTAGGGCTATGTAGCAAGTTAAATTACTGGGTGAACGAGATTAGAGTCACAGATGGAGGAGCGCAGTGCAGTGAAATGCAGAACAAGGACGGTGGCACTGCATCTGTAATAGAAAGCTAGTGTAACGCTTGCCATAAGGTGTTTGGGTCACTTCACCACATTAATAAAATACTCTGCTTGTATACCCCGCAGATATGACATTTTTTTTTTTGTTCTTAGAGAGCAAAGCCAGATAAATCAAAAGTAGGTCATGGTGTAAACATCACGTCCTGTCGATCTTAAAAATTGGTTTCACCACTAACGATGAAGAAAAAGAATGCTGGAATGTCACGACACTTATATTATAATCTACAAAACAACCAATTTTAAAAAGTTTTACTGATTCGCTAAACGTTCCGCTATATTTATTGAGAAAACTTCACGCTACTGAACAGACGTTTAAACAATTCCCAAAATAAATGACTGCGATTTCTTTTTATGAGTGTTCACTGTCTTCTTGTCCTGACTATTATTTTAAGTTGAACGTTAAAAAAGGTAAGATAAATGCGATTTGAATGCTTAAAAAGTTTTTCAGTTTTGGAGCCTAATGTTTGCTTTGATCATGTTGCGATTAGAGTTAAAAATGGAAAAACTTTTAATTAGGTTTTTGTGAGGCCGCGGATGCCTCCTTGTAATCACGGAAAGCACCTCGTTTGTTTGTGTTAGTAGACAGCTTGCGTTAATGAAACTTTTTTGTGTATTATATACGGCAAAGCCCGGCTTTGCTCATTTATAATTTTACACACTTTATTTGTAGCTTTAGAAATAAGTATAGCAGAATGGAGTGATGCCTATGGCTTGACAGTTAACCCATTGAAAACCCAAGTCATGATCATTGGCAGCAAACGCATGGTTGATAAAGTTGATTGGTCTACTGTTCCGAATGTCGAGCTTGGTGGAGTCATTATCCCATACAGCAAATCGGTCAAAAATCTTGGCTTAACACTAGATCAATGTCTTACTTGGAACCTTCAGCTAGAAGCTATTAGCCGCAAGTTATTTGCGTCTGCTGGCTCCATGAGAAGACTTCGAAACTTTTTACCAACTGCCACTAAAGTAGAGCTTGCGCAGTCTCTTCTGCTCCCAGTTCTTGATTACGCTGATGCCTGCTATCTAGATCAAACGGAGGACCAGCTGAATAAGCTTGAGCGTCTGCAAAACTTCTGTATTCGATTCATATTTGGTTTGCGTAAATATGATCATGTGTCTGAATTTCGTAATAAGCTCAAGTGGCTCCCTATACGACTTCGTCGGAATACTCACATACTTTCTCTTCTCTACACTATTCTGTTTAGTCCCTCTGCCCCGTGCTATCTACGGGAACGTTTTGAATTCCTTCATAGCTGTAACAGCCTTTCACTTAGGTCATCAGAAAATCTCATCCTGCAGATCCCTGTGCATAGAAGCACTTTCTATGATCGTTCGTTCTCTGTACAGGCTGTTCGCTTATGGAATGCTTTGCCAGTCTCAGTGCGACGAGCACCGTCACTGAAGGTCTTCAAGGATCAAATAAAAAAGTATTATCTGTCTCGGTCATCAAATTAATAATGCTTGTTTGAATTATTTATTACAAATGAGAATGTAAAGTTTTGTTTACATCAGTCTGTTATGTTATTGTATATATATTTTTATATATATATATATGTATGTATATAGTATATATATTTGTAATTATATATTATATGTAGTGTGTGTATTTATTTTATTATATGTAATATATTTATATATTTTATGAGTTTGTGAGTAGGATCATTTTTACTTACTTATATTATTTAATCGCACCACCGTTAATAAAAGTATGTTAACTCCTCTCTATCCAAAGGTTGTCTGGAAGAGATCGCTTCTAAGCGATAAGACCGCCCATTGTACAACATTATATTTAAGCTAATATTAAGCCCATGTTTTTCTTACTTTTGGTGTACAATAAAGTGTTATCTATCTATCTATCTAAGTAAACCGGTGGCATTTTTTTCTCTCTTTAGATTTTAGTGTTTCCAATAAAATATAGAACCTAATAATATTTTCTTCATTTTTCATTTCTTTAATTTCATTATATATTTTAATCTCGTTAATGATAACGACAAACTGTTTGAAACGTCTTGTTGACATCTGGTTATACATAAATATTGTACATTTAAACTGAATTTTATACAGTACAATTACTTGATAGCTTATTAAATGAACCGTTTCTGGACTCATTTGTCATAATCAGACTTTTGTGTTCTTATTACGACATTTAATATAAAATACATGGTATACTTTTTTTATGTTATTGTGACGGAACAAGCTCGAGGCCTACCTGATGTTAAGCGGACTAACTTCTGCCTATAACAGATGCATTTTGTCACAAGTCACGAATTGCGTAATTTCACTGGCTCTCAAGGACTGCTGCCGGAACACACCGTTAGGTGCTTGACGACAGATTTTCTACTTGAGGGTGGTGGCTTGAGGGACCCTTCCCCCATGCGGTGAAGCTGAAGCTCTCGGCGGGATTTGAACCATGGACCTGCTGCGCGGCAGTCCATAGCCAATGCCACTGAGCCATCACGGCTTCAAAAACCTGCTTTTACTAATGCTTTATAAATGATTATGATCATTGATTTCTGTGGTTATAATTGCATATACATTTTTTACAACATAAATCTCCAAGCAAATCACTCCATTCATTTTTAAACACCCAGTGAGATAAAAGTAATCACATTGTTAGAGTTTAATCTACAACTTTTTAATTAAGAATTTAAAGAACGATACGTCTTGGAATTTAGACATAAAATTGATTTTTTTGTTGATTTTCAACTTGACGAGTTTACTTATCGATACAGTTAGTGTTGTATGTAGGAACAATCATGAGGTAATCGTATACTATATCCGAATTTGGTAATTTTCATAAAATGCTCGCAATATAAGATGCAAATACACCCATCCTTAGTCACCCGTGACTCCAAATTCTGTTTTGATACAAATCTGAGCACAAATTCAGCCTTATTACATTAAATGTTTTATGCAAATGTTAAAAAAGTAGTTTTTTTTTTACAATTACAGAGTTATAATTGAAACAGAGAGTAGCAAATGAATAAATGAATGAACGAATATTTAAATGTTTAAGTTTTGAATACTTACACCGATTCCAGAAGTGCACTACAACATTTGGCTCCGTGTACCTCGCTCATGCGAGGCAACCCGATAGCCTACAAAATATTGGAGTCAGTCTTAAATTTTCAAAGCAACGGCAGAGAGATAGTCTTACAATGGATTCCTGCACATGTAGACATAAAGGAAAATGAGGAGGTTGACCTGTTAGCAAAACGAGCCTGTATTGATGGTATTCCCTTAAATGTATTGCCCTTATATTCTGATCATGTGAAACTCTTAAAAGATCAGTGCAATAGCTATTGGCAGGAATATTTCGACGAGAGATCGAGAGAGAAGTGCATATGGTACAAGACTAGAACCGGAAATTTTGGATAGTAACGTTGAATACGAAGAAGTTAGTAACCGCTCTTAGACTGCGATCTGGACACATACCGTCGAACAAGTTCGCATTCCTTATGGGCAAGGTGTTATCTCCTAATTGTGTTGATTGCGGAACGATAGATGACGTGCAACATGTTTTGTGAGAATGTGTGTGGAACGCAGCTGGTAGATTTACATATTTTGGTGCAGATATGGATGTAGGCCTAGGTGACAGTATTTTAGTTTATCCAATGTCAGAAGAAGCAAAAATATTGTATAAACTTGCAGACTTAGCCTTACCTAGTAGATTTTAAGATATTTGTATTATAAGTTATTACAGGGCGGTGTGGTCGCTAAGCGACAAAGCCCTGTAAATAAATAAAAAAAAAAGTTTTGAATATATTATAGCAAATATAAAGCAGCATATAATCCCAAGAAAACTCCTAAAAGACCTAGATGGAGTGCAAATATGCTTATTTTCAAATATTAACGTTTGTCAATTTTTTTTATAAAATAATTAAATAATATAAAATAAATGTCCATAATAGACAATAATTGGCACCTGGTATATATGATATACTGGCAATGGTAAACACGTGGCCCGTGTTACCACCGTTGTGTTACCCGTGAGGTGCCGGGATAGAATGTCACCCTCCTATCTCTGCAACGTCTGCCAAGCGTGGGGGGATTATGGCAACCCCCTTATAAAGCTGTTTTCAGCAGTGGACAATCCGGCTGATACAGTACATTATGGTACACAGTTAGTTAATATCATATCAGTTAATCATTTTCAAATCACACTACATTATAATTTGAATTTTTTGTTTACAAAGTGTTTATCGAATTTTTCTACTAAGAAATTGAACAACTTTTTTTTAAATAGATTCAAGGCATAGAATCACCATTTGGCGTTGTAAACACTAGTCGTTGATGTAGCATGTATAACTTATGAGAATATCCACTCGGACAAGATATTTTTAAAACAACACAATATTTTTGGAATAGATAGAGATTTTTCTTTACAAATACACATATCTCGTAGATGTATTAGTGAGGGCATAGGAGTTTTGTATAGTTCCATTTGATTTTAAACAACTGCCCATGACCATATTGTTACCTAGTTATGTGTTGATGCTGTCTGTGTATTTCTGATAGCAAGTAGATGTACCAAATGTTCAAGCCATTTAAAATGTTGTATCCAATCTATAGTATATCTTAAGCCTACTAACTAAGATTTTAATTTGGCAATTTTTCGTTTTATCATTTATTTAATCACTAAATATGAAAATAAGAATTCCCATTTAAAATATTTTTGAAAAAACAAAATTATACGGAAAGCTGGCATATCAAAGGCACATATATTGGACTTAGAGAAATGCTTGTTCACTCAGTTTGAACACTTGGTCTTTTAAATACGACAAAACTACGCTAATATGTTGTTGTATTTTGAAGCGCTCGTAGCAAAGTTTACTTAGCTGTTCTCAACCGATCAGCAAAGTTAAGCAACGTCGCCCGCGGTCATGAGTTGGATGGGTGACCGCTAGTGACATTACTACTGAGCGTTTCCGTGCTTCGGAGGGCACGTTAAGCCGTCGGTCCCGGTTGTTGTCTTAGGATGGCAGTCGTTATAGCATGGTGGTAGGGCATTTTGCGAATGCCCGCCTGGCTAGCTACCACCCTCAAGTAGAAAATCTGTCGCCAAGCACCTCACGGTGTGTTCCGGCAGCTGTCCTTGAGAGCCAGTACTTCTAGGTTAGCCTGAACAACATCTTCGACCACATCATCACTTACCATCAGGTGAGATAGTGGTCAAAGGCTAAGCTATCATGCATAAAAAAAAAAAAAAAAAAAAAATGAAAAGCGCTACGAGCACACTTCCCTTCAACGTCGGTTTTCTCTGTGGAAACAAATATAAGGAGATATATACTAGGTTTTCCTAAGTTTATGGCAGCTAGTTGCATAGAATGAAGGAAATTTGATCATTGGCACTATTTTGGGGAAGGTGTGAGATGTAGGAGTAGAAATAGAAGCGACCTCCCGTTCCAAAAAAATATGCATGTTAAAAGCGGTCTCATCCGGTCCATGGGGGGGTCATTAAAACCTACAGGGGAGTAGGCAAGCTTTTTACTTAGAAACCGCTCAATGCGGTACGTATTTGATTACCCGATTAAACTAGTGGCTCTCGGAGCTGGAAGCCTCTCGAGTCTGCCTTGCATAGCTTACAATTGAACAAAGGTTCACTGCGCACGCTGATGGGAGAATGGGTCATAAAATCCAAAAATCATACATATATTCCGAAAACTGATGAAATAAATTTGATTTGACACAGGTGATTTGCGTTTCTTCCCTAAAAAATCGGCCAAGTGCGAGTCGGACTCGTAAACGAAAAGTTCCGTACCCTTCGTAAAAACTAAAATTAAGGTTATAATATAGTGTCTTATGTTGTAAGTACAGATAATGGTTTCCAATCGGTAAGCAACTAAATCAATATAAAAATACCAATGTTATTCAAATCTACACAATGGTAGCAATTCTGTTGCCAAAAACTAACTAAAATTTAGTAAAATTAGATTTACAATTGTCAAATGAACATTCCTTATTCTGTTGGGGCCATAGTTAAGTTAATGCACTCTAAAATTATTAAAGTTACTAAACTTAGTAAAATTGCATATTTGCTATTCTGTTGTACCATAAATTAGTCAGATTAGGCAGAACCATAGATAATTAAACCTAAAATTAATCAACAAGTAAATTGGTGTTGACTAATGCTGTCATTTTCTCCAATTAATTTATTTTGGCGGATTTTATCATAATCACGGCTTTCTAAGTCGGATAAACAATGGAGCATGGTAGTATATGGTTGCTAGACTTGTGGGTTTTCCGGAAAGGATTGTAATTTTCGGTACCTAATTCAAAAGCATAACTAGTGAAAAAAACTTGTAGGCAAACTTGGAATAAAATCTTTGCACACCTGTAATACCATGTGGCATGTGTTTAAATACCCACTTTTTTTAGATAGACTTCGGACAGCTGTGCTTTGTTATTTTTTTATATATAATCACCAGTAGATTCTGTTACTGAAGCTAGACTTTCGAGATTGCGAAGTGCCCAGTTGAAGCTGCTCTGCCATGCACCGTGGCAAAATCATTAGTTTTGGGTTTTATCACAGGTTTCGATAGTTTCGAATATAAACAAAGTTCCATAGGTAAATGGGGCGTATACCATTTGACGCTAAATTCGTTATTTTCGATAATTTTGATCACATTTTATGTCTATGGTTCATATTAAATGTGGATCCATAGACGCATGTAATCAAAATTATCGAAAATAACTCAAATGGAATACGGCCAGGCTACAAATTTTTATAATCCAACTTGACTTGTGCGCCATCTAGCGTAGAGTAGCGGCTAAGTGAATTATATTTAGTATTGATAATTTGCTGTATTAAATTTAGTTCGAGGTAACAGCAGAATGACTTTTAGAAATCCTAAAACTAAAATTAGAACTTTTTAATTAGTTAATATAGTTAGTGTGTGTACCACAGAATTGCTACCAATATCAACATTCCATTCAGTAAGTAAGCAACTAAGACCGTAAAGAAATGCCAAAGCTGGTGGGTTGTTAAAAGCGTGCGTCTTCTTTCGAAAAATTCTCAACCGACAACGTCATCTTCCCGTTCTGGTCGGTCACTCTGCTACGTAACCTGTCCCCAATCAACGCGCCCACGCTGGCCTGCGCACTTGAACCTCAGAAAGCATGGGGATTATGGCAGCACCCCCAACTTGGTAAGGTTTTTTTCATCAAGTGAACGTTTGGTGATGATGATGATGATGATAAGCTTAAAACGTTGTTACAATGTCTATACATATACTTGTGACTAAGTATTTGCAGACAAAATCTAACAAGATAATCAGAAAAAATATGGATCAAACGTGTATTTGATAAAATTCTAGAACTATCAAAGCGAAACTCCGGTAGCCATTCTATACGTTACAATATAGTGACTGCCAGTTTCATAATACTTACTTGCCATTAAGTACTTTAGACTTCATTAGTTCAGAGTTTTCAACTTTTAATAAGCTTATTAGTCGCTCGCTCGCATCTGCCAACTTTGTTCCTTTTTTAAACACTTACACATGTAGGGTTTAGGTTACTTTCTGCTGTCCATACGTTAAAAAACAAGACTTACTAACGCGTAAGCGGAATGAGTTACAAGCCTGTAATGTAAATCTTTTTCTTTAGTATGTTGATCCAAAACTAAATTAAAGTATTTCTATGGCATCCAGTAAAAAAAAACTAAGTATACAGTGTTATTATAAAAATGCTAACAACCTCTTAGGGTTGACTTGTGCTAGTCCTAACAAATATTTTGAGATGACAAGTTTTTTTAAATATATTACTCAGAACTTAAATGTGTCAGACAGTACTAGAAAAACTTATTGATTTAAGTTTTAAGTCTCGTAGTAAAAGACAATGCCTACTCCAAGCCAAGAGCGCCCGCCGTGGCAACACTGGACAGTGCCGCGCTCTCTTTAAATAGAGTTATGTAATATATAACTCTAATATATTAATTACAATATTTACATCAAGCAAAGTAATAAAAATATGAATATGAATATGATGAAAGGACTAGCAGAAGTCAATCCTAAGAGGTTGTTAGCATTTTTCCAATAATCCTGTATATCTCTGAAGTGGCAGTACTTCCACGGACAAACTCGCACAAGGAGCTTTGCTGCTATTGATATAAAGTAATACTTAATATGATAAAATATGTTCAGTTTATATATATTCGTTATAATTAAATATGGATTTCCGCAAAGTAACGCATGCAACTATTCATTATCTATTTATTAGTTTCTGGTAGCTATTCTGGTAAACAGCAATTTGCTTAGGATAAATATGACTCCCTAGATAATAGTAGCAAATTGAGATGAAAATAATTCCAAATATGTTAAACTTAAGGTAGGACTTGAAAATGTCAAAATCCAATGACATTCCATTTTTGATCAAATAAATTCAATCTATTCGTCTGGGCCTTTCAGGATCACGCAAAATCTGCTCGGTCCTTGACCTTCTAAAAATAACTATTGTGTTATACATAAATTCAAGTGCAAGAGTATATAATAATGTTGTACATTTAAACCAGTGAAAGCGTTATTTGCTCATTAAGTAACTTCTTAGTGAATCGCTGAATGTTTTTTTTTCTAGTACCTCAACATTTTATTATATGAAATACAAATCATTTTATTTAGCCATCGCTCGACGCAACTTGACTTTCCGTTTGAAATGCATTCAACATATAGCTTCTAAACCATCACCTCAGCTTTCAGCCTGTAACGACCTGCAGATCAGGCTATGGCTTCATTCAATGATTGACTTCTTGAGTTACGAGGATCAACCATTATTGCATGGATAATCGTTATTGACCATCAACAAGAATTATAAGATAAAATAATAATAAATGCAAGCTTTCGCGAACGATTTGTTGAAGTGTGATTTAAAATATTTCGGTAAAGTTGCGTTACTTTCTCTACTACTACTCTTTAAAATATTGAAATAAAATCTTTCATTTATATTACGAGTTCTCAAGATATATAAATACTCTAAGCTTTCCTTAGTACATGAAAGAGAAAATAAAAAAAAAAAAATCTATTATTTTAAACTTTAAACAGTTTGCGTATTAATATGAGTATATTGTGTGATGGTGACCTGGTCCTTATGAAATCGTTAAGGTGAAATTTGAAACTGTTATTAAGCACGTATAAATGGTTTGTTTGCAGCTGTTCCTGAGAGCCAGTTATTTTAGGTTCAACGGTATCCTTACCTACCATTAGGTGAGATAGCGGTCAAGGGGTAGCATATTAGCGATAAAAAAAAAGTAGAACTATAACATAAGGGTCATGTAATTTTTAGTAAGCACTAGAATAACATGACTAATACGAGGTACATTTTTCCTTTATATGTGAATAAAGTCTAAGATATCTAAAATGATGTTAAAATTAGCATTTCTCGATGACTTGGTTGTGATCAAAACTTTTTATGAAAGCAATAGCTCCGAATATTTTTTTTTGGCAGCTACTTATATCGAGACTCTTAAAATAAATTCAAAACTAACCTAGTTGTAGTAACATGTATCAAAATGGACATTGTTATTAGTTATATTAGTAAAAATGGACATAATATTAATACATGGGATATTTATGCTACGTGGCGTGTGCTTGGACGAGATAAGACATTAATGGTGCGATAACGGCACAGGTGAAGTGGCCTTCTCTAAACTGCTCGCGAGGCATCAACTCTGACCTACGAATATTAATTCATAGACCCCGACTCTACCACTGGTTTCGATAATATACACTTATCGTAAATAGTGTTTTAGGACGAAAATCAATTGTAGTATATATGTGACTATATATATTAGGAACGTAGTGACGTAGCTTATTTGGACCACATTGTTACCGATACTATCGCGAAATAAAACCTGGCCTTGTCTGGGTCGCACGCAAGCGATCAACCTTGACTGAACCTTTGGCTTTGTTTACTTTATATTTAGTTGTTTTAACAAAGAAAGATATGAACACATTATAATATAAGGAAGGATGTGCAAAATTAGACTAAAGTAAAACCAAAGTATATATATTAAAGTATATAAGTATAAACTATATATTATAGTATGTATATATATATATATAATTTATAATGATATGAGCGGTTGACAGTTGTTAGAAATTTCACACTTAAACTAAAAAATAATTTCGTATCTCGTAAACTTAAAAAAATAAGACCTTATCAATTGAATCGGATATAGGTAAAAATTAAAAGGGTACGATTATCATACAAATATAAAAAAAAAATATCGTCAGTATAATCTTTAATTGTATAATGTCAACAATTTACTTTTCAATATAGGTAGTTACTTTTTCTGATTCCAATATTAAAAAAAACTATATATTGTATCTGAAAATAGTTACGTTATAATTCAGTGAGACTAAAAGCAAATTGGTCGTTTTGTAATTAAACCACAGTATCACTCTGAATTTATTAATTAAGAATAATAAATTATGTTTCTTCCTGTACGTATAATAGGGGTAAGTTTTTTTTATTTATTGCTGATAGTTAAACCTTTGGCCTCAATCTCACCTGATGGTAAGTGATGATGTGGTCCAAGATGTTAACAGGCTTTACCTAGAATTACTGGCTCTCAAGGACAGCTGCCAGAAAACACTGTTAGTTAATGTTAGTTAAAAATGTTAATTCTATTATTCTTGCCTTCACCAGTGTTTAGCAAATACAAATAAAAGTCCTTCTTAGGGCATTTTTGAGTATTATTTCTAAAGATTACAGTTCTCGTAAACAAATAATTAAACTGCATGTAAAAAAATATTTTATTACTATGAGAGCACTTATTACATGGTATAGACTTGCTCAGATAACAAACATGCATAGAATCTTCCACCTCCACCAAGAAACTGGAAGTATGCGTATAAATCAATATTATCTTACTTGTATGACTGACTTAGGTATATTAAAAATTTGAAAAGAACATATATATTTATAAACAATCGCCTTAAATTTATTGCCCCCTTTTCTCAAAGTGGCACTAACCATTATTGTTGAATGAGAAGAAGTATCTTTTGAATTTCACTTATGGTAAAATTTTGGAATTGACTTTCATAAGATAGTCGTAGATGCCAAACGTTGAACTCTTCACTATATAACAAGAAATGCAATAAATGAGTAAGTATGGATAGGTATGTAGAATTTTCTGTTTAAATTGAATATTACATGTACTGTCGCATGCCTATCAAATTAAGTAGTGTATGTATTTGTTATTATGTATATAATTTTAAGTGACTACCACATAATATGTCATTAGTCCATCCAAGCGGAGGTCTACGAATTTGACGCCTTCCGATGTAATATAGTAACCACTAGAGAAGCTTTCTACCCCATCGATCACTGGTTCGTCGAACAATGTGCTCTGCCCATTCGTTTTTTTATATAGCAATTTCTGAAAGCCAGGTTTTTAGATTTTCCACCACATAGTTTGTGACTTTGGATCTTCTTTAATTTTTAACGTTCCAGATTTCATCGCGCAAAGATACTCCAAGAAAAGCTCCTTCCATAACTCGTTGAGTGATTCTGCGCTTGTCCATAAGAGTTTTAAGTCATCTTGCAGAGCCTGAAAGGCCTAAGTCTGTATATTACCAGTATACACAGACTTAGGTCTTCAGACTCTGTAGGATGTTTGACGAGATAATATCGTGTAATGTTCCGAACGCTGCCCTTCGAGAGAATTCAACGGGTCAACTCTTTGTCGAAACCTAAAGCAAATATCTTACCATTTTCGAGAGTATCATTCCAAACAATTTCTAGTTACGTGTGCAATATTGATAATGTCCATAATTTTCGTCTTGTCCATGTTCATTTCAATATCCATCTACTGGGAAACTCTAATGAGGTCACTGAGCACTATATTGATTTTCTATATTAGGACAGCACTTTTTTGGTCACCGACCTAATACTGAAAGAACATTTCTCTTACAATATTTTAAACGAAACTGCCATTTGACAGGTCCATAGTATAATAAAGAGGGTTAAATTTTAGGTAGAAATCTGTATAAACTGCCTTTGTTCAGCCTTTGACTACTATCTCACCTGATGGTAAGTGGTGATGTGGTCGAAGATGTTGTTCAGGCTAACCTTGAATTACTGGCCCTCGAGGACAGCTGTCAAAACACAACGTTAGGTACTTAGTGACAGATTTTCTACTTGAGGGTGGTAGCTAGCCAGGCGGGCATTCGCAAAATGCCCTATTACCATACAATTCATTGGAACATACAATTAAAAAAATAATACGGCATCTTGCTGATACAGCGAAATTTCACTTCACTTATTACAATTCCGACGGGTAGAGATGGAGCGATGCAATGCACCTTAATATTTTCTTCAATAAATCTCGTTTGTATATGCCGTATGTATAATTTTTATTTATATATTTATATATTTTTATTTGCTCATTATTCATAAAGTTATTTTTACATTACATATCGAAGCTATTACTCCTAATCCTCACTAAACTATACGAGAGTACCAACCCAATAGATAACTTTGTTTTCATCACGGCAGCAGTTTATAACCCGTGGGATTACTTCCAATAGAGGAACTTGAATCACTTGGAAATAGATTATTTTGTTAAAGTCGCTGTCGTGATCTGACGAATCTTGCTTTAGTTTAACAACTAACCCAGCGCTTCCTTAGGATAACGAAGAGATTTGGATTTGTGATACAACCTTAAAGATTAGTGAGGTGTGAACATTTTTTATTACATTTTTGTAAAGAAAAGACTCTATAGCTTACATAATTGAGAGCTGATATGAGGATCGTGGCAATGAGAAAACACAAAATCCCTAGAACCCTTGCCAATGGCTTCCATTTCCCCTGATAGCCATTCCTATGCTCGAGGTTCATAACAGATGTCCCAAAACTAGTCATATCTTATCATCCACACACAGTTTCACTGTGAGTATCACATAACACATAACGTACCAATATTCTAAGTTTGATGTTCCAGCAATTTATAACATCTAGCATCATGAAAATCAAGATTAAGAACACATGGCGTGGTCTCTCAACTAAAGTCCGCAATAAGAATAGAAACCAACATAGGTACCTACTATTTTTCTAATGATAATACTAAGTAAAAATATTTTATTTTTAACCCCGTTTTTCTGGTATATTATACCTAACTTTGGACAGTTTTTACACTACGTAAAGCTATTGAGCCCGGTTTATCTACCGTGGAAGTGCTTTAAGCCTCTTGACCCGTCGTAAAATATGCAACGAATGGATTTCAATGTAAGAATGGAGGTCTATTTTTCGTCTGCAGGACATTACAATTAAGTGAATAAATATACAGAAACTTAAAAACATTTTTATTGTACTGACAGGCTGGCCATAATTTCACCTGTACTTCGTACGTGATGATGATATAATACTTTGGCTTTATTACCGTAGGTATTGACTTTCACGCAACATTTTATATGTTGATATGAATGTGTGTTTTCATTCTAAGCGATAATTGGACGTAATTCTACAGAATGCACCACAAACTAAACTAAATTTAAGTATTATCTAAAGTTCTTATAAAATTTTTGTTTTCTTACTTATTTAATTCTTATGTTATCTATCCAAATTGGCTTGGAACATAAAACATATTTTATCATCCAATAAGTAAATTTATTTTGTGAATTTTGATAGTATATATATGTATATATTCTATCTATAAACTACTATAAACAGATACGTCGTTACACAGTCAAAACAACTTGAAAAAAAATTGCAAAAGATGTAAATTACTCTGTTTGAACCTCAATACTGCAAACGCTAAAAACTAGCTGTGTCTCTCATATACTATGCAAATTACAAAGTGCTGCCCATTAGTGTGAAACTATGTAAGCTAACGTAATAAAAGTCTCTAACTAATAAATGCACTATACTCGGTAAAGGCTGACGCTGTAACCCATTAGACTTCCATCAAAGTATCTCAGTAATATAATAGACAACAGCACAACAACTGATCCTCCAAACTTTTAGTTTTTAGGGAGATCGAAGGCCTTGTTTTTAGGTATCAAAAACAAGGCCTGCAAGCTTTATAATCTCTTTTCGAATTACATGACTGGCCAAAATAAGAGTGTTATGTTTCAGGGTTAATGTATGTAAGTTTTTGAGTTTCTTTATTTTACCAAAACTTCTAAACGCCAGACTTTGATGTATGATATATCGTTAGATTAGTCTTGATAGCGCAGGTGACACTAGGCACATAAATATATAATAAAACAAAATGGCGGATTTCAAATATTTCTTGCAAACTCATCTGGATTCTAAAATGAAAGGCATTAAAAAAAGATTTCATAGATATATATTACTTTCAGTTTTAATTTCAATGGAACGATAAAACGTTTAACGAAAAGAAATAACTTGCTGTCAGGTTTTACTTTTTAATCATTTTTACTTGATTTATGTATCCATTTTTAAATTGTAATACAAAAAAATAATTTATACGGTATCCATAAATTCTTATAAAAAAGATATTTAATAAATATTTGTCCATCGAAATATAGATGCCACCAATAGTGGCCATCTAAGATTTGATTGACTAAATTTGTAACACAATGTTAAATAATTAGTGGAAGTAGATGTCAATTATACAGTGATTGAATAAGAATATAAAGTGATAGACATATAATACAGGTTCTTAGTTGGAAAGTTTGCATGTAAACTCTTCAGTTTAAATACACACTTAAATATTTATGTCGACATTGTTATAGGATTTCATATTTGACCTTATCCTTAATGTTTGTTTAAATTAAAATGCAGCAAACTTATTATTTGGAGTAAAATATTATATTAAGTCTGGAGGAAATTATTTCCAGCTCAGTCATAGCCTCAGTTTGATCTTAGAAAAAAATATATTTAATGCGTAAGACTTGTTCATGAAATAAACAATTTACAGCAAAAATATACTTGTACGAGAATATGATAATTTTGTTAAACATGAAGGTAATCCCCAATTCCATCACGATGATGCACCAATCACCAAGTGATAAGTTTCTTCAGCAAGAGCCCGTCTTGGTGGATATCACTACATAGTCAAATATTTTGCTTCAAATTAGTAGTTTGCTAAGGCGTGATGGACACTGTAGCAGGCAAATGATTAATAACGTCTCGAGTATCGAATGTACTGCAGTGTCATGCAGAAAGGTGATACTGCAACCGTAAAGGACAAGCGTGACATGCGGGAAACTAGTCCCTAAGAGCATTCATATAAAAAAAGGATTGCAAACATTGACACATTTTGGCATTACGCAACAGGCTAGAACCTGTTCTAGCCTGAGCCTTCTATTATGTGCCACCCACATATAACATTAAGTAATCGACTCTTTTCCTTGACGTTCTAGAGAGTATTTGAGTTCCAAGTTTCCAGGTCCTCAGCGACAGTGGTAACAAAACACGTCATGAATTATTCACATCAAGGGCCCGTCCGCTTTGTGGCCCCTAATTCGGTTAGTTTATGCGACTGCCTCACCAGTCCTTTGAATTTATATGTGTGTACTGTCGTTTTATTTATTAGGCTCACTGTCTTGTAAATCAGCCTTTTTCTGCGCTTTTCTTTCTTCCATATTGCACGTTACTGTTGTAGGTAGGTTGTTACTACATAACGTACATTTAGAAATGTAAAGTTATAAGAATAGATTAAGGAAACAAGGTTAGAGTACATTAAGTTGTTAGATTTTGTTTACCTAAAAAAAAGGAAAATAACTTTTTATCATACATTACAATACCATAAAAACGGCAAGTAAAGCTATTTGAAATTATTTTTCACCTATTTAACTTAGTATCTGGTAGGTTAAAATAGAATAAAGTTCAAACACATTTTATGGGAATGGATTGATGGATGGGGTAGCTAGCCAGGCGGGCATTTGCCAAACGCCGTACTACCATGCTTTATCGACTGCCATCGTTAGACAACAACCGTAATCAATGGCTTCACATGCCCTGTGCGCATGTCAAGGATTCTTACCACTTTGTCAGTCAAATTAAAATCTACAATTGACTGATGATGAAGTTATGGTCAGCTTCACCAGCCCACCTGTACATATTTTTTTTGATTTTAATGTTGTCTAGAAAAGACTTATTGAGCATGACCTTCCCATTGAATTTGCAGAATTACTGGAATATTGCCTGACATCTGGCTATCTATTCTGGGAAAACAAGTTCTACAAACTGATTGATGGTGTAGCTATGGGCTCTCCAGTCCCTTTCGTTGTGCACGATATTTTCATGGAGGACTTCGACGAGAGAGCTCTCTCTACAGCTGTGGCTACGCCGAAGATCTACAAACGGTACGTAGATGACACTTTTACAATCCTCCCCAGTAATAAAGTTTCTGCATTTCTAAACCATCTGATCTCCTTACATAACAACATTCAATTTACAATGGAGCCTGAGGTTAATAAATGCTTAGCTTTTCTTGATGTTTTAGTCATCAGGAATCCTGACAACTCTCTTAGTCATACAGTGTATAGGAAACCCACCCATACAGGTAAATATCTCAATGGTAACTCCCATCACTATCCATGTCAGTTGGCTACCTTAGGCAAATCTTTGTTACAGAGAGCACATGGTATCTGCGACTATGACCACCTCAATGAGGAGATTTAATATTTAACTTCAATATGTACTCATCATAATTTAAAGAGTGAGTTGTGACCCGCCTCTTGCCTTATGGTCTAATAAAGCTACTCTACTTAAAATAAGCCTTGAAAACTTTCAACACAGCTAAGATCGTAGTCAAATGCTAGGTTAACTGAAAAAAATGAAAACTGATAATTAAGATGAATCGAAACAATATGAGTTAATACTCATGAAACAAGGAAACCTCCAATATAGAATAACAGGCAGCGCATCAATAATGCAAAAGTTGCCACGTTGAAGCCATTAACAATTCAGAGCACACATCGCTCGTGTATCCGCATCGATTATGGACTTAATACGTAATCATCGACAGATTATGTATTGTTAAATCCATTTCTTGGCTTTTTCTTGTCTATAGGGTAACGGTCCTGCATTGTATTGTAATTCTGTTATCATATTACTCATATGCAATGCATAAGTTTGTAGTTATCTTTGTTACCTGTTACCTCTACAATGGCTTAAAAGGTTTTAATGAAATTGCGTACATAGATTCCTGAGATCTTATATCGTCACGTAGGAAAGAAGATATTTTATTCCGTTTTCCCAATTAGCAGAGTAATAATATCGCAAATGAACATTTGGCCAGTCGTGCTATTTGCCTCTTATTTTTGAAACAAAAACTATTTATGGATATTTTATAATATTATAGTCATGTTAAGACAAAGCAGATATACAAAAAAAAATTACCTAAAAATGGAACCGACTTCAACGCTCAAAAGTGTGAAATAACTTGTTGAAGTCGGTACCATGATAGTTCAAAAGTACCTATTATCACAATATGGTGCGCATAGTACCGCCTTCGATAAGTTATTTCACACTTTAGAGTCTTGAGTTTTTAGTGAGCCATGCTACTTACGGGATCGATTTCATTCACTGTCAATGACATGAAGATAGGATAGGAGGGCTTTTCAGTTATTGGAGTGTTACTCAAAAATGGAAGGACCGATTTTAATGAAATTAACTTTCAAATAAAGAAAGAATCATCAAAATCGGTTCACTGAACAAAAGATCTGAGGTAACAAACAAAAAAATACAGTCGAATTGAGTACCTCCTCCTTTTTTTAAAGTCAGCCAAGAATTGGAAAATATAATTATAAGGCGCAAACCAAATAAATCTGGCACTAGCGCGAGCATGGCGCAGACATGGCGTGGGCATGGCAAGGATATAGTAATGAAATGGCACTGAAATGATTTGACTTGAATGGGAATATAACAGTCGGCCACCGTCTGTTTTCCAGTATCGATGTGCCAAGCATGTTGTCCGCAGAAGACAAAGATGCTCTTTTTCTCTTTCAATTTATCAATATAAAGAGGCCTAGACGATATTAGGAGCACCCTGTGTGGCAATCAGGATAGGATTGCAGACTGTTTAGTTAGAGCAATGCGAGACTCATAGTATTATCGAAATTCCAATTTCCTGCCATACTTTATCTTGAACATTTCTATTACTGTAGTCAGGACAAGTGCAATTCGAAATATAACGTTTTTTTGTATCCATACATAGGTAGCTATGTTGAACTCAATATCACCGCGCATTTTTGGCATAACAAGTTCGTGCAAGAGCAAACTGGCAAGGGCTCGGGTGCCGAAATGGCGTGCCATACGGGCTTTCGTTCCTATAGAATGAACGGTATGGAACAAATGGTATGCTATTCGACGTGTTCAATTTGTAACTTGTTTTATTTCCGTGTAGGAAAATGGAATATAGTGAAAATACGCCCGTGACATGCCTGCGCCAGCACCAGATCCTATCTGGTTTGGGCCTAACACAAAAAACTATTTAGCTCTACATTTTGTGCAGGCAATATGTTGACCCATTATCGTCCCGTATCTATTACGTATATACCATTATTTCTAAACACGTATTGTGCCTTAAATGCAATGAATATTGCCACTATCAACACCTGGTTCCCTTGGCACAGTACCAAAATATTATTTGGATATGCCTCCAGTATTTTGTGTTCGTACCTTTTGCACATTTTTATTTGTAAAGAAATAAATAGCTTTTATTTTTGCTACTTGTTATTTTATGGATATACTGATAATAAAACTGAAAATAAAAATATAAAAAATGGATCCTAGCGAACCTTTGAGAGACATTTTTAAATAATTGATATTTTAACTTTACCGAATCTGCATAAATTAAAAGTTTTATTTTAATTCGTAAAATTTATATATTTAAATTGAATTTTATGTTCAATAGTTAAATTATGTACAATCAGGAGAAAAAAAACTAAATAGCGGTGCCAGGTTTTAGATTAACAAAAACAAATAAAATGTACTTCTGAGGTAGTTGTTGCGGTTTCATAATTTAATTTTCAAATACGATACAAAGGTCACAATAGGAAAATTCAAGTAACGCTTTGAAAAAAATATTTATTAAGAAATCCTATTATATAACAGTTTGTGTTACCTTAAACGAAAAAAAATATTGAACGATTTCGCCTCTGCCCAGCTATCGCCTGTCACCTTCGTAGTTTAAACAAATATTGTAACAATTTTATAATACATATATATTGAAACACATTGTCAAAAGACGTTTAGTAAGAATAGCCCAGTTTGTTGCCCGTTGTTCTCAAAGCGGTTCTATTTTATTTTTTGCTGAACGTAGCATGTATTACAATATTATAAGGAGATATTCCAAACATGTCCCATTTCGTTTTATGTTTCAATATCGAAATAGACATTAAATTAAAAAAGTTGAAGTTGACTAGAGATTTGCCGATTCGATTATATGATATATCAAAGAAAAGTTATATATTTTCTTTTCTATTTATGATGAGATTAAAACAAAAGGAAACGATGAAAAATAATAAATTGAGTAATAGTTCTCCAAATATTGACGCTGTGTTTATCAGGTATTTCCGGTTATAGCTGAACTTGTTAACTTTAAGAAGGTTACGGTGATAAAACGAATACATTATTACTGTATTCGATACCAGTGTCGCATCAATACTGAGAGGAATGATGAAAGAAATGTGTCGATACCATTAGGTATCAGATACTTTATCCATAACGATCTGAAGATAATAAAATAAGAACAATGATAATGTTATAACCACATTATGAACACTAACAGTAGTGAGAAAAGGTATTTGACTCAAGGTTGGTACAATATTACTGTACTGTATCAGCCGGATTGTCCACTGCTGAACACAGCCTCTCCCACTATGTCGGGCATAGAGGGCTTTGCTTTAATAACTTTTAACTTTTGAACCATTCGCATGTTTTTGGTGAAAAACCCTTTTATGAAAGCTTAGCAACTTGAAAATTAGGATTTAAAGACCAATCAAGACGTGATGCTTTTCCTTTCCTGTTTAAATTTTTTGCTTTCATTGTAATGGTAACATAAATAAAATAATTATACATAACTGTAATGTTATAACATTATAAAACCACTAGGTAGACTCATAACATCGTCAAAGTCACGGGTAGCCAACGGTTACAAGTGGCTAATTGCCGTTCTTTGTGGCGTTCTATTGAGGCTATTGTTCACCAGTGGATGTCTTCCAGCTGATGATGGTGAAACCATAATAGATC
Source organism: Plagodis pulveraria (assembly GCA_963890685.1). Lineage (NCBI taxonomy): Eukaryota > Metazoa > Arthropoda > Insecta > Lepidoptera > Geometridae > Plagodis > Plagodis pulveraria. The sequence continues at coordinate 10,792,804 of OY982953.1, forward strand.
AACTGTTTTGAGGATATATATAGGTCATGTGTGAAATAGGAGTAAACGGAATGAGTTGCAAACTTAAAATTTAGGTAATTTGTGTCAAAGGGAGAATTTTTAGGGTTCCTATCCAAAGGGTAAAAACGGAACCCTATTACTGAGACTTCGCTGTCCGTCCGTCCATCCATCCGTCCGTACGTCAGTCCGTCTGTCACCAGGCTGTATCTCAAGAAAGGTGATAGCTAGACAGTTGAAATTTTCACAGATGAAGTATTGCTATTGCCGCTATGTCAACAAATAATAAAATTAAAATAAAATAAATATTTAAGGGGGGCTCCCATACAACAAAGTTGTTTTTTTACCGTTTCTTGCTCGATACTAATAACGGTGACAGGTAGACGCTTTAACTATTCACAAATAATTTAGTTTTGTGTTCTCTTTAAATATAATTAATTAGATTAAAATAAATGATTAAGAGGGCTCCCATACAATAAAAGAGATTTTAGCCGTGTATTTGCTAAAAATACTAATAATTAAATTGCTTAAAAAAATGGTACGGAACCCTTCGTGCGCGAGTCCCACTTGCACTTGGCCGGTTTTGTCTTATTTCACTTGAGAAGAGTACAAAAATAGTTCTTCGCTTCTCGTGCTTGTAAAGTTTTTGTTGTTTGTGTAAGTGGACTATAATGGATTTTTGAGCACCTGTGCATCAAAACCTGCTTTGTAAGCACAAGTGCATAAAATAGATTATTTTATCCAAAATGTTCGAGGGGATTCATGTATAAAGTTTGTTTGGGTCTATACTAATACCCATTGGTTTTTTTTTCTCATATCATTAACAATTCTGAAAAGTTTCAACTTTTATATGTAGTTATGATATTGTAATAAATACCAATTATGTTTTTTATGCCTATTGGGATGTGGAACTCATATTGATCAAGACACTAATAGCATAAGGCAGTTTTTCTAAACTTAGTATAAAATAAAATGTAGTAATTACAATAAAATATCCAGATATAAACAAACAATTTTTATTGCCACCTGACAAAACTCAAATGAAATAAGTATTCAGCAGTGCAGATTTATTCTGAATATTTACTGCGCCCAACACAACAATCCATTTTAATCCACGCTTGCGGAAAGTAGTCACGTCTATATATTCTGAGCTGCAGGATTACTTAATGGAAGCATCATTTAATTTTAATTTATTGCACAAAACTACCCAAAAGCTCTGCCTCCCAATCAAAACTTCGCTAACATGATGCTAATGGAAAGTCATAAGTAAGCAGTAACAACACAGAATTCAGAGATGGATGGTATTAGCTCCTGCATTATTTAAATATTAACTTAGCTTCACAAAATAAACCATTTAACATTCTCTGATGTGCTTTTATTATTGACACAAAAGTTTCGTTTATTCATAATCTCACCACCCTAATCATAAACACGTGAGGCGAACGCCCGCCTGGCTATCGACCACCCTCAAGTAAAAAATCTGTCGCCAACAACCTGACATTGTGTATCGGCAGCAGTCCTTGAACAAGCCCGAGCCCCACCTGATGTTAAGTGGACTAACCTCTGCTTATAACAGACGCATTTCGTCAACGACGAATTGCACTGCGCCCGTCACACTGAGACGTACAGTTGTTAGGTCTCATGTGCCTGTAATTTCACTGGCTCTCTAGGACTGCTGCCTGAACACACTGTTAGGTGCTTGGCGACAGATTTTCTACTTGAGGGTGGTCGCTAGCCAGGCGGGCATTCGCAAAATGCCCTTCCACCATGCGGTGAAGCTCAAGCTCTGGACGGGATTCGAACCATGGACCTGCTGCGCGGCAGTCCATAGCCAATGCCACTGAGCCATCACTGCTTCTAAAAACTTAAAATGACTTAATAAAGCGTATCTGACGATTTGAGTCTATTAAGGATGTAGTATTTTTCCGTTTCGATCAGCATTTGACTGTTTCCTCCATTGTCTTACATAAGATATTTATTTATATTTATTCAAGTTTCGGAGATTTTACGAAGCTTTCCGTAAGGACTAAAGGTTCTAACGGGACTAAATATTATATTAGAGGCTGCTTCTTCATCAAGAAATTTTCTACTTCATTTTTTTTTCTCCTGGAGTTTTCAACCATCCGTTTGCCAAATTTTATCTGTATGGACACAAAATAGCACCTAAGTGGGCAACATTTTGTTACGTTTTTATTCGTTGAGTCGCCTTTCTTTGGCGCTATAGTCCAGAGAGCTGAAATTAAAATTGGAAATTTTAAATTGCTCGCAGTTCGACTGAGAGATATAGCCGAAATGATAAATTGCGCTGCAGTATTACCTACCGTACTCTCACCTGGTTATGAAGTGGGTTATAAATCAAGAAAGGGACGGTTAAAACGCACTCCAAAATATGGAAGAAGTTTTCAAATATATTGAGGAAGTATGGAATTATTTCACCGGTGGAGTATTTTTTACTTTATTTCATGTATCACGTTAAACCATTGACTCATTGAAGGTATGTTATATTAAATTTTACGATTCATTTTCTCTCCCGCTTTCCATGGGTGATGTCAAGGATCTTCCATCGTGACATTAATGGAATACCAAATTATCACAAAATCCTAAGAAGAGCATATTATGCTTATCCGCTAAATCGATTCGTCGACTTCAGATGGTGCTCAATCTCCTTATCATATTGTAAGAATATGAACAAAAGAAATAGAGATTTATTGAAGCGCTCGTAGCGAAGTTTGCTTAGCCGTTCTTAACCGATCAGCTAAGTTAAGCAACGTCCGCCGCGGTCATGACTTGCATGAATGACTAAAAAAAAAGTTTTCATCACAAAATGTTTGTTATGACTAGCAGAAGTCAACCCTAAGAGGTTGTTTGCATTATACCAATAACCCTTTATATCTATTTAACTTGCAGTTATAAGTTCAACGGAACAATAAAACGTATAAATAAAATAAATAGTTTGCAGTCGGGTTTTTTATTTTTTCAATGAACGTATCTTTCTATGTGTCTTTCTATGTGATTTTGTAAGCTTAATTCTTAGCAGGCGTTAATGCAAAAAAATACAATAGCATTATTGTTACAATAACTAAGCAAACTTTCCAGTGCAACGTTAGCTACGCGTATTTATTGTAACTTATAATGTTTTGTAGCGTATATATATAATTATTTTTAAGTATAATTCAATAAATAACCATAATCAGTCAAACCATATCTTATTTTATAGCTTATAGACTAACCTTTGGCCACTATCTCTCCTGCTCATAAGGGATTATGTGGTCTAACCTAGAATTACTTACTCTCAAGACAGCTGCCGGAACCTACCGTCAGGTATTAGTTGCTAGCGACAGATTCTCCACCACGCTGAAGCTCGGTCTGCAAAAGTTTCTCGATAAGAGAAGTTCAGTGAGTGTAGCTTTACATTTAAATCTGAACTTTACTGTTAAATCCCAGTTTGGGTCAGACATATTGTTCTTTATCCTACTCAAAATCGTTAGTAATTTAGTAACATAATACAATGCCGTTTATCAAAAACATTAGTGGTATTATAACGACATAAAGCAGAAAATGTTATTTAATAATATATCACACTAATTTACTTTGGTTCGAGTGCAATTTTTCGGAAACGTTTCTAACATCATATGAAGATTTGAAGCAATGATGGCCGAGCGGTCATAGCTATGGACGGCCGTGCCGCAGGTCCCTGGTTCGATCCCCACCGCCGGCTTGAGCTTCACCGCATGGTACAAGAGTATTTTGCGATTGCTCGCCTGGCTAGTTACCACCCTCAAGTAGAAAACCTGTCACCAAGCACCTAACGGTGTGGCAGCTTCCGGCAGCAGTCCTTGAGAGGCAGTGAAATTACAGGCACATGAGACCTAACAACTATGTCACAATCTCTATGTCAGTGCAATTCGTCACTTGTGATGAAATGCATCTGTACTAGGCAGAGGTTAGCCCGCTTAATATCAGGAGGGCCTCGAGGTTGTTCCGTCACAATAATATAAAAAAATAAAAAAAAAACATCTATCGATGATTTGAACCTTGGTTCAGACAAGCTGAAACACGGATATGACTTTCCTCATGGTGGTCAACATGCATGCATCATGAGCATCAACGTAATAGTGATGTTTCGTAATCTTCATCTATACCAATATCATCGAAATATGTGAAAAATTTAATAGAGCAAGCCATGATAGGCGCGGAATGGGTTAAATCTAAGGATTTGCATCGCAACAACTGTGATAAAAAATTATGTCACAGGTTAAAATTACATGATTATTCGATTTTACATCATTACTTCTCTATTATTGTTATAGGAAGGTCAGAATCATCTTCAGTATGGTCAGAAGATACTGAAATTCATAATGACGAATCAGAATTCATAGTCATAGTCATTTTATTCATATTACAAATACACGTCAAACAAAATTAATACATTATAAATAAAAAGTAATACATTTCAATATTTTGATACAAATGTACATGAAAATGTTTACAAGTAATACACCAATATACACGTAATAATAATAATATCATTCATAATTTTAACATCATAATTCATTAATATGTCAATAACATTATCATTTAAACAAACCGTCATATGCATAAAATGTCTGCTCAACAAGCCATTTTTCTAGTTGGCACTTAAAGGAATTGGTTGAATTTGTATTTTTGATGTGTTCTGGTAGCCGGTTGTAAACCGCCGGCGCCATGACATGCACTAGCTTCGATGTTTTAGTTAGTCGCCGTGGGACTGCCTGCAACCTCTGTCTATTGCGTGTGTTGTACCCATGTCCGTCACCTAGTCTGGGATATTCCTCCAGGTGGTTCCTAGCATAGAGAGCAGTCTGAAGTACAATCATAGAAGGTACCGTCAGAATTCTCATTGAGCGAAACAATGGGTCCGCTGGAGTATCTTGTGGCACTCGCACAATAGCTCGTACGGCTCTTTTTTGCATTCTAAAGACACGTTCCCAATCAGCACCGCGTTCCCAGAGCTCGATGCCGTACTGTATTAGCGAGTGCACAGATGCGAAGTAACAACTGCGGACCATTTCAACTGGCAGAATAGCTGATATACGCCATAGAGCAAAGCAAGCTCGGCCAATCTTTACGCACATTTTTTCTATATGAGACTCCCACGTTAGAGCGCTATCTAATTGAAAACTTAAAAATTTTGTTTCGTCGACTTGTTTAATTTTCTCTTTAGAAACTTTTACACTGAGCTGCTTTTGTAGATGACCTGCCAAATTAAAACACATATACTGCGTTTTGCTTATGTTTAAAATAAGGCCATTTATTTTAAACCAGTTATTTAGCTCCGATGTAACAGGCAAAAAACTATTTAAGCTAGCTCATGTGGACTAGATATTGTTAATAAGGCACATACTGAATGAGAATTTTAACAATTTAACAATTCAAATTTCTCAGTATAAACAACAATTCAGTTCAACGATGAGTAGAAATTATCAATTATTTCCTTAAAATAAGTACTGAAACTGGCCTGTTTCATTCATACAACAAATATATTATATTATACAAGCTATGCTATGAATATCCAAGTGCTCATCATATAATTGCAAGTACAACACAAGTGGAACTTTTTCAAGGCGAAGTGTTTGCAACAAATTACAACTTTGGCTCAAAAATGCCCAAATATTTAACAAAACTGTTAATTAGTTATGCAAACTAGAGGATACACTGTATTTTAGGTGTATACAAAAGGCTCTAATACAATTCAAATCAAAATTTTACCAAAATAAAAAAAAACAATTTTCATAACCTTTCAAACACATTGGCATGGAACAAAATGGCCAAGATAGGTTATTTTTACATCAAATTTTACAAAAATAGGCATCTAACCTACGCTCTGAGGATTTTAAGATTCCAGATTGCCCAGGCAGGTATTGTATGCAGAGTTTTTCTGCCTGTACAACCTGTTTTTTGAATCCCAACTCGCCCGCCGTTCGCCGGGAAAATCAAGTATCAAAAAATACAATTAGTGACTTACGATATGATTCTTTCTTCTTGCATTGATGATCCCTAATAACCCTAGCGATTTCCTACTACTTCATTATTGGCCAACAATGTGTAACATTACTTACGCTTAGGGTATGATGAGGGAGGGATTCTTTACGATCCCGACGTCACAAAAAAATAATCCGGGCACCAACACAAATTTTCAGAGTTCAACGTTCAACGAAACACACGCGAGGGTCCAAACAGGCGGTTTTTCAAAAAGACAAACACAAATTACATTAAACACCGCTGAACCAAAATCAATATATATATTTTAAAAATCAAATTGTTCAAGTCCTCAAATTTTCAAACCATAGACAAAGTGACAATCCAACTTCTTCGTTTTCACTCAAATTGTCCATAGACTTAAAGTAGACGACTACCTAGGGAGCGTTCAGAAACTTGCCGCTAAGTTGATCGGTCAGAACAGGTTAGAAATAAAAAATACTTTTTGTTCATAATATTGCTTGATTTAGTGATGACCGTATCATGGAGTTGGCCACACCACAAGAATATTGCGCATAATATCAAAGTAATTGAACATAAATGAACGTGATTAATTAAGTCACACCTAAAACCGCCTTGAATATTAAAAATACATTGTACAACTGTAATATATATATTCAACTGTATTTTGTATTTATAATTGAACTGAATTGTTATTTTACGTCTTAATAGAAAATATAAAAACATATTATTCTCGAAAAATCACGATGCTATAATTTATTTTAATAATTTTATGAATTTTTTCGCCAAAGAAATACGGATAATATGTATTTTTTACACTTATCATATAAACAAGGAGTATGGTTGTGAAGTAGTTGATGTCAGTGGAAAATGTAATGTTATAGTAAACCTTGAAAAGAAGTTGGACTAGGTCCCTAGGACATTTAAATACCTAGTCTAATCTGGAAACGCGGGGTTTGTTCATAACTCTATGATTTATTAATCCTACCTATGTTGAAATGTATTATAACATATTAATACATACGCATACAATTTTCATAAGTTTTAATTTTCACATTCATATTTTATCCATACAGTAAATAAAATTGATAAAGGTCCGTAGGGTGCCGGACTACAATTTTTGTCATCTCAGGATGGCACACTGAGAAAAATCTAAAGTCAAAAGCGTCCTAATGACGGCCAATTTATATGGTATAAGGCGAAAAACCGACCAAACGTAAATACGTACAAAAACGTCTTCCAACTAGAAGGCGTTAAACGAGGTCAGTGAAGGCGAATATTTCTTTTCGTCTTCATTTAAGGTGTATTTTGTGGTCTTTCTTAAATATTGACTTTTCGATGAGGCTGATTAAGTCGTACGTTATAGTGATAATCACCGTATATAAACCGCCGTAAAAGTAAGGTATATTTTATGGTCAATACTGCAATTATTATCGTATAACAAGTTCAATTCTGAAAATACTTTACGGAAGGCGTTTTTGACGGTTGTGTTCATTATAAAACATGGTATATTTTTATTGATTGGTGAAAATCATCTTAAGAGTTGTGAATTCATCTTACGTAATTACAATTCAACGGTAAAAGGTCAAATTTGATTTAAGCATTTAAGTCGATTTTCGCAGTGCAGTCGTTATGGCAAGGCGGTAGGGCATTATGCGAATGCCCGCCTGTCTAGCTGCCACCTTCAAGTAGAAAATCTGTCGCCAAGCACCTAACAGTGTGTTACGGCAGCAGTCTTTGAGAGCCAGTAAAATTACAGGCTAATGAGACTTAATAACTAAGTCTCAGGGTGACGGGTGCATTGTTATTCGTGACTTGTGACGAAATGCTTCTGTTATAGGCAGAGATTCAGGCTACTGAACAACATCTTCGACCACATCATCACTTACCATCAGGAGGGAAAGTGGTCAAAGGCTAACCTATCTAGCTATTCTAATGACAAAATTGTATACTAAAATTATTATAGAATTTTGATACCATTTAACAAATAGATTAACAACAATCTATCTTGTTATGATGAATTTTCCGAGTGACCACGACTTAATCAAAAGAACAAATGACAGCACAGGCAGCAATTTAGTAATGATAAATAGGTACTCAACACAAAGCGGAGACCCCAGCGTCTTAATGATTCTGATGGATGTGTCAGAATATTCAAAAATGAGTAATTGGCTAAATTATAAACATTTATTACGCGGTGCTTACAAAGGGCCACTCTCGCTACCGTTAGATAAATTAGTTTTTATGCTGGTTGCCGTGAATAATATTTGTCTACATGAAAACACTCAGTCTTACAGAAGAGCAGAACTTTTAGTGAAATGCATACCTACATCTAATTTCTTGAGATTGTGTGCCGTTGTCGTTGCGGACACGTACTGTATCGGCTCCGTAATTATTTAAAAAAGTATTGTTACAATGTCTGTTAAAACACTCGAAAGTCTCGTACGCGACCTACTAAAAGCTGTGACAACATTAGTGACAAAAGTGGACGCTCAAGAGTGTCAAATAATATCATTAAATGAAAAAATAATGAAGCAATCCGAGATGATCGTAAAACTACATTGCTCAAATCAAGATGACATGAAGCCAGCCAGTACCCGCAAATCTCTAGGCACAATACCCGATGCGCAGATGTTGACTCAGCGCTCGAAGCGCTTAGCACACGTGCAAGCAAGTGCAGCGATAGCCGCTTGCGCAACGAAAAAACGCAGCGCAGGCAGCGCTGTAAACGTAAAATGCACTGATTTAAAAGCAGCCAATGCGGACCGACCTATCGTGAACAACACGGAAGCGGTCAAAGTCCTACCTACATTGACACCCGCAAATATTAGTGGGGTTAGTAAAAATACGCTTTCAAGTAATGAAAATAACTCGATTGGAAAAAGCATCACCTCCACGATTAAAGACGACTCGCATATTTCAGCATCTATTGAGGAAGGATGGCAAACAGTTCGTTCGAAAAAACAGCGCAAACCACGGCCGATATTCGTCGGGACCGGGAAGCAAGACGATGAGTTACAAACTATTGAACGTAAGAAGTATATTCAGGCATGGTCATTTAAGCCTGAAACAACAGTTGACATAGTTCGCAAGTTTTTAAATAAAATCGCTCCAGCTGACTACATAATAGAAAAACGTGACATCAAAACAAACAGGCATTCTTCGTTTGTTATTGGAATCCCGGAAACACTGATGGAGTGTGTCTGTGTACCTTCAGTGTGGCCTCCAGGAGTTCGTTTTGCCGAGTGGTTTTACGTCAGACCCCGTGAACAGCGGGGTTCTGATGCTAATTAGTGGGCCATTGCCACAACTGTCAACCCAACGACCACAAACACTGTGTAAAAACATCTCCGATACTACACTAACCATCTGTCATCAGAACATCAGGTCGCTCATGAATAAAACACATCGGCTTGAAGTTCTTCTACTCAACGAGTTACAATGTGACATCTTAGCATTGTCGGAGCACTGGATGACCGAACCTAATCTTAAATGCGTCAACATAGACGGATACGTATTTGTATCTTGTTATTGTCGGAAAACAGTGACTCATGGAGGCACCTGCATATATGTGAAAAATTACGTTAAGGCTATCGAATGTCTTGAATTCACTAATTTGTCGACAGAACGCTACTGTGAAGTGTCCGCAATAGAATTGTTGGATTACAACATCCTTGTAATATGTATTTATAGAACTAACTTAATAAGCTCTTCTGAGTTCCTACCATATCTTGAACGTGTACTCGAACGAGCCAGTGATAGCTGTAGGGAAGTTATAATTGTAGGCGATGTCAATATTGACTGGCTTGGCTATAAATGCGCAGTGCATCAAAGTCTCTGTGATATACTATCTGATAACAACTTTATTAATCTGGTCGATTACCCAACGCGAGTTATTTCCTCATCCTCCACATGTTTAGACCATGTTTACAGCAATAGGCAGCAAGGCTCAGTGACGACACGCTCAGTGGAAGCTCCCGTCATTATGAAGCTAAGCAACCACCGAGCGGTGCGCGTCGAGGTTATGTGCAGGCCGCGCCAGCTCCAGCCGCGCACCCATCTGTCTAGGACCTATTCTGAGGTGAACCGCATGAACTACTGCTTAGCACTTGCAAGTATCGACTGGGAAGCTGTCTTTACTAAGCACGCTGACTCTGTTGACGGTCTTGCTTCGTCTGTGATAAATATTTTATCAAATAAATTTCACATTTGTTTTCCTTTGAAACAGAAAAACATAAAGAAGGATTCATGGATAACTGATGAAATACTTGATTTGAAAGCGTCGTTAATAGATACAATTAATCAATTTCCACAAAATGAACATCTTACTTCCGTAGTAAGTAATAAACTTGACATTAGGTATAAAAAATCTATTAAAACTGAAAAATCTGGTTACTATTCTAAATTAATCACAAACAGTACTTGTACACAAAAAGCATTGTGGCATGTTGTAAACACACAAAGGGGAGTCAGTATACGAGCAGCAACTAGTTTTACAGATGTGGTCATAGATGCTAATGGTTCGAAGTTTGAGTCGAAGAGAGCAGCTGCGGACGCCATGAACTTGAGATTCGTTGGTGCGGCGGCTGCATGCGGAGCACCGCGTGCAGACGTTCCGCGTGTGACCGCCGCACTCGGATCAGCGCGCCCGTCAGCTGATCGCTCGCTGAGATTCACTCGTTTCTCCGCCTTTGAGGTTTATACAATCATCACGAAACACATCCCTAAGAAACCTACCAAAGATATCTTCAACATATCTGCAATAGCTCCAATTTTAGCCGCACTCTTTAACCGCTGCTTGTGCGCTGGCCAATACCCGTTGTCGATGAAAGTGACCAAAATCTCCCCATTATTTAAAGGTAAAGGAAAGCGTACAGACATTGACGCATATAGACCAGTCTCTATTATTCCGGCGGTTGCCAAAATATTTGAGAATGGGATTAGTACTAGGCTAACAAAGTTTCTGTCAACCACCGGGGCGCTGTCTGATCGGCAATACGCATACAGAGCAGGTCGATCTACCGTCTCACTGACGCGCGAGGTGATACGACGCGTTCATAGTGCGTGCGAGCAGAAACAGCAGGTTGCTCTGCTGTGCTGCGACCTCTCGAAAGCCTTCGACGTCGCAGACCACGGCATCCTTGCTGCCAAGCTAAGCCACTATGGAGTTTACGGACCTGCTCATGCACTGCTGACGGACATGCTCAGGGACAGATCCCAGGTGGTGGTCAGCGATGGAGGGGAGACCAAGTCAAATCCGCTGCTCACCGCGATGGGTGTGGCTCAAGGCTCTTTAGTGTCCAATATCCTGTTGTCATTGTTGTTGAATGATCTGCCAGATTTGATCGTTACAGGAGACATTTTCCTGTATGCGGATGATGTAGCTGCCGTTATTAGTGCACAATCCGTTGACGAGCTAGAGCGAAAAATAAACAGAACAGCGAGTGAACTAGCGCAGTGGTTCAAGAAAAATGGACTCGTTCTTAATTAAAAAAAAAACTATTTTTTGCATTTCTGTCTGTCAGGGTGGAAGCTGGGTAAAATCTGCGCCCAAATTGATGGTGAACTCCTACAACAAGTAGATGTGGTAACCTTTCATGGTTTCGAAATAGATCGCAGCATGACGTGGAGTTCACACATCGATAAGGTTTGCACCAAGCTGGGGAGTGCATGTTTTGCCCTGAAGCGGCTTTCATGTGTGGTGCCCGCTGAAGTAGTTCGCACTTGCTACTTCGCTACTGTGCATTCCCTCCTTCTATACGGCACTGAGGTATGGGGGCGCGCAGCCGATTGGATGCGGGCCTACCGTATGCAAAAAAGAGCTGTGCGGGCGATTGCACAGGTGTCACGATTCACTTCAGCGAAGCCATATTTTAAGCCGCTCGGAATACTCACCTTGCCCTTTATTGTTATATTCCAAATTGCTATGTATGTTCGACAACATCTGAGTGAGTTTGTGAAGCGCGAGGACATGCACAAGTTTGAGACCCAAACCCGCGGCAGACACAAACTTGCTAGCGTGCCTCGGAGATTGGTGCGGTCAGGTAAACTGTCACACGTGATAGGGCCTTCAGTTTAGAACTTACTGCCTGACTCTATCACCAGCGCACTAAGTCTTAATATATATAAAGTAAAGCTTAAGAACTGGCTCGTCGAAAAGACGTTTTATACTGTTGACGAATTCCTCAAGGAATTAAAATAATTTATGTTGCTTATCTATAATTCAAAAATACTATTGTATTTTTCAATTTCATTACATGAGTATTCATAATATTATATTTGACCATAATATTTTAATAACATTGCAATTATATAATTTAGTTACAAAATATATAACTTATATTTGATTTTTTTTATTTTTATTTCATGTGCTTTAATTTAATTTGAATGTATAAATGAACAAAAAATATGTATATGACCTGTTATTGTAATAATTATTAATAAATTGTTTATCTGTTTATTTGTATGTTTTTAAAATAATGAATAGATTCAGGCGTTACTTTGCGGAAATCCATATTTCATAATATCAAATATTTATTAAAATATTTTAAGAAAACATCAAATTAATATTTTAATAAAGCACTTAAAAAGTATAAAAATATATCTAGTGACAATTCCGCCTAATTTTCCTGCTAAGCCGACGTGACGTCACGAATGCCACGCAGCCAAACTGGAAGAATTTTCGACGCGAATTGTATGTTTTTCACTAAAATAGAAAGCATTTGACCACAACATCAACTGATGGAGAGTAATGAGATGGGTTGCATGAAGATGCAGCCTGCTTGTCTAAGAGGCACTATAGTAAATTCAAATCAGGTATATTCTCAAGACAGGTATGGTAAGGTACGCAAGTTGTTCTAGTCCTTTGCTTTTCGCATTATAAAAGTGAACGTGAAACGCTATATGTGATACCTAGTGATAATATTTTTGCAAACGTGTCTAAATTCTTACAAACTGACAGCGATGAAATCAAATATAATAATGCAAGTAAGCTCACATTGTCATGTACCGAGTGTAATTTTATACTCCGGAATACTGCTCATTAAATTATTCGTTAACAAACACAAAAAGCATCGAACTCGTACATCGTTTATGTAACTGATATAGTTTTATAACTATCTTGCATTTGATACTGTCATTTAACTGATAATTGTAGACTTATAACTTAGCGTATCCATTTTACCATATTGGATATTAGGTTTTTGAGTTGGGTAGTGCCATTTTAAATCATTTTGAGATGCATCAATATCAATACCGTGAGAAATTGTTTATAAATAAACTAAACGCACCATCTTATTTTGAGAAATCCAAAAATCGATTTAATCGTGTATTGGTCATTTGATATTGTAGTGTGTCCGGAAAATTCAAAAACGTCGCTAGCTTGTTTTATAACATTCCTAAAGAAATAATAGAATACATCTTCCCAATGCGTATAGCTGAGTTTGAAACACCTTGCCATCGTTTTTTTTAGATATCAGACTGAATACCTATGGTATATCTTATTCAAACATGTTTTACCGTCAACCACGTCCTCACTTTCCATCAGGTCCGACTGCAGTCAAATTAAAACGTAGCAGAGATTGCTAAGACGTTTTTAACCGATCAATCAGGTCCACTGCCTTCATTGCTTGGATGGTATTAACCGCTAGTATGTGAGCGCTTCCGTGTTGTAGAGAACAGTCATTAATTGGATATTGGAAGGGTATTTTGCAAACCACCGCCTGCGTAGCTATCACCTATATAAGTAGAAAAGCACCTAATGGAATGCATTGGTAGATATCCTTGAGAACCCACTCACTTACCTTCAGGCTACGTAGTCTTCAGGTTTGATAGTTGCCAAAGGCTAGGTTATCAGAAAAATAATTGTCATATTTTTGTAGTTATCGTGAGTTTAGTTGCCATCTACAAAGCACAGTAACGGACTTGTTTCAACAATTAGGATATAACGAAAATGAGACACATTTCGCGATAGCAGAGTTACTGGCAACAGCTGGTAGGAGTATTTATGGTCACATTATTCAAACTGTGTGGGACTTTGAATGGTTATAATTAAAGTTTATGGAACAAATATAAAACAAATTGGTTTGGCTGCATTGTCTTCATTGAAGGCGCTTAAACTTCGGTTTATGTTTATGAGTCGAACGTTTCTCTTTTGTTTAAACTTATATTAACTTAAATGTCGTTTAGCTCTAACACTTGCAGAAATGATCTCCTTGTACTCTAATTTAAAAAACTATGTTTTTTCAAAAATTTCGTGTTTACCGGGATTCTATCTAGTCAGCAGGATTAAAATAAAAATCCATAGTCAACAAAGTTAATGAGATAAGTGAAATAGAAAGAAGGACCTTTTTCTTTTCAAATCAGTTCTGGCGGCAATCTTTTTTATTCAGACGTTAATAAATTAGAAAACACGATCATAGCTCGGCGACTAGCTAATAGGCGCGAGAAGTGATAACGCAAATTAAGCAAAACTCTTGCCAATCTTAATAAAATCTTGATTTATGGAGATACAGTGTGGTATTCCTCACCTTTACAATTCAGATTTGATGGAATTAGTAATCTTGAATTGTTTGATATGGTTTTTATTATGCTGTCGTGATGGAACAAGCACTGTACCAAATGTTACGTTATACCTGATGTTAAGTGGTAACCTCTGCCTATAACAGATGCAGTGGCAAACAGTACTGCACCAATCACCTTAAGACATAAAGTGGTTAAGTCTCATGTGCCTGTAATTTCACTGACACCCACACTCTGCAAACCACACAGTAATGCGAACATTACTGCTTGGCGGCACAAAACTTGCACAAAAAGTTCTTAAGATTACAATAAAATCAACCAAAATCTAAATCGGAAAAGATTTTTATATTGTTTTTTTTTAATTTATTCATGTCAAACACACTCGCAGCGATAGTTTCTATAATATCTCCTAAAATCAAAGCTCATATCACATCTTTTTGAGACGACAGTGAGTGTGATAAATGTAAAATTCAAGGGCCCAATCCACTAGAATGATTTTAAATATCTAGATGTGGACTCTCCCTATTGTGTGAAGACGATCAAGTCCCCTCATATTCGGTCGGTGAACAATGAGATTTAAACCGACGCATACGTGTACGATAACAGAGCCTATTGTAGACTGAAGGGTCTTCACGGTCAAATGATCAAACCAAGATTGTGTGTAATCTTCAGACACCTTGAGGGTTATCTATTACGGGCAATATCATTCCATTGTGACGTCATATTTGCCAATTCGGATTATACGGTTTATACATACTTGGATAGTATATATCTCTGTCTACCATTGAGATTGTTACCTACTCCGAGCTTTCTACATACACTTTATCGACGTTCTACGTCTTTCAAAAAAATGAAGGTTTTAGACTATACTCTGATTTTTAATTCGAGATCAAAAATGTAAACAAAGGTGTTAACCGTGCAAAAAAATTACAAGTACTTGGTAATTTTTCTAATTTTGGGAATGGATGGAGCATTTAATGTAAAAAATATATTTAAAGGTATAATTTATTGCATTATTATGAAACAATAAAACACTTTTATATGCGCGTAAATATTTACGCATATATTCAAGCCTGAAAAAAATAGTGTAAGATTTTTTTGTTTTTAATAGCCACACTTGCGAGAATATTTTTGAAGAAAAACTATTGAATACCCTGACCTATCAGTTTGACAATGACATATATTGACATTTCTTTGTTTACATTTTTGATCTCGAATTAAAAACCAGACTATAGATCTAAAAATATCTTTTATATGTAAGTATGACAACGCATATTATTTTACCGTCTAATCTTGATGAATCCTTTTTGGTCAGCAAAGTTTACCTCCATATATTAAATCATCAACAATGATTGAGTAATGTGAACGCTGAAAGGCTCGATTTTAAATGAAAATGAAATTTGTACAAGAATACGGCAAAACTTAAGGAGAAAATAAAAAAAATATCGGATAACGTTAAAAAGAAAACAACATAATATATTTATTCGATATAATTATTGATAGAGTGAGCACGAAGAGCGAGTGAAGCGTCTCTGCTTCAGCTTACACTAAAGTCCTTTCGTATGTTGTTTCGTATGTGTTGTCAAAATCATGTATTCAATTTAGGCGTCTACGACGCTTTTAAGAAGGCCAATTACACATTTAAATATGCAACAATGTATTGCCATGTTCAGCAAAAAAAATGTACAGAGCCACTGCGAGAAGGACAGACAAGAAACTCGGGGCCATTATTTTAAACGTCATTTAAGAATGTGTTACATACTGTATGTTAAAATAATTACAATATTTATTCTCCTCTACACGTCGCATTTCTAAGAACAACTTATTCATCCGAGTAAGAGCGACCCCGGCACTAAACCATATTTTTACAATAATAGCCATGACGTCCATAGTTAAATAATTGCCTTGGTGCTTGGCAGGCGTTTTGTGGATCGCAGTGTAAGATATCAGTTTTTTTTATTGCTGACAGGCTAGTATTTGATCACTATCGCACCTCATGGTAAGTGATGATGTGGTCGAAGATGTTGTTCAGGCTAGCCTAGAATTTCAATTTCCATCAGTTCTTTAGAAGGCGCTGCTGCCTGTCTTCTGGTATTTTTCTATTGCGACTCCACAGGTCCAATTCCAGCCCGACAACCCACACATTTTTCTTTTAATTCATTAAACTTATAAAAACAAGTTTACACAAAGTTATTAAAAGCTTAAAAGTTAGCCAACTGTTAAGATAAACAATTATCTTAACAGTTGGCTGCTTTTCAGGCATTGCGTAAACTTTCAATAAATTTAACCTTTTACCTTTATTATTTTTTTTTTTAGTTAAAAGTTTAATCATTTTCTTTAAAAACTTATTTGTTTCATAATTTTTGCATTAATATATCTTAAAATAGCTTAAAAAGTTAAGGGACCTACCACCTACACCAGTATTTTTCAGGTCTTATTTTACAAATTACTTTGGTTATCTTTTCAGTGCAAAATTGTGATATGGATTTATACATGATATTCTTTACATTTTGGTCTTAAACTTTTATATGTGTATTATGTTATGTCATAAAGGTCATAAACAATAACAAGATTTGGATAAGATTTTCACTACGTAAGTTAACAAGCTAACGAAAATACCTTAGCTTTATGTACTGTACATTAATACATGGTACCTTTTGTTTGTTTTGACTTCAAAAAATAAAGAATATATATAAATATAATATGATAAAAGAACTACATGGTAAAATACCTTTTACATGGCTAAAATTATGAATGTTATATAACCCTTGAAAAAAGTTGTTTACAAACTATTCAAAACTGTTTCATTATTTAAATTTGTATTTCTATGATAGTGTGAATAGTTGTAATTAACCATTTATCTGCATATCTTTATATTATTTTCTCTTTATTCACAATGAAAAAAAATACATTTCAAATGGTTATATTTATGCGGTTATTGTATATCCGTCTCATAACTAAGGATACAGTTCAATGTATGTTAATTACTTTTACCGTAATTTTTATTTCATATTACCAAAAATAAGCAAATATTATACTACAAAGTAATTATTTCAAATTTAAACTAAGGGTGTAAATGTTTTTGTTACGGTATTTTTTTAGTAATTCTGTATAATATTAATACCAAAAAGTATTTGATAAAGGCTTAAATTAATACTTGGATAACTTAATTAAAGGAGCCATCAACATGTGATAGCACATGTCACCATCGATGTCCAATGATTTTGCATTATTTTGAATATTTCAACTTATACATAATGTGACGTCAGGTAGAGAGCTGTTGCAAAGGAAAAAAAATCAGCGATAATTGAAGTGAGTAGGGTTTACTTACTTCAATTACGAGACGCACCTGATATTAAGCGAACTAATTTCGTCATAAATCACGAAAAACACTGCGACCGTCACCCTGAGACATAGTTGCTAAGTCTCATGAGCCTGTAATTTTACTAGCTCTCAAAGACTGCTGCCGGAACACATAGTAAGGCACTTGGCGACAGATTTTCTAGTTGAAGGTGATAGCTAGCAAGGCGAGTAAGACACACCAAGTCCATCGAGTCCTTCAAAGATCTGTTGAAGAAGCACTACCTATCTATACAGCTATAGGCATATTAATTATTTAGCTTGTTTATATTTGTACTAGGCATATTGTATTTATTATTAATATGTATTTATTTATATATATATATATATTTATACATAATATATATTTATTTATTTATATATATTTTATTAAAATATACAAATTCAATATGTATGAGATTAACATTATTTATCTGTTTTCAAATCTAGTTTGATAATTGTCTTTGTTATCTTGTTCACCACCGTCCTCAATATGCATTCACTTTCATGTCCATTCAAGGTTGCCTGTAAGAAATTGCACTTAGCGATAAGGCCGCCCATTGTACATCCTCTAGCTTATGTCTCTCTGTAACATAATTATATTGTAAAATTGGTGTTCAATAAAGAGTATTTGTATTGTATTGTATTGTATTGTAATCGCAAAATGCCCTACCACCATGCGGTGAAGCTCAAGCTGGCGCTAGGGACCTATCCATAGACCTACGACACGGCAGTCCATAGCACGGCATTACCGCTCGGCCAGTAAACACGACTAGGTGCTTGGCTACAGGTATTCTACTCGAGGGTGATTGCTAGTCTGACGAGCTTTCCCAAAGTGCACTTCTAACATATTTTAAAGCTTTAGCCCGCCGCAAGATTTAAGCATCATAAACATTATTCATTTCAATTTAAATGTTTGAAAAGTTTATCGTTAAACTAATTTAAGCTTTTAGCTTCAGTTCTGTAATATCTTAATCAGCACGACAAAATGTGAATTCAGCATTAATTTTCATTAATTTAATGATAAAATATTTGGTAAATACAAAATATTTACCGAGCTTGCAGAGTCAACCATTGTTTGTCAAGAACTTACAAGAAAAGATTTGATAGAACAGCAGCAGCTGATCCATAGACTGAATCCTAATGCAGCGAGCAAGCCTCAGTTTATTTAATATCTGTTGTCACGCGTGTTTCGATTTGTGAGTAGCCTACACCACATCTTCACTGTCTAGTAGATAAGATAGTAGTAAATACAACATTAGAATCACTTGTAAAAAAGTGCCTCTTTGTATTGGTACTAGCAATACAGTTTTATATATATATATATATACTTTTTAGATGTTTATCTAAAGAAACTTTTTAGGTAAGGAAACGTAGAACAAGGCGCTCGTAGCGAAGTTTACTTAGTTGTTCTTAACCGATCAGCAAAGTAAAGCAACGTCCGTCCGGGTGACCGCTAGTGACATTATTACTGAGCGCTACCGTGCTTCGGAGGGCACGTTAAGCCGTCGGTCCCGGTTGTTGTCTCAGGATAGCAGACTAAGGATAGTCGTTATAGCATGGTGGTAGGGAATTTTGCGAATGCCCGTCTGGCTAGCCACCACCCTCAAGTAGAAAATCTGCCGCCAAGCACCTAACAGTATGTTCCGGCAGCTATCCTTGAAAACCAGTACTTCTAAGTTAGCCTGAACAACATTTTTGACCACATCATCACTTACCATTAGGTGAGATAGTGGTCAAAAGCTAAGCTAACAGGAATAAAAACAGATAAAAAGAAGTTGAAGAACCGATTTAATTTTATTTTTAAAGAAATTGAATATAATTGAAAACCATGATCATTACAATCGGAACTATAAAATGGAATGTTGCTTCTTTCACACTTCAGAAGTAGGCGTGTATTTTTATGTCACACTGGGGTCTTTGTGACACTTTTAGAACCGGTCCTAATAAATAATGCCTTTCATAACGGTTACAATTTCGATAAGCCGAGCTAGCGCGGTCTCTTTTGCAATGTGGTGAAAAACGATACACAATTTTCTTTTCCTGCGCAGAAATACCTATATTATTTATTAACTTGATTTAATATGAGCACGTCCAAGTATGGATGTTCTGAGAGAAGTAATATTTTATGCCTACCGACTTTAAATGCTTTAGAACAGTAAAAAGGGATATAAAGCTGGACTGAGAAATTGTTGACTTTATAATTTATTACGATTATAACTAATGTACACGAAATATAATGCTTCTTCTGGATTGAGGGCCTGCCAGTACCTATAATAAGGGTAAGCATAATTTTCAGAAGCGTTAAATTGCTAAGTAGATAATAGACGGAAAAAAGTTAATGTAATTAGTGAAATTATGTTTTTTACTGGCGGTATACGTTTATTTACAAAATACTACGAACTATATACAACACTACAGCTACTACAATAAAACATTTAGACAACCTATAAGTCATAGTAGACTCACAGGCAGTCCAAATGCTGAAGCCTAACATAAAAAAAGACATAAAAAACCGACTACCAGTTGGCAGCGTGTCAAGCATGCTGACAGCTGACATTTTTTTGCATGGTGGGAGGGCATTTTTCGATTGCCCGCCTGGCTACCACACGCAAGTAGAAAATCTGTCACCAAGCACCTAACGGTGTGTTCCGGCAGCAGTCCTTGAGAGCCAGGGAAATTACAGGCACATGAGATTTAACAACTATGTCTCAAGATGACGGGCGCAGTGCAAATCATGACTTGTGATGAAATGCATGTTAAAGGCAAAGGTTAGTCAACTTAAAATCAGGTGGGCCTCGAGCCAGTTCCGTTACAATAACATTAAAAAAAACTTGTTTCGTTGAATTGCAATGCTTATTCGTTGAGCCAAATAGGTGCCAGTATTTTGATCACGCGTCGCATCGACCAAGCGCTCTGATAAATTTTGGAAAATACGAGGAGCTCCCTGTCCCCATGGAACAAACGTCTCTACACCAAACGGCTCAAATATGTAACCACTACCGAGGTTAGCATAGTTACGCCGCTTGAATTGCTCCGCCGAAGTTGCCACGGCGCCATCCTCACGCTGGTATCAGAAAAATATGACGGTGCTTAAGTTTCAACGCATGTAGCGTCCCACACCAAGAGCCACCCTTAGTTCCACGGAACCAGAGTCATGCCATCAGGTCTTATACTATCTTCACGCATCAGATCATTCGGTTCGAGAATAGCTGCAACATTGGCTTTAGTAAAAGCCCGGCGGATGATATCGTTAAGGCTAGCGTGGCGGGAAATTCGACCAGTGAAAAGGTGTGTAGTTTTTCACGCGATCGAGGACGTCAGTCCTCGAGAGTCTGAGCTCACCGCTCGCGTGAGAACCTTACATAAATAAATGCCCCAGAAATGAGGATTACCAATTCCATTCGAGCCAATTCCCATTTTGAAAATTGATATTGGTTCGGCGCGGCTTTCCGGCTCTCCACAGCAAACCTCAAGAACGGAGAAGTGTTAATGCTTATTCTCCCAGCCTTCCTGCACAGTTCACAGTTCGCGCCCCACCTCCTTTTTTGCACCCCCGCGTACACACATCCACGAACATCAGAATCATACGTCAAAATGGACGCCACTGACCTAATGCTCCATCACTTTCTAATTTGTGAAAAAGTTAACAATATATACAAATAAAACAAAAATGGGCAAATCTTTAACCTACTTTGTTTACAAAGTTTTTAAATAATTTCCTATCTTACTGGAATTAATTCAATAATATGATACAAATATGGATAGTGATACATGTTGTCTTAGGATTAGGAGTATTGTTTTAATTCTATTCAAATTAGTGCATTTATTGCTGAAATATTTGAAGACAAAAATTTACAATTAATGTGTAATAATATATTTGAAAGTTTTAATATGTACTTACACGTTTTTCGACCAAACAGCTCGTAAGTATAGAACTTTATTTATTTAAAGAAACTGACTTAGTTTTAGTAACAAGTATTTTGTTAACGCTGCGTTGCGATGTAAAGAAAAATGTTATTATTAATTAAGCTCGCTGCGACTCCTGCGTCAAATATAAGAGCAGTTATAAGAGCTACATAGCATTAAAGTATTTGCTATGTAGCTTTCCTATCAGATGAGGGTGAGTGAAGAATATAATTTTACACTACAGTGTGTTTGTAATTAGTATTGTTTTTATATTATTATTTTTGCAACGACGCGTGCTCTGTGGATTACATTACAAAATAACAACGAGAGGAGAATTGTAGTCATATACGAATGCTGCACATGAATATTGTATATGTTTATTAATGGTGCCGATCAATGATTCAGGTTTGCTTGAAAAACTTATATTGGACCAGATAAAAGTGACTTACGTAAGCTAGTAGGATTTAATTGATTGTTCCTGTTGAAATATCGGGCCTCGTCCTCAATCCACATTTTCAATTGTTTGATCATGGTTCTATTTAGCTCTGTGATCGGATTGAAACTGTGTCAAGTCTCTTGGCTTTGATGTTTGGAGACCTCATACAGCACGAGAAACCATTTTAACTCTACAATAACTGCAATTAATATACTTTTGTAAAGATTAGAAAGCATTAGAAACCATTCATCACTCTCCGTATTCGCCAGCGGACTACCTTTTTTTCGTGATTTGGATAATTTTCTACGTGATAAAAGCTTTTCTTCCCAAGAGGCAGTACAAAATTGTCGAATCTAGATCACCGGAGTTCTATCGCAAAGACATCATTGACCTTCCTGTTAGATGACAGCAATGTATATATAATAATGGTAATGATTTTTTTTTAATAAATATGATAACATTTAAAAAAAAGAACTTATTTTAAATTTTCAGTACAAATCGGCAATTTCATAATTAGATATTTATTTTCCAAGAATTAACTGACAAAAAAATAAGAGACGGTACCTTATTCAATGCGTATTTTAAGAATTATTTGTATGTCAACTGATATTTTCATTGTTTTGTTCAATAACCCCATTAAATAAATGTTCATTATACGAATTTTTCACTTCAATTAATATATTACTGAAATTTGGAGTAAGCGTCAAAAAATAATAAAAGTAGTACACATATTTAAACAATTTTGAATCCGATTTCACTTACGTTAAATCAGTCGAGTAGCTCCCGACCGCGTCCGAGCGTACGCGGTCGGGAGCGCACGTACTCCATGGTGAAGCGACTCTGAAAATCGCAGAACTGGATAAAAGCGCAATCGGAATAAAACTTTGTATACAAATTTGTAACTTTTTGTGGTGTGGTGATAAAAGTAGTGACGATTACAAAAGTAACATTTACAAAAGTATTAAGGGTTAAGTAGAAGGTGGTGCTGTCAACCTTCTAGCATTTTTCTCTTCTTCGTGTCTCGCCGAAACGGGGATGTGGAGGAGTGCAATTTCAGCCCTAGTTCTAGTCACTTTTCTTACATAAAAGCTTGTATATATAACATAAGAAAAATAAAATAAAAAAGCAAAGACATTATAACAGACATTTTGCAAAATGTGATATCCGAGGGGTAAATGGCATAAAATGTGGTGCAAACAGAATACTTATATGCGAGATTTGAACTCATTCATCCGTTCAGAATAAAAAATATCTAATATTTACCTTAGACAAATATGCTGTTATTATATTGCTACAAATCGCATAATTAGAAGGCTATTGATTATTCACGAAAATCTAGCCATAGTTTCGATAATTATCGTCATCCGAACAGTTCAAAATACCATGAAACGTATGTCATCATATATACAGATTCGTGCTAAATTTCAAATCAATTAAACCATGGGAAGTCGTTAAAAACGATTTGAAATTATATCCCTAACAAATTAATTTAAATATTTTTTAAACTCGTCGTGAAACATAATAAAATCTTCTGGGGTGAGGGATAAATCAAAGATAGTCTAGTCGGAATGGCTATGGAATGAAGCGTAAAGGTCCATGTTCCAAACCTCGTCACGAGCGTGACCTTCTCCGCAAAAAAGCGCGGCACTTTACGAACTCCCTGGCCACCTTCTTAGAAAATACGCTGCTAAACGATGTATTGCATACATTGAAAGTAATGGACAAACCTGTCAAAACTGTTTTTAAATTATACCCCACAGGAACAATCGATTTCGAAATATAAAAAGCTCATGTTTTCATATTTGCTTTATGCTTTACTCGTACAAAATTTTATCCAAATCCCTTGAGTCGTTGCGGCTTGACAAGAATTGAAGTTAGGAACCGTCTTTTTTCCGAGATTATTACTTAAAAACTTCTTATTGTTTTTTTTTTATTCCTGGTACCACTATCTCACCTGATGATAAGTGATGATGTGGTCGAAGATGTTGTTCAGGCTAGCCTAGAAGTACTGGCTCTCAAGGACAGCTGCCGGAACACACCATTAGGTGCTCTGCGACAGATTTTCTACTTGAGGGTGGTAGCTAGCCAGGCGGGCATTTGCAAAATGCCTTAACACCATGCAATAACGACTGCCATCCTTAGACAACGGGGACCGACGGCTTAACGTGCCATCCGACGCAGACGCACGGAAGCGCTCTAATGTCACTAGCGGTCACCCATCCAACTCATGACCGCGGGCGACGTTGCTTAATTTAGCTGATTGGATAAGAACGGCTAAGTAAACTTCGCTACGATCGCTTCAGAATATTATAATTACTTATTTTATAAAATTAGTGTGACAAGTATAAAATTGAAATATGAATCTTCACTATATTTTTCTCGTGAACTCATGAAAATAAAATGACTCATTATTATTGTTTCAAGACCTGAGGCTTAGTCGAAATATTCTGTTAAATCAGGATTATATGTCATTACCTATTTGTATGTGTTCATTACATGATGATTGGAATCAAAGAACGTATTTACTCGTGGGACACTGGGATAGAATTGCATGCTAAGTCCATATTGTCCTAATAAGTAGCATAAGTTGGCAAAGAAAAAATATACACGAAAGTGAGTAGAAGTGCTTTCCGTAGAACTGCCAATCTTACAATGCGATCCTCAAATGTTTGTCAAGCTCGGCTCAAAATATTGGCTAACTACTACTTTTGTTCAACGGTGGAGTCTTTAGGCTGTTGATGTTGATGAACCTATTTAACTGCATATCGAGGTCAAAGTTCCTTATCTATTAGTGATAAGGCAACTGGTAATTATATAATACTAGCGGTCCGCCCCGTTTTAGCATGGGTATTTAACAAAATATATAAATTAAAAACACAAAAAAGTAGTTATTGTGACATAACGGTAATAGTTAGACATATCTAATTGCGTTTTTTTGTTGATATTGATGTCCTCTATAAAATGTTAGTACATCACTTTCCTCTATTTCCAACAATTTACGCAGCGTACGCGATATAACGTTTTTTTTTTCGGTATTTTTTTCTCACGTTGGGTTATATTACCGAAGTTTTCAAACGGATTTTTGTTTTTGAAAATATTTTATAGCCTTTGTTTATCAGTGATAGTATTAAATTATAATCGCGAAAGAATTTTTCAAAACGGTTTCGTAGTTTAATGTTTATTCGTTACATACAAAAATACAAATCTTTCCTCTTTATAATATTTGTATAGAGTATAGATATACTGACTTATGTTTCACATAGTTTATCAGTTTATTAGAATGTAATTCAATATGGTATTGTTTAGTCATAATGTTTTTGGTTCATTGAAATAGAGACGTTTAGTTTGTGTGAGTCAGTGGAGCATTGACAACGTAATAATGAATCTACTTGTGTCATTATGTTTAGTACTATTATTAATAAATAAAAGTATACGTTCAAGTGCAATTATTAATCGAAACGAAGATAATGAATGTCATCTTGATCCAAAGTTAGTGGAAGAAATAGCGTCCTACAAGAATGCTGTAAGGAAAATCATGCACGAAATAATAGAAAATGGTTTCGGTGAAGATATGTATAATCAGTACGTACAATAAATATTTAAATGGTTGTTTACGTTAAAATCTTTCTATTTTGAATGAAACCTTTTGTGATTCCAACCCAGTTTTATTACAAGGCTAAATTAAATATGTAATGCGTCTAAATACCTAGTTTTACGGTTATTATATGTTTTATAAATTTTGCAAAAAATGAATCAGGTCACAAGGTCATGTATATGCTTTCCACGGTGGAGGGGAACATGGTTACAAAAGTGTTTAAAAAAAGCTACTATATAGGAAACCCGACTGCGTTAGATATCTATAGTATATATTATGCCCTACGTATCTCTGAAGACGAAGGTATGTTAATCTGCCAGTTTACATTGTTTGAGTGACCGCAAAGAATGGTAATAATTGAAAAAAAAATACCATATTACAAAATTACAAATATACGATAGGAAAAATTTAAGTCATGTGCGGGATCCGCGTCCATCCGCCCCTTTATCCGGGGCATGCTCTAACCAATTGAGCTAACATGACATGACGTCATTACTCGAATCTTTCCTGCCGTTCATTAACCATCGTATTGGGATGGAGCGACATCTATAGTACCACTTACGTTGTACTACAAACAAGACCAATTTTGCAATTGGTTTTATACTTGTAAATGATGACGCAACCTTATAATTTTTTTTTTTCCCCGCTAATGACTTAAAAAAAAAATTCCTATCGTGTATTTGTAATTTTGTAATGTAATCCGCATAGCAGGCGTTATTGCAATCATAACAATATAAAAAAAAATATCATATTATTCAGATAAAGGCATATAGACAAATACCCTTTTCAGGTAATTGAGTGTTACTTAAAACATTTCAACTGACGTTGATCATATTTAAACGGGATCAGTTTGGAGGTATATTCTACCAAAGAATAAATAATATCAATATTGAATTATCCACTAAAAACCAATACGTCTATATATATAACATAAAATAAAAAAATACGCTTTAAAAATTCATGGAACATTGAAGTAAAAAAATATATTTATAAAATAAAATTAGTATTATGAAAATAATTAGAAAAAAATATTGGTTTATAAAATAAAATTAGTATTTTTAAAGTGTTTAGACAAAATATTGTTTTTTATCTTCAACTAAATCGGTAGAGTAACCATCAATAATAAAAAGTAAATGCTTCACTGTAGCTGCGCACTCTTAACATTATTGTCAATTTTTGCTACTCCGTCGTATGGAAATCCGCATAATTGTATTACACGGTACCCGTGAATTATTTCCTTTAAAATAAAATAAAAAAAACTGCTATCAAGAATGTCGCAATCACGTTTTTTTTGCAAGTTTGTGATCCTCCACTCCCTAACGTCATGCTCAAATTATTAAATTATTGACATACACATCAGCATATATTTCACCAATTATTACTTAATCTGATGCGCTCAAGTACCTATTTAAAATATTGTTTATTTTTTTACATTCCTAATTGGCTGCCATAGACGCATGCCTCTTTATACATAGTTAATATATTATGGTTTTGGTACTCATCAGGTCACAAGGTATCCCTCATTTCGTTAATCTGCTACGCTTGAGTAAAACCCAAAACCCTGTATATACCATACTGAATATTTATTTTTTGATGATTCCAGGTATTCCGATTTCATCGATAATTTTGGAGCTCATCCCTCTGGCACAGTTAATTTAGAGAATGCTATAGATCATATGAAAAACTTATCAATTTCCAACGGATTAAACGATATAACTACTGAAGAAGTAGATGTAAGTATCTTAAATGTAGCGTTAGATTATAACTTGAAGTATCAAAAAAAAAATGAAACATATAAAAATATATATCTGTTTATTTATTTAAGGTACCACACTGGGTTCGAGGCCATGAATCAGACAGAATGATAGAACCTCATGGAAAGAACATAGCAATACTTGGTTTCGGCACAAGTGTCAGCACTCCATTGGATGGAATTACTGCAGAAGCTATGGTTGTCAAAAGTTTTGATGACCTTGAAAAAGCAGACGTAGCAAGGAAAATTGTAGTTTTTGATGCTCACTATATAAGCTATGGAGAAACTGTAAAATACAGATCCCAAGGTGCCACAAAAGCTGCTAAAAAAGGAGCCGTAGCAACCTTAGTAAGAAGTATAACACCATTTTCAATTTATTCTCTGCATACTGGTGCACAATACTATGACAACAATACCCCAAAAATACCTACAGCAGCTATTACATTGGAAGATGCAGATTTGCTGCGACGATTACAAGACCAAGGAAAAAAAATCGTGCTCCAGATCAAAATGTCTAATACGTTTGATGTGACTAAATCGAGAAATTTAATAATTGATTTAAAAGGTAAAACTGAACCAAAAAAGCAAGTGATTGTATCTGGACATATCGACAGTTGGGATGTAGGAACAGGAGCTATGGATGATGGTGGGGGCATGATGATAAGCTGGTTTGTGCCCGTCATACTAAAAAAATTAGGATTTCAACCCAAAAGGACAGTGCGAGCAATTTTATGGACATCCGAAGAACCTGGTTTAATAGGTGCACAAACATATCTTAAACGGCATCTTAAAGAACTGGATGATATTAACTTTATTATGGAATCTGATGAAGGAACTTTCAAGCCTTTAGGTTTAGATGTTGCTGGAACGAATAAAACTCGCTGTATAATAAAAGAAATATTGAAAAATTTCAGTCCTATACACAAAATGACTAATAGTGGTAGCCCGGGATCAGATATTGTTGTTTTTGTAGAAAAAGGAATACCAGGAGCTTCTTTGTTGAATGAAAATGAACGTTATTTCTGGTATCATCACAGTGAGGGTGATACATTAAATGTTCAAAACAAACCAGATGTTATTGAATGCGCTGCATTTTGGGCAGCAGTATCATACGTTATCGCTGACCTATCTGTTGATTTGCCGCGTACGTGATTATAATAAAATAATGTCTTTATTTCCATTTCCACTCACATAATTTTTCGTGTTGCTGAATATCAATTTGAGGAATAAATAGGCTTTATAATTATTATTTTAATGTATTTGTGTCTTAATATCTGTTTAAATTAAAGTTTGATACCAAATAGTGTATGTTACACAATGCCTGGGTATCATCATGGTAGATGCCCGGATAACACCATGGCAGATACTCTGGCAAGGAAAGGAACAAAAAAACAAGTTTGTGATGACGGAAGGAACCTTTGCATGCCATCAGCAATTGAAGTACGGGAACTACTACGTCGTCACACCGAGAAAGACTTACAAAACCTGTGGAATTTGAACAGAGGATTGTAAGCAAACAAAGTTAGAGCGTGCCCCGGCTATAGGGGTGGATAGCGTGGGCTTCATTCCCGCACATGACTACCAATTTACCTCTTGTTGCAATTTTGTATTGTAATCCGGAGAGCAGGCGTTATTGCAAACATAACAATATTAAAATTATAAGGTTGCGTTACCATTTACAAGTTTAAAACCAATTGCAAAATTGGCCTTGTTTGTAGTACAACGAAAGTTGAACTATAGGTGTCGCTCCATCCCCATATGATGGTTGAAGAATGAGAGCAAGAATTAGAGTTATAAGTCATACGGTCATGTTAGCTTATACATACATATATATATAACCAGCTATAAAAATGGAAGCGGTTTTCAATACGACTATATTTGTTTTTTTTTTGTTATGTGTCTGTTACCTCATACATTTTACAGGGTGTGTAATATAAAACCGGCTTTCAAGGACCGCTGCAGGAAAACACAATTTGTCATAATTTTTTCTGCTTACGGTTTCTTATTTATATCAAACCAAGCGACCATTTACAACATACTCCACTTCAACGCCACAAATATTATTGTAAATAATCTTTAGTAAATTTAAAATATTTTAGATATATAAATGTATTACTATAAAAACCACGTAACTCGTGTTCTCTTACGGAGGCGGCACTGTATCTTATTGATACGAATCTGTACTGGTATGCCTTGTTTGTACACAACGTTCTAGTGTGGATGTACTAATGGTACATACAGTAAAACTATAAAATAAAAATATATATTACTTGAGTAGGTAGTTGCAACTACACTCAAACGATAAGGAAGCCGCGCCATGGTGAGTGGAAAGGTCTGTCCCATGCTATGAAGCTCAAGCTTAAAGCAAAATTAGCCTTAATAATACTTGAGTGAAGAGATTTGAATATCATAATAGCTACTCATACTTTCATTATATTGTTTCAATGTATTCACCCCAACCGCATGTGATTGATAGCAGTTATCAATCTTCTGGTGGTCAGTTAATCATGTACTAGATAGCAATGTAATCCAGACATGTGCGTAATTATGCACATGTGTTTGGTGATGTATTACCGACGTGGGACTGTACACGTTGCATGCTAACGGTTGATAAAACATTTTCGTCTTTATTACTTTTATATAATTATCATCACTGGAATATATTAAGACTAAATAATCAATGAAACCAACATGAATTTTCTGCCGAATTATTTTGTTGTTTGGCGTAAAATTAAAACATTTTCACTTGACACGGTTTTTTCTTTAAATCGATGTCTCAGAAATAGGTATTTTATAAATAGGTATACCTTTGTTAAACTGTATTATTCTTTAGTTAATGTTATAGGACCTGCCCGTAGGGTGCCGGGCTAGAATGTCACCCCTCCATCTCTACCCGTGGGTGTCGTAAGAGGTGACTAAGACACAGTAGAAGGTTGGCAGCAGCGCTTTCTGAGGAACTGATATCTCACACTGCAATCCCCCAAGACGCCTACCTTGCGTGGGGATTACCTTTGATTACGTGATGTATGGCACGTTAGTTATAAGTATTAGCAGTGTATTACATTAAAACTAGCTATCACTACTATTTAGTAAAAAAAAACAATATGGCGCATTCCCTCGGGAACTACGTATTCGTACGATATATTGTGTACGATAGGAGGAGTATCTTATCCTAATGCAGGTCCTCAATCCATTTACTAATTAATGAATTATTTTATTTGTAAGCGGTTACGTCTGCGATTGCCTTTATAAAAATAATGTTTTTTCCCGGGACTAGGTTATTCAAATGTAATAATGTGGTTTATGGCATTATCAGCCTAAGCCTAATAAAAACTAGCTCTTAAGTTCAAATGAAAGAACAAATTACCTTGTAAGACAATTACTGTTAAATTGTCTTTCTCAATGTGTCAGAAAAAGAAGGCCAAAGATATAAGTCTACTCGTAACTGGAAATAGCAATATCACTTTTGAAATAGAAAAGTTTTCGCTAAGCGATTCTATCTCAGTTAGAAGTTGGATCTTGTTCAAACTAGACGATCAATCAATCACCGTAGAATCCTTTAAAGTAGATCTGTTTGATAAAACTTGCTTTAACGATAGTTTGAAAATTATGAATGAGCTAGGATGTTATGCAGTAGGTGCATGTAGTTTCATAAAAACTAGCGTATCTAGCGTGACATTAGGCAAAAAATCAATTAAGTTTAAATGTTAATGCTCACTAAGCCACCTTAATTAAGAAAAATACAATTTTATAATTATTGGGTGGCATAAGCAATTTTCAAGCTGATTAAGTAATGTTGGATTAAAGGTTGATTCACATAGATTTGATTTTGTCTTTTTTATTGCTGATAGACTAGTTTTTGACCACTACTTCACCTGCTGGTAAGTAATGATACGGTTGAATGCTGTTCAGGCTATCATATAATTACTGGCTGTTGAGGAAAGTTGCCGGAACACACCGTTAGGTACTTGGCATCAGATTTTCTACTTGAAGGTGATAGCTAGCAGGCTATACAAACTGCCATACTACCATGCTAATGTAACCTTAACATGGTTTAATAATTACAATAGAATTAACTTAACCATGACTCATTACCATGGTCTTACAAAATGAAAATAAATTTACTTAAACTTAAAAAAAAATAACAGTATCGGACCCATTCAGCTCCAAAAATTACATCTCTTAATACCTCAACGCCTGATAATATCTATCTGAATTTGCCCTCCAAGATTTAAAAATGCCCATTCAGCCTCTTCTAACAACACATATAATAAAAAAAAATTGTATGCGCCGCATAACAGTGACATCTCTCAAAGATATAATAAATTGTATGTGAAAAGTATATTAATAAAATGGTTTAACAATACACGAAAACATATATTTTATTAATAAAATTATCACTGAAGCTTATTTTATTAAAAAGAATGGCTGAACAGGCTTGAATATAATGATATGCAGTAAAATACGTTGTTGAAATGGATTACTTAAAATGCGATTCCCAAGATGCCTGCCAAGCGTGGGGATTATAGCAAATTCTCCCTTAATGGGGGAGGCTGTGTTCAACACTGGACTTTCCGTCTGATACAGAACTCAAATATTATTATGTTTTGGGCAACCCTCCACACTAACAAGACTAGACTTCAATTCAAGTAAGCCCACTTACGTATATCTAAGGGCTTGAATTTGATCAGAACTAACTTAAAAAAATATATTATTCATTGCGTTTTGAAACTTGGTTAACAATTAAGAGGTAATTTTAATGTTTTAAAATAATTACTAATGGCAATTAAAACAACCACATTCTCATTTTTATAATAATTTAATATTGTACGAAATAGTAAGAAGTCAACTTAGCAACGAGTTAAAAGGCAGGCACTAATTCCTCCAGAAGTTGCGAGGGCACGCGCGTCGCAAACAATATTGTACATGCCTCAGATGTGAGCCGACGGTGGTGGAATATCAACAAGGCTTTATAATGGCTCTTTAAGTGCCTAGGAGCGCAGAATAAATAATAGTAGGTGCTAGGAGCTTCTCATGAAATAATGGGAAATAAGTCTTATGTTTGTGTATATTAAATAAAGTTACTCTAAAATGCTGCTTTGTCCTCTAAATTAGATTATATCACGACCTATTAAAAGTGTAGATAACATTGTACGACGGTAAAACAGGCCAAGATAAAGAATTCTTTTATTTGCAGCTCTTTATGCGTTTCTTGTTAAGTCGTTCTCCATCGATCCACTAAACACAACGTCCGGTACAGTCATGACTTACGTGGGTGAGTGGTATTACTACTGAGCGCTTCCGTGCTTCGGAGACTATGAATTAATATGTAAAGAAATGTAGCTCAAGCTCAATAACATCATAATCCGAACCGTATTAACCGCGGTGGATGTGGTGTACCGTGCGGCACAATATTACCTTGACGTGATCAATCCGATGCGATCATTTCTAAGCGCCAAATTAAATGAATTTTGAAGAAAGAGCATCTTAAAAAAAATGAAACATGCACTTTCTTGTGCGTGTGTTTCTTTCATGAATCGGAAGTCAAAACGGTAACCGGGATAAGACTGCTTAGAAGGTAGGATCCAAGCAGTCCTGTCCGCCTTTTTCTTAAAAAAACTAGTCTACAGTCCAGTAATGGCAGTCAATAACTGGATATATTTGTATCCATGAAACACCATCATATGCCTATGAAAATGCCATCCTTTCTTTATTAATGTTTTATATTGGTAGTTTCAATAAACTAGAAGAAAAGCATTTATTAAGTTAAATCTACACTACTACCATAAGGAGGCAACATTTGTAAGTAACTTAAAAACTAATGAACCGATTTGAAAAAAATCTTGAATTTTTAATTAAATACCCGTGTGAAGCCGGCGCTGTCCGCTAGTTGTTTATATTTCGCTTTATGTTGTTATACATTAATTGGAGATAAACCATTAACCATACTTAATATATATATATATATTATTGTAGATACAATAATATTGAACACGTTTGCAAAGGACCCCTTTAGATACGCATGACAAGACAAAACTGGTTCGTTGAACATCACACACGTGATCGTTTTGCTGAGTCGTCTGATCCTCGATCTGTAACGATCCCAATCAAACACCGGCTTTGGGCTTTGAACGTATTAATAATTCAGAATGGCCTAAATACACAAATACGCTACATTTAACGAACTTAATATACAAATATATTTTGCAGTTTAGTTAGTAGGTTTCAGTATAGGCACAACATAACTTTGAAATCGTTATTCCATAATATGTTTCATATCAATCAACGTTTGTGTAATGGCGTGAGTGTCATGTCCAAATAGTTTTATTATTTGCGCTATATAACAACAAAACATGTCACTACTAAACTGTGCAAAATTGGTTGAAACTTATATTTTCATATGTTACAATCGTACTGCTACTGGACACTAGTCCAGCGAGCAGTGAGCAAATAAGCGAGGCTTTCTGGCAACCAGCATGTTAATGTGTATAAATATATATTTAGAAGATTACTGATGATTGGACAGATGCAGAAACCAAATTTCTAATGAGTTGCTGGCAGGCACTCTTTTTTTAATGTGATTATCTCTGAACAAGCACTATACCGACCTGATGTTAAGCGGACTTACCTCTGCCTGCAACAGATGCATTCCATCACTAGTGACGAATTGCACTGTGCCCGTCGCCCCGGAACATACAGTTGTTAAATCTCATTTGCCTGTAATTTAACTAGCTCTCAAATATTGCAGCCAGAATACACTGTTAAGAATTAATTGCTTAAGAATTAATAACTAAGAGAGATTAACAACTAAATATTATTATGATATGCATTTCACGAGAAAAACTTAAATAGTCCTTAATACCTAAATAGTATTTGATGATGACGTAAACAAGGTTGGATACTTAAGCCGGATCATCTGATTGGTTTTGTGACTTATCTGACGTCAGCTTGAATAAGTAGTCATAAATATAAAGCCTTAAATTTTAACTTTATAAAGGTGAGGCCACTGAACATCTACTTGTGTATAATAACGTAATTATCATAGGATTGTGCCGATTTCTTTTATAGAATGGAAAATCACGAGTTTGATGGACTGATAGATTATATTCACTAAAAGGCATGCAGTTCACAAGCCAGTGGACGTCCATTGAAACCGGTTGAAGGTTAAATTCAAAGCCGACGGTACACAGTCAAATGATTGTAAACATGACACTTTTAAATAGTGTGTATCAGTGCTTAAGGTGGCGTCTGAAGTCGACAGCTCTATACAAAGATCCAACCCTGTCATTGAAATTAAACAACACAATTTACTGATTTGTCTTATTATATCGAATTAATAGCGGCTTACAATCCCGCGTTTAATCGCATTAAATGAATTTACAATAGTAAATTATTAACATGAATTTCAGTAGAGTACAAAAGTGAATGTGTTCTTCTATTTTATCTTTTTTTTGAAGCAATGATAGTCGAGCAGTTATAGCTATAGACTGCAGTGCCGCAGGTCCGTGGTTTAATACTTACTGCCGGCCTGAGCTTCGCCGCATTCATGTACATGGATTTTACTGGTTCTCAAAGATTGCCGCCGAGACACATTGGAAGGTTTTCCGCTGCTGCCCACCTTCTGGTATATTTATCTTGATCTTGATTGCTTGTTGCAAACCCCACAGAACTAATGGGGAGGACCCCGGCACACCACTGGTAGAGTTACCTACTTTTCCCAAATTGTTTGTTTACTATTTTCAATTTTAATATATATGTGTTATATCTTAAATTTCATTATATTATTTCGAATTTTACTTATCGGTGTATTGCATGGAAAGAGCAGCAGCAACTCTTCAGGCCTACGATGAGTAAGTCGAGAAAAACGGCTCTTAAATCAACTTTATCGCCTTGGTGGTTGACGGAACCTTAACAGAATATGTTCACTATTGAAACCAAGGGCCAAACCTTTACTAAACAGGGTTATTGGAGAAATGCTAACTAACTCTTATGGACCACCTCCGTTTAGCAAAAACACAACATAAGTTCTACGGCTTTACTCAAAACCTAAAATAACTATTACAAAAATACATTATTTTTTCTAGTACTATGTGTAAAGTTCTTTGTCTCTTTGTAAAATACAATAACTATTGCCGCGCTCCCTTTGAATCGATTTTTGAATATTTACATCGAGGAAAGTAATATATCACATGAAAAAAAAATTACAGGCACAAGAGACTCATCATCTCATGCATTTTCTGTCACAAACACATTACAAAAAAAAAACATTTGATTCAACACGTTTGTTAGAACTGACAGAAATCAACTCTAAGAGGTTGTTAACATTTCTCCAAACAATTATTCAGTATTATCATTAAATTTACGTAATTGCATGTATCTAAATACATTTTTAGTTTTCCAAATATTATGTCGTAAATGACATGCTCGCAACAAAATTAGGCGATATTTAATCACAAGTTATACTACTTGTACATGGAATTGCTAGAAATTAACAAGAACTGTGTTTGGGGTTTTAAGGAAGTCATTAGACTTATAATTTTACTAAAAAATACGTATAAACAGGCTTAAAAACTAAATTACTCGTACTTATAATAATAAAGTATAATTAAATTATCAATAATTATAAGTGATGTTTTGTGTCCATAATTACTAGTATTATTATTATTGGGTTGTATGACAACATAATAAAAATAATACGATGATACAAAAACAATGTGCCACATTTGAAAAAAAATATCACAGTAATGTTTCAAAGCAAAAATAAAATTAAATGATCAACATGTATTTATACTATGATGTAATTAGTTTTAGCTTGTAAAAATGTTATTTTGGCGCATCATTGAAAATAAAGTTAAAAGGTCCTTTGACGTAGTTGAGTGAAGTCTGCTCGACCTTCGGTGGAGGGCCAAACCAATCGATCTGGAAGTTCTCCACCAATCGCGCTATGAAGGTTTCCATCTCCAGTTCTGCTATACGGCGACCTGGAGCAACATTTTGAAAAATCAGTACGATTTCGATAAATGACACGAAATTTCAATGAATCAGTACCTGTAACCGGTTTCAAAGTGATTGGAACAATTCAAGAAAACAATATTCTCAAACACTATATATTAAGTCACACTAATATACTAATACTATACGACTATAAAGTCACAACCCGTAACCGTATTTGTGTTGTAATGTTTTGGTTTTAGGGTTCCGCAACAAAAGGGCAAAAGATTTAATGAACCCTTTTAATGTGGCTCCTTTTTATCCGTCGCCTATCAGCCCATATTATGTTATGCGTCTCTCGCTCATAAACGGAACGTAGGGTTACACATTAATACACGAGGAACCTGTATTTTAAATATTTTGTGTTCAATAATGACCCAAAATATGTTGGATGAGAAATTCAATAAATAAGTTTTGTAGGATAAATATATATTTACTAGAACACGTACTCGTAATAAGGTAGCCAAAAAAAATCATATTCACACCCTAGCATGTGGGGTGACATCGTCTATAGCACAGATTAGAGTAGAAATACTTTTTAAATAATGTTTTTAATATTAAAATTGATGGATGCATATAAATCCCGCACGCGCCTAGCGTAGACATACTTTATTGTTTAAACTATGTCTTCGGCGTCATTTAAAATATATACATATTTAAATATATAAAAATATATACAATTTTATATTTTTGAAGCGCTCGTAGCGAAGTTTACTTAGCTGTTCTCAACCGATCAGCAAAGTTAAGCAACGTCGCCCGCGGTCATGAGTTGGATGGGTGACCGCTAGTGACATTACTACTGAGCGTTTCCGTGCTTCGGAGGGCACGTTAAGCCGTCGGTCCCGGTTGTCGTCTTAGGATGGCAGTCGTTATAGCATGGTGATAGGGCATTTTGCGAATGCCCGCCTGGCTAGCTACCACCCTCAAGTAGAAAATCTGTCGCCAAGCACCTAACGGTGTGTTCCGGCAGCTGTCCTTGAGAGCCAGTACTTCTAGGTTAGCCTGAACAACATCTTCGACCACATCATCACTTACCATCAGGTGAGATAGTGGTCAAAGGCTAACCTATCAGGCACAAAAAAAAAACATGTATAAGTAACTTGCCTATGCAACTCCGCACTCCAAAGCCAAAAGGACTGTGCGCGAATGGATGGGCGTGTCTATAATGAAGCGGATCATCTTTCTCTACCAGCCATCGTTCTGGGAGGTACTCCTTTGACCTCGGAAAGTATTTCTCCATAAGAGACATATCGTGGTGGGCAAAAGCGACTTGCATCTGAAAAAAATACGATACGATTATCACTAAAACCAATGTTTTCCAGACAATCTTTGGCTGGATAGAGAATACATTTTTTGAGCAAGGAAGGTGGTGTAAATCTCTTGTAGCATTTGCAAATACGTAATATAAATGGATGTATTACAGTATAAATAAACAACATAAATTGTGTACATAAATATCAACTTAAAGTTGTATTACTTATTATTATTATATACTTAATATATTATAAATGGTATAATATATTTTATCATAAATATTTTACGAAAGAGAAAACATTTAATCAAAAAAGTAATTTAAAAAAATCAGAGAGCAGTAATAATTGTATTTATTGTAATAAATAATATTAATTATTGATTAAAATGTGTTGGGCACTTCTAATGGTGATAGGGAGTGCGTTCCATAGGCTCACAATCTGTGCAGAAGAGGACGATTCATAAATTTTAGTATGATGAGCTGAAGACTGAAGAAGAAGGTTATGTGATGACCTAAAAGAAAAAAAATGGGTAGAGAGTAGAAACTTAAACATGCCCTTAAATTAAGAAGAGTTGAAGGATTAAACAATATGTCATAGAGAAAAGTAAGTATACGAGTATTCCGACGAAGACGTATGGGGAGCAACTTGAACTTAGATCGAAATTGGGAAACGTGACCACGTTTCCCAATTTCTTATTATATATTATTTTGAGATCAGGATAGCTGGTGAGAGCATAGTCAAGTATTGAAAGAAGGGGAGATTATGCAAGTGCAGTTTTGGGAGCAGTGGGCAGGAAGTTTCTATTAAGGGATGACCTGAAGCAAATATTATTTGCCTCGACGATTGTAGTTGAGGTTCCTATGATAGACAATTATTAATTATGATTCTGATTATGATAAGTTTTTTTTTATTGTGAGCTATATGGAATGGTACCTAACGTTCGCAAAAAATAGTTTTTGTAAAATTGAGAAATCTACTCGTGAGACCATCCTGGAACTGCCTATGACTATTGCTTGAGTCTTAAAAGGATTTATTTTGAGACCATAAGACTTATTTCAGTTTTCATTACCACGTAAATCAGCATGAACTGTATCAACAGCTTCATCTAAATGGTCTGGTAGTGCCTGCGAGTAAATTTGAGGATCGTCTATATAGAGATGGTATAGGAGAAGTAAGAGGTAAATAAATAGAATTGATAAAAACTGCAAAGGGAAAAGGAGAGAGAACGCCTTGTGGGACTCCAGCATTCGTATCACACGAAGGAGAGAATATTTCTCCAAGGCAAATACGTTGCCGACGCCCAAACAAGTAACAATTACTCATAAAAAACAACAGATATTTCGGTGCTTAAATATATCACTACTAATAAGGCACAAGACAGTTGTTAAAACGCTAACGATGAACAAGAAACGAGTGGAGCTAGAAACGAGTTGGCGAGCAGCAAGTAGCGACTGTGTAGTTCTAATAGTTTTGTCGCTGTGTGCCACGAGTGTGACGGACTGGTTTACGAATCTACCGAGAGAGAGAGAGGTCTCGGCAAGTATTCTGACCACCAAGCGAGCATATTGTGACGAGTGAGAAAACTTAATTTGATAACTTACATTTGGTGGTATCCTGTACCCAAGCAAATTATATTCCTTGGTTGTCTTCCTAAAGTTACCAGAGGCAATAGGCATCATCCTCAAAGACTCTTTCAAGCAAGCCTTTAGATAAGGTTTCTTTGGTTCATTTGATCGCAATTCTTCTCTTAGTTTATTCTGTTTGTCTGGATTAACGGCCAGCAAATACAAGGTTGCTGCTATCGTATTTGCCGCCTGAAATACAAATTACTATAAAAAATATAGTGTCGTATATACAATCATACCATCACGATTCCTCAGAAAAATAAAATCCCATGCAATAGAAAGCAAGTTTATTTAATTGTACCGTTCACAGTTCCGCCTGCTACTTATTTTATTTTGTAAGATAAAACTCATTAAAAGCCCAACCCGGGAATCAAACTCAGGACCTTGAGATTTCGAAGATCTCAAACTACAAAAACATATATTTCTATAGTTATAAAGGTTGTTTCAGTAAGAATGCTCTTTTTAATTTTAATAAAAAAAAACATTGTTTTTGAGGGAGACGTTAGCGTACACGAGTCTTATTGTACATAACCGACCCAGCCTCTTCAAATTTTTGTCCCTTCTTCGAATGGTTAACACATTAGGTGCACTTTCTCGACTGCAAAATCTTCAAATTTTGCGAGCGGTCTTATATATTTGATTAACTTTCCAAATTTTTGTAATACATTTTCAAAATTACATAGAGTGGTTCTTTCGTAAAGCGCTCCATTAATAATAATCGGAATATATGTTCCAGCTGCTAAATTTCTTACCACATGCACAAAAAAAAATAACACTATATTTAAAAGTGTACTCTTACTTAGAAATCGTTTATATATAAGCCGGTTATATAAAAAAAAATCACATGTGAGTTGAGCCTCGCTCTTTATGGGTTTAGCATTGCAAAAACATATTTTACAAAAAATCTTTAATGATGTACACCTGGAACTAAATAATAAATTGGTATTTTCAAAATGTTTTGTTTTAAAAGAGGATATAATACATAACATACCGCAATTTCAGATTCGGAACTAGTTTAGTTTTTGAGACCCTATAACAAAAATAGTCTAAAATTTACTTCAATGACGTACCACTATTAATTAATATATCCCATTATTTTTAATTTCTATCATTTACTTAATGTCAATGGTAAATAATGGTTATAATAATGGTAGCGGAATATTGGATTAGTTTTGTAGTAATTTTAAGTTTTTTAGTTAAATATGTTTGTTTTAGTCAGAAATAGATTACTTTTCTCCGTAGTACTTAATGTCTACTTCTATATCCTTCTACAGATCAAAGTTTTACATAAAATTGTAGAAGTTTAGTATTGTAACTTCCCACTAAAATTCGGACATACGGATATACGGACGGATAGACATACAGCGGTATCTCGTCAAATAGGGCCCTGTTTTGCCTTCTGGACATGCCCTTAGAAACCGGATCACCGGACTAAAAAAATAAGTTCATAGACAAATTTTCATATTTCGACTATATTGTGAAACAACTTACTGAGTCAACACCAGCAAATAACATATCAGAAGCCATTATTATAGCAAAATCTTCATTTATTTCTAATAGTTTCTCCAAAACTCCCTTTTCATCATCCGTTTTGTTTTTAGTGTTGAACTCTTTTACTGCTTGATCGATAAAGTGTTTCGAGAGCCTAACAAAGAAAGAACAACATATTAATATAGTTTTTACCCGGTTTCATGAAGAAACTAAATATGGTGCTGCATATTAATACTCCTCACTTGCACACATAGACAGTATATAGTGTGCAAGTCATGATTTGCAGCGCTACCTTCAATTCGTTTCTTTATTAAGCCGTTTTATACTTGAACTCATACATGTTGAATATACTACTGATGTCCAATGGGCTTTCAGCAGCGCCAAAACTATCCTTGAATTAAATGGTCTGATATACGACTATACCCAAAAACCCGACAGTATGATCATTAATATTATCAATCCTTGGCAAGCATTTGACACGCAGCAAGTTCGTTTGACACCTGAAGGCCATCAAATTTCTTTTTAGCAAACGTTAGTGCGAGCATCTCGCAGCTACTTCGGTAAAGTTATTCAAGCAACGCAGCTGAAATATACTAACTACAGTAAAGGTACAGTAATATATTTGAGATGTGATTAGCTTTCTATCGGACATAGGCAGATCACCAGGCTTGTATACTATCAAAATAATTGGCATTATAATGAAAATATAGGAGTTGTATGACCCTTATTTAATACTATATACACATGAGCAAGTTTTTGTGCACTATGTTGATAAACTTTTGCTTAAAATATCATCTTTTATAAAGTCAACACTTACGTCTCTTGTAATTTATATTGTTCCATTGCTTTCTTGAAATTTGGCGTTGCAAAAAGTTTCCAAATATTTGGTTTAAAATCAAGTTTATCAGCTAATATAAACAGTTCATGCACGCATTTGATAAGTTTTTTTGCAGGAGAATCCTCTGGAAGGTTTGGATTAAGGCATCCAAGTCTGCATCCGAGGGCTACTACTCCAATGGATTCGAGAGACCACAGATTCATTTCTTGATCAAATTTACCTTTGAGCATATTTTTTTCGTCTCTTTGAGATTTCATTCTGTAATATTCAAAAGTTTATTATTAGGATTATTATTAGGCCTATTTAATTTCATTTTTTCATTTAAAATACAACCACAGTTACACGATGCACCAAAGTTAAATAATGTTGAATACCTTTCTATCATATCCATGGCGACTTCGTTCAAGACGGAAGTGTAAAGTTTGATGGTCTTAGGCTGCAAAAGAACAGGATTAACTGTGGAACGTAATTCTTTCCACTCATCGCCATGACTGAAAAAATAAATTTATACTTCTTATTTGTGAATCGAAAACTTTATATTAGATTGTAAGTGACACAACAGTTTATTTATAAAAAAGATCAAATTGCATCTAACTACAACACTTTAAAGTTTAGAATTACATGCAGAAATTTAAGCCGATAATACTAGGATTGACCTCAGAATGTTGGGATCGACTTCAACAATTTATATTACTGCGTATAGGATTGTTTGATCTGTATAGAAAAATATAGCTTTCTCTTTTCTGTGGTTTGATCCAGCTATCAAAAATAGCGGTCGATCGATGAAAAAATCGTTACTACGTGGTAGTCTAGATTTTAGAATTTTTGCAGTTAAACTTATACTGAAGTGAAAATATGTGGTCGTCAGACGTTAGTAAAATTTAAATTGTTACATTCAAAATATATACTGAACCTATGCAAAATAATTTTAAAACGTGTGATCTAAAATTTATTATATCACTTTAAAAAATTAAACCTTGATCACTTACTGAAAAATATAATTATACCTGGTATCTGCTTACAAGTCTCAAATAAAAACTTACTCTGTGATCAAACCCGTCGGCCTTCCGTGTTTATGTTCTTTTTTGGTATGTCTGTAATGTTCAAGGGTTCGAAACCCTGGTCGGACAGGAAGCCAATTTTCACCTCTAAGGACCTGTGATAGAAATAAAACTTGACAGGAGCGATCACGCCATTAATAAAATTTGTAATTATTGTAAAAACAATTTATGTACATACATGAGACTTAACAACTTTATGTCTTAGGGTTTTTAGGCGCAGTGCATTTCGCCACTACGAAAAAATGCATATGTTATGGGCAGAGGTTACCCTTACTTTGCCTTAAGGTCTACCCTGTACTTGATCGAACTTCCACTATAATTCCAAAATAAAAAAACTTAGTGGTCTTAATTTTCAGTTTTATTGCAATTCGCAGTTTTGCTGTTTTTTTAGTTGCTACTTTCGAATTTGTACTTCAATGAGAATAAGTTTAATGTTCTATGTATTACAATTTTTACGGTAGAGCACAAAAAGCACATATAAACCAGTTACTAGGTGAATTACAGCTCTTTTAATTTTCTAATAATTTTTACAAGCAATAGCCATCTTATTAGTACATATATTTTAAAATACCCAATGGATATCTATTACGGTTCAAAAGATACATCCCTCTAGATATATAGAGGTCGGATAGAAAAGGTAGGCCCAGTAATAGGTATTTTATTTATCAGCATCTCCACATTACAAAAATAAAAATAGATGTACATAATTTGGAA
This sequence comes from Plagodis pulveraria, assembly GCA_963890685.1. NCBI lineage: Eukaryota > Metazoa > Arthropoda > Insecta > Lepidoptera > Geometridae > Plagodis > Plagodis pulveraria. The sequence continues at coordinate 10,836,305 of OY982953.1, forward strand.
CTGTGCTCAATAGATGGCGCTAGACTAAGTTCCTATGTATACCTACGTGTCGGACAACAGCGAAACTTGGGTTTTTACAGACATCCTGCCTACCCCTTTAGGGAATTCGGTAATGTAATCCAAAGAGCATGCGTTATTGCTAAAATAAAAATATTTAAATTATAGGATTGCGTCATTACTAACAAGTTTAAATCTAATTGCAAATATTAGTCTTGTTTACAGTACAACGTAAGTTGAACTATAGGTGTCGCTCCATCACCATACGATGGTTAAAGAACAAGAGGAAAAATTATAGTTATAAATCATATGTCATGTTAGCTTAATCGGTCAGAGCATGCCCCGGTTATATAGGTGGGTTGCGCGGGTTGAAATTCCGCACATGACTATAATTTTTCCTCTCGTATTTTTGTAATGTAATCCGCAGAGCAACCGTTAACCTTGCAATAGCAAGAATAAAAATATGAGAACGTTTTTTTATGTTTATTTTTATATATACCTGTGAGGAACTTTCCGCGTCAAATAGAAATATTATGGGTTCCATTCCGATGACAGCATCGAATCGCACAATGGGACCGTAAGTGTCATACAACATATTTGTTAGCTGCAATCCGTTCATTTTGTGTAATGAACCTGTAGAATAATAGGAAGTTAAATTTATTTAAAAAAAAACAACGTCTTGAATATTTTTACAGAGATTTATAAAAATATGCGAATATCTTTATTTGACAATATGTTACAGGTAAATTGTTTATCCATTGGCTCCAAACTAGTGTTGTCTGTGTTTTAGAGCAAAAAACTTCTCCCTTAGAAATTATTCATATCTTAAGCATGCCATAACCCAGAATAATAATGAAGGTAAAGTTTAAAATAAGTAAAAAAATAATTAAATAATAAATTTAGTAAATACACATCAAAATATAGTCACAGTAAAAATTTTAAATTAAACTTAATTCAATTTATACTCGTACTATCCATATAATATCCATATTAATCCTAGATAATATCATTCAAAAATCACAGTTGTAACCATAAACTTTGCTTTTTGCATGCCCATATCGTTCTCATTTGAAATATGACCCCATATGTAAGAAACTGGCTCATTGAAATATAACTCCATATGTTGTAAACTTTTTTTTATGTTATTGTGACGGGACAAGCCCGAGGCCCACCTGATGTTAAGTGGACTAACCTCTGCTTATAACAGATCATTTCGTCAACGATGAATTGCACTGTGCCCGTCTCATGTGCCTGTAATTTTACTGGCTCTCAAGGATTGCTACCGGAACACACCGTTAGGTGCTTGGTGACAGATTCATATAACATATTTGTTAGCTGTTTGAAGCGGTTTGAAGCGCTCGTAGCGAAGTTTACTTAGCTGTTCTTAACCGATCAGCAAAGTTAAGCAACGTCGCCCGCGGTCATGAGTTGGATGGGTGACCGCTAGTGACATTACTACTGAGCGTTTCCGTGCTTCGGAGGGCACGTTAAGCCGTCGGTCCCGGTTGTTGTCTTAGGATGGCAGTCGTTATAGCATGGTGGTAGGGCATTTTGCGAATGCCCGCCTGGCTAGCTACCACCCTCAAGTAGAAAATCTGTCGCCAAGCACCTAACGGTGTGTTCCGGCAGCTGTCCTTGAGAGCCAGTACTTCTAGGTTAGCCTGAACAACATCTTCGACCACATCATCACTTACCATCAGGTGAGATAGTGGTCAAAGGCTAACCTATCAAGCATAAAAAGCATAAAAAAAAAAAAGAGATTTTTTACTTGAGGGTGGTAGCTATCCAGGCGGGCATTCGCAAAATGCCATTTCACCATGCGGTGAAGCTCAAGTCAGCGGCGGGATTCGAACAATGGACCTGCATGGCTGCACGGCAGTACATAGCCAATGCCACTGAGCTTCAAAAAAGTTCACTTTGTAAAGCCAGTCTCTCACATACAAAATCACAATCGGAACACCATAAAATATAAATTATATAGATGAAAACGTTACATTTACATAAATAAAGCGTCTTTTATAATAATATCATCAGTGGTATCATAATAAAATTTGTTAGCCTTGTCATTATTATCTTTATATTGTCATTGTTGCTGTTCTTGTTTATTCTATGTTTTGTAACAATTTTATTACATTTTATTGGTTGTCTAAATACTTTTATTGTAGTAACTGTAGTCTTGTGTATAGTTCGCAGTGTTTTGATATACTTAAGTGGTATTATTACTTCATATTTTTTACGTAGCATGTGATACAGGCACTCTATAGAAAATACTTTGATTTCTTGAGTACCCTGTATTTTCCGGTTACAATGCCTAACATTACCCTGTCAATATCCTTATACTACAAATCTCATAAAGATAATAATAAAAAAGATTCTCATACCGCCTGGAAGGAACTGATGTAAAGGGCCAAAGATTGGCAAGGACTTGGGCCCAGGAATTTCGCGCCATGTTTTTAGTTGTGTTTGCTCATCATCAACTTTCACTGATGCTGCCGTTACCTGTGACCTGTAAATATGTGATTTATCTTACAAAGATGATTTTTGAATAAACAATTATAATATATTATATATAATGTTAATTAGAAACTTTGTATTACCTTATATTTATTTTATTGATTGTAGACAACAACCTAACCGGGCGTAACTTCATTGTTTGCATTTTTTCTTCCTTGTCAAATCTTGAGACATATAATCACAACATAAAACAAACGACAACTACCACATCAATTCACCACAATAAAGTGTTTCATATACAAGATAAGATTATTTTGTACTTTATCTATCTACGAACTGAAAATAGCAATTTTCAAACAAAAACAACACGCTCAAATATGATAGTATATCTGTTTTTAAATTGAGTGTTTTATATGTTATCTTATTTCACTGTACTAGAATTAACAACACTTTAACATCACGCATCAATCCACGCACAACGAGAACGTATCAAACTCAACGTAGGTAAGTACAATATTTTAGCCTTGGCATGTCTTGTTAATGATAGACAATTTTGATAATTCACAACGTTATTATACGGTAAAATTAAAAAGCCTATGCGCGTGTACCGATTGAAATCAGTTTAGCTATACAACTGGTTAGTAAGAAGGAATGCTAGTTCCCCCTTCCCATAGCGTTATGAAATAGAAGTACATGACGTAACATTCATAAGTACAACAACTCGTCTAAATATAGAATTACAGCAAACATTGGATGGTTAAATAAACTGCCGTGTAGTCTGGAAATATTAGTGTAGGTATTTTCTTTTCTATCTATGAAAATGTTAGATTGTGTTTTGTAGAGTGAAAGTCTATACATCCACGTTTCGCTACATGTGTTTTAGTCCCAATGATACAAGGACAGCCTATTTATTTTACAGCGCAAAGTTCCAGACTGTACAGACAGTAAGAAACAGCTGCAATGCAGCTATAGAAGGTACCGAGTCATACTACGTTGCGTTTATCTTCGTCAGAAGGGTATATACCAATTTTTTTTTTTTTTACCCGGTTATTTCTGATGATGTATATTTAAGATAAGATAGAGCAAAAAATGGACCTTCAGACACGTTGCAGCATCTTCTGGAAAGCGTCAACACCCCTTCAACTAACCTTTAGACATGTTTGACCACTTCGACTCGTTACGATTAATTTTCCAAAATACGAGTATATAAATCTTTGGGCCAGATATTGTTACTTGATTCAAAGAGTACCTTAACATTTGCGCCTGGTATTATTAGAACTGCATGAAGCGAGACAGCGTTTTGCCAGATAGTGTATTTAAAGTGCATTAAAAATAGCTAGTTATATAAAAAAACACTAATAATTGATGTAAAATAAAATTAAAATATATTAAAATTATAAATCCCAAGAGAAGATATGAATATGAATACAAAAACAATTATGTATATTTTATTATGTTATGTTGTAGAATATTTTTGTTTATCCATACTTTTAGTTCATTTTGGAAGACCATTTTGATTTTTCCTGTACACTGGCTGTTTTATATATGGTACGACCCCTCTTACAGCTATACATATCATTATTGACTTGGATGCACCGAGACATTGACTGACTGCCGTTTTTCCTCCATCGACCTTACTAATGATATAAATAACTCTTATTAATATATATAGTCTAAAAGATAGTCGAATAAAGTAGTTTGCTTTCAGATTTATTACCTGTATATTTCAACTCAAACTGTTGAACAGTGAACAGTGTACTGGAAACATAAATGACAATAGTTACCTAACGTAAGATGATATGATTCATATTACTCGGTCTCACTCGGTGCATCCAAGTGAGTGTTCAAATGAATTAGTGTGATAACATAGTAATAGTTTTATTCAAATCAAATCAAATATTAACTTTAAAAAAATATCCTTCAAATCAATTTGAGGTAAGCAAATACAAAATTGAACCGTAATTTTGTAATGTAATCTGCGGAGCATGCGTTATTGCGAAAATAAAAATATTAATATTGAACCGGCCAAGAGGCAGTCGAGCCTCACGCCAATAGGGGTTTCGTAACGCAAACAAATAGTCCTCCTCCTTGCGTCGTTATCCTCAAAGCTGAGGGTTGTGATACCCCGTGGAAATCACATTTTTTTGATAATTTGTAGCCTCCTGTTCCTGTTTTTGGCGATGTGAATAGCGTCATGAATACTGTTGTCAAGGGTTGTGCGGATTTGGTCTGTCCATCGCATGGGACTGCGACCTCTTGGGCGTTTCCCTTTTATCTTCCCAGTGATAATTAGTTTTTCAAGGTTATCGTTACTCTTCCTAGCAATGTGGCCAAAATACTTCAGGACTCTATGCAAACAGACGCTGTACAGCCTATCTTGATCTTTAATTCACGCAGGATGAATTTATTTGTGCGGAAGGCTGTCCAAGGTATCCTGAGTATTTTCCTTCAACACCACATTTCATAGGCATCAATCTGGTCCCGGTCTACTTTTTTAAAGTCCAAGTTTCAGCACCGTTAAGACGCCAAAGAAATAGTAGTTTAACAAAAAAAAATGTTGGTGTTGATCACAGTGTAAAAATTACTTGGATAAGCCATCGTTTTCAGTAGCTGATGGTTATACACGGAATAAAGTAGGTACTCTTAGACCATAGCAAAATTTTGGATTCTTAATTTGTTAAGCTTTAAAGATAGACCTAGATAGTGTTGGTCTAAATATGACCACAAAGACAGGCCCAACTTCTTAATTTTTTAAATTATTATTTATATCCTAATAATAATAATAATATGTATTAGAGAGATGATATATAGACGATGTCATCTGATATGCACAGTTCCAAAAAGTTTTCTGTTGTTACCTTTCTTATTCTGGAGCCAACGAATTTCTAATCCAATATTTCTATATCAGCTTGTAACTCAATTCCTAATATCACAGACATACAGCGTATGAGTCTTGTTAATAGGTTTTCGTTTTGCCTTTTGGATATGAAACTCGTATATTACAATTTTAATGAGAAAAATAAAACATAAACATAGGATTATGCATTGAAACATGGTTTTATATAAATGAACGATGAACATTAATGTATTGAAGTAAAATAAGGTTTCCTAGGGCGCAATATATATTTTTTTCTATATATACATATTTAAAATGGTGGTACATTTTACAAATAGTCGACTGACTAGCAATCTTTCAACAAGCACCTTATGATGTGTTCTGGCAGCTTTTCTTGAGGGCCAGTATTTCGAGGCTTTTAACACCTTAGACGCAACGTCACTTACCAATGAGTAAGATTGTAGTTTATAGTTTACTAGCGGCCTGTCCCAGCTTCGCGCAGGTGAACATTTATTTTTCAAATATTTTGGCATAAACGTACAGTAAATGCAGGACATACCTAAATTATAATGTATTTAGCAATAGTGTATCGCTAACTCCCTTTGGGTACGGAATTTGATGATTGAAAACAAAATTAAAACAGAATAAATGACATCAACGGGTAATTTTTAAAAAGATTTCACTGAGGTTTAGAGTATAGGTATACTAATAATAATTGGATACATTATATTACCTACTACTATTACAGTACAGTCTACAGTCAATACTCGTATGTAGTGATTAAGAAAGCAATTGTATCTGATAATATAAGAGAATGCATGCCTATACGTACTTATTATCACATATTTTATGGAATAAAAAATATAGCATCCCGACCCGACTTTTGATCCTAAGTTTTTTTTACAATTTTACTTTTTGATTATTTATTTTAAAATCTTTTGAATTTTATTGAGTTTTTATTTTTATACATAGGTAAGACACCTACTATTGCAAAAATGTTTGTAGATATTGAAATGTTCTTTAATATTGTGGAATAAAATATTTAAATTTTTAAAATCGGTTCAGTACTTTTTGAGCCAATTCGTTACAAACATACTTACATACAAACCTTTCTTCTTTATAATATTATAATAATATAGTATAATAGTATAAAAGTATATAGTATTATAGTATAGACTATTAAAAAACCATAGCGCACTTAACTCATTTCTTCATATAATTGTAAAATGTTATAAAATAACATTATTTAATTTTCTCCGCAGAATCATGTAACACAGACGAACTCCCAAAAGTGTATGAAGGCTAATTCTCTGAAAATTGTTACTTAATAATTCGTATTGTAAATCCGTAACTTTGCCTCATGACGTATTAAAGTATACAATAAATTTAACACATGGCTTTGTGCAGCGAGGTTTTCGTGTTATCCAAAGTATAATTCGCAATTTATATAAATTACAAAACTTTTCTTGTATTTTATGACTTGTAAAGTACCGCGCAATTATAAACAGAATGTTATAGTACATTTTATAAGAGAAAATTTTGCATTGAGGGTGCTATTTCGAACTGATTCAAGAAGTTATCGTCCGGAAAAATATATTTGCTGATAATTGCAGCCATGTCCACGCGCCCACGTTATGAGAGCTCTGCCAATAAGTCTGATAATGTTGAAAACCCCTTATGTAATGTCCGCTATATATAAAATAGTTGACTAGTAGGTAGCTCAAGAGTAATACAATACAAATTTTTTCATAATCCGCAATAAAATTGCATACCTAATTGAAATTGTAATAATTTGAAGCAGTGATAGCCGAGCGGTAATGGCTATGGACTGCCGTGCCGCAGAGCTATGGTTCGATCCCCACCAACGGCTTGAGCTTTTCTACAAAGTGGAAGGGCATTTGGCTTATGCTGTCATAGCTAGTTACCACTTAGTAGAAAATCTATCGCCATGCACGTAACAAAACTATACACAACTCTTAAGGACTGCTTGACTGAGTCTTTGAGAGTTAGTAAAATAAAATGAAATTATAGGCACATGATATTTATCAACTGTATGTCTTAGGGTAATTACGCAGTGCATTTTGCCACTTGTGACGAAATGCATCTGCTATATGTAAAAGTTATCGCTTATCATCAGGGAATCGCAGCGTGTTCCGTCACAATAACATTAAAAAAAAACTACAATGCTTCACATTTCGTGCTTAAACTCCGAGCGCCTAAAATAATCTGAATTCAGTATGAAAAAGAGAGGAGCTTCCAAGTCGAAACTCTGCCTTCCACCGTGCAAAATTTTAGACGGCTTATCCCCGGTCCTCGCCTGTCGGGCTCGCGCAGCATCCACAGGACGCGAGCAGTCGGAGATTCATATCAGTAATTAGCGTCAATTCACACCGAAGGGGCATCGGCTGGCAGCGCAGCGGCTGACAGTTTTACTTTCAAACAATTTTTTACTTTGTCTCTGTCATTATAAAGAAAAGTGTAGGATGAAAAAAAATTGTTAACAAAAAAATGGAATCAACTTCAATATTCAAATGTGTGAAATAACTTGTTAAGGTCGGCATGGTTCAAAGTACCTATTATCACAGTATTGTGCGCACGACAAGTTATTTCACACATTTGAGTGTTGGATCGATTATCATTCACTGTCAAAGACTATATCATCAAGATGAGAAAATATTAGGTCCTTACATATGAAATTGGCGTTTTTCGTACTGGCCACTTTAATCACGAATTTCTCCTCTTTGGTAAGGAATTCCAAATTCAAATTTGTACAGCTATAGACTCATGTATTTGTGCTTCGATGATCGTCATTCATTTGTTTTTTTTCTTCTGTTTTTTTCTGTTTGCGTCACTCATTTTACAAAATGGAAAACCTTAAATATCGCATTATTTACGAGTACGAGTTCCGCCGTGGCACTAGTGCTGCGGAAACAACTCGAAGGGTGAATGATGTGTATGGCGGTCGTGTTGCAAAAGAAAACACAGTTCGTTTTTGGTTCCAACGTTTTCGTTCTGGAAATTTCGACCTGCAGAACAAGCCCCGTGGACGGCCTGAGACTCAAGTTGATAATGAAGAGTTGAAGGCTATTGTGGAAGCGGATCCATCGCAAACCACGTCCGAGTTAGCTGCAGGCTGCAATGTTAGTGATAAAACTGTTTTAATTCACTTGAAGCAAATTGGGAAAATTAAAAAGCTTGAAAGGACCTCACGAATTGACTGAAACAAACCGGCAAACGCGCGTCGACTGCTGCGTTACATTACTAAACCGGCACAATAATGAAGGTATTTTAAACCGAATCATTACCTGTGATGAAAAATGGGTTCTTTACGATAATCGGAAGCGCTCAGCGCAATGGTTAGATCCTGGCCAGCCAGCCAAATCCTGCCCCAAGCGAAAATTAACCCCAAAAAAGTTACTTGTAAGCGTTTGGTGGACTAGTGCCGGTATTGTTCATTACAGTTTTTTCAAATCTGGCCAGACTATTACGGCTGATGTCTATTGTCAGGAATTGCAAACCATGATGGAAAAGCTAGCGGCTAAACAACCTAGGCTGGTCAATCGCTCCACGCCACTGCTGCTTCACGACAACGCTAGACCACACACTGCGCTACAGACGGCTACTAAATTAGAAGAGCTTCAATTGGAAAGTCTAAGACATCCTCCGTACTCCCCGGACCTTGCTCCAACAGATTACCATTTTTTTCGAAATTTGGATAACTTCTTGCAAGGGAAAAAATTCAACTCCGATGGGGCAGTCCAAATCGCCTTCAAAGATTTTATTGATTCCCGTCCGACTGGTTTTTTTAGTAAAGGGATCAATGAACTACCTATGAGATGGCAAAAGTGCATAGAAAATAATGGTTCATACTTTGATTAATTAAATATATTTTATTATAAAATATTCGACTTTTTGTTCCTCCCATACAAAACGCCAATTTCATATGTAAGGACCTAATACTTTTCAGTTATTGAAGTATAATTCAAAAACGGCTTGAACGATTTTGAAGGAATTTTAATGGGACCATAAGGCAAGCATCAGCTTTAAAAAAAAACATCAAAATCGGTTCACACAGTAAAAATTCTGGGGTAACTTAATCAAAGTTCTGTGAGTGGGCCTCGCGCACGAAGGGTTCCGTACCATTAGGTATCACGTTTTCATTATTATTTTTAGCAAGTAAACGGCGAAAACCTCTTTTATTGTATGGGAGCTCCCTTAATTATTTATTTTATTTTAATTTATTATATTTAAAGAGAACATAAAATTAAATATTCTGTGAATAGTTAAAGCGTCTGCCTGTCACCGTTATTAGTATCGAACAAGAAACGGTACAAAAATTAAGTTTGTTGTATGGGAGCCCCTCTTAAATATTTATTTTATTTTATTTTTAGTATGTTTTGTTAGAGCGGCAATAGAAATTCATCATTTGTGAAAATTTCAACTGTCTAGCTATCACCGTTTTTGAGATACAGCCTGGTGACAGACGTACGGACAGCGAAGTCTCAGTAATAGGGTCCCGTTTTTACCCTTTGGGTACGGAACCCTAAAAAGTTACATATTTTTTGAAGTCGGTTAAAAAATAATGACGACGAGTCGCAAGTGGTCGCGCGCTCGCGCATGTGCAAGTTTTTCAAGTAATACTTTGCGTTTTAAAAATAGATTCAAAGTCGAAAATAGTTTGACAGTAAAAATACCGTCCACTGCGCTGCAACTTCTATGGGCATCAAACCTAAACTTAAAATTTGCAATCTCGCTTCTTTTTTAACTATCAATTGTTAAGTCAGCCATTATTACACGACTGCCCAAAAAAGGAGTGTTCTGTTTACAGGGTTCATAAAAATGTATAATACATATAAATACTTAGTATGTATGTATGTATGTAAGTATGTTTGTTTGTGAGTTTCTTTATTCCACCATTAACCACCATCCAACTTATAAACGGCGTAACAGATTATAATGTATGATATGTCATTAGATTTGTCTCGATAGCGCAGGTGACATAAAAATGTTAAGAAAACAAACTAAAGGAAGTTTTTGAAGAAAATTACTAGAATATTTTAAAAAATAAAGGGCTTTAAGAAACGATTACGTATTAAATATAAATCACTTGCAGTTTCAATTTCAATAGAACTCTAAAAAATAATTTGCAGTCGGGTTTTTTTTATTATTTATACTTGTTGGATATTTATTTCAATAAAATAAATAGATATTAACAATAATGTTGCGTGTAAGCTTCGAAGAACGATTGTTATTAGTGACAACCCATTACAATTATTGGGAAAAATTGTATACTGTGATTATTATTTCTTTTACTTTTCTTTCAATACAAAAATAAATTAAATGTCCACGTGAACTGTAAGTTTTTGGACACGTAACGGAGATTTTAAAAGGTGTCGATTATCATCTCCCCAGATCAAAGAGTTCTGCTTATTAACACAGCCGTTGAGGTGTACATTTTGAGGATTTCTTTACAATTTCTTGGGGAATTCTTCGTCAGTTTGTAGTTCTTCCAAAATCCTACTCTAAGTTCATAATGTACTCTTTTGGCAGAAGCCATTTGACAGCTCCCTTGATTCCTGTTATAATTAGCTACACATTCAGTATAAGAAAAAAACAGCCCAAGTGCGAATTGAACTAACACACTGAGGGTTCCGTACCAACACAGAATGAACCTTTTTCAAATATATAGTTTGAAATTTTTTGCAGGAATTTACGAGTACACTAGATATTGGATTTTATCCATACGAAGTTTGGAGCTTCGTAAGTATAACAAAAAGAAAAATATGGAGTTTATAAAAGTACAATAACTTTTTTTGTTATTGTAGACTTGACTTTGACTAGAAGGTCAATGGACTTCGCTAAGACTACATTTTTTTTTTTTGCATACTCACCAAAACCTTCTACACTTTTCACATTACTTCCGTCTCCGACCAACCCTTCTGGAAGAATCACTATGACAGTGACTGAGTCAGTCAGTCAATGTACAATTATGTATGGGATGCGTGAGGAGGTGGAAAGAAGCATATTATGTATTGATATGGTACCACAAAGAAAACGTGCACCTAACTTCACCTTAAAAAAATATATAAATATATTGACATTACACTTTTTTTTTTTTTTTTTTTTTTTTTTTTTTTACTATTATTAGATTTTGCCTTTTCGTTCCTAAATTTACATACTTTTTGAGATGTTAAAATTATTAAAATTATAATTATTAAATTTTTTTTACACAAACACTGCATTTGATAACTCATTTTTTTGTTGATATGTATACCTATAAATATATAGCTCTCAAACATCACTTGAACGTTTTACGACAGTCAGCGAAAAAATAAATTCGTTGGCGTGGAAAAATCATACGTTCCCGCAAAACTGATTGCTACAAATGGATTTATTTACCTACGATCTCGCTTTGATATTTGCTCGCTGACGTCTACGAATAATATTCGTAGGCTGACGTAGAATAATGCGGAGAAAGGTTCTGCAGGGTAACAAAGCGTGTAACATGCAATGTTCGGTTTGGTAAGTTTTAGACGCAAAACATAATAAATGCAGCTTGGTGTTTGTAACAGTTAAGTTACGGATATTTTATTTTAGACTAGGGGAAATTTTATTTGGGAATAATTAATTGACATTCTGGGGTACAAAATATAATGTACTATTCTTATTAACAAATTATTGGAGAACATTTTTTAATATTGCGTACGGTATTTGAACTCTTATCATATAGGAATTTGTTCTGAAGGAGTTTTTATGCCATTTGTATGCGGTGTTCCATGTCAACGGTATGTTAAATAAATAATTAGGCATCTGTGTACAATTTTATGTAAATGTTGCAATTCGGCACTTGTGACGAAATGCATCTGTTATAGACAGAGGTTATTCCCCTTAACATCAGTTGCGCTTAGTAGTAGAAAGGTTGGATTGGGTAGGGTATACGCTTCGTTGCCCACTATGTTAAGGTTCGTGATCTAATGTTGTTTTCTCTAATTGGTTTAACTGGCTTAAACAAAGATATTCCAGGTTTAAATCACTTCATGTGAACAATAAATTGTCCTGAAAATACTAGAAAATAGAAATAGACAATAGTATTGTTATGAACAATAAGCCTTTATTTAAAAACATCACAATCAAAATTCAGTTTAACTACTATAGCAAAAACATATAGGCAACCTTAAGACCATTGCATTTTTAATAACATGCTTTTGATAATCACATTTCATTTATAAGTTATTATTTTTTCGGACTATTTATTTTCAAAAACACTAATATCTTGTACCCAGATAAAGTCAGGGTATACGTTTTCAGTTAAGACACCACGTCTGTAGCATTTTTTTTCTCTAGAATGGTTATCTAGGACAGACCAGACAAATCAGTAAACAAGAAAAGCCACCCTTACTTCGTTTTTTGTCCCTTGGACAAACATCTCGACAGTTAATAACGTTAAAAGCCCGGCTCGTACGCCTTCGTCACGCGCTGCGGCTAAAGTTTCAATATTCTTGATAGGTAGCGTGCGTCCGGTACTTATTGTGAAGGCCTGGACGGATTTTTAGACATTTGCGCACAAGGCTCTACTCTTCTTACACACTAGCCTTGTTGTAGAAATATATATCCTTCTTGGTAACATTATGCTTGAGCGCTAAACCTACATGCCTATTTTTGAAATGTATTTTGGACGTTGCTATTAATGAAAGTAAAATAATAGCAATAGTTTTGCAATTAAGTAATAAAGGTAACCATTGCAGCTTAGCAGCAAAAGCATAGTAAAATATATCCCCTCGACTAGCTCCGACTGCATAATATTGTTGTAAGTTATGAAGATGTTTAAATAATATATATATATAGGATGACTGGTGAGATACTAACGATACTCGAGGACGTGATAGTTGGCGGTCATATATAATCAAAAAATTTTACAGTAATAATAAATATTGAATGAGTGCTTAGTAAAGTTAGTAAACAGTTACGGAGAGTCCTGCGCAACACTTGGCCACCGCGCGAACGCACGTGTCGCGCTATCAACACAAACATACGTAGGTACATTGTACAGCTGTTGCTTACCTACATCAACACTCTCCTCGTCTTAACCATGCGTGCTTGCTAACTTTGATGATTTGATGTAAGGTCTGGAGAGCGAGCTGGCCATGGCACAGGCCCTCCGCGACCTATCCAGCTATCCCCGAAGGTACGGTTTAGGTACTCACGAACTTGCGTATGGTAGTGTGCAGGCGCTCCGTACGTTTGTGTATTGATAAGCCATACCCAACTAGGTACCCACTTATCGCGGGTCACACACACAGACACACACACACACACACGGCGGATTACGCGCGTAAGTTAGGTACTTCCCGAATACGATTGCGGGACGCGGAAGCAGGAAGCGGGCACGGACATACGCACCTGTCGGCGCTTGCGCTCGCACTAATGAGTCACGCAGTGCGCCCGGTTTTGCAACAGGTAGCGGGGTTGAGGGCGGGGGGTGGCGGCGGCGTTTCTTTATTGTCGTATGTAAGCTCGTGCCGCCGCACGTGACTAGATCTGTTCGATGAACCCATTCCCTGGGTGAGAACAACCAAATATCTTGGAGTAACCCTTGATCGGAATCTCACCTTCAAAGATCACATTAATACGGTCCGTAACAGGGCGGCCTTTGTCATGGGTCGCCTAAGTCCCCTAATCTGTAAAGAAAGTAAAATGTCTCTTAGTAACAAGAAGACACTTTACACTGCTTGTATCCGCCCCATCATGACGTACGCATCCGTAGTGTTCAGTCATGCTAGTGAGGCCCACCTACATAAGCTTCAAGCCCTCCAAAACCGGTTTCTTCGCAGGGCAACCGGCGCTCCCTGGTACGTCCGGAGCGCCGAGTTGCACTGCGACCTAAACCTTCCCTCTTTAGCGCAGTTCAATAAGGGCTGCGTCCGCCGACACTTTGATCGAGCCCCCCACCACCCGAACCCTCTGGTTGTCCAGGCAGCGAACTATTCGACTGCCTCATCCGACCCATACTTCAAACCCCCCCGTCGCCGACCACGGCAGGTATTGGACGACCCGGATGACCCCATCGCAGCCATTACGTTGGCAGCTTTAGCGTTGTCCGCAAGTCGTCCTGGTAACATCCCCAGGTGTGCGGTAATCAGAGGTTACACAATCAAACACCGAGCTCGCCGGCGAGCTCGAGGCAAAAATAAAATCCCGATTAGTGTCTCTCCAAATAGTCACAGAGCAATATTCAATAGGGCCCATTCTCAACGGTACAACACTGCAGTTGTACCGGGGCATTTAGTTCCGATTCCCCCTTTGTCTCTCGGCAGCGAGACAAGCCGAGGTCCGAACCACAGTGGTGCCCTTGAGCTCGCTGTCACCCCTCCCGATAGTAGCGTGGCGTTTTCGGCGCCCGCAGGAGACGGAGGTATAAGGCGCTTTTCGCCTTATACGCCCGTAAGAGGGCCTCCCCTCGCCCAAAGTCCGGTGGAGCTGTACGTCCGTATAGCGGTAGACAGCATCTATGTCCTCCCTAAAAAAAAAAAAAAAAAAAAAAAAAAAAAAACGTGACTACATCAACGTAATCAAACAGCGCGGCGTGCGTCGGGAGTGTATCCACATTTCACGTATTTTTAGAGAAATTTGGTCAAAAGTTAAGCACCTAATTTTATTATATCATTGTAACGAGAATCATGTACCAAGTACTCTCCTTAAAGAAGGTATCTCACCAGTCAGCCATATATGTGTTATAGTAATAAGATACTTAAATAAATGATTGTGTCCACTGAATCATCTCCAGAAACCTGAAAACACACACCAAATTTAATCCGAACGAATTATAGACTATTTACCTGTTGCTGTAAGTAAAAAACATCAAATACCTAGGTTGTGTCATTAATTCAGAAACAGCTAATGAGATATTGTGTGTCAGCCCACGCTGGAAGTGGTCCTGACGTCACAGATCAATCCCAATACCGAAGACCTGAGGCTGACTGACTGAAGCTTCTTGTACGTAATAGGTTGATATATGGCCGAATGTTTGCACAAACAATATGCTGAATAGAATAATTTGCTAGAGCTGTTATCATATACTATTCACAATTTAGTTATGATAGCGTTTTTTCAACACGGCAATACTGCCGGAAGCCGTCAAAAACTGAACATTTTAACCAGCCACCTTTCGGAGTCGAAATTAAATATTTAATAATAAAAATTTTTTTTTTTGTAACATTACAACACGTACAAATCACCTACCTGGTGGTAGGGAAATCGAATAAGGTATAGTTGCGGTGGAAGTGATCATTTTGAGCGTTTACATCATTATTTACAATATTGTATACCTCTTCTTATCATTAAACTGTATTATAACTATTTAGTGGTAAATAGATATAAACACATAGGCAAACATTGTTATTTTTAATAAGTAGTGGGCCTAACTTTCTTCATATATCTCACCTATTAGTAAGAGACAATTCGTTTAAAGATATTGTTTGGATAAGTAATTTTTATAAAATTTTGTGATTGTGACGTTACAATGTATCAAGCACTAGGCCAGATAGAACAGATGCATTTCCTCACATGTGAAGAACTGTACTGCGTCCGTCATCCTGAGACATAGAGTTGCTAAGTCTCATGTGGCTGCAATTTTCCTGGCTCTCAAGTACTACTGCCAGAACACATTACTAGGTGCTTGGCGACAGATTTTCTACTTGAGAGTGGTAGCTTGCCAGCCAGGCGGGCAATCGCAAAATGCCCTACCATTATGCTATAACGACTGCCATCCTAAGAAAACAACCGGGACCGACGGCTTAATGTGCCCTCCGAAGCACGGAAGCGCTCAGTAGTAATGTCACTAGCGGTCACCCATCCAACTCACGACCGCGGGCGATGTTGCTTATCTTTGCTGATCGGTTGAGAACAGCTAAGTAAACTTTGCTACGAGCACTTCAAAATAAATATAAAAAAATAACCCAATAAAAGTCTGTAGGTATTTCATTTCATAATTAGAATATTACCGAATGAGATTATATAAAAATATTTATATAATCTCATTCGGTAATATACACCTGCGGCTCGTTTCAAAAAACTACACTCATGTTTTAATACCCTCTATTATGACAGTTGCATAAACTACTATTACAGTTAAGCTACAATTTCTTTTTATTTTAAGTACATAAATATGTCGTTATTTAAATAGGAAAATAATGAGTACTGCTCGCAATTAGAGCTCAGGTAAGAATACGTTAAATTAGTGCACAAGTGCGAGGCGATTGTTTTAGAATTTGAACGATAGTATGACAATGCTTGTGGATAGTAGCAAATTATGTAATGAGGCGATAACGTGATAAAAGGGATGACTTCGTCACAAAGTTAAGTAGCTTTTGATCATTTCCAATGTCCAATGGAAGTACTCAGTAGCGCCAGTCATTCTAATTAGTTCAAACTAAGTTGCGGCAGCAACTTTGTTGCGAAGTTATTTAGCATTCTAACGTAGTTGGTATTAATTGACACTTCCAGAACATTCTTAGTGAGGGTTAAGACACTTACTTTTCTTTTATTTGATAATTTGATAAAGTTAGCTATTAAAACGTTAAACAATAATTATGTTTTGGAGCAGCTATGGACTGAAATGCAGAAGGTCCATGTTTTGAATACCGCCGTATTCCGCCGTATACCAGCCCATGCTGGTAGGGAACTGTATGCATACCTTAGCCAGGTATGCTACCATCTTCGAGTAGAAAATTTGTTGCCAAGCATCTAATTTCTGTCTTTCGGCAGCTGTTTTTTAGAGCTAGTTCCCATTCTGGGTTAAGTTTGTTTACTATTTTCGACCACATCATCACTTACCACCAGGTGAGATAATGGTCAAACTAACTGAATGCGAACTGCGCTATGAGCGCTTCAAAAGTACATTTATATATGTGTGCGATCAAACATCAACAATAATAGCTGTTGGGGGTTAGTACTAGGCGTACTAAGGAGAGGACAATTATGGTGACACGTGATCTTTATGGGACTTTGTTGACGATTCGATTGGTTCTAATAACCAATGTTCGTCGCAAGCATTGAGTATTGCTTATAATTCGTGTTGTATCCATTTGTTTTAAACCTATAGTAAATCTCAAATAAAATATTTTATTTTGACCTACATTGAAAATTCTCAGGAAAATTATTGAAACAAATAATTAATAGCTTTAGGCGTTACACGTTGCGACCTTTTCTTCTATACGACGTATCTTCAGGAGTTCTTGACTCTTTGATCGTGCGCTCAAAGAGTCAAGAACTCCTGAAGATACTTCGTGTTAAATCGAATCGTGGCGGAAATGCTTTCGTTCGGGTTGCGTAACAGTTGTGACTTCAAGTTGGCTGCAGGAAAATTAGTCGGCATTGTCACTAGATATAATTTGAATAGTGTTTTAACATTTTCCTTATATATAACTTTAATGTTAATATTTCTTCAATATTATTTGTTACTCTTTCTGCATTAACCCGTTGTTATCAGATTAGACCCCGGCGTCCTAGTTATGAATGAAATCTATTGTTATCAGTATTGCCGATGCCAATGGGTTAAATCACTAAAACCTAAAATAAATAAAATACTTTTATAATCCGTATTTTATATTTACATCTTGGTGGTAAGCAATTCGCCAATGCCCGCTTAGATAGCTACCACCCTGAAGTAGATAATCTGTCGCCAAGCGCCTAACGATGTGTTCCGGCAGCTATTTTATTTTATTTAGCCAGTAATTCCAGGTTAGCCTAAACCACATCTTCTACCACATTATCACTTACCATCAGGTGAGATAGTGGTCAAAGATTAGACTGACAGCAATAAATTAAAAAAAAATTTTTTTTACCGATTTCAAAAAACGAGGTCTGACCTCAAAACATTTTACAGGATGTACCGATTTTGATGAATTATTTTATATTCGACTTAATTTTATTTAGATCTTAAAGATACCAAGAGGGAGATAAATATAGCCGCATGGTGCAGGCATTTTGCGAATGCTTATCTAGCTAACTACCCCAAGTAGAAAATCTCTCATCAAGCACCTGTGTTGCGCCAGAAGTCCTTGAGAGTCAGTATAAGGAATTATGAAATAACAGACGTAAAATACTTATTAACTAAGTGTTTGAGGGTAATGGGCGCAGTGCAGTTCGTCATTTATGATAAAATGCATTTGTTAAAAGCATAGGCTACCGCTTTACATCAGGGAAGACTCGGCGTGTTCCGCCACAATTCCATAAAAAAAGAACTTGGATTTGATACAACAAGCACGAGGCCTCACTGTCGTGGAGATGCAGTTCAGTTCGTCACAAGTGATGCATTGACAAACTGTACTCCGCCCATCACCAATTACACTTTCTTTCAGCGGTATCCATTGCCCTTCAAACCAGAACACAGGAATGTGAAAATTACTGCTTGTAGAAATCGGTATTCGAAAAAGGGTGTAATTCCCCGGACTTACTCGCACATATGGAGTTCTTCTGCTACTAAAGTCTAATACATCTACTTATCTCAGGTTCAAGAGGAACTGTAAATTAAATACTAGCTTTCCGGCTGCGACTTCGCCCGCTCATTATACATATCTGTTATCGCGCAAAACTAAAAACCTCTTTTTGCGCAGTTGGATAAAAACTATCCTTTGTCCTCCCCGAGGTCTTAAACTATTTCCGTACCAAAATTCCATCCAAATCAATGCAGTAGTTTTTATGTTTCTTCGTTGCATACTAAAGTACAAATCTTTCCTCTTTATAATAATAGTGTAGATGTAGATTAAAGTCTGTTAATGTGTTGCAGAGTTGAGTGAAATCTCGTATAAGTCGTTCCATATTAAATCACGATAATAATGGCATAGGTATTACCAGTATCTAAGTCTATCTCGTAAAAACTACCGAATATTCCCAAGAAGGCTAAACGCGGTGGCATAAGCAGCTGAGCGCTGTTCGATAAATTTCCACAAGCACCGTTACGTTAAGCCTAAAATAAAATTGAAATTCTTCGACAAGAACTTCGAATATATTATAACTAGCGACAGATTTTCATGTAGAAAATCGGTGTGTTTCGGCAACTGTCCTTGAGAGCCAGTAACTTCAGGTTAAGCCTGTTAACACTTTCGACTACATCATCGCTTACCATCAGGTGAGATTGTGGTCAAAGGCTTACCTATCAGCAAGATAAAAAAAAGTTAAATCGTACTTAAATCGTATCCTATTTAGTTCATCAGTTAGTTAGTGATGATGAGTTAGGAACACACCGTTAAGTGCTTGGCAATAGACTTTGTACTAGCCATGCGGGCATCCTAGTAGAACAAAAAACGATGGCTTAACGTGCCCTCTGAAACGCGGAAGCGCACAATATTAATATGCCACTAGCGGTCATCCGTCCAAGTAATAGCCGCAGCGGACGTCGCTTATTCTAGTTAAACGATTGGGAACGACGAGGCAAGCTACAAGCGCTTCAACATCACTGCTTCAAATTAGCAATGAGCGTTGAATGAACGAACTAGTTAATTCGACGAATTGAATGGACAGTTCATCAACGATGAACGGACTAGTAGAATCTGTAGACGGCAGAACGGCTAAATTGTAGTCTATACAACATTCATAGCGACTGGCAACGCGACGTCGACTCGTGAACATAGTCGGTTAATATGTTCATCCATTGGTTCGTTGAAACGACCGTCCATGCAGACAAAATTGAGCTTTAAATGTAGAGAATGTGAATTGATAATAGCATTGAGCGTATTGTGTTGATCCGTCGTCGGTTCGTTGAAACGACCGTCCATGCAGACAAAATTGAGCTTTAAATGTAGAGATTGTGAGTTGATAATAGCATTGAGCGTATTTTGTTGATCCGTCGTCATAGACGTAGACCGACCGGCCGGCGCCTATACGGTTCAAGGGATTTTAAAATAAAATAATTAAATTGTAAATATTGTACACAAAACAAAAACACAAAATAAAAAAAAAATTGTAAATAGAATCATTTGATCTTCTAAATACGCCTAAATAGGGGGAAAATCGACTATTATAAATTCTACTTAGCCAGTCCTAAGCCTGGAAAAAGTATGAAGGGAAGGTCAAATTTTACAATATTGTGCTTATGATACATAAAATATAAAACTACAATACAAATTTCATTTAACTAGAAAACTCATTACCGATGCGTCCGGTCTAGTTGAATAGTCGTAACGGATCGAGTCGACTATTTGTCTATAAAGAATAGACCGTCTGTATTCAACTAGTCGATGAATTTAACTAGTCGATCGACTAGTCCACGAACGAAAATGGACGGTCTAGTCTCGTCTACGTTAAATGCGTCGACGACCCATCTCTACTTCAAATAGACATACATATATTATCATATTTATTGAATACACCAGACTATTCAATAAATATAATAAGTAGTGTACTTGGCGCTAATAATTATAGATATTAGATAAAATATAATATGGCAATACGCTTCCAAAATGTTTTAGTTCGTTTTATATGCCGCCAAAAGAAGGCTGCGAAACGTAGGCGTTTCGATACCTCTATCTACCCCTTCGAGAGAGTTTGTCTAATGCCGTATTCCACATGAAGCCGCTATCGTTATTTTCGATAATTTTGATCTCATTTTGCGTCTATGGTTTTAACATTTAATATGAACCATAGACACAATATGTGGTCAAAATTATCAAAAATAACGATAGTGGCATCAAGTGGAAAACGACTCAATGTAAATATTATTAAAATTTTATTGTATGCTGTTGTGCATATGTTGTATTAATACCCATAACAACGGTAATTCAATTTGTATAGGTAAGAATCACCAGCTCCGCATTATTTGTTAAATTGCGGTTACATTTACGGTTGCTTCCATGTCAACTGAGGTCGTTTGGTTGGTCTGGTACATGACAGTCATTTTCCGATGAGGACATTTTGCTCTGTGAACCACTAGTCCTGATTTGCACGATAACGCGATTTTGTAATAAATGCTGGATACACTAACGCGCCGCCACGGAAGCTGTGCCTTAGCCATACAATTTGTTTTTTGCACATTCGCAACGTATTGCAGGAAAAAGGCGCATTAGTCTCACAGTGAACCTATAATGTGAGTTAACCTCGTGATGTGTGTTACTAATAACAGTTGTTTTATAACTTTAATGTAAACTTGCACGTGTCTGGGCATACTGTTCATGCTGGTATAAAATAATGATTCTGTAAAGGAGAAATCGTACTACTTTTAATGACAAAACTGTACATTTGTAAAAAACGTGATAATAAAATCTAGTGCCTTTGCCAAACCAATCAACCACAACTAGAATATTGTCACAAAAATACTTCGTCATGGTAACATTCTGATCAAATCTCTCGGGTTGCTAATGACATACCAGATTTCGATAATTCCTAACGATACAAAAACTACTTGGTAAATACATAGTGAAGTGAACGTGAACATGAAAAACAAAGGTAACAAATTGTTTTTGCAAAAGCCTCGGTAAGAAATCCATCCATCTTCATTTGCGAAATTCGCGAAAAAAGTATATCTGTAGGAAAGAATGGGCACGCTTTAATTACTTTACAACGAGACTGGGACAGTGTTATTTTTATGATATTGGGGTGTATTTTTATCTCTTTAAAAACAAAATATAAAACTCTGTTTAAAAAGTAAATTTCGTTGAACATTTTCTGTTTAATTCCAATACCTGCTATGAATAATGTATAAGTCTTTAGAAAAAAAAACCTTTTTGAGCTGATGCTGGAGTCATTCCCGAGCAATATATAGCGCAATGAATAAGATATTGAAATGTAAAAGGGAAGGTCATTTCTAGAAAAGGCAGCTTAGTAAGCATTATACGCAAATCTAGGTATATATTTTTAATTAATTAATAATTAATATATTTCTTTTATCTTCAGTTACACAGGTTAGCGCGACACTGCACCTTATTAAATTGGTAAGTCATGATTAAGACCAATGAAACAAAGTGTGTAAAAAACGTATACAAAATTATAAATTCAACATTTTCTTTTATATGATGGTTTTTATTTTAGCATGTAAATAGGCATGTTTTCAAACTGTAAAATGTTAATATTTATTACCGACCAGGCCTACTCCTACAGGAATCTAGGTGCAGTGGAAGGAAACCTCGTCCGTACTGAGCAGGCTCGCAATCGGACATAACCTTGTCCGCGATGACACGGAGCTAAAAATGCTTATAAACTAGACTAAATAATGAATTATAAGGGCTTAGTATGTGAGAACCCAACTGTCTAGTTTATGACGAAACTGTAAAGCAATAACTATTAAATAAAACTGGCCAGAATCATATAGACGCAGCGTCAGCAAGGAAGTGTTCTTTCTTCTGATCTTCAGTTTTCCTCAACATATAAGGGCCGGGTTTTCACAATATTATACGAAAACAAAACTCAAATTATAGACGCCATTTCAGAATGATTTTACACAAATGGCCTCACTCGACCATCACGATGCCGAAAACAAATTTTATAACCAGAAGACATGCAAACGAACGGACCATGATAAGCGATTTATGAAATGAATTGTTAAATAATCCACAAACACAAAACACGAAATTATCACTTAATTCAACGCACAAAACAAAAACCGTTTATTCTTATTGTTTCTTTGTTAATTCATTCTACCAAGAGACACAAGCACAGCCAGACAAATTTGACAACTAAAAATGGCAGCTGGGTGCGTTCCGATTCAGGTACGCAATCGGTTCGCAACAATATTCCTCATGCTATCTGGTGAACCGTTCCCGTGGGGTACCAGCTTAGAATCGCACCTCCCCAAATCATCCAGTGGGTGTCGTAAGAGGCGACTATGGGAAAAATACTGGAAGGTGGGCAGCAGCGCCTTCTAAAGAACTGCCATCTTACACTGCGATCCCCAAACCACCTTACCGAGCTTGGGGATTATGACATAAACCACCTTAATAGGGGAGTCGGTGTTCAGACGTGGACGATCCGGCTGATACAGTATATTTCTATAAAATTTGTAAATGTTTGTCCTCTTTGACGAAAATTTAATATAATATTGAGGGATAAAATACTTTACACTATAAAAGCCTGTCATAACAGATGATCCATCGACTTCGGATGGCACTAATATATTACATCAGCTTTCAATTTAATTGGACTCTGGCACTAATCTAGAATGAACAGATTTTCAATACAAAATTAACCATTAGTAGAGAACTCGTTAGTTAAATTATTGAAATGAAGGAAAAACTGAATGAAATTACTGATATTATATATTAATTAAATATACATTGAAATATAATGTTAAGCTAAACAGCAGTATTCATTTATATAAATGTGATTTAGATTTAAAAAAAACTGATAAAGTCGAAAAGTACATCGGTGATATAATTTTTAGGGTTCCGTACCTGAAAAGGAAAAGAAAACGGAACCGTTATAGAATCACTTTGTTGTCCGTCAGTCTATCAAGACGCATTTGCTCAGAAACGCGTAAAGGTATCAAACAGAAATTCATGTCAAATACTCACATTTACCGTTTCTTGTAGCTGTGAAAAAATCAAACTTCTAAGCCAACGCAATCAAAAGATACAGCCTATTTATGCCGCAAATTATCGACAATCGCAATGGAATCAAAACCTACAGGGTACTTCTCGTGAACTCAGTGTCTTAAAATTTGTTACGAAGCAACGTCTTATAGCACAGATAACGGAAAAAATGCGAAAATCATTTTTTTTTTACTAATGTTAAAATGTTATGGATTTCATTTAGCATTAAAAATACCATAACTTTTACTTTTATACCTACAGGTTTGTACGGAGCCCTCGGTGCGCGAGTCCAAATCGCACTTGGCCGGTTTTCTTTATGTTATAAGGTGACGGCCATTTCGCCCGTCTGAAGAAAAGCGTATCGCCTGTCATTAGAAAACTGCCACCTGGTAAAACTCAGTTTTGTTGAAATCGTTATTTTATCTTTTTGCCTAAAATGTTATCGTTGTAGTAGCTTTATTGTTGTAATGAGATCAGAAAACCGCATAGATAAAATTTTGAACTAGGTACCTGAATGAAATAACTAGGCGAAGTTATCTATCTAGACCCGATCCTCCCGAGTTTTCCTCCAAACATTTTATTTAGTACAAATTTAGAACCAACAAACCCACTTTATTCGCGGTCCGAATAATAGCTAGTTTTGTGTTTATCTACAATGTTGATTTTGTCATGCTATATATTTGCTTGTACTAGTTTATTAGCTTTAGGGTTGTATTAACTCCCGCATGGACACTGTAAAGGTTCGTTTCCAAAGTAGCACTCAATTATGAAGTACTTATGTACTTTCGAAGCAATGGTGGCCGAGCAAATTATCAAATCAATCATTTATTTACAAGAATACATAGTCATAAAAATATTTTAAACACTATGGCGATTCGTTCTTGTATTCTGCCTGCATGCAGGCGTGCAAATATTAAAAAGTATTTTTGTCACTTAGGTCTATAAACTCTTTTAAACTATAAAAACATTTACATAATAGCCAGTCACATAATCTATTTTTAAATAAATCACCTTTCATAATTTTGATTTTTTCGGGAATCCTATTATAAATATTAATACAATTCTTATATAGATTTTTTTTGTAGATATCTTTACGACATGGAGGTTGATATAATAAGTTTGCGAACTTGGCTCGTTTTTGCCGTAAATATACTTCGCTTCGCATTTTGAAGTGTTCTGGATGGTCTTTAACAAATAGACAAACAAAAGTCTCTGATGTACATGCACGGTAGCGGGAGAATGTTACATGCTTTGAATAACGGCCGACAACTATCCAGAAACCAAGCTTTATTTATTGCGCGGATGCAACGTTTCTGGATTTTGAAAATTCTAATAATGTCAACAGAGTTTCCCCACATTATTAATCCATAGTTAAGGATCGATGCCACATAGCCGTGGTAAGCCGTTAGTGCAGCTTCCATCGAGACTGTATGCCTAAGTTTTTTTAATGCAAAAACATATCTATCCAAACTCTGACACACTTGATCGACATGCATTTTCCAATTAAGGTGTCTGTCTAAATTTACTCCTAAGAATTTAATATTGTCAACTTCATCAATTTGCTCATTATTATAGGTGATTTTAATGTCAATTGGATTAGTGTTATAGGAATTAAATTGCATTATTTTTGTTTTGCTAATATTTATGATTAAGTTATTACTGCTCATCCAGCTGATCACATCTTCCAGTGTTTTTTGGACTATTCCTTGTGTTTGGTCTTTTTGGTCACATTTTACAACTATTGTGGTATCGTCGGCAAAGAGAGTACACATATGGGAAACAGCTAATGGGAGATCATTGATGTAGATCAAGAATAACACTGGTCCAAGGATACTGCCCTGAGGTACTCCTGAATTATTAAATAGTGGCGAAGATCTAATTTTTTTCCTTGTAGGCTTTTTTGTGTATTTATAATTTGTAACATTACAAATTAGTACAATAGAGTAGCTATGGACTGCCGTGCCGAAGTACCCTGGTTCGATCCCCACTACCGGCTTGAGCTTCACCGCATGGTCGAAGGGCATTTTGCGATTGCCCGCCTGGCTAGCTACCACCTTCAAGTAGAAAATATGTCGCAAGGCAGCTAACGGTGTGTCTCGGCAGCAGTACTGAGAGCCAGTAAAATTACAGACACATGAGACTTTACAACTATGTCTCAAAGTGACGGGCGCATGTGCAATTCGTGACTTGTGATGAAATGCATTTGTTAACATTAAAAAAAAAGTTTTGTGTCTACTCTTCAAAGAACATAAATTTGTATTCAGGCAGCTGACCTTCAGTCCAGGATACACGGCTACGTAATGACGTTACCGATTAAATCAGTCATTTCACGACAATTAGGCGATGTCTGTGAATACATCGTAAATCGTAATTAGATGAATTAAGTTATCCCCAAAATTATTATTTAGGTTATCCCCAAAATTTACTATAAATTGCCACTGCCTCTGGACATCAAATAAGCGTTATAATTTACGTATTTTCAAGATGGACTCGTGACGTTTTAGAAAGTCTTCGCTATCAAATGAACTTTACTCTCATAGGATTTCTAGTAAGAAAAAAATAAATTAATATTTTAGTAGAATACTTAAAAATATATAAAGTGACAATTCTGCCTTATTTTCCTGTTAAACCGTGCGTGACGTCACAAACGCCACGCAGCCAAACCGGAAGAATTTTCGACGTATTTTTACATGAAGCATCCTCAGGAGGCCTTGACTCTTCGAGCGCATGATTTTTTATACAGGGTTATTTGAAACTCGAACGTCAACAAACATTTTGAGATGATTTTCTATTCTTTTTCACATAAACCCCTTGAGGGAACGTTATCTACTTAGGTTGGTCGTCCATTATGGGCGTATACATGTTATTTTAAATACAGAGAATATTTTTAAAAAGACAGACTTTGGACGGATTATTGAAATATGACGGAACAAGCACGAAGCCCAACTAGTATTTTCTAGCGGTAACCTCTGCCTATAACAGATACTGATAATTTACTCTACTTATCAAAACCCTCTTCACCATATTATGTGCTACAATTTTCATCATGTATTCTCGCATTCAGTTTCAAGGTGTACGTCCTCGCATAATTTGAAACATGTCTCGCTGATAATGTAAATATCAGTACAATTTGTTACGGGACACGCACTTTTGCACTTTTCCTATAAACGTAAATTTGAGTTTTTTTGACGGAAAGAGCACGAGGCGCACCTGATGCTAAGCGATTACTTCTGTCTGTAACATGCATTTCGTCACAAGTGACGAACTCCTTTGCGCTCATCACCCTTAGGCATGACTTTTTAAGTCTCATGTGCTTGTCTCATGGCAATACTTCCCCAGACAAAATCGTTCCCATAGTTCTTCTGCTACTTAAGTCTAATTTTTCTCTCATTATGTGAAGCTCTAATGGATTGGAATCAAATTTCAACGAATTTCATTCATGAGTTGCGGAGGTGAGATCTTGCATATATTGTACAGCATTATATCGAGGTATGAACTATTTATTTGATTTTGTAAAAGGTAAAGAAAATTGTTATAAAAAAGCAACACGCATAACAAGCTGATCGCTACTCGATAAATTTCCACACACACCGTTATTTAAAGAATAAAATAAAATTGAAATTCTTGGGCGAAGACTTTAGAAAATCTTTTCATCTGATATGAAAATAAGGCGCTTTTATAGCTTTGCCCGTCCCAGACTGTCGATTTTGCGATTAGTTATAACGATCAGTTTAGCAATAAAAGCTCGAAGTTTTTGGAAGTTGTTGTTTTTTTTTAACAGCAATGTGGTGTGCTTATGCTCCTTTCTTCCATTAATAGAGTTTTAGTAAAATCGTACACTAATTAATTAGTGGTGACTGGTTAGCCTCTGACTTAAATCTCACCTGTTCATTGATGATACTTTTAAATATTTGACGGTGTTTCATGTGTGTCTTCAGGTGCGTGTTGATAAGCAGCTACATATATAAATATATAGGTAGCGCCATCTAGTTTGCCTACGTGTTTGCTAAGTTGCTCTTAACTATTTGTACATTTGTCTAGATCTTGAAATAATTATGTAAAGTCTAATTATTTTAAACACAAAAATAATTGAATAATGTAACTAAATCTATATATTACCTAAAAATGTAATAGAAAGAAAATTAAAGCTCCGTTTTCTACCAGAAGGCAATCATAAGTAGAAAACAGAGCTCAGGTACCGAAAAGGCTGGCTGCATTACCCGTTGAATGGCAATACTTATTCGCTGGCCGAAGAACGAGCCAGCCCTTTGGTCGTTTGTCTTTTCTATCAGCTACTTTGACAAATATTTATATAGAATCCATGCGCTTGGACCCCATGGACCTAACGTTTCAACTCCAAAAGGCAGAAATATGTAATCATCGCCGGGACTCTTATACTTTCGCCTTTTGGAGCCTTCTGCTGCCACTGCCGCTGCCCCTGCTGTCTGGTGAAAGTCAATGAAACGCCGCAAAAAAATAATAATTAAAAGACATTATTTATATATGTTATTAACTGTTGCCACAGAAGTTCCACAATGCTTAAACTGAATAGAAATAAAAAAAAACATTCAGTGGAATATGTCATATAAAGTTAATGTTTCTTTTTTTTATTTCTGCCTCGTTTATTATGTCTTGTGGTCCAGTGTCGGAATATATATATATTGGGTTTTCTAAAAAAACAAATGCATTTGTTGTCTGCATGTTGAAATGATGTAGGCAAATAATATATGGCAATAGGCTGGCAACATGTTTTGATCTCATTTATATGGAACCAAAACATGACCGGCGAAACGTTCACGCTTACATACCTTTGTCTACTTCTTCGGGAGTTTTTGTGTTTTAGTTTACTACTCAAAGTTAATACTATTAAAACTATTAAATATGCAGTTGTGAGTATGTGTATTATTTCCTATTAAAACGGGAATTCAATTGTTATAGGCTAGATGTAACTAGCCAGCTCAGCATTGGTTAATGAATTGCGGAAATTTTGTGCCCGCACCCTTTAAACTGAAGTCGTTTAGTTAAAGGAGCATTCTGTTGTGTAAAAGCAATACCTTTCACATGAGAGACGTTTTGCTTTCATGATATATTACATTATGAAAGTTTTCCCGAAGAGGACATTTTGGTCTGAGAACCACTTTCTCTGAATTGTTTCTTCTCGTAATGTACAGAGAGTAAGTAAACGCGATTTTTTATTAAAAATTCTTGACACTCTAAAGTGCCGCCAGAGACGCTGTGCCTTCGTCACACACATTTTCATTTGTAGGCTCTTGACATATGGTGAGAAAAACTTACATTACGCCACACATTTGACGAATTGTGTGAGTTTTCTTATTCGAGATGTGTGTAATGAATAACATATCAATATATTATAATTGCAATTAAAATTAAAGCTATATAATTGCACGTTTCAGGGCGTGATATTCAAAATGGTATAAAAAGCGATTCAGTATAGAAGAGATAATGTGTGTTTATTATGCAACAACTACTATATCATATTATTAATACAACGTAACGTGATGATGCTTGTATTTAAATGTTTACTAATTTAAATTCGTTCCGATTCTGATTTAATGTGCTATACTTTTACTAAAAAATACTTTGCCAAATAAAAATATGTTTAAAAATCTAGGGCATCACCAAACCACTCCGCTACAACTAGACTATTCACAAAAAAATCTCATCATGGTAACATATTGAATAAATATCACTACTTGCTAATAACGAAACCGATTTTGATAAATCTCAAAAATACTAGCTTCGTCATAAATACATAACTCTGATCGTGAACATGAGAAAGAAAAGTAAGGAAGTGTTTTGTCTCAAACCTCTGCAAGATATTTATCAGTCTTCATTTAAGAAATTCACGAAAATAGTAAATTTGGAGAAAGAAGGACGCCTTAATGAAGGAAGGTACGCTTTAATTGCTTCAAAACTTGACTTCGACTACTATTTTTGTCGGTTGGAATTTGATTTAACAAATATATTATTTATTTGTATAAATGTAATATAAATGTAATATAAACTATCGAGCTTTGTTTTAACGTAAATTTTCACTTATATATTCCAACTGGTATCTGGTATGAATGTATAATTTTTTTTAGAAATATTTCATTGAATATGCACATAGATGCTTCATCACGGAAAGTGTACAACTAGGTACTAGGAAGATTAAATTAAATTTGATAGGAACATGAAATATATAATGAGATATAATAATATACTTTACAAAATAGAAGCCTTTCATACCAGATGATTAAAGAATAGACTAGAATAAAACCATAATAAAAAAATAATTTATCCCGATTGCGTTCAATTTAATTGGACTCTGGCTTCAACCCAGAACGAATAGATTTACATTTTATATTGGACCAAACCATTAATAAAGAACTCGTTGGTTAAAAACTTTCATTATAGGATTATGACGAATGAAATGACTAATAATAAACCATAATAAATAATACATTGGAATAACTTCAAATGCCAGGAACCAAACAGTAGACTTCGTGTGGCCGTGCTCTGGATAAAAAAAAAGCTGTAATTTTTTTTATGAAGTTAGGTGGTCGCTTCACCCACTTGATGTTAAAAGTTACGCCTGTATATTACAGCAGCAGTGTCGCTACTTTCTTAGTTATTTGACTAAAGCTGCACTCGTCTCTTGGAGGCAGTAGTTCTTATGTCTCATTCGCCCGGTAATAACACTTGCTGCAGTGTCCTTCACGTCAAAACACAAATTGAGATGGACCGTTTGACATTGCGGTGGCACCCAACAAGACGGACTCTTGCTAAAGAGACCAACCACATATTATCATAATGATATCATGGAATATCATAATAATATAATGTCCCTAATATACCTTCTATTAAACCAACAAATACTTTAACAATTTTTATATGATTTCTAGCAATGATAAACCTACAAAAGGTTTTGTTTTGCAAGTTATTGCGTTGTACAACCCTAATACATCTGAAAATATCCCTGGCCATGCGGAATCCTTTTTAAAAATACTGTGAATTTAAAATTGGTTATAGATACCTGAATTAATCATGGATCTTTGATATATTGATCATGGATCTATGATATCCATAGTATTTATTGAATAAGCAAAGCTACATTGACTTAAATGTCATTGCCCGACAATACCTCAAAACATTTATTTTTAGAACTAATTTAAGACCAACAAAACTTCGTTATTTACGGTCTGCTTTCAAAGTTAGTTTCGTCTTTATCTACAATGTTGTTTTTGTTTGTCAATATTCATAGATGAGTGATGCTATCTGTTTGTTAGCTTTGGAATTGTTTGATTAACTCCCGCTTGCATTGTAGTAAAGTCTCGCATCTAAAGTTGTTCTCATTTACGAACAATCTATGTTTTAATCTCACTCAAAGCAACTTTAGTTGTGTTCAGGCAGCTGACCTTGATTACAGTAAGCATTAGTAAAAAGTTAAAAGGGATGACGTGGGTAAGATCCGAACTGTGGGCCCTTAGCCTTCCAATCATATTTCCCGCGGTCGTAAAGTCGCGGAAAAAGTGCTTCTAATATACGGCTATAGGTGTAGCAAACAACCGCAAAAAAATTTGGAGCGTATAATCATAATTTCTTACCCTTATTATTTATATGTTATTGGGTTGGTAAAATATTTTTTCTACTAAAATGATAGATAGATAGATAGATAATTCTTTATTGTACACCAATAAAATACAAAATAAATCTTAAATAAAATTTTGAATAAAGTGTCACAATGGGCGGCCTTATCACTAATAGCGATCTCTTCCAGGCAACCTTTGTATGGAGAGGAAAAATGGTGGTCGACACAAAAATTTAGGTTGTTCACTCTACAACACAACAACTTCATTAATAGTAAAATTATTTCACGTTCTGACTTCGATTTTATGAACAACTACTGACCTTAAGCCAACTGTCTTTGAGAAATTTGTTGGTTATGTCTAGATGGTATTTGTTAAGTTTTTTGTCAAAAAATTGTTTATAGTAATGACCTTGAGCAAAGGCGCATTATTGTTGTGAAGAATGAATTTGCTGTCAACCCATTTGGCCTATAGTCAAATTTGCTATCATGAATGCCGCGCGAACGATCAAATAATATTATTTATTTACCATTGATTGAAATTTACGTGGCTTTTTCGGTTTTTGGTTCAGTTGAAAGGCGCCACTACGAAGCTTGTTGACCAGTAAACCCACTTCTAATAACTCAATCGCACCAGTAACAATGTGTTTCGTGAATGTTGGGTCGGAATTGACTCGTTCTAGCATGTCCTCAGCGACTTATGCGATTGAGTTATTGGAGAAAATTCGAGTCTTTTGGCACTAGCTGAGCTGAAACATGTTTCATACCCAAGTGATTATTTAAAATGGTACGGATCGACTCGTGAGACACAGAAAGTTTGTCGTATATCTCTTTCAAACTTGAATGAGAATTTTGCAGTAACTATTTCTTTCAATTTTGCGATGTTTACTTCACTTGCTTCATAGCCTACCAGAACGAGGCAAATCTTTCATCACATCTCGACCGCTTTTAAACGCTTTGTACGTGACGCATAAGCACGTGTTTTAAATCGATTCACCGTAAGCCTTCTGTATAATTTTCAGTGACTCCAAATACGACATTCTATTGGTGATGCAAAATTTAAGATTAACTCTTTGTTTGATGTTTTTGTCCAATATGAAATCCGCAATACGCACAAGATAATAATATGATGTAACTAAAAACAGCACTTTATTTAATCTAAAAAACAGATTCAACTCAAACCCGGCGCCAAAATGGAAACAGTTGTGCTTATAGATATAATAATAAAAAAAAATTTGGAACCGTATACAAATCATCCATTTCCAAAACTTTTTTCACTGAATGTATGTTATTTCAGAAAAAATAATCCTTGTGATTAATCCGTTTGAACCGTTATCATAAAATACATGATTTCTTTCTACATATTTAGGGTGGGTTCAAGTAACTTTTGGGCAAGGCAATGAAATAAAAACTGTGAATGTAGTAACTTATATTATTCTACATGTATTAGAATAATATAAGTTAATTTTTTTTGTGATCTATAAGTGTCCGTGTAGGTAACTTCGACAAAGGTGAGTGCGGGGTGGCAGGATGTTGTATGCTGTATAATCTATGACTTTGTATGTAGTATCGCCTAGTTTGCTCGGGATACAGTTCGGTAAAAGTCTCCAGTTTTTTTATATATGCTATTGTGACGGAACAAGCTCGAGGCCCTCCTGATGTTAAGCGGACTAACCTCTGCCTATAACAGATGCATTTCGTCACAAGTCACGAATTGCACTGTACCCGTCACCTTTGACGTTGAGAGTCAAAGTCAAAGTCATTTATTCAATTTAGGCGTCTACGACGCTCTTATAAAGGTCAATTACAAATTTTAGCATTGAAATATTCTACATTGTACTGCCACGTTCAATATGTCATAGCAAATAAATTGTATAGAGCCACTGCGAGAAGAACGGGCAAGAAACTCGGGGCCATTCTTTTAAACATCTTTTAACAATGTGTTACATACTGACTATATAATAGAGTTATTACAATATTTGTTTAAATTATGTAGGTGGGCAATAGCTTGGAGGAGGCGGAATTGTCCAGGCATGTTTGTCGTTTATGTAATCAGAAACTGTGTAGTAGGATTTTTTAATCAATATGTTTTTCACATGCAACTTGAATTTCCCTTCTGTGAGCGTTGTAATTTGTTTAGGAACTTTATTATAAAACCGCACACAATTACCTAAGAAGGACCTTTTATTTGTCTTTGCTAATCTAAAACCTGGCACCGCTATTTTATCTTTATTCCTAGTATTGTAATCGTGATTGTCACTGTTTAATTTAAATATACTCAAATTTTTACGAACATACATAGTTAGAGACATAGTTGTTAAGTCTCATGTGCCTGTAATTTCACTGGCTTTCAAGAACTATTGCCCAAACACACCGTTAGGTGCTTGGCGACAGGTTTTCTACTTGAGGGTAGTGCTAGCCAGGCGGGCAATCGCAAAAAGCCCTTCCACCATGCGGTGAAGCTCAAGCCGCCGGTGGGGATCGAACCAGGGAACTGCGGCGCGGCAGTCCATAGCTATTATATACCACTTGGCCATCATTGCTTCAAAAGATTAATTTACTAGATGTTATAAAGTCCTCGACTCCTTATTTAGAATATTGTATGGATAAACAGGTACAAGATTGCTTTCTTGCACATTTTTATATCTAACTTTAAAATAAAATAATTGCAGAAATATCTTAGACTTTGCAAAAGCAACAAGGTTTTTAGTACGAGTACCTCCTGCTTTTCCATTAAATTAGATTTAAAACCACTACTAGGGAAGTGCACTTTGAGAAACGAAGGAAGGTTAGAAGTACACTTTTACCTGCAGACTTATTATTCACAGTTGAGCGCTGTTTATCTCATGTTAAGCAGCGCTCTGGTCTACGGTGAAGCACTCTTATTTATTTTTTTATCTTGATAGCCATCGACCTCTATCTTGATGCTTGGCGACAGATTTACTACTTGAGGGTGATAGCTAGCCAGGTAGGCATTCGCAAAATACCCTACCACCATGCTATAATGACTGCCATCCTAAGACGACAAAAGGGGACCGACGGCTTAACGTACCCTCCGAAGCACGGAAGCGCTTAGTAGTAATGTCTCTTAATCGTAAAACTGGGAACCGTTTCTAAAGGATTTTCGATAAATCAACCTTGGATTAACTGTACAGTAGATGAAGCATATACCTCGGTAAAAATTAGGTCAGTGTTTCGAAGAATGAGCAGAAACGCTAGCAAGAAACCACGTTACTGGTGGCGTTATGACGATGTCTTCGCCATAGTCGCCAAGCACGCATAATTGGGCCTCATCACTACCAGTGGCAACCGATGGGGATTATGGCAAATCCCCCCACATTCGGGGATGCTGAGTTCAGCAGTGGACTATCCGGTTGATATAGTATTGAAGTAACAAACGTTCAAATGGCTTTGACGAAATTATAAATTTAGGTTTTAGATGTAATGTTATATCAATATTCTACATAATTTATATAGAATTCTCTACTACCATGTTTTGAAGCTCAAATCCACAGCCATATTTGAACCTTGCACCTCGTGCGCGCACTTTAAAAGTATAAATTAAAAAATAATATGCAGAAAATATTTTGCTAGCGATATAATCAAATACCCGTCGGGTGCTGGGTAGAATGTCATCCCCCCATCTCTTTTTGTAAGTCGCCTTCCCTTTAATGGGGGAGGCTCTGTTCAGTAGTGAACAATCCTGCTGATACAGTACAGCTCATATATCTATGTATTCATATATATATATATATATATATATTTCAACTTAACAACCGACTATTGAATAATGTTATAATAAGTTTAGCATGAGAAATACGTAACCATAATTCTATAAATATGTATGTATGAAGCTCGAGGCGCCAGCTGTGGTCAAACAAACTTAGATTAGGATCGTGACTTGCTATAATATCCTAACAGAACTTTAACTTCTTTCGCAAAATATCTTATTACCTAGAGATTTCGCGGTATAAATTACTTTTAGTAATGGAGTCTCCAAAGGCACAGACTTCATGAACATCGTAAAGAGGGGGGAGGGGTATCAAACTAGCGGCTTACTTAGTGGTAAGTAATTACCATCACCCAGGAACATGCGCAACTACAGAGGTTTTGATTTTGCGTTGCCGACCTTGTAGTAAAACATGGCCGTCACCCTGAGAAATATAGTTGTGAAGTCTCATGTGCTTATAATTTTATAGGCTCTCTCATCTTGTAGGTAGTGGCCAGACGAGCACTCGCAAAATGACCTTCTACCATGCGGTGAAGCTGAAGCTAAAGGTGGGGATCGAACTGTGGCATGACAATCCATAGCTATTACCGTTTGGCCATCATTGCTTCAGATTTAATCTTAATTATCTTCTGGTTTAGCTATTTATTTGACACATCACATATATAGAGATCTATATATATAGAGTAAAAGTAGAAGTTAAAACATTGACAAAAATAATGCGAGGGTGAATATCTGTAGTTAGCAAATATATGAAGTTATTTATATTGATATATATATAGCCTGATGTTAAGCATTGATGTGGCCTAGGATGGAGCACGCTTACCTAGAAGAAACCTATTTACTCTCGATTTGAAGACACCCATATTGTATTCATCGGGAAAGACTGACCACGGTAAGGAGTTCCACTCTTTCGCAGTACGCACGAGAAAAGTGGAAGCGAAGCGCTTCGTACGAGTCTTGGGAATATCAACCATGAACGGATGGCGCCTTCCCGTTTGTCTGGACGTCCGATGGAAAAAAGATGAGGGCGGAACCAAGTCGTGCAGTTCTTGTGCACATTCACCGAAATGTATCCGGTAAAAGACCGATAGACAAGCGACTTTACGGCGGTGCTCAAGGCTTTGCAGCCGAGACTCCTTCAGAAAGTCGCTGCCTATTAACCTCCTGGCGCGTCTCTCAATCGACTCCAGTGCCTCAAGTTGGTATTTGGCAGAGCCGTCCCAGAGGTGAGAGCAGTACTCAACACAGGACCTTACTTGCGCTTTGTACAAAGTTAGCATCTGTTCCGGTGTGAAGTACCGTCTCACCTTTGAGAGGATACCAAGTTTCTTGGCGGCTAACTGAGCCTTTGACTCGATATACGAGCCAAAGTTTAGAGTCGATGATAGAGTGACACCGAGGAGGTCTAGGTGGTCTGTGACGGGCACAGATACACCTCAGAAAGTTGGAGACAGTTGAAATGGTCTCCTTTTAGCGGAGAACAAACACGCTTGGGTCTTATTGGCATTAAACTTAACCAGGTTGGCATCGCCCCAGTCAGAGACTGCCTTAAGGGATAAGTTCAAGCGTTCGACCATAGCTTCTCTAAGTGTCTGGATTTCTGGCTCACTGGTTCGTGCGGTAGATGTATAGCTCTCTACAACCGTGCTGTCGTCTGCATACCCAACGTACCGGGCTTTAACAGATCGTTGATATGCAGCAGGAAGAGCGTCGCAGAGAGCACTGACCCCTGGGGAACACCGGCATTGATACCCATTTGATCAGACGAGCAGCCGTCAACGACTACTCGTAATGAGCTATCCTTCAGGAAGTCCGATATCCACGCACAAAAACCAGTAGGCAGGCCGTATGCAGGAAGCTTGCTAATAAGGGCGTCATGCCAGACCCTGTCAAAGGCCTTAGAGATGTCAAGGGAGACGGAAAGCGCTTCCCCTTGTTTCTAAATGGCTTCACTCCAGATATACGTGGCATACGCTAGAAGATCCCCAGTGGACTGATTTCGGCGGAACCCGTATTGATGGTCACTGAGGAGATCATTCACTTCTAGGTATGCCAGGAACCGGAAGTTGAGAACACGCTCCATACTCTTACAGAGTATAAACGTGATAGAGATGGGTCTATAGTTAGCAGGGTCGGCACGACTACCTTTTTTAGGCACGGGTTGCACGTTAGCAAGCTTCCATGACTTGGGCACTTTACCAGTCTCAAGAGACAGCCGAAAAAGGCATGTTAGTACAGGAGACAACTCAGGCGCACAAGTTTTTAATACTATTGCAGGTATACCATCAGGACCACTGACTTTATTCACGTCCAGATTGCATAGTGTCTTACGAACATCCTTTTGGCGAATATGTATGTCATTCATGACAATTTCGCTTCGAGGTAGAATTGGAGGAGTTGCAGTACCAGAATCAAGACGTGAAGACTCCGCAAACAGAGAAGCAAACAGGTTTGCTTTCTCTTCAGCGGTGCGAGCCAGCGTTCCATCAGGTTTCTGCAGTGGAGGCAGTGAGGGGCGGCAGAAGTTCGATTCAACCGATTTAGCTAGGGACCAAAACGCTTTACTACCCGTAGGGTATGAAGCAAGCTTGTTCCCTATTCGGCCAATGTGGTCAAAACGAGCCTTCTGTAAGACCTTTTTGCTGGCTTTGGCAGCCTTGTTAAAAGCTCTCTTCTTTAAGTGAATATCCTTTGCCTTGTGCTTACGAGCATCAAC
This sequence comes from Plagodis pulveraria, assembly GCA_963890685.1. Taxonomy (NCBI): domain Eukaryota; kingdom Metazoa; phylum Arthropoda; class Insecta; order Lepidoptera; family Geometridae; genus Plagodis; species Plagodis pulveraria. The sequence goes on from OY982953.1 coordinate 10,874,144, forward strand.
CCAGGCTAAGTATGCTTGATGTTTTAGCGCCTCAGCGCGTCCACATTCAGGACTGAACCATGGGCGAGCTTTGCCAGACAGTGGTACGTCAGAGAATGGAATGAAGTATTCCATTGCTAAACGCAACACAACTGTCACGGCGTTTGCACAGGCGGTAGTATCACCAGAAGAGAAGCATACAGGCTGCCACGGATAAGATGCGAAGGAAGACCGCATCTCATCCCAATCTGCTGATTTGTATCGCCACATCCGCCGGGTGCCTCGAGGGCTGGAATAGGGCGGAGAGTAGACGGATACAGATTTCACCAGACAATGGTCGGACTTACCTAACGGTGGACAAATCGACACCGAGTAACGGTCCGGATCAGTTGTTAGCAGAAGGTCCAGGCAACAGGCTGTGTGAGACTCAACATCAGGTACCCTCGTGGCTCCTTGGACCAGCTGGGTGAGATTTAACGCTAAAGCAAGCTTTCGCGTCTCTCTACCTGCATGGTTGGTGTCCTGGTATGGGTATAGCCAATCCTGGTGATGGCCATTAAAATCCCCCAGAAACACCAATTGGGCAGTAGGGTACCTCTGTTGAGCTGCGTCCGCCACCTCACTGAGGTATTCGGTGAGCCTGGTCGTCCCCTGATCTCCACTATGAGAGCGGTAAACACAAGCGCAGAGAATCTTCTCAACACCTGTGTCCACCAGCGCCCAAAGCACAGAGAACATGGGGTCTTCAAATTTTCGGAGACGCCGAATGCAGATGTCATCCCGGGCATATACACATACGCCCGCGTGTGATTTAAAGTTGTGCTCCAGGGTGAACCCTGGGTAAGTAAGGTACGACATGTCGGATGGACAACCAATCTCCGTCTCCGTGAGAAACAAAAGGTGAGGTTTATCTGTCTCCAGGTGGTAATGGACAGGAACGAGATTAGAGTGCAAGCCTCTTATATTGCAGAGGTGCACTTTCAGTGAGAGGGAGTGCAGCCGCTGTCTAAACTTTCTCATATTTTTGTTTCTATGCATGGTGAGTTTGGGAGTAAAAAGGTTGAAAGTCGGCAGTAGAACGAGGCATCACGCCCAGTAGATCCTGCAAAACAAAACGAAACTGCACACATCGTCGGGGGACTAGTCTGGAGACTGCGGGGACGCCCGAGCCCCCCTAGAAATGTCCATCGCGTCCTCTCTCCCGGTTGCCGACCGGCGTGATGGCGCATCTCTGGGATTTTTCACAGTTAGCGGGACAGCCTTTCATGAGTGGCTAAGTCACAATTGGGTCCCCTACTGACTGCGGTCGGCCAGCGGTGCACCGTGCCTCGGATCCCGCTACCCTCCGCGACTAGTCGCCCAATGCGGCCGAACGTTGTGCTTCTTAGGATGCTACTGTTCTGACCCGACTTTCATACGGCGTCACTGGACACGACTAGGTCGTTTGGCGGCGTGACTTTGTCCAGTGGGTGGTCACTAGCCTCGGCCGAAGCCTACCACCAGTATATCATCTGTTTAGCACCACCCGAGGACCACGTGTAGGGATTCGCTCTACGGTACTCTCCTACGGACGCGGATGACTCAGCCCCCAAAATATAATCGAAATCTAGCTGTGACACATGAACACGGCAAAACGATCCCGATTCCGTCTCGCTCCCCTAAAAATGTATTGATTGGAGTAGTTTAAAAGGTTTGATTAGATTATCATGACGTGTCTTCCCGACATTCGTCAATGTGTCAAAATCCCAAAATAAAAACTATGCATTTTTATATTGGTCATCTTGACCCCAATTTATAATTATTGTTGTCAAAAATTTTCACGAGACTAACGCCGGGGTAGTATGGAAAAATTGTTTAGCTATTCTAGGTAAGCGAAACCGTAGCAGGCAGAAAACCTTATGAATATATTGTGTGACCTGACAGTGCCGCCTACCTATACTTGTTAACAAACTCATATCGGCACCAAAATCTTTAAGGAATTTGCTTTGCTTCCCTACATAAAAGATTAATAGAAAAAAAATCTTCTTTTCAGAAGCAGATGAAAATATTATCGTACCTTGTAAAAAATTCGAAATTGTAACTCTTCTCACAACAGCTTGTTTCAAAATATATTTATCGTCTCCTTACAGCTTTATGTCTGCCACTGGCACACATGAAGCAAGCTTTTGGCGCACGCCGCTAGTGGTGTGTTCTACAGACACTCCCAATGCCCGCCGATATCTTCTGTTTGTCTTGTGCCTTTTATTGGTTCTTGTCTGGATAAACTCTAAGGTTATACTAATATTAATATCTGACGAACGTCTCGAAACTTTATTGTACCTAGTGGATATAATTTTCTAACATTTAATAATAATGGTAAATCATGGTGTGATCAAAGGTGTTGTTACAAGGCATCACCTAAAATACTTACTGGCGACAGATTTTCTGCTTGAGGGTGGTAGTTAACCAGACGAGCATTCGCCTTGAAATGCTTTACTACCATGGGGTGGATCCAATTGTATTACTTTAACCGTAATAGGGGACTGTCTGCTTTTATTCAGATCTTTACCAGGCGTTGGGCTCGTACTTGACCATATTTTATTATTTGTTATCATGTATTAATATTTATACCATAACTATGTATAAATTAACGTATTTATACTCGTTTAAGCATTTTTCCTATACGGCTAAAAGTAAAAGCATATGATTAGTTTTTTTTAATTTTCCTATAATCCCAACTTTTTAACAACTTTGTTTTTATTAAAAATGTTGTCTCTATAGTGAAAATAATTATATTTATAAATTAACTGGCTAATTATAATGGTTCAAAATATTCATCTCTTTTGAAGTAGGACGGGTACATACAAAGACACTATTAAACAAGTCTTATAATAACCCTTGGACTTACAATCTATCCAATTAATAAGGCATTGACTTTTAATTCTATGCGTGTAATATTTTTTATTGTGAACGATTCATTTTTTTTTTCACGTGATGCTTGTGTTCTGGTGACGTATCGCGTGGCATTATTGTTCGGCAGATTGGGATGCGATCTTCTTTAGCATCCTACTACTGGGGAATTTCTTTGCAAAAGCATACTTAATGCTTTTTGGTTTTTCAACCCCTTAGAAATATAATAAGAGTCATAGAATACGCCTAAATGTCTTGGCTTACACGTAAGCATAAAAATGTGGTTACACGAGTATATTACTGTGGTGCACTTTGCTGTAGGTAGTGAGTGACGTAACCCGTTCAACGATCAACATGATGTTAATGATATAATATATAGTGCAAACATTGTTGTGTCTATCTATATTTGTAGACAAAAAATGCTCTTATAACATATTTCCTAACCACAAAAGATACGAGTTCATTTCGTCTAAATTTATATAATCAAAGATTTAACATTAACTGAGTACCTAATCTTATTCCCACAAACTAGAGCAATTTCCGAAAATAAATATTAACCAGTGACAGCTAATATAATATTAATTACAGTTTTATTATTAATAAAAAAAAAGTGGAAAATCGAATTTTCATTTTCAAACATGCAGTAGATGAATTTAAATAAACTAGGTTTTGAGCCATTTTTATTTGGTGTTCCATGTCAAGGCTTCGAAAAATTCATCATTAGTCACTTGCGTGCAATATATGAGCAAGGATGAGTCATCAGATTTCATTTTTTTGCTCGTGGCAAAAAAATGAGATATGAAAGTTCACTTTATTGTATTGTATTGTATTCACTTTGTTTGCTTTTTCCATCAACTGCTGGGTTTGACTAGACATGGCAAAATTTCATCTGTAATAAATATTTCTTTAGCGAGAGTTGAGAAAGGCGACCAACGGAAAAACGCCATGTAGATGTATTGCAGATTTCTGACGCCTTTGATATAAATTATTTATCCATACTTCACTGCATTCCCTGTACGCCACTGAGGAATACAATATTGCGAAACCGGTTTTGTAACTTTTACAATGCTGCGCTTTGATAAAATGATTAAATTAGATCAAACCTTTTTAAAATAAAAGGGTTGGGTTTGATTGGGTTGGCTTCACGCTTCAATGCCCACTATGCTTTGGTTGGCGGTATTGCCTCGTTTTCTATTTAATTAGGTTTTCCCCACACCTCTGGGGGGATGCTTCAAACCCAATCTTCACAGTCATCCCCATGCTATAGTATATATTATACCAATTCTAAAGTCCTTCCCTATATTGCTTTGAAGGTTACTGAAAATATGTCATATTTAGTATGTACATTCTACTTCTGATGTTTATTTTTTCTGTACACCTACTTGCATTTATATTATTATATATGCTGAAACCATATTTATATAACACACAATTTATATCTAGATAAAGACAGGAATACTTTCTCCAGTAAAGACTCCATTATCATGTTGTTGTGAGTATTATACATCTTATTAGTTGTGTCATCATTTCAGAAACAGCTTATGGGAAATCGAATATCAATCCGCGCTGAAATTGGTTCTGACGGCACAAATCAGTCCCAATACCGATGCCCATTAGGCTTCGTGCAGGTAATCGTGTGATATATGGCAGAGTATTTGATGAAATTTTTTGCTGAATCGAGGTATTTGTATATATCTGTAATATCTAGTAGTATCATACAGTAATGTTTCCAAACTGGCAAAACTGTGTTAATTGTTATAATGCGTTCGAAGACGATGTTCCGGCTAACCTAAAATCGCAATCAGACATCTCAAGAACAGCTGCCTGAAAGCACCATTGTTAATTTGCGGGTTGGTCAGGTGGTCATTCGGAAAATTCCTCACCACCATGCTAAACCGACTGCCATCCTAAGACAACAATCCGGACCGAAGCTGCAGCTTGACGTGCTTTCTGAAGCACGCAAGCGCTCAGTATTAAATGCTACTAGAGGTCACTTATCCAAGTAGTGACCGCAGCAAACGTTTCAGAACCTTGTTGATCTTTGTTCAGAATAGCTAGGCAAGCTTCGTTACAAGTGATTTAAAGAACGTTGTACAATATAAAATAAAAATACTTGAAAATACTTCCGACAAGTATGAACTTGTTGCAAAGGAGAATCCCAAACATGTCCCTTCGTTTTATGTTTCAAAATCGAAATAGCCTCAGAGACCTAATCAAACTGCTGAAGTTGTCACAAACAGATTTTTTTAACCTGCTATATTTTAGGTTCGAGACTAAGTGCAGCGGGTACTATTACTCATAAAATAAAATATTGTTTTTATATTTTAATCTATAAAGTTACGATACGTACAAGTCGCCCGTCTCGTGATAAGGAAAGTAATACGGAACCCAAACAAGGAGTCGTGGGCTAACAGCGATCACTTTGAGCGTTTAAACCTCCAATAATTATAATATTGTATAACTCTTTTTATAAGTATGTATATTTTTATAAGTATGTATGTGGTCAAAGATAATAACAGCCTTAACTAATAATATAACTTGATTTATAAACTACCTCTCATCTAATGAATAGATTCAGGCGTTACATTGCGGAAATCCATATTTAATAATGTATAATAAATATTTTTTAATGTATTATTAACACAAAAATATTAAATATATCTAGTGACAATTCTGTTTTATTAAAATGTTGATTTAATTTTTTCTTTAGAATACTTTTAAAAAATATTTTTTATTAATAACTTTGATCTACTCTTACTAAATCAAGTCCTGTTTAAATTGTTTGTCTACTTAAGTGAAGAAAATTTCCTTCGGGTACAAATTTCTTAAAAAAAATATATAAAAATAACGGAACTGAGTTCAAACACTGAAAAGTATGAAATAACTTTACCAATACGATATTCAAAGAACGATAGGAAACATTTGAGCTAGGACGTCATTGTCATGTTAGCTCAATTGGTTAGAGCATATCACGGCTAAAGGGGTAGATGGACGCGGGTTCGAGCCCCGCACATGACTTTAATCTTTTCTCTCGTATATTTGTAATTTTGTAATGTATTCCTCATAGCAGGCGTTATTGCACCCATAACAATATTAAAATGAAATAACTTGTTAAAATCGGTACCATGTTGATACAAAACACTAATTTTCGTTGTCCGTCTTTCACAGAATATGTCATACTTCAGTCATAAAATTTGCTTAAAATTTGCCAGAACGTTGCTTGAAAACTACTCGATCGAAGTTAAACCCACTATTAATTACACGAGCCTCGCGGCGCAATCGATCTCGCACCAATCCGTGGACCGTCGTCGCCCGTACACTACATACGAATAATAATAGTAACAAATACACAAAGATATATCTTGTGACCAGTCCGCCTAAGTTATTTATTTATTATTTTCATTAAATTTTTTATCACTGAAAGCAAATAGTTGGCCGATAAACCCTTGAACAGACGCGCAAAGATTGGTACGGCGCGGCGCGGTGCAAGGCAGGGATTTATCCACGAGCCGCATGACAAACTGCAAAAAATAACATTTACGGCTGATTGGTGCGCCTTTGAAATTTAAACGCTTAACACTTAGAGGTACTTTATCCGACAAAAAAATAATCCTTGGAGTATCAAGCAAAAAAGTATGCGTGGTCGTTCATAAAAATAAATTCGTACACCTGTAAAGATTCCTCCTTTTTTGTAATTCAGCTAAAAGTACGTCAATATACAAACAATAATTACAATATAATTTGCTTCTCTACTTTTTCAGTGTCCAATATAAATGCTTGAGGGCGCCGAGTCTTACAAATTAGTTTGAACCAAGTTATGGTAGCAATTTTGTCGGTTGGTAGTAACTTTGTCGCTAAGTTATTTAGCATTCTGAAGTATTTCGTACTAATTGGCACTTCCAGAATATTCTTTGTGATTGTTAAGAACGTTTACTGTTTTGTAACTTTCACGTCATTTGATGGAGTTTGGTACAGAAACGTTAAACTACAAAAATTATATGCTGCAGTGATGGCTGAACAGCGAAGACTTTGGACTGCCATGCATTACTTCTATGATTTGAGTGGGGAAGCTCGTGGTGATAGGACATTTCCTGTATGCACGCATGGCTACCTTTGCGTAAAAAATCTTGCACCAAGCACCTGATTGGCGAAATAATCTTTCGAAGCTGTATTCTGTCCTTGAGCGCAAGTTCTTATTCTGATTTCCGTTTGATTACTATTTTTGACCACATAAACACATACCATTAGGTGATTGTTAGGAATTATAAGGAAATACTACATGTTTTAAGAATATTGCACCATACCACAAACTACTGTAGCGGGAGGCGATGTTAAGCGGTCAATCTCGGTTGTTGTCATATAAGATGGCAGTCATTATAGTAGCTTAGTGATTTTGTATATAATCGTTAATAATAATGCATTTTGTAAATAATCGTTTGGCTCGCTACTATCAAGTAGATAATCTGTTGACGAGCATCTACCGGTGAACGGTAACGGTGAACAACATCTTTGACCGCATCATCACTTAGACACATCAAATGATAAAGTGGTATTAAGATAAAATAAAAACTAAAATATATTCTCAAGCACTATTACATGTTAAAAGAAAATCAAGTTTACAACTTTATAAATCTCAATATTTTCATCTCCAACGACAATAGAACTCACGAGGCCACACTGTGACGATGGAATAAGATGCGAATTTTGTGCTTTAATCCATAAGTTAAGAGATTACGTCACCCTTCTTAGTAATGTTCTAATGAGCAAGCCTCACGATTGTATCCAGGAAAATCCTGGAAATTGAATTACTCTTCCATTTCTCGTAAAATGTCGTAAACTTACAAAAATTAAAAATACCTTTATGTTTTTTTACTTTATCAAATTCCCATCGTTATGTCCATAACATCGTATAATATTATAAGATAAGTAATGTTTGAAAAATAAAAGGCGGTGAACAAAGTCACAGTATTACAAATTTTCCAAGCTAAACTCTCGTGGGTTGGTAAATTAACATGAAAAGGAAAACACAGGACCAATTCCAACTTTAATTGAAACGGGATGGGATTATTCTGTTAAGTTAGTTAAGAACGAAAACTAATTAAGTAAGTACCTATCGGTCAACAAATGAAATAAACAAACAGTGTGGCATGTACAAGGTATGACAAAGATTAATTATGCGCTTCAGAAAATTTCGATTTGTTATAATGCACGCATGGTATGATGATTATGAAAACGATTTTTTTCAGGGTTCCGTACCTCAAAAGGAAAAAACAGATCCTTATTTTTGTCCGTCTGTCTGTCAAGACCCTTATTCTCAGGAACGCGTGGAGGTAACAAGCGGAAATTCATATCAAATAATCAATTCTACTTTCCCTTAGAGCTGTGAAAAAATCAAACTTCTAAACCAACGCTAACAATAGATACAGCCGTTTATGTTGCAAATTTTCGACACTCGCAAGGGAATCAAAACCTACAGGGTACTTCCCGTGCACTCAGAATCTTGAAATTTGGTACGTAACAACGACTTACAGCACAGATAAAGGTAAATTGGCGAAAAGCATACATTTTAAGTTACATCATATAATAAAAATATTTTTAAATAATATTAAAATGTTATAGATTCGTTAAGCAATAAAAATTCCATAACTTTTACTTTTATTTAACAACAGGTTTGTACGGAACCCTCGGTAGCGAGTCCGACTCGCACTTGGCCGTTTTTTTTCTATTGTATGATGTTGATGAATTATTATTTTTTTGATAATTTTATAGGCTAGCCTTTGACCACTATCTCATTTGATCGTAAGTGATGACGTGTCGAAGAGGTTCATGATAATCTAGAATTATTGGTTCTGAAGGACAGCTGCTGGAACATACCGTTAGATGCTTTACGACAGATTTTCTACTTGAGAGCGGTAGCTAGCCAAGTAAACATTTTCAAAATGCAGTATTTGCAGTAGTAATGTCACTAGCGGTTACCCATCCAAGTAATGGCCGCGGCGGACGTTGTTTAATTTAGCTGATCGGTTTAGAATGGCTAAGCAAACTTTGCTACGAACGCTTCAAAATGATGATGATAACGCACAATCAACTCAAATAATTAATTGCAGCAAAGTTATTATGTTTTTAAATAGCTGATCATCCCGTGGGTTGCCAAGTGTGAACTCGCATCCACCCACCTCTTCCCTTAAGACGCTGACAAGAGCTAAATAACTTTACTTGAACTGAATTCTAGCAAAATATATTTAGTTTGTAGCAGTAAGAAAATTATATATTAATATTGATCACATTTTCTAAGGCCAAAAAAAGCCCAAAACACATTTCCATAAAATTTTCTTTATTGAATAAAATTGCAAATTTAACTCTAAATTAAGCTTTTAACGTAAATATGTTAATTATTTATGGATTACTGTGTATGCAAATATTATAATAAACCCATTCAACCAATACAGCAAAACCTTGTCAAGAGTGACAAGAAAAGTTAAGTTATCCATTTAAGTTATTAGTTCTGTGTTATTTTTTTTGTTATTGTGACTCACCTGATGTTAAGCGGACTAAACTCTGACTACAACGATGCATTTTCGTCACAAGTCACGAATTCAACTGCGCCCGTCACCTTGAGACATAGTTGTTAGTGCTGATAGTGACAAAATGTCAGCTACTGACAGCGTCAGGAAAAAGGAAAGTCAAGGAAAAGAAAAATCCTACTAATATTATGAAAGCGAAAGTTTGTCACGTTCAAGCGGAGCTGCTAGACCAATTTTGATGGAATTTGGTATAGAGGTAGCTCACAATCTGGATTAACACAAAGGCTTCTTTAAATTCCGAAAAATATGATGATTTCGTGGAATGAGTGAAGAGTCCTACTATCCTGCAATAATCCTACTAACATTATAAAAGTGAAAGTTTGTGAGTGTGTTTGTATGTCTGTTACTTCTTGAGTCGTTGAAGAGATCACTTCATTGCGATAAAATTGCCCATTCTATATTGTAACTTATGTGTCTGCTGATATATTGATTTGCTAGTACGTAATTTTGATGTACAAGTGATATCTAGCTATGTACTCTGTCCGTTTTTATAATTATTTTATTAAGCTTATCTGTATATTTTGAACCGTAACAACTTAGATCAACAATGAGCCAAGTAACAACTAAAAATTTCACAGATAGTATTAAATTTAGCGTCAAAATTGTTGCCATAGTGAGTAAAAATTTTCTTTCTACTGGGATTGGAAAGCAACGAAGAGACAATGCTTTTAACTTATGAAACCTGTGAAATATGTCGCATGATATTTCATTTTCAATTTTATTTGTACTTTTTCTTGGAAGCCCCTTAGCGGAAACTCGGAATAATGGCGACTCGGCCATTACTCTTTTTAGGGCTACACTAATTTTTTTTTTTTTTTATGTTATAGTGACGGAACAAGCCCGAGGCCCACCTGATGTTAAGTGGACTAACCTCTGCCTATAACAGACGCATTTCGTCAACGACGAATTGCACTGTGCCCGTTACACTGAGACGTCCAGTTGTTAGGTCTCATTAGCCTGTAATTTTTCTGGCTCTCAAGGACTACTGCCGGAACACACCGTTAGGTGCTTTGCGACAGATTTTCTACTTGAGGGTGGTCGCTAGCCAGGCGGCATTCGCAAAATGCCCTTCCACCATGCATGCTACCATCCTTGCTTCTTTCTGCCTCTGTTCTTTCTTGGAGCCTTTCTAAACCAATTTTGGTAATTGAACTATTTCTTTCTCGGGATCAGATGTCCTCAACAATCATTTGCATTGTTATGTATGGATATTTTGAGGTAACTAAGATTTTCTCCTCTGTCTTCATACACAACTACCTCATGGCGTTCTGAGGCTTTAATGCAACCAAGTTGGTCCGCAACTTCATACTCTGAGTGTTCTGTTACCATTGCGTCTACTCTTATCACTCGGCTCAAGACAGGAAATGTGCTCTGCTATCTGTATCTAAGATGGTGGCGGTGGTCTTCATCTGTGTAGATCTGTAAGATAAAATTAATTATTACTTAATATTAGGTACAGTTATACTTTCTGTGACTTGGATTGGACGTCATGTAATTTTATATAACGTTTATTTTTTTTTATCTCCTATATAGGCACAAACGTGTAAGATATAACTGCTGTACTATGGTTTTAATTTTTTTACATACTGCAAGAATTAATCGTAGACTTATTTGTACTCATAAAGAACAACAAAACATTGAACGATTCTCAGGAAAAAGGACCAAAGTAAACATATTCCCTATGTATTAGGACACTATTCCACTAGCAATATCACGAACGTGAGTTATGATCACACTTTGCAGCTACAATCGGGAAAGGTTACGCCATCCATTTGGCAGACAGGACGGGAGATGTCCGACACGCCGTTTAGATAAATTATAGCCTCTTTAGGACATTAGCCCTCTCAGCGAATTGATCCCTTGGGGCGGGATACTTGGATATTACGTAACATACGTAACTTAGCCATCTGGATATCTTTACTTTTTATCAGTTTTTTACAAGAAATACGTTTCTATATAACTATATATTCTAATACAGCATTATACTAACGATATAACGTTATCAACCCAACAATTTATTGAAAATACATAAGTTTTGTATATACCTCATACCTTCTCATAGTAAATACAAGCAGTGCATACTGCACATTGCCATAGTAATATAGTTTTTACTAGATACTGGATAACATAATATAACAAGAAACATCCTATCATTTGAGTGAAGTTGATGTCTCTCCTCTGCAGCAGTCAAGAGAATAATATATATTTTCAAAGTATTTTGGTTCTTACACGATACTTAATAAGAAATACAACAGCTTAAAAACTCTTACCATTTGAGCAAAACAAATAATGCTCATCTGCAGGAGACAAACTATAAACACTTATATTGCACTTTAGCTAATTAGCTAATTGAGGCAGTGTATATTGCTCCAAATTCTTACCCAGCAAGAAATACAATAGCTCGGGAATCATCATAGATATATATAGATTCACCCTCTAAAGGTCTTACAGACGCACATATGGATGAAAAGTAATAAACACATTATTACATTTTTTATATGCAATCGTGATGGAATAAGCACTAGGCCCACCTGGTGTTAAGCTGTAATTTCTGCCTTTAACAGTTTCATCACAAGTGGCAATACTGCACTGTGCCCATGACACTGAGACATAACGTTGTTAAGTCTCATGTGCCGCATATGCCAAGAGCAGCAGGACGCTGCGCGAGAGCGTCCCACTCGCCAGCGTTGCAGTTTCACGGCACACTGTGACCTAGACCCACCACGCAAATGACGCAAAAGTCGCCATAGGACGGTTCGTTAGGAAGGCGATGGTTGCGATTGAAAAAGCCATCTACGACTACAACCTGGCGATCAGAGATCGAAACGGCGCTGTAATTGAGACACTGGTATGAGTTACGTCGGCGAATGTGGAAAAAGGCTAATTTCTTAGAATTCCTTGGATTCACCGTGCGGATGCCGGGTCCATAGCATTGCAGAGGAAGAGGCCAGAGGGGCCTGATACTGGCTACCCAGGGAGTAGGGTTAATAGACCCCTTTACTCAGTGTCATCAATGCTCCCCATCACCGCTTGAGTCTCTTCACCTGCCTTACCAAATATATGAGAATATATTGTTATTCCTGTGTTTGAATTAATATAGTACTTTCCTTGTTTGTAATTGTAATTTTGTACACCTGTGTAGATTTTTACACCTTTAAAATAATGAAATAATAATTGTATTTCTTATCTTGAGCATTCAGAGCGGTCATGCTCACTGGAAAGTATTAGCTAGCGGTGGCATTGCGTGTCGGGTCGCCATCTTCCCACAAAAACGGTTAAAGTAGGCGATGGCTGACACGTGCGTCAACTCGTCAACGGGAGTACAATCCACTAATGTAAATTTGTACGGGAGGTAAAAGGAATATTAAAACAAGTTAGAAAAAGTTATATAAAACTGACATTAAAAACCTTTAAGAATTTAAACCTCAAAAAACAAAAACATAAAGAATAAAAAAAAAAATACACATGGAAACAAAGAAACTGGAGGAATAAAAAATAAATATAGAACATGACAAAATCAAAGTTTAAAATGTGTTCTCCTCAGTATGAATGTATGTTAAATTATTCCAAGGACAAAAATTTTACATTGTTGAAAAATGTAACCCTGCAGTCTTTGGAGTGAAGTATTCTTTATAAAAGAAAGCCTATCATTTCACCGGCACCCATGACCTTCAAACCAGAACACAGATATGTGAACATTACTCCTTTGGCGGTAGAAATAGGCAACACTTCCCTGGACGAACTCGCACAATGATTCTACTGCTACATATTAAACCTAATTATATCTTAGAAACAGTTAATCTAATTTTAGTCAAACTGGGCTTGACATTTTGACTACCGAGCGTAACGAAGCGAGGTAAAACGAGACTAAGTTCCCGAGCGTATTAAGACTACAATTTTATTGAGGGGTTTAAGTTCGCTTATGTTAATACAACTTTATCCTTAAAGATGGTACTCAACATTAATACCTCCAGTGAGATAATAAAAAACTATGTTATATGTTCTTGTAAGGGAACAAGCTCGAGGCCCACTTAATTTTAACCGGATTAACCTCCGCCTATAACAGATGCATTTCGTCACAAGTCACGAATTGCACTGCGCCCGTAAATTTGATACATAGTTGTTAAGTCTCATGTGCCTGTGATTTCACTGGGACTGCTGCTGGAACACACCGTTGGGTACTACATACAATCAGAACTAACTAAGCTGTGGCATGGGCTAGATTAAGTCAAATTACCGGTAAATCTAGCTAGCCTGCTGAATGCCTTGCTTGATCGCCAATCGGTTCTCTACATTACGCCATGCCAGTGCAATCGATAGGTCAACAGTCAACCTACCTACTTCAATCAGAAAACATCAATCTTAGGTATCTAACGGCAACGTAGATATACATTTTTCAACGCCAATTTATTTGTTTTAAATTAGATATTTGGATCTTTAAAGGTTATAGGCCGCTTGCAAAATTATTAATCAAATGTTTCTGAATGTTAAAAAAATATATTTGATTACCACAGTTTGAAATATGTTTGCTAAGTTTCCGCAGCGGTCATGGGTTGGATGGGTGACCGCTAGTGAAATGAGATAAGAAGCGCTCGTAGCGAAGTTTACTTAGCTGTTCTCAACCGATCAGCAAATTTAAGCAACGTCGCGAGCGGTCATGAGTTGGATGGGGGACCGCTAGTGACATTACTACTGAGCGTTTCCGTGCTTCGGAGGACACGTTAAGCCGTCGGTCCCGGTTGTCTTAGTATGGCAGTCGTTATAGCATGGTGGTAGGGCATTTTTCGAATGGCTTCCTGGCTAGCTACCACTCTCAAGTAGAAACTCTGTCACCAAGCACCTAACGGTGTGTTCCGGCAGCTGTCCTTGAGAGCTAGTAATTCTAGGTTAGCCTGAAAAACATCTTCGACCATAGGATCATTTATCATCAGGTGAGATAGTGGTCAAAGGCTTACCTATCATACATATATAAAAAAGGTATCAAAAATAGATAAGGCGAACATTTTATCTCTAAACAAAATAAAACACCAGTGCAGCTTAATAACCAGCTAGAGCACTGTACATTAATTATTATAATTCCGAATTTGTTTAACTACTTAACGTAAACCATTTTAATGCCAACTATAACAGCCGGATACTCCTACTAATGAACACGCTTTTTTTATGGGCGGGATTTGCACTAATCCCCACGATTGGCAGGCAACTTGGGGATCAGAGTGTGATATATCAGTTCCTCAGAAAGCACTGCATATCTTCTGGTGTGTTACCCTTAGTCGCCTCTTACAATACCTACGGGTAGAGATTGATTGGGGTTTTAATGCTTACGTTAAGATAGGTAATATTTTAAACTAGGGCTGTTACTAACATTATACAAACTATTATTATTATTTTAATTTTTCGTATAGTTTCAGTAAATATTTACGCCAAAAACTGTTTTGCGATATTTTTTGATGATTACCAAAAATATAATAGTTATTTTGTAATGTGTCTCATTAAAGTGAATGAATAAATATATTTTAGAACCACAGACAAAAATAAAAAAAAGACATTTGTTTAAAATCTATTTTGCATTTGTTGAACAATTATACATTTACTCTTTACTCCTCAATACCTACAAAAAAGGATCGCAATAAACTGACTTGGATTAATGAATAAGCAGTAAAACCCTTATCTACATTGTACCAGGGGATAAGCAACCAATTATGAGACCTACAAATAAGAGCCTTTTTCATTACCCCTCTCAAAGAATTAGCTTACAATTCGTATTCTAGCTTAAGCTGGCTGTAAAACCGGTCTCTCCGCATTCAAAATCGTAAAAAGAAATACACTTGGTTAAATAGCATTTGCAAATAACCACCTTTATTCATCACGTTCCTTCCTTTATCCTGCGCATGTGGGGTTGATAATATATGTTTTCCGTTTAAGATTGTTACACGAAATAATCAATTCAAACTATCACTAACCTTCACCAAGGGAACCTTATTTAGGCAGACCATAAGTCCTGCCTCTAGAGACGGATTATAGGGGGTTAGAATCTCGATAACTTAGTGCATATATTAGATTAAGAAATTCAGTGCCCCCTCATGTGATGAAATTGAGTCGAATCTACTCAAAATTAAAGTGTCAGAAAATTTAATAAATTTGTAATCTTTAAACTATAATTTGCATTGAAATAATTGTTAGTTATTGATACTTATCGGAAATGATAGTTTTAAACAATAAATACTTCAGCATCATCGATACCTAATAAGGACATATTGTCCTAGTTAATATAAAATGTAATCTATTAATTCAAAATACTTAATAATAGAAAAAATTACACATCTTAATACATTATTACATACTTTGAAAACATTGTGAATCATCTTTTGCTTTGAACATACATACTTATCTATAGAAAACACACATGGTAAAAATCATCTTACTCCATCTAGATACTTAACGAACATTCAACAAAGCCCAACAGCCGCGTTAGAATCTCTACGTGGGTATTTCATTAAGGTGTCAGTTTAACTTATCTTTGGAATATCCTCATAATTGTAAAAGCCCACTTCAACCTGTTTTCATTATCAAAATTACTGTTCTTTTATGGACTTATTTAATTATAAAAACAAGATTAAGTTGCAGTTTCATGGTAATTTGGTCTCATAAACAGTATGTGGTAAATTGTGCGAAAATAATGTCTATAAATTTATTGCATGACTTTTGTAGATCATCGCGTCACTTTCATGGCATTTCGAACTTTTATTACTATTTTGCTTCCATACGAGAAGCATGATTTGAATAATTTACATATAAATTCATCCGTATTATCAACCACTATAAGTTTTTTTTTAAATCAAATAAGCTTAAACTAAAATGTTCCATGAATGGTGACGATGAGAATCGCTGCAGTGAGAATAAGCCTTCTTGTAGAGCTTCAAGCTTAGACAGACTGCCATTTTACGGTCTCTTTAAAAAGATCCTTCCTTTATTTTCTCGAAGTCTATCATTGCCACACTTTGCTTCATAAAGAGGCTAAAGCTGAAGTTGGCATTATCATTTCTTATCAAAAATGTTCCAGAAACTAGAACCGTAGGTTTGACAACATAGTAAAGTATATTGATTTAAATATTTTGACTATCCTTTTTTATAGGCACGTTTTTGATCATTATTCCACTCGGTAGTTACCTATAAAATTATCGAAGGAAGGTCATGGACAAATTAAAATTCATTAAATTTGTACTCTTCTGAATTTTGTCTTTATAACCCCGATGGGCCTGGTACATGTTGTTTTTGTAATTGAACGTGATTTCTGACTAATTATCTGACTTCATATTTTTTTTGTTGATTTATTTTGCCTCCTGCCATCTACCGGGCACAGTTTTGAACTCCAAACTTTTACAAAATGTACAAACTTATCACAACTTATCAGGAAATACCAATAACTAATCAAACAAACAAAAATATGTTTTATTGACATACATTGATTACAGTACATATTATAATAAACCTATATATAGGCCATTTTTTTTTTCTGGTAATAGAACCACTTGTAAGAGAGGTGAATGAAAAAAAATTAGGTACAATATTATTTAACGTTGACTATCAGTTTACAAATTGGACAATTATAATACCTGCTGCGTGAGCCACACAAGTGTTTGATTCAATTCATTTCAAACAGTCAGCTATTTGTGATCGAACTAACATAAGATAACTTTGAAATATAGCAGTGCAACAGCACCATAAAGAATATGTTAGTACACCTAAAAAATAAATTAATCAAATAAAAATATGATATCTATGTCTACGAATAAATAAAGTATTATTCGTAGATCTACGCTTATATCGTATCATAGTAGTATATAGTAACATTTGTTTTTCAAGGCTATAAAACTGGAAATCGATGGTATAAAAACGGACAAATGTGGTATGCATACGGAAGTAATCTACAATTTAGTAGTTTATACCAGGAGATTATTAGTTTTAGTCTTAGAATTTTTTATTTAGTCTTTATGAACCAAATCAAAATAATCACAGACGAGTGATCTAATTTTGTTTGCCATCCATGGTTTTATGTTGTTACTACAAATTGCTGAACAAAGTATAGTTTTATAGAATAAAATAATGACTGTACTAGCTAACTTTATCTTCATAAAAATGTCGTAAGAAACTGGATGCACCATGCGGGCGGATGAATTTCATAGGTCACTGAAACTACCACTGACTCGTGAACACCTTAAAACTTAAGAGAAAAATCTTATTGGCCATCATAAAACTGTTTTATGTACGGATATAAGTGTTGTGGTAGAAAGATTATATTATATAAGCAATAGACATAATACAATAAAATACAATATATAGATTTTTTCCTGAACACTGACATAACTATATTGAATTGTTATTTCCATTCAAAATAAAAGTCAAATACTTTTCATACGTTAGAGTTCATTTTGAAAACTATCGCGAGTTTTATCCATACTATTTTACAAGAAACCCGCTAGGACCCGCATTATATTTACCGGAAAGATTTAAGCGCTGAGGCCCGTGCTCGTCGCTTCTCACAATCGTGAATACCAGAAGAAGGACTTCAAAACAGTCCGAAACTGGTCGGAATCTTTACGGTCTATATATCGCGGGTCCTAGCTGGTTTCTAATAAGTTATTATAGTTCATATAAGACGGTTAAACTAATGCTTAATAACTGAAAGACGTAAGCGTTAAACCACCTATGTCTTTCTCTTCATTTGTGATGAGCAGGAGTTAAGAAAATATATTTCCATAGTTAAACGTAAACCATGATAAAATGTCCTCAAAACAACATAATTTGTCACTTTGGCAGCTGTCACATCTAATTCCTATCGTCAAAAGCAAACAAGTAAACTTCCGGAGAAGTTAAATAACATAAGTTCTTGTCCCCGATTATTACTACATTTGGCAACTAGGAATAGTAGGTAATTTAGAACTTTTATTCCTAACTTAGGATTGTTTAGGCAATTGATTAATAACCCTTATCACTTCAGTAGAATATTAACAAAAAAAACGATGATAGTTTGATCAAGAACAATTAAGTTTTAATAAGTTAAATGACTAGAGTGCCACAGTCAGTACCATTGCTAATAATCTAATTAACTTAACAAACTACCCTAAGATCGCGATTCTTCTCTTGTTAGCCTGCAGACAATGTATTCGTGAAGTTTTAGCAGCGCTGAATGCTTTTGTTTCCTCGTCTTATTATAGCTTCTGGAATTCTTGCTGATTGCAAAAAGGGGACTATTGCGATTTTAGAGGTAATAGTGTCTATGCGAACTTGCCTTTAATGCGCAGAAAGGGAAGTGAAAATTCTAATATTTCGACTCTGTGCATTTCTATTGGAAAAGTTTTAGGAAAGATACATATTAAAAATATCAGATATCATTAGGCGCGATCAAGTCGGCAATTGTTAATGTCTAAAGACACGTTACAGTGACAATTTAAGCTTCGATAAGTGGATGTAAACCTTAAGAAGGTGAAAACTGAAAACCACTTTCGCGGAAGTACCTCTCTCACACGTATTTATTTTCATTGAAACAACAATAACAAAACGTAAAGCGCATAGAGAAAACCAATTGACATTTTAGGTAGATATGTGCTTCTCTAAGAGCACAGAATATGTTTTTTATCAGAGTAAGAAAGAGAAATGAAACAAAGTGAATTACTCAATTTAAGTAATAAGTTTACTCCTTGAGTCAAACAATAAACAGTACCTTCTTTCACTATATATAAAGCTGAGAAACATTACGTTAAAGAAGATAAAGCTGGTGAATATCTAATGAGGACTGAGGTGGACTTAACTGAATTTGGTGAATATGTAACATTCTTGTAAGTATTCAGTTACTAAGACTTATATGAATTGTTTATGTTAATACTACTTCTTTTCACGCAGCGCACGCAGTTATGTTTTCTTTAAAAATTTTAGAGACAATAGAATAAAAAATACTCATATTATGTTTTGCTAAACAAAACTCAATACAACTCAAGGAAATAATGCAAATAGTTTTGGATTCGGACTTACGTTCGAAAGCCTATGTGATGTGAACCTTGGGATTTCTATCATTGGTTGTTACCATTACATTCCCAATATAAAATATATTGTTATCTTCTTAATTATTTTTGTGGTAATCCAGGAGTTAAGATTATAGGAAATTATTTTGTTTGTTCACATGCAGCAAAATCCCGCTCACATCTATGAGTGACGTACAGCTTCAACCATGACGTACAGCTTCAACCATGACGTACAGCTTCAATTTGCGATCAGGGTATTATCACAAATTGAGATATTTAAAGCATTCTGCGTGTTGAAAGTTTGCCTATCTAAAATGTTGCGTCTTGAAGGCCCCGTTTGATCAATCTAAAATAATTAATTCGGTTCAATTTAAACATGCGGTAAAGCTTTAAAATTTGGTTTAGATATGTACACCTATTTGTCGTAAGACAAGGTTTTTATTATAATATAATTAAAAGCAGTTTTCATGAATAGACCTTAATTATTCAATTCTGAGAAGGATTGATTTAATACCTTGTCTAAATAATGGACGATAATAATTTCCTTCTACAATGCTCTCTTTGTTTACGCCGCTAACGGACTAGTCTGTAAATAAAACAAAGAAACCTTTCATTTTCACTTGAGTACATATTTTTATTATTTAAAAGTGTTTTATTTTAAATTCGTATCGGTGATTTTTATTATTTAAGGCCCATCTCGCTGCGCCTTCCTAAGGCGTGGTACAGCGGTAATGGTCAAACTATATAACATATGCATTTCATCATGTGTCCAATTGCACTACGCCCGTCACACTGAGACATTAAATTGTTAAACTCTCATGTGCCTGTAATTTTTCTGGCTTTCAAGGAATGCTGCCGGAACACACTGTTAGGTGCTAGGCGACATATTTTCTACTTGAGGGTGGTAGCTAGCCAGGCAAGCATTCGCAAAATGCCCTTTCACCATGTGGTGGAGCTCAAGCCGGCGGCTGGGACCTGCGGCACGGTAGTCCATAGCTATTACCGCTCGGCCATCATTGCTCCAAATAACTTACTAACAATGTATGCATCACATAGTTAATTAACGTTAGTAGGCCTTTGCAGAGTAGGTAACTGCTATTCATGGCGGGCGCAATGAACTGAGTTTTGTAACATGAAGGGCCACCTGCGCTATTAATTCATGTTTTGATAGGTATATATTTAATTTGGTAGATATTTCGGAAGTGGCATTTGGGAAACCGTGATACTGTGACCACAAATGAAATTTACTTAACCATGTATGTGTGTAATGTGTGAGTATAATATCCAGAAACTTCGCAGATATCATCAGGCTTAATACTGAAAGCGATCATCGAATTGTCTGAGGTAGATATAATATCAACTTAAAGCTGTAAAGTCTGTTGAAGTCTAAGTTCCCGCCTACCCTGCTCCAAACCTTTAACCTTAAGATTTTTAAGGTAAATTTTCTTCGGATAATTTATAAGCTGGTAAGATAAAAGCACAATAAATCACGTACACAAATCTGAACTTTTGCGCCCCAATTTTTGGCTTATAAAAGGTAATGTTAGGACCAGTTCGATTAGGTAAACAAATAGAATGACTGGCAGATGTTCCCAACAAAACCTATTGTAACTTAGATTGATGTAGTTTCGGGACTTTTTTCACCTAGACAAAGTTATTATTCAGGCATATTTTTATGTTACCTATCCTTTTACTCATTTTGCAATCATTTATCAAAAATATTAAAAGTGCTGTGACACACGCTCATAATAATAGGAGTTTTAATAGTGCTGGATATTTCTCTAAGTTTCGATTGTTTTTTTCTTGCTGTTAATAATTATTTCATTCTGATCTTAGATTATTGATGGGTCTCCGCTCGCGCTAGCGCGCGCGGAGACCCATCAATAATCTAAGATTCTGATATATCTTAAATAAGACTTAAACCTTTTTTAACTCTTTGGTTATTTATTAAACAAAAATTATTAGTCCGTGTGTCAAAACTTGTAAAGTTCGAAACTGATATTACATTAGCGATATGAGGTGTAGGTATACAATAATAATTATTTTTCTTTTTCACTTATTACATATTAAAAAGGTTGGGAATTATAATAATAATTATGATAAACTTTATTTTTTTATTCCTGATTGGTTACCCTTTGACCACTATCTCACCTGATGGTAAGTGATGAAGTGATCGAAGATGTCATTTAGGCTAACCTAGGATTAGTGGCTCTCAAGGACAGCTGCTGGAAAAAACCGATAGGTGTTTGGCGACAGATTTTCTGCTTGAGGGTGGTAGCTAGCTTGGCAAGCATTCGCAAAATGCCCTACCACCATGCTATCACGACTGCCATCCTTAGACAACAATCGGGACCGACGGCTTAACGTGCCCTCCGAAGCACGGAAACGCTCATGTCACTAGCGGTCACCCATCCAACTCATGACCGCGGGCGACGTTGCTTAACTTTGCTGATCGGAACAGCTAAGTTAACTTCGCTACGAGCGCTTCAATATAATTATATATTATTACTTGGTGTTGTCCATAATAATATATATTATTATTACTTGTTGTTGTTGTTATTATTAAATTTTGTAATTGCTTGTTTACATATTAAATATTCTTCTTTCAGGCTCAGAAATTTTATTCAGGCCTAAAATATTTTTCTTGCTTCTTGCAACCGTCATTCCCTTGATTTTAAGCTGACTTCAAAAAAAGACGGAGGTTCTCAATTTGACTGTATTAATTTTTTTTTTGTCTCCCCTCATAACCTTTTACTGAAAGAACCGATGTTGATGTTTATTTTATATTCGAAAGCCGGTGCTTGTCATGTAGTCCCATTTAAATTTAATTGTGATCGGACGAGTAGATCCCTAATAATGCGTAAATTTGCTGTTTGAAATAGGAGTTTTTTGTATAATTTTTATTCTTTGATGAAAATGAGGGAATGAAAATAACGGAATGAAACTGTTTAAGCTATTTGTTTATCTATTATAACCCCTAAAATACATAGATAGAAGTGTAGGTATGTATATTAAGGGTAATCTTAATTTATCTACGTACAAAAAGGGAAGTAATACAGGAAACTAATATATGAATAATTTTGTACTAGATGCTTTTTACATTAACACATTTTACTCCTGTTTATAAACTTACTAGTAACATGTTCAAAGTGTAGCCAGGTCTGAAAAACTTAAGACTGCGTTTAAAAATCTCAACGTATTGTAAGATATGTGTTAAAAGCATAAATACATATAAATATCTACAAATATAATACAACACAAATACTCTTTATTGAACACCAATTTTTACAAATTAATTATGTCTACATATAAATTTTTCGCTTAGCACGCGATAGTGCTTGTATTATTTTTTATTGTTCATAGGTAAGCCTTTGACCACAATCTTACCAGATGGTAAGTTTTGATGCAGTCGAAGGTGTTAACAGGATTAACCTATAATTTACTTAGTGGGTCTCAAGGACAGCTGCCGGAACACACCGTTAAGTGCTTGGCGACAGATTTTCTACCTGAGGGTGGTCGCTTGCCAGGCAGGCATTCGCGAAAATGCCCTACCACCACGCGGTGAAGCTCAAGCCCGCGGCGGGATTAGAACCATGGACCTGCTGCGCGGCATCCATAGCCAATGCCACTGAGCCATCACTGCTTCAATATATTTAGAAATAAAATAATTATGTTACAGGTACATACATAATCAAACAGAAGCAGACAAATGTACAAACCAAAAAAAAAATAAGACGAATGCAAATCCAAATATATGACCCATTTACAAATTTATCGTCGTCTCCAAAGTACCAAGAGAATAAGGGAACTCAAACGAAAACCATTTCAAACTGTTTCAGATTCAATAAAATCTGTGAAATTGCTAAGGCGTGAAATATTTCACACTTTATCTCCCTAAGTCTAGATTTTATTAAGATTGCCCAGAGTTTTCCTTTATTCGCGTTATCACTTCTCACGCCCTTTAGCTAGTCGCCGAGCCATGATTGTTTTCCAGGATCTTTTAACGTCTAAAGAAAAAAAAGTGTGTTCATTATGAGTTTTATTTTAACTCCACTGACTAAGATCTAGGTAAGGAAGTTAAAAGAAAGAAGTTTCCGTGCTTCGGAGGGCACGTTAAGCCGTCGGTCCCGGTTGTCGTCTTAGGATGGCAGTCGTGATAGCATGGTGGTAGGGCATTTTGCGAATGCTCGCCAAGCTAGCTACCACCCTCAAGCAGAAAATCTGTCGCCAAACACCTATCGGTTTTTTCCAGCAGCTGTCCTTGAGAGCCACTAATCCTAGGTTAGCCTAAATGACATCTTCGATCACTTCATCACTTACCATCAGGTGAGATAGTGGTCAAAGGGTAACCAATCAGGAATAAAAAAAGTTTAGCTAAGACATAATCGTAAAAATCTAAGTTATTGACACAAATTAACACGCTATTTTACCAAGCCAAAGAGATCATATTTGGATGTCTTTATATAAGATAAAATTAAACCTTTTTTTTTAAAGATATTTCTAGAAAATCATCTATAACAAGCTAATGTAATGCAATTATATAGGTAGATGTTCTGAAAAATAAAACCCAGAACGTGAGTAGGTAGGTAGGTAAGTTTGTACCTACTTGTCAAAAATTTACGGCCATGGTAGTAGAATAAGTATTATCATAGAGATATAGTACTAAGGTATGTAAGACAAACAATATGGAGTTCAACTTTTCTAAATGCTGTGTCATGATGTTCGGTCGCGTGAGGCACCCAATAGAGTTTCAGTATAAACTCGGCTGCGAGGTCTTAACAAAACAACCACAGTGAAAGATCTGGGTGTAATTTTCAACTGAGGTCTTACGTTCCACGACTATATTACTCTAGTCGGCAAAGACTCTTTCAGACGGCTAGGTTTCGTGCTGAGAAACGCTAGAGATTTTGAGAGTGTGGATGTCGTCAAACTTATCTTTGTCGCTCTTGTACGTAGGAAACTTGAGGCCAGCTCATGTGTATGGCATCCACACGAAAGCACGTATGCATTGACGTTGGAAAAGGTACAAAAAGCCTTTCTTCGGTATATGTACAAGCGTTTGTATGGCTACTACCCATATTATGTCCCCAACACAGTTCCTCCTCGGCTGCTTAGGTTTTAATTCCCTGGCAGTGAGGAGAGCAAGCGACCAACTGGTTACTATGTGCAAAATTCTACATGGTAAAAAAGATGCTCCAGGCCTGCATAATGAGTTGTCACGGTTTTACGTACCTGATAACTATCGACGTGTAAGACGACATTTGATTTTTGCGGAGCCCAAACACTACACCGCAGCACATAGTCAATCCCCTATTCCAAGGTCTCTTAAGACGGGAAGGAAGTCTCGAATTCTCATACAAAAAGAGAAAACCTTTCATCCCCCCTAAACAATCACCGATTTTGATGATTTTTGGAAATGTTACAGATGTCATTAATATCCAGGTTTATAGGTATTTAATAGTCTCCTGGACCGGAACCCTAATTGTGATGTGCTTGCGGATGAATGAATGTTTAAAATTTTGTGAGGAAAATGCCTCACATTCTTTGTATGTTTATTTAACATTTCATTTGTTACTTTATTTTTTATTTGTATTGAAGTTGTATTTAATTTTATTTGACATATATGTATATTTCAGTAACTTATTTGCCTTATTTATTTTTATTGTGATAGATTGACTTTATTGTTACATAAAGTTTTTCTATATTGACATTTTATTATTTGTTTGTAAATCTTAAGATAAGTAATTAATAATATTCTGTAATTAATAATCTAATTGGTGTAATTGGCAATAGTTGTACTAATTAAGTAAATAAATAAATGTACCTTAAAGTTACCTAAGTAGGTATGTCAGGTTACTTGCACGTCATAAATGGGTGACCTGATGTCTCATTACTACGAAAATATGGAAGTAGGTAGGTACCAGTATACCTGCCGTTGTGTCATAGTAAAATGGTTGGGTGCTCCAATGTAGTAGGTAGGTAGGTTGAGTTATGTAACAATTCAACATGATTTCATGCGACTTTGATTTCTCACTTAGCAGGTCAAAGTCAAAGTTAAAGTCAAAATAATTTATTCAATTTAGGCATCTACGACGCTCTTATAGAGGTCAATTACAAATTTTAGTATTTTAATATTCTACATTGTACTACAACGTTCAGCAAAAATTAATACCTAGCTACCTACAAGGTAACAGCTTGTAGGTAGCTAGGTATAATAATTTACCGCAGGTATCGATAACTTCATAACATTAAAGTTATATGTTCTATGATTATGGTTTAGTAACATCGTTGGTAGGTACCTAATTAATTTATCGCAAAATGTAGAAGTTCCCACCCACGGAGGTTTTGTGGTCCTATTAAATGTTGATGTGCTGATTCAAAATAAGAAATCTTTATCTTGTGCTAAATTCCTACTTCCCACTACTTAAAAATCTACCTGCATAGATTTAGGTAGGTTTAGTTAAGCAAAGTTCGCTGAGGTAATTACTTGGATGGGTGACCGCTAGTGGCATTACTATTGAGCGTGTAGGTACGTGCTTTGGAGGGTCGTCGGTCCCGGTTGTTGTCTTAAAGGGCAGTCGTTACAGTTTGGTGGTAGGGCATTTTAAGAATGCCCGTGAGACTTAACAAATGTCTGCGCTAGGGTGACGGGCGCAGTGCAATTTGTCACTTGTGACGAAATGCAACTTCATACTTGAGTGTGGTGGCTTGGGTAGCCACCACACTCAAGTAGAAATCTGTCGCCAAGAAACTATTTTTTATTGGATTGTGACGGAACATGCAAGAGGTCCACCTGATAGCTAAATAAACCTCTGATGAAGTAAGCTAACCGATGCCTATAACATGAATTTCGTCACAAGTGACAAATTGCACTGCGCCCGTCACCCTAGCGCAGACATTTGTTAAGTCTCATGTGCCTGTAATTTTTATAAGTAGGTAGTTAGTTATACTGGCTCTCAAAGACTGCTACCGGAAAACACTGTTAGGTGATTGGCGACAGTTTTTTTCTTGACACTTAGGTACCAATCCGAAACGAAACTGCCTTTCCACCATCTGGTGAAGTCCGAAACGGCGCGCGGCGGTGCGGTGGGGCTCAAACCATGGTAGGTAGGTAGGTACCAAAATAGGTAAAAAATCCATAAATCCAAAAATACAAATCTTTCCTGTGTATAATATAAGTGTAGTTGTAGATCATTGTTGCTATGTGCCTTCATCAGTAACAGCTTAATTCAAGAAGTTCAATTTGCAAGTAAATATTCATAAAAGTTGGTTTCCTAAACATGGGGACAAGAAACTGCCGGTTGCACTGTATACAACACTTCATTATTCACGTTTACCTTTATTCTCTAGCTCTAGTTAGCTAAAAACTGCTTCTGCATGTACATGGATCCGTGTTCATTTAGTTGACATAGCCTATTTTTCTAAAACCCTATTATATTATAACTAATTGGTTTTTCGCATAATCTTACACTCTACGCACGTCTTTATACCGTGAAAAAATTATAGTAGTAAATCTAAAATAAACTACGATTTATTCGTAGAAAATAAGGTATGCTCAATATGAGTGAATTTTATTTACACACACCTTGTCTGGTATTAGTGATTCTCTAAATGAATAATCCTAAGAGAGCTTCCAGTACTCGTATGACGATAATTGTCTTCAGAATAAGCACAAAATACAAATACTTATCTGTAATTTTTCAGTAAGAGATTGATTTAGCTATAAGACCGCCGATTGCCACTACATATTTAACTATAAATATTTGCAAATGTACACTGCTAATTACCTACTGTTTGCTTTATAAGTTATATAGGTACATTATGTTTGTAAATTTATTTATTTTACTTTTGTTGGTATGCAAAAAAGAGTATTCGAATCGTAAATTAACGGTACGTATCCCGTTACTTGGAGTACCCAAGTGCAATCAAGCGGTCCCTAAACAGAATAGATGTAAATCCTTCACGTATAAAGTATCCATGTAATAAATTTTCGCATTCATTCGTTGACCACGCTCGATATCATTGCTGGAAAATAAAAAGCACAGAGAAAACTAGGTTGAATCATTTATCTCGATGGGTTGAATCATCTCCTTAATGTACCTGCAGCATTTTATAGCTAGTCGAGCAGTCAATAAAAGGCTGCGGGTGATAGGACCCAACGTGCTATTGAGATGTCTATCCATCGTGGTAAATAGCTCTCCATAGTGGCAGTAGTTATGAGAAATTTAGTTAAAAAATGGTTTGTTTGAAGATAGTATTTTATTTAGTTTATATGTTATTTTGCCTGTAGGGTGCCGGGCTAGAATGTCACCCCCTCATCTCAACCCGTGGATGTCGTAAGAGGCGACTAAGGGTAACAAACCAGAGGGTGGGCAGCAGCACTTTCTGAAGAACTGATATCTCACCCAAGCCGCATGCCAAGCTTGGGGATTATGGCAAACCCCCCAAAATTGGGTGAGGCTGTGTTCAGCAGTGGACTATCCGTCTGATACAGCACAGTATAATATACTATTTTATACTTTTCACTTAATTCTGTTATTAAAAGATCAACTGGCTGTTAATCAATGCAGAGACATAACTAAAATCTGTCACCAAGCAATTAACCGTGTGTTCAAGCAGCTGCCCTTAAGAGCTAGTTACAATTCAAGGTATAGCCTCTTTACCACCCTCGAGAACATCTTCTTTTATCATCAGGACCGGTGAGGTAGTATTCATTGACTGAAAAATATCCTATAAATCCTCTCCTGCTCTCGAAGTGCTGGTCGAATTTCCCGCCACGCCAGCCTGAACGATATCACTCGATATCAACGTTGCAGCTATTCTCGTACCGAATGGTCTGATGTGTGATGATGGTAAAAAACTTGACGGCATGACTCTGGTTCCGTGGAAGTTAAAGCGGCCCTGAATGTGGGACGTTACATGCTTTCTGAAACCAACGTGAGGGCTGGTGCCGCGGCTACTTTGGCGGGGCGACTCAAGCGTTGCAAGTATACTAACCTCAGTAGTGGTTACATATTTGAGCCGTTAGGTGTAGAGATGTTGGTTCCGTTGGGACCGCGAGCTCATAGTATTTTCTAAAACTTATCAGAGCGCTTGGTCAATGCGACGTGTGATCAAAATGCTGGCACCTATTTGGCACAACGAATAAGCATTGCAATTCAACCGGGCAATGCTGCCAACTGGTAGTTAGCAGGAGCATATGGACTGGCTGTGAGTCTGCAATGACTTAAAGGTTTTCCAAATACTTGTATTATTATTCGGCATATTCGCTTAAGCGAAAAAGCTCTAAAAATAAATACCTGTATTAGCTGTAGTGTTGTATAAAATTCGTAGTATATTGTTAATAATATACATACCACCGCGAAAGAAAAGTCAAATGTAATTTAATTTAATTAGTTTAATGTTTAATGTTCACAATGATCTAAAAGAAATACCAAAAGACTTGACCAGGAAAATATAAATTAAGTCACGAGAGAAAAAAATATTCATATTCGTTTTTGATCCAAATGGATCATCTTAGCAGCTTCCTTGACTGTACGAGCGCACGATCGAGAAACTAAATTTCTCGATCGTGCACTCGTAGCGTCAAGACCTCCTGAGGATGCTTCGTGTAGAATCGAAACGCGTCGAAAATTGTTCCGGTTTGGCTGCGTGGCGTTTGTGACGTCACGTCAGCTTAACAGGAAAATTAGGCGGAATTGAAACTAGATATATTTTTGTATTTTGTAAGTGTTTTATGAAAATATTAATTTTATGTTTTCGTAAAACAATTTAAAAATATTTGTTATTATTTAACACTGCTGTGTTTTAGCGATTACTACATTTGCATAAAAGTGTGAAAATCGTTTTAACAATGTTATGGTATATTTGTTTAGTGAGTTAGGTCATACCTATACTCCTATATCAAATTTTCAATCGCGAATGTATAAACGACATTTAGAAAAGGCCACAATTTCACACATCACATGATCGTGATTAGATATTCTGGGGTTTCCTCGTACACAGCAATCACCATCTATCTACTCGTACGTGTAATCAGCGATTACGTGCTACCCGTTTGCGCGCATAATCGAGAATATTGCTCATGGACAAATTACGCGACACCGAGTGGAATAATTTGGGGTAGCTCATTTGCTGTGATCCTTCGATGCTTACACGCCTTGCTTATTTTTTCAGGTAGAACGTACCAATATAAAGTATATGAATACAATGTTTCCCGTACGGGTAAGGATGATTACGGCATTAACTTATAAACTACATTTTGTAAATCTAGTTTTCCTAAAACGGGTTCTGCATTGTGAAACTCTCATGTTCTTTTTTTCTGCTGATTAGAATTTTGTTCTTTGAGTTTATGGAATATATAATTCATAGAACGATCACAGTTTTACCCCGTATGCTGATATTTTGTAAATGTTGTTTTCCTAGAACAAGATCTGAAGTATGAAACCTTCATGAATTTCTGGTATCCTGGTATTTGGAAATTGATATTTCATGTCATTGTGTCCCTGTGGGGTTCAGCTTACTTTTATGAATCTCTTAATTTTTTGCAAACTATTATTAAATCAGATTTTTAAAACAATGAATGGGATCAGACCGGATCGGAAAATAATGTTGGTATCAGTACTTGATATCAGTACCGGAGTACTCCAAATGACACTTATCCTAATAAATTAGGGACCAATATCATTTTATTGATCTACAGGGTTATTGGTAAAATGCTAACAACCTCTTAGGGTTGACTTCTGCTAGTCCTAAGAAACATTTTGAGATGATATTTTTTGGATCGAAATTTTTATTTTTTATTTTTATTTGGATTTTTTTGTATTTTAGTGCTTACTCCGAGTCCAGAGCACGCACCGTGGCAACACTGGATCTTGCCGTGGTCCCTTAGAATAGAGTTTTGAATATCTACATCGAGCAAAGTAATAAAAAATATGAAATAATACATTGCAAGCACAAGAGACTATTGACATCAGGTGGTCCTCGTGCTTATTCACTCAAAAACATATAAAAAACACAAAAAAAAAATTAACAAAAAATAATCATCTCATAATGTTTCTTAGGACTAACAGAAGTCAAACCTAAGAGGTTGTTAGTATTTTACCAATAACCCTGTATATCTATACTAGTCTATATCTATACAATATTAAAAAGAGGAAAGATTTATATTTTTGTAAGCAACGAATGAACTTAAAAACTACTTGGCCGATTTGGATGAAAATTGGTATGGAAATAATTTGAGACCCGGGAAAGGACACAGGATAGTTTTTATCCAACTGCACAAAAAGAGTTTAATGGTTTTTCGTGATAACTGATATAAGCGCGGGCGGAGCCGCGGCCGGAAAGCTAGTGAAACATAAAGAAATTCTTGGTATAGTAGCATGGAGCCTGAAGCCGGCTAGCAATAGACTTTTCACTTGAATTATTAAGGTTGAATTTATTTATTATGATTATTATTGAAATAAATATATTTTATTTTTATTATTATTTTTGGTTACACTTTTGTGTTCTCTCTGGGTTCCAGAGGTAATTATGGCAAGGGCCAAAGCCAAGTGCATTTACAAAGACAAAAATTTCCTAACAATTCTACACGTGTTTAATATGACTGCTTTTTGAAGCAGTTTATATGCGGATGTATCTATGTCAAGTATCTCAAGATTCGTGAGTAGGCTTTTGGGTACGACACCTGTAGTAGACATTATAATAGGGATTGTCCTTGTGCTATTTATTTGCCATTGCGTTTTATTTTTATGGAAAGGTCTGTATATTTGGCTATTTTCTCGGTGTATGTTGTCTGTAGGTTGTGTGTGTTGCAAATAGCTACATCAATTAGAAAAGCAGTCTTTTTCTGTTTGTCCAAAATAGTTATATCCGGTCTATTGTAATGTATAGTCTTGTCGGTAATTATTGTTCTGTCCCAATACAACTTGTGGTGTTGGTTTTCAAGAACTGATTCAGGCATATATTTATAATAGAGTACCATTTCTGTTATGAGTTTGTTTTTGAATGCAAGGAATTGGTGGATAGCTGCAGCTACTTGATCGTGTCTGTGCTTATAATCAGTTTGAACTATAGCTTTGCATGTCCCGTTATGTGTTGTATAGTTTCAGAACTGCTGCTGCATCTCCTACAGGTATCATTTGTGTTAGGACGGCGAATTATATGTTTTTGATAATTCCTAGTATCGATGACTTGATCTTGGATTGCCAGCATGAAAGCTTCAGTCTCGGGGAAAATTTCACCCGCCCGCAGCCACGCGTTCGATGCTTTCTTGTCGACATGTGGTTGCTGCAGATCATGGTAATGTCTTCCGTGTAAAGACTTTCGTTCCCATACTGTAATCTTTTCTTTCGGGTCAGTGATTCGCTCAGTATTTTGTTGGTGTCTGTTGGATAAGTTCAAAGGTGTATGTCGTTTATCAGCTAGAACTATTGCTTCGTGTAGTGGTGAGTGCTGTGCTCGTTCTGAAAAGAATTTTCTGAGGGTTGTTATTTGTTTGTTATGTAAGTTGTTGATGTCTATTATTCCACGCCCTCCCTGTTCTCTCGGTAGTGTAAGTCTTTGGATGCAAGACCGTGGATGGTGTTTGCGGTGTGTGGTCATAGATGTGTTGATAATTCTTTGGAGTTTTACGAGATCTGATTGTGACCAGTTTATGATTCCGAATGTGTATGTCAGAACAGAGATGGCAAATGAATTAATAGCCTTTACAAGATTGCGCCCATTAAGTTGTGATTGAAGCAATGTCTTCAGCCTGTGTTGGAATTTATGTGTTATATCACATTTTATTTTGTTGTGGGGTATTTGATGGTTTTGCTGAAATCCTAAATATTTATAAAAGCTATTTGGTTCCATTGGCTCTATTTGTTCACCATTGTTAAGGGTGTAAGGCTCAGGCGCAACTGACTGCTGTTGGATGGAGTATGTTTTGCATTTATCAACTCCAAACTCCATTTTAATGTCACATGAAAATCTTTGTGTTATATCTGCTAAACGGTGTAATGATTGCACATTGTTGCTGTAAAGTTTAATGTCATCCATATACATGAGATGGCTGAGTGTGTGACTATTGTTGTTATGGGATATATCAAGGCCTAAGTTTGATTTACTAAGCATACCGGATAGTGGGTTTAGTGCTAGGCAGAACCAAAGAGGGCTGAGGGCATCTCCTTGGAATATTCCCCGTCTGATACTGATTTTATCGGTAACTATTGGGTTGTTACCATTTCTAAGTGTAAGTGTAGTTGACCAGTGTTTCATTGCACTTTCTAAAATGATATTAAAAGTGGATGGATTTTGTAGTGATGTAGAATGTAAATGAGCCAACTGTGAGGGACTGAATCGTAAGCTTTGCGATAATCTATATACATTGTCATAAGATCTTTGTTATTTTTAAGGGCCTGTTTCATTGCTACTGCATCTATTATTAGTTGTTCTTTGCAGCCTTGACTGTACTTACGGCATCCTTTTTGCTCTTCTGCTAAGATATTGTTGTCTGTAACATGTGTTTATGAGTTGAGATATACAGGCTGTCATTATTTTATAAATAGTTTGCAGACAAGTTATAGGTCGGTAATTTGATGAATTGTGTCTGTCATGGCCTTTGGGTAACATATAAATAATACCTTCTGTTATGTAGGCGGGCATGGTTTTTGGTGATTTGATGAACTGATTAATATGATTATAGAGCAAATGGTGGGTGCATGTGAATTTTTTATACCAATAGTTTTGTATGTTGTCTGTTCCAGGCGATTTCCAGTTATGTGTCCTATTGATAACTTCTTTAAATAAATCTACGGAGATCAGTTCGTAATGCATTACTGTGTAGTTATTGCATTGTGATCCGGTTGCTATCCAGTCGGCGTTATTGTTGTGGTGTACCTCATTGCTCCAAATATTAGACCAAAACCTGTGCATGGCTTCAGGTCTTGGTAGATCTGTGTTCGTTGCGCTGGTAGTGGTGTCTTGTGTTTGTGTAGTGATGTTTCTATAAAATCTTTTCTCGTTAGTGGTAAACTGATTGTTTTGCTGTTTCTTTAGCGTGCAGTTATTATATCTTCTTAAACGACTGCTAGTTGCGTTAAGCTTTTGTTTAAGACTATCTAAAAACTGTTCATTTGTTAAATTTGGTTCTTCATGGCGCGAGTGGGTTTTATATTTAGATTTTATGTAATCCACACTCTCTATTAAGTTACGAGTTCTTATACCTGCAATTATAATATTATATATTATAATTGCAGGCATATTATATAATATTATTATTATTATTATAGGTATACATTTAAATAGGACTATTACTGAAGAAACGTAAACGTTGAGCCATCCTTCTAGGACTACATAATATACGTACATATGCAAAGGTGGAAAGTGTGTGAGGGTAAGTGTGTTTATGTGTTTTTGTTTTGGGCCTTTTTTTGTTTTTTGTGCCAAATTAAGAATTAAGAACTTTTTACCATGCGATGTAATGACGTGGCGGACAAGGAAATCGCCTGATGGTATGCGGTGAGCCTCCTGTGCATTACAGTTGAAGTATCATCCTCCTCGTACTGCTTGATAGACACTGCGCTTGGTACTCCGATACATTTGTGTTTGTCTCGTTCGCCCAATAGTTTCACTAGTATAGTGCCCTTCACGCATAAATACAGTACCAAGTGCTTGTGAACTACTGCTTTCATGCAATAGAAAGATAAATCTCTTGCTAGAAACACTTATTACTACATGGTAAAAAATATGTTACTAATTTTAAATTTAAATTTTTCATTGATCCTACCGTACACAGATTAATGTTAATTAATTAAGTCTCCTTCCTCGTAGGAAAAAAAAAACAATGTCTTCACAATGTTTCAGACTTGACTGTGACGCTCCACAGTCCACACACAGAACTCCCTTATCATATAATTTTGCAGGCTGAGCTTCAGTGGAGTCGAAGCACTGTGATGGTCATTTTGGATCTCCAGTTTAGATTATAGACTCTTGAGGATACGCCTGATTACCTGTACCATTTTTTCAAATATTTCTAATCCACAAATACCGTGTTTGAGATGCTCTTACCATACAAAATTACAAATATACGATAGGAAAAACTCTCTTCTCTTACCAGTTAATTCTAAACCAAAAACGGCACCCTTGTTTAGAGTTCACCCAACAACCTACGGTTATAGCATAGCACTGGCCGTAAAAAGTCTACATCTCGCTCTGACACACCACTAACTTGGTTATTACTATTTGGTTACTATTAAATTATTCACTAACCATCGCAAAACAAACTCTATCCATTGCTAATTAGGTATATAATTATATTTAAAAAAAAAGCAAGGTTTCAAGAATGCTCACATTATGGATATTATAGGCACAGGTTGATATTGACAAATTATCACTTTAATGTCTATTTGATGCTTCCCTTAAGTAATATGCTTTAAGACGATGAAAAAGGAAATGCGAGCGTAGTCATGAAAATTGTTTGCGATACATTTATTCTATGGTATATATGCATAGCCACTTGCAACTGGAATGTTTGCATAAACACCATTACTTCAAATTTGAACCCATGTCTTTCAATCCCTGGGGCCAAGAAATGCTTTTTCAATCTACGTCATGTTGGTAATGAGTCAAAAACAATGTGAATTAACCTGCAAAGTAGAATCATTTTCCAATTAGCCATTAACTGGTTAACTACGATGCAACCAAAACAATTCGCACTTTTTCTCCACCTCTATTCCTCTCGGCAGCCGGGATATGCTCTTTTAAATCATGAGTCAAAGTTTCATTTGGTTATTTTCCTTATACCTTTTATTATAATATCTCAATAGGCAAGAGTGACCATCTAATAGTCAGTATGAACTGACCTACAAATAAAACTAATTTTGCAGGTTGTTTTAAACTGGTGACTGTATAAACAATATGCAACCCTATAGTAAAAAAAATATGACTTTTGCATTATTGTTTACTATTTTCATAATGATCGATAATTCTAAGTATTACAGGTTTCTTTACAACATTCATAAAATTAAAAAAGGCAGAGCATCGAGGAGTAATTTATTACTTATATCAACATATATATACATGTACAAAAGTAAAATATGTTTTATTAGTGAAATATTTGTAGCAATTTATCAGAACAAAATTTACTAATATATATATATTTATATTGGATTGTCCCATACTTACTTTATTTTAGGCAACTATATAAACCAGGTAAGAGTCTAAAGATACGGCAGGAAATATACAGAAGCACAACTTTTTATTAATTTTCGGTCAAACTGCGAGCAATTTAAAGTTCCCAATTGTATATTCGGTTCACTCTCTGGACTGCAACGGTAAATGAAAACGTCGCAAAATTGTACTCACTTTAGAGCTATTTTGTGTCCCGAAAGACAAAGTATAGAAGACAGACGGTTGATCACTTCAAGAGAAACCATATTGAAGAAGCAAACTTGTAGATGAAAAAACTACTGTACTGTACATACTGTATCGGCCGAATTGTCCACAGCATCCCTTATTATGGGGGGTTTGCCATAATCCCCACACTTGGCAGGCGTTTTATGGATCGCAGTATGAGATATCATTTATTATAATATAGTTCTTCAGAATGCGCTGCTGCCTTATCTGGTGTGTTACCCTACTAAGCGTGGACCCTCTTACGACACCCATTGGTATAGGGGGGTGACATTCTAGCCCGACACCCCACAGGTAATATACTTACGACGAAAGCTTAGCCAATATTGTAGCAAGAAAGGTGGCCTAAAAAAAGGCAACCTTAACTTCATACAATACGGGAACATGTTGCTACATTTTTTTTTATGGCTGATAGCCATAGCCTTTGACCACTTTCTCACCTGATGGTAAGTGATGTTGTGGTCGAAGATGTTTTTCAGGCTAACCTATAAGTACTGGCTCTCAAGGACCGCTGCCGGAACACACCGTTAGGTGTTTGGCGACAGATTTTCTACTTGAGGGTGGTAGCTAGCCAGTCGGGCATTCGCAAAATGCCCTACCACCATGCACACATTTTGTGATATTAGATTATTTCCTTTTCTCGCGGCTATGTACTGTTATAAAATAACATATACTACTGACGCCAAATGAAGTAGGAGAAAAATAACAAGACTACCGGCTTGTACAGTTTTTCAACACGACAAATTTTCCTGATACCTTATTTATTTAAAAGTCACAAATTATCTACGTGTAATGAAACCTTTAATCAACTCTGTCAGCCAAATTCCTGCTATGCCGTGAACGTTTGAGCTGTCTAATTATTATAAAAGTTTTATGATACGGCGATATCGTCCACAAAACTATTTTTTATTGTTTAGTAACCGGCTAGGACTCGCGTAATATTTACCGGATATTGCTCCGACCAGTTTCGAACTTATTTGATGTTCTTCGTCTGGGAGTCACGATTTTGCACAGCGTCGAACGCGGGCAACTGGCGTTGAGATGGTTGCGCCGCAGCTGTCAAAGTCAGAATTCCTCCGTCCGAACCAGAGTCGCTTCATCACGGAGTGCGTTCAGTATGTGTCAAACTTACGTCAGTTTTAATCAATTGATATTTTATATTCTATAATCCTTAAATTATACCACTGGAATAAATTGTGTAAGTAAATGCTTCAAATCATTTGGAAAAATCCGTTCATTACTACGAGTATTCCGCTAGAGTATACAGCTAATGTTTCACTGCCGAGTATGCTTCCGTTGACTTAAAAACTTCAATATTGGAAGCCGAAACCAATATCGGATGATATTGAGAGTCGGCGAACAAACCTGACAAGCTCCCAATGGTAATAATTCTTATGTTGATACAACTGAATAACAAATACTGAACAACAATAAAATATTAACTTTCAGCGTGCTGGAATCATCAGATAATTCCGAATAGAGCATGTTAGATTTATATAAATTATTCCATAGAGAGACGAATTACTTAGCATTCCATGGATTCACCGTGCGGGTGCCGGGTCCATAGCGTTGCAGAGGAAGAGGCCCAAGTCGAGGTGCCTGGGACTTGCAACCCAGTGAGTAAGGTTAAGGGGCCCCTTTATGATGCATCAATCCTCCCTTTCACCGCTCGAGCCTCCTCCCCTGCCCAACCAAATTTGGTAAGTTCCTACTAATGCCGCCTTGGATACACGTTCTAGGATGGAAGTTACGGTTGTTTTTGACAAGCCAAGGTCTTTTAGTAGGTTGTATAGGGATTTTGCTGGTATACCCCTTGCTCCGACTTCTACAGCATATAAATTAACCACATAACCGTTTTTGATTAATTCATTTGTTAGGTCATAATATTTGTTAGTTTTTATTGTGTGGTCTTTAGGTATGTTTGTTTCCCACGGCACAGTAAGTTCTATAAGTACTACGCGTTTTAGATTTTTTGAGTATAAAAATATATCTGGTCTGGATGACGAAACACCAACATCCTCAGGAATTTTGTAATGTTTTTCATACGTGTCCATCAAAAGAGTCCAATCGGGAGCTGCGCCTCAGATGGAGTAAGGCTTGGATTTCGATTTTGTATTTGACCCTTCTTTTACAAAAGCAACCTGTCGTTTGTTCGTGGTCAAACCTTTTTTGCTCTAGCTACCGAGAGACTCGCTGCTTCTCGTATGATTTCGAGGACTCTATCATGACAGCGTGAATAATGACCCCTATCAAGGAGCACCTTGCATCCTACCAATAGGTGCCTTGCTGTACCTATGGCCTCCCGACAAATACCGCAAGACTTTTCGGTGGCTTTCCCCTATCTTACTAAATTACTTTGGTCTGGGAGGGTCATCTGAAAGGCGTTATGATAGAATTTTAATAAGGCAGGTGACCAGTCGTATAACAAGGTGCGCCACTTTAACGCCAGAGGGATACAAAATTCACCTATGGTTAGCCATTCGCTTTGCATTTCCAAGCTCATTGCATGCACTTTATAGTACGACGTCTTTATCCTCAATTTTCTTTCTCGAGCCGAAACCCGCTTTGCTGGACTGTGCACCTATCATAAATTGTTTATGGAATTGAAGCCTCGAATCAACTACTACCGGATTGACTACGAAAAAATATATGTATTTATTCGTAGCGGAATGATTTAGATCACACACAAACCTTTGTTATCGTTTTCTATTAGGTACTTTGTTGTATTATACTATCTGTAGTTTTTATAACAAAAATATCAGTAGTGCATTTTAAAAAAAGTATGTCCATGGAATATGGACCAAAAATTTTACTCTTTGGAATGCGAATATATTCTGTATACTGTCTGTCTGTATGTATATAGAGAAATACATTTGTAAAACAATTATAGTTGGCTAGTTAAAATTCCCCGTGGGGTGCCGGGTTATATTTGCACCTCCCCATATTATCCCGTGCTTGTCACGATGTAAGAGGCGACTAAGGGAAAAATACTGGAAGGTGGGTTGCAGCACCTTCTAAAGAACTGCCATCTGCCACTACGATCCCCAAGCTGCCTGCCAAGCGTGGAGATTATGGCAAATACCTCTTTATAGGGGAGGCTGTTTTCAGCAGTGGACGAGTCGGCTGTTCCTGTTAAAATAACCATAGAATAATAATAAAAAAAAAACAAATAAAATGATGGGGATACATAGGCAGGATGTAATTTATACCGTCTATCTCTGAATTCTGTGTTGCTACTGCTTACTAATAAATTTCAATTAGCAACATGTCAACGAAGTTTTGATTGGGGCGCAGAGCTCTCGGGTAATTTTGTGCAATGAATTAATATTAAATAATGCTTCCTCTACGTAATCCTGAAGCACAGAATACATAGAAGTAACAACGTCCCACAAACGCGGATTAAATATTCGGAGTAAAGCTGCACCGGCACTCGAGCAATTTTTTGAAAACTATTCATTTGGTTTCGTGTATATAGGTACCATAATCGTTTGAATTTTGATAGGTGAGATTCAAACTGTGGTTTTAATTTGGGTTTTTATCTTTTTTGCTATATAATTCATTCCGTTTTATTCCTAACTTAAAAACTGACCAAAAGCGGGTTGTTCATCGCTCTAATAGGGTTCAGCATCGCAACAGGTCGTACAATAAAAAGTTGTTGGTTCTGATCAAAGTTTTAAAAGAACAATATTAATATTACGTTTTTAGATATTGAATGGGAAAGTAAAAGTAATGAAATAAAAAAAAAATTGTTTACATATCAAACTGTTATTTCAAATTCCTAACTGGTTTTGTTTTTCAGATAGACTCCATAACAATAATGGCCTAAAGTCGTAACCTTGAGGCATCATATTTTTGTTTTTGATTAAATTAAACAAAATATATATCTCCACCTCAAGTACTAGGGATGCAAATATTGTTTTTTAGGGGTTCCGTACCTCAAAATAAAAAATCGGATCCCTTATAGGATCACTTTTTTGTCCGTCTGTCTGTCTTTTAAGACCCTTTTTCTCAGGAATGGGTGGAGACATCTAGCTGAAATTCATATCAAATACTCAAGTCTACTGTCCCTTAGAGCTGTAAAAAAATCTAATTTCAAAGCCAACGCTATCAAAAGATAGAGCCGTTTATGCCTCAAATTTTCGACACTCGCAAGGGAATCAAAAATTACTATACTTAGTACTTCCCGTGAACTTAGAACCTTATATTACTATATTGCATAACTATGTTGTGTAATAAACATGTAGTAGTTAGATGCATGTTATATATATTATAAATATAAATATATTTATTTTTTAATCTCGCAGTTATATTAGATTCACACTGCTGTTGGTAGTTGGTTGGCTCAGTCATTTTAGAAGTGTGTAAATTTGTGTTTTATAAAGTGAAAATACTACTTAATAGTAATGAAATCTAATGATTTACTTAAAACTAAGCTGTACCTATAATTTAAATTCATTATTTCATTGATTTTTTTTTCATATTCTCTAAGTAATTGGTTGTTTTAAATAAACAACAATTTACTTATACTTACATAATTTCAGATGATTATTGAAAATATTACTTTATTTTACTGTTCAATAATTTCAATAACCATCTTACATTACATTTTCACGTAGGCTCAACTTATTACCTCTTATTAGCAACTTACATTATGAACATGAACAAATAATCTACACATCACCATGGTTATATAAGTATAGGTACTCTTATGTTCATTTGGGCAGTACTTAAATTGATTCATATATTATAATGTACCTATACTTATGGTATGCCTAATACTTATGGAAATCTATTCTAAATAACTATGTGTAACTTAACTTGTATATTTTCGTTTTGAATTAATATTGAAAAATATTGAATTAACGGCTGGAGGCGGCCAGTGTGACACGAAAAGCGGTCAAATTGTTCACACCGATTGTAGCGCAGCAGCACCAAAGGAGCATTTTGTTTTTGATCCTACTTAATGAACGAATGAAATATGTATCACGGATGTGCAAGCAAGATACAAAATGTTTATAATATGGCGTTATCCCGCTCGCACTGTTCCGAACTACGATGTTATGGAACGGTTTTACCATAGTTTTACGACATTTTATTGTTACTGCAGAACAACTGTCTGTAGCTTTTTATGGTTCCGTAGTCCTGACAAGGAACCTTTATAGTTTCGTCATGTACGTCTGTCTGTCCGTCTGTCCGAGGTTTTGCTAACAGACCGTTTGTACTAGAAAGCTGCAATTTTGTAAGGGTATGTAAAGTTAACACGCTGACAAAGTGATAATAGAAATTATTTTAACATATTTTTTTTTTGGGTTGCTCTCATACAAGTGATGTAGGAATGAATTTTTTTTCGTGATATATCTTATTTATGGGATATCATTGAATAGGTTAAAATAATTTAGGGGTTGCTAATACTATTTTTCGATTTAATGCTCCATTTATGAAATATTCGACTTTAAAGTGCACATTTTTGTTCCAGTAGGGCGTCCCCCCCCTCTAAAACCTAAACAGCTGGCTTGAAAAATCTAAAAAAAAATCATGATGATAGGAAAATTATACGGTTAAGATAACTTTATTACTTTAGCAGTACTAGTCATTGAACTTGGGTGTTAGATAATTTTGTACCAAATACAAAATTCTTAGAATACATCCTTTAAACTGACTAAGATAAAGAAGTGGAAAGACTTTAGAATCGGTATACATACTTATGTACTATAGGAACAGGTGAAGGGGGGAGAGGGGGTTGTAGCATTAGTTAAAAATAATAACGTTAAATATAGTTAAATGTAAATCTATTATTTTTGACCTTGACAAAGTTCAAGTCATACAGAATTTTGGACTAATATTAGATAGTAAATTAATCGTTGATGTAAATATTCAAAACGTAATAATACGTTAATTAAATATGTTTAATTTTGTCACAAGGTTATCCAGTAACTTCAATAACGAAGTTACAATTTTTTTCGTATAATTAAATTATATGAATAGCTGCTAAGCAAATATTATTAGAATTAAAGTCCAGGAGACAACAATATGATGTTATGCTTCAGTATGACCTATGTCATAATAGATATGACTGTGCAGAGGTGGTCGATGAGCTTCGGTATAAGGTACTTTTTAGACCTCATCCTTGTCGTACACAAGAAGTGTTTTCGGCAGCTGTCCTTGAGTGAGAGCCAGTAATTCTAGGTTGGCCTGAACAACATCTTTGACGAATCATAATTCGACCAAATCAGGCATAATAAAAAAATATTTTGTATGTACTTACCGAGCTAATCAAGAAAGATCAAAAGTTGATCATGATTTTAAAATCATGTCCTGTTGCTTTCTGAAACTGCTTTCGACACTAACGATGTTGTCAAAAAGTAGTGCTGGGATAAAAAGACCCTCTTATTTTACAAAACGATTAATTTTAAAAAGTTTTACTGAAACGCTAAACGTTCCGCTATATTTAATGAGAAAACTTCACGCTTCGCTTTCTTCACGTTTAATCTATTCCCAAAATAAATGACTGCGATTCCATTTTATGAGCGTTTATTTTGAAGTCTCTATACTTTCTTGTGGCCCTAGCTTTCAGTCAGTTTGTGCTTATTTAAAGTTGGACATTGAACAAGGTAAGGTAAATGAGATTTGCGCACAATGCGAGGATTTTTGAGTCTAACGTTTGCTTTGATCGTGTTGCGATTAGAGTTTAAAATGGACAAACTTTTAATTGGATTTTTTGTGGCCGTGGAAAAGCCTTACTATTACGAAAAGCACCTCGTTTGTTTATATTAGAATAAAGCTTGCGTTAATGAACTTTGTCATATATTTTTTTTTATATGATTTTGCTATTATAATTTTACACACTTAACAACGGATGGCGGTGTACAATATACTTAATAGTATTGATATTTATACATATCTGTAATACAATATACAATATAGGTAATAAATATGTTCACAATATAATACATACAAAAACGCATGTATGCATAAAAATATAAATACAATATACATATAAATATGACGTTTACATGTATGGAGTTTATGCTAGCACGACAGATAAAGAACCTTTAACTTGGTCTTAAAAAACATTTAATTGTTTTTTTCGCTTAGTATCAAATGGCAATACGTTCTAGAGTCTGACGGCCTCAACCGAAAACGAACGGTCATAAAACGAGGTAGTGTGTGGAGGGAATTTAGGCATTAGATTCTCTGAACTCCTATTGGTACGGGAGATACACCCCTAATTAACGCCTAAAAGAGTTAAGAATTATTATTAATGCCATATTTATTCTCTTTTCACTTGAAAGCAAGGATGACATTACAGGTTTATATTTGTACCATACCATTATCATACCGGTATTCTTACAAAAATTACTGCCTTATCCTTAAATACTATAAGATCATATAGCAACCTTTTTGCCTTCTCATCTAAAATGTGGCAAATGTAGCAGTCATACCAACTTGGATTATAGCGTTCAATATCACTTGATTCCAGGTCACACGTCTGTTGCGTCTACCCCCACAACTAGCTGCGGCGGATCTGCACCTGCGTGGTTTAGACATGCCTCCTCACCACACTTCCATCACTATATCACGAAGTCCCACGTGTTCTTGAGGCCAGTGGTTGATTTTTAGGCTAATACTTGGTGGACGGACCCCGACCCTTTCTCTGTCTACCTTTAGATATTTTCGTTATTATATTGTTATTATTGAGTCAGTTGTACCATTTAACCTACTAGATTATTTTCCATAGTTCCATGGGGAGTCCCATTGATGGGATGACGGAAATAAATCATTTAACCATGTACCCCTACGCCAATGGGACCACGGAAAATAACTTTTGCTCCAGTATCGTATTTCTATGAAACCATTAAATTATGGAGTAGACTTTGCTTAGGTATACACTTATCGTATTTTAAACAAAACTTTCCGCTTCAATAAAACTAAATAGTGAATCTGCTTTACATGATTGTGGTTAAGACGTTATTTAAAATGCTGTGCAAAAATGTCATTTTTTCCGCATTCATCATATGAACTGCTGAAATTAAATATTAAAATTGTCTTCAGTTGAGACCATCGCATAATCATAATTAAACTTCACAAGGCAAGTTCGTTTCGATTCATAAAAATAATATAATAATCATAGAAGAACGGTGCGACTTCCTTGATAAATGTGAATTGACCTGCGTAAAATTCGTTATTGTAAAACACAAGGACGAAATATTAAAAGGTATAGGATTCGATTTTCACCAGAATTCGTGACGCCAGACCTCCTTGACTCTCATCAGTAGTGTGTCTGCTTTCTTTCAGGATTTATGGTGTTAAAAAGGTAAATAGTCTTATTGTGTGCCTAATGTGCAGCAACACCGCACTTAAATCAACATGAGTAGTATCCTGCTCACACAACAATTTTTCTCTTCACACGCTACAAATCTCACGGGTAGGGATGGGGCGACGCAATTGAAATACCTTCTTATATATTCTGTCTAATGAATCTTGTACATAAATTAACCTTTAAATTATTTTTGCCATCACCCATATAGTTCATTTTAAATTACAAAACATAACTTAAAATCTCACTTAACTCTACTACGGAAATACAAACCCAAAAGGAATAAGCTAGCTTCGTTCGCCACGGAAGCAGTTTATAACCCGTGGGATTACTTCCAATAGAGGAACTTGTATCACTGGGAAATAGCTTAGGTAGTTTGTTAAAGTCGCCTTCGTGATGCGAACGACCAATCTTGCTTTACTTTAAAAATTAACCCAGCGCGTTCCCGAGAAAATGCGGAGCGTTAGTTTTGTGAAACAATGTTAAAAGATTTGTGGGCCGTGGCAAGGTTTTACTACATATTGGTCGGAAGGACCATTTTGTATTAGTTTAGGGGAAGTGCTTTCATAATCTGGGCGAACATGTGAGTATCGTGACAATGATAAAACTCAATATCGTTAGGATACTTGGTTTATTTTTATTCCGTAGGTTGTGGAGAAGTTACTCCCTAATGGCCTGCGTCCTACCCTGATAGCTATTACAATCTTCGTAGTTCAAAACACATTTTACACGACTGATCAAATCTCATCTTCATTGAGGCAGACACGCCATAACGTATAACGATGTTGTCTTGAAAAGTCTGTTTC
Source organism: Plagodis pulveraria (assembly GCA_963890685.1). Classification (NCBI taxonomy): domain Eukaryota; kingdom Metazoa; phylum Arthropoda; class Insecta; order Lepidoptera; family Geometridae; genus Plagodis; species Plagodis pulveraria. The sequence goes on from OY982953.1 coordinate 10,919,136, forward strand.
ATAATCTGCTGGCATCTTCACCATCAAGGAGGTTAAGTTAACGTGGTATGGCCTCACAAACATAGCATAATCCACGTATTAAGACCACTTTGTGAGGCAATATCTTCCAACTTGACGTTCCTGGGCATAGATCGATGACTAACCTAATGATCTAAGTTAATAACTATATTTATGTTGATATTTCATGTCTTCATAGACGGTGACTATTTATATTGCCTTTTGTATGTTATGTAAGTTATGTAATCATGAGATGAATATGTAGCCCGCTTGTTGGTAATAGTAAAATTTGCAGTGACACCACTCCCGTTCTGATGTATATGATACCGGCAATCTGTATAATTCAGGTAATCTATACAATACCTAGGCAAAGTATAGAATACCTGGGGTGTCCAGGCTATGTATAAAATATTATGAATATTATTCTCCATTACATACTTTACCTAGGTAATGAATACAATTCCTAGGGATTGTATAGATTAGGTACCTGCTGTCGCACGTGCACATTACTATACTGAGCGCTTCTGTGCTTCAGAGGGCACGTTAATTGGTCCCGGTTGTTGTCTTATGATGGCATTAAATTCAACATCGTGGTAGGGCATTAATTACGCGAATGCCCGCCTTGCTTGCTACCACCTTCAAGTATAAAATCTGTCATCAAGCACCTAACGGTATGTTCCGGCAATTCCAGCAGCTGTAGTTAAGAGACAGTAATTCTGGGTTAATCTGAATAACATCTTCGACCACAACATCACTTCACGTTTGGAGAGTTAGTGGTCGAACGGTAGCCTATCAAATATAAATACAAAATAAAGACACTATTCAAATGTTATAAAAAGTGAATCCATATCAAATAAGCTTGTACCGACACAGATCGAACAAACATTATACACGTTCATATGCATTTTAGATATACGTGTGCATATCAACATTACATAGTAAAATAGTATTCTGCTAATACTAGGTACCTTATGTTTGTAATGGATATAATTGCTTTAAAAGTTATAGGTACTATTATGTACATAAATAGCTGTAATAGCATGTGAGCACATGATCATAATTCACAACCCCAGCCCACGTACCGCGTCAGAAGAGATATGAACTACGCGATAGAAAGAGAAGCGCATTGTGGGTGAATATAAAAGTTAAGTACTCAGCAGTGTGCGATCAGAATTGCTCTTTAATGTGTCGTAGCAGAGTTGCCTATATATATAAACGTCTTTGCGGAGAGATCCTTCTGGTCCTTTTTATTCTGTGCCTCAACAACATCTTTCACTTATAACCAGGTGAGATAGTCGTCAAAGCCTATCTACATCTACACTAATAGGTATTATAAAGTGGAAAGGTTTGTATTTTTGTATGCAACGAATAAAATTAAAAATTACTAGACCGATTTGGATGAAATATAAGAGTAAAAAAATAGTTTGGGACCCGGGGAAGGACAATGGATAGTTTTAATCTAACTGTGCAAAAAGAGGTTGATGGTTTTGCACGATAACCAACATACACGCGTGCGGAGATAAAGAAAAACGTATTATTCCATATTTTCTTTTTTTTATATAATAACATACATAGTTTTTTCATATAATCCAAGCATTGATATTAATTATATAAAAAGGCATTATAATATATGTCAATCGTGTTCACATTATTTTAAATTTTGTAATGATATTTGTAATATTCTTATAAATAAATATATGCTGCAATGAAAAAAATATATCTCTTTCGATCGACCTTAATTTTAAAAAAAATCTTATAGAAACATTTAATAGTTTTTTTCAATACGTAAGGCTACTGAGCGTGTTTTATTTACCGTGAAAGTGCTTGACCCGTCGTGAAATATGCTGCGAACGGGGCCCAATGTAGGAATGGAGGTCCATTTGTCGTGTGCGGGACGTGAGCAAGACAACACTACAGTAAAATGAATGAAGTAGAGCAATTTGAAACCGTTTTTTACTGCTGATAGATTAAAATTTGACCATTATATCACATGTATTTCATAAGTGATGTTGTGATATATGTTAAATATGCTTAACCTACAATTACTGGCTTTCAAGCATAGTCGTCGGAACTCACTGTTAGATGCTTGGTGACAGGTTGTCTAATTGAGGGTGGTCTACCCAGGTGGACATTCACAAAATGATAATGTGGTGAAGCTCCAGCCCGAGGTAGAATTCGATTCCTGAACCTCCTGCACGGCAGCCCGTAGCTTTTGCCACTGGGTCATCACTGCTAAAACTTAGCTACCGTAATACTAATGACAACTATTATGACATAACATAACAAGATAGTGCCGACAACGTTATGTGAAGTAACTGTCTTACATTAGCGAGCCTGAAGGGCAAGCTTTTGGTGAGGCCGCAGGCAGAGCGTTTGGTGCGCGAGCCCATAGGGCGAGCGCTTGACGAGGCCGCAGGCCGAACCTTGTTGGTAACTTTTGAGGCCAAAGGCTGAACTCCGATTTGACAGTATTTTCCACGTCTCCGACTGGTCTTCATGACAACTGCCCGAGATAACCGAAGTGGGGTTTCTGAACAAAAGTAATTCAGAACCTTGGTCCGATTCTGCCCAAACCACTTTTTTTATGGCAGTAGAGTGAATCTGGTTTGTTGGCTGCAGTTTGTTCTTTATTTTATAAAGAGTTTATGTAGGATTTCATACTTCTATTGGAGTTTAGAGCATAATTTTATTTCACGTATTAGGTGCTTCTATGAAATTTTCAAATGACTCAAGATAGATGCGGGCCGCTTGCGGCCGGCATCTATCTCTATATCTAACTATATATGTATATCTAACAACCGAAATATTGCAACTAATACATCTGATGCTTTCCTCCATTTTCAATAAGATATCTGGCTTGTTCTAATCTGAGTCACTGGAGTTTATGTTTATGTGACATACCCTGCAATTAGGATTTGTGGGATAAGAGACGCGGTAGACACATTTAATTATGGGAACAGTGTTGTGATGAGCCGGATTAGTGCCATAATATGAATGCTAGAAACTATTGACGTAGCCCCCGAACCCTTATTATTTGTCATAAACAAATAAAATGGAAACCTCCAAAGAGCCGAAATGAGTTTCTTCGTAATCTTGGATAGCTCCGCATTTGTACTTCATAATCAATCAATTACTGAAAATGACCATTACCTAGGTGGAACTGTAAACTAGGCCTACAAATATCGCGATTTAATATGACGTACGAGTAGAGAGAATATATTTTTCTATTAAAACATAGCTTGATAATCTCCTAAAGCATCACTGAGAACATTTACTTATTTACATAGTACCTAGTGAATGAGGATGGAAAAAAACTGTTTGAAGCAATGATGGCCGAGCGGTACCAGTTATGGACTGCCGTGCCATAGGTACATGGTTCGATCCCCACCACCGGTTTGAGCTTCACCGCAATGTGGAAGTGGAAGAGCATTTTTCGAATGATCGCCTGGATAGCTACCATCCCTCGAGTAGAAAATCTGTTGCCCCGCACCTAACAGTATGTTCTAGCAGCAGTCCTTGAGAGCCAGTAAAATTACAGGCAAATGAGACTTAACAACTGTATGTCTGCAACGGGCGCAATGCAATTCGTCACTTGTGATGAAACAGAACTGGAGTTATTTGAAAAATTAGACCTTGCGCATTACCTATTGAATTTAACTTATTGTGCCAAAAAAAACTGAAATTTCGTTTACCCCAAAATAACCGTTTTTGAAATGTTCCACGATGTAAGAACTTTACAATTTCAGTTTATAGAACCATATTGAACCTTTTCAATTTCAAGTGGTTGCAACCCCCTAAAATAAGTATCTTCTATCAACAAACTTCAAGATCATAAAAACTTTATTATTCTCATATCATTATCATCTATACTTAAATTCATGTAGATCAATTTAAGGCGTCTGAAAGTAAAGCGCGAACCAATATTTAATAAGAACAGGGTATCGTAGAGTGGAAAACAGAGTCTGAAAAAAAGTTTGATATAATATTGCTAATATAATAATTATCTAATTTGTCCCTTGACTGGTGATGTAGTTTTGTATAAAACGTGAGAGGTGACGTGAGGCCCGACAGGTCTTTGTTGAAACTAGGTAGTATTCAAAAATGATTAACTATAGCCTTTCGAAGTGCTTATAATGTTTAAGGATATATATTTTATGATATAACTAGTGGCTTTTCGAGCTGTAGACCTCGCGAGTCTGGCCTTGCATAGGTTCACTGCACACGCTGATGGGCAAATGTCTAAAAATCCAAAAATCTAGATAAGTAATATAAATAATATTATACATAAGTCGCAGAAAATCAATGACACGCCAGCCCCAGCGAAAGCTAGTTGTGTCAGAACTAGGTAGGTAAGTAGTAAATAATTTTTATATTATGTTTATCTCCGCATTTTGAAAAAAAAAAACAAAAATTGAATCGACAGTAAAATTTTATGGACATCTCAAACCAGCTCACAAAATTTCGTGAGAATCGGTTGAGAAATGCGACATGTATAGGAAGGAGAACAACCGGACATACGAAAGCTTTTTTGTGTAGGTTAAAGCAGAGACACTCCGCTCGAACTAAGTTCTCGCTCGGTCAATAAAGCAGAGACGCTTCGGTCGAACTATGTTCTCGCTCGGTCAATAAAACAACTATTCTCTAAGAATCCCTCACTTCCACACACGGAAGTACGTCCGAGCGGACGTACTGGGTACCTCTCACGTCCTAATTGGAATAGACTAAACCTGTATAACAGAAGCATAGATTACATACGTAAAATATGACAAAACTACGTTTGTGTGAAGCGCACTACGTGGACTTTTATATCAAGTCAAAATAACTGCTACAAAGAAATATTCTGTTATAGTAACGATATTAGGTTCCCGTTGTAGAAAACGGGACCCTATTAGTAAGCCTTGGCTTTTCATTTATAGTCTACCCGACCTATAAAGAGAACTATTTGGAGCAGTTTTTCTTCAATATTATGAACGTTGAAATTTCTGCAATAATTAATGCGTTAGTACGTGCGATTGGCTTTCAAATAAGTCCCTACCTCTCTCAAAATATTTTATTTTTTGCAACGCACGTAATACGTGCACCGTTGATTACGTTACAAAATTTAAACGAAAGGAAAACTTCCCGCACATGACTATAATTTTGCCTCTCGTTGTACTTTTGTAAAATATGTATAAGTTTTCATAACTATATACGTAACAAAATTTAAAAAAAATATGAAGGGCTCCCAAGCAAGAAGCGCATTTTCTGCAACGTATTTTGTTTTTGCTGTAACGAAATTAAAAAGTTGTTATGGTTGTTTAAAACAGTAAAATATGCTGACGTCAAATTGATATTTCCATAGTTCAATTTGTAATGCACTAAAACAAATTATAATAAACGATCAAGCGCGTGTCGGGCCACGCGCAATGTAAGGTTCCGTAGTAACCCGTTATCATATTTTAGAATAGTTCTGTTGTTCTTTTTCTTTTTATATCTCTAATTAGTTCCGTACTAACCCTATATAAAAAGCGCCGGAGCTGTCATAGAATTACTTCACTTCTAATAAGATATTTGTCTCTAAACCTAACCATTTTTGTTGACGTTTTCGTGCTTGTGATTTATGATTAATAGTTTTCATAATGAAGCTAATTTTGGGAATTTTCATTAGTATTAAAAAAACTATAGGTTTCTGTAACCCCCTGCTATCAATGGGTAATATTCCGCCCTCTCTCCTCCTCCCCATCGCACAAAATATATACTTATAAACCATTCCTAAAGTCCTTCTAATGTATGTAGATACACATTTTTTTAAATAATTATTATTTAAAATAAAAAAATAGTTTCCGTAATCCCCCACCCCTCTGGGGGATGCTACAACCCCTCCCATCTCCCCCCTCCACCCCTTCAATATAGTACATAACTATCTATACCGATTCTAGTCCTTCCAGTACTTCATCTTAGTAACTTTAAAGGATTTATTCTAAGAATTTTGTATTTGGTGCAAAATTATCTAATACCCAAGTTTAACGACTATTACTGCTTAAGTGATAAAGTTATCTTAAATTCTATAATTTTCCTTGAAAGTTCATGAACTGCACTATCAACATGAATTTTTTCAGACTTTTCAAGCCAGCAGTTTAGGTTTTAGAGGGGCGGGGGACGTCTACTGGAACAAAAATTTGCACTTTATAATATGTCGTAAATGGAGCATTAAATCGAAAAATAGTATTAGCAACCTCTAAATCATTTCAAAATACCTATTCATTGATACCCCATTCGATGGGATAGACGATAAAAAAAAATTCATACCCACACCACTTGTATGGGAGCTACCCTTAAAAAAATATTTTTCATAATTTAATTTACCACTTTGTCGGCGTGGTATGTTTACATACCCGTACAAAATTGCAACTTTCTAGTACAAACGGTCTCTTAGCAAAACCTCGGACAGACGGACAGACAGACGGACATGACGAAACTATAAGGGTTCCTTTTAGGTTCTACGGAACCCTAAAAATCGGCTAAAGACGGGTCGGACTCCCGCTAAGGATCTTAAACTCTATTTACAAATAAAGGTTTTTAACATATATAACATTCTGTGTTGGTACGGAATCCTGGCTGCGTGGGTTCAAGTCGCAAATTGGCCGATTTTTTGTTTCGTAATGTACTGTAGAGTAATACATACTCAACAGTATTAAAGCCAAAATTACAAAAAAGATAATTAAAAAACATTGCGTGTGAGTTAAATCAGTCCGGGCTTGCTATAGATAAGCTACCAGTTAAATAAGTGCTACTGAATTACACATGCTACCATTCGGAATTATCTGAATTCCAGCACGCTCCAAGTGTTCCATTGTTGTTCAAGTATGACCGTTGGGAATAGGTTATCGAGTTTACTCGCCAACGCTCAATTTCATTGGATAATGGTTTCGGCTTCTAAAATTGACGTTTTTAAATCCACGGAAGCATACTGTGCAGAGAATGATTAGGTACATTTTTTGTAAAATAGAATTTTCCAAATGCTTAAAGGCGTTGACGTTAATACATTGGTCAGTTATTTCAGTATTAAATTTCATAACTACTGATTTAATTTTTTTCCGGGGGAATGCCCTTATTAACAAAATTTTACGACTGATTTACAACATTACAGCTACTACAAAAAACCACCCACAACCAGTAGGTATTATTATCATTTAAATAAATATATCATATAATGAGAGTAATATTACGAAGCCATATGTTTGAACTAAACCTGCTTTAGTAACTAAAGGAAATATTATATAAGAGTAAATTTTTTCGACAAGTTTTCTACTTCAATTTTTTTTTTCATGAAGTGATCAAGTATCTTTCTGCTAAACTTTGTCTGTAGGGACACAAAATAGCACTTAACGGAGTACAATATTGTGATTTTTTTTCGTAGCATTGCTTTTTTTACCGCTGTTGTCCAGAGAGTGAGCCAAAAATACAAGTAAGAATTTTAAATTGCTCGCAGTTAGACCGGAAGGTATAGCTGAAATGATAAATTACGTTTTAATAAAGTGGGATCTTCAAATTCAATCAAGAATGTGACAATTAAACCACATTCTAAAATATGGCTCAAGGCATTTACTTAAACAATACTCTACTTTTCGATAAAATTTCTCTCCTTTTACCACGGGTGCCGAAAAGGAAAGCATAAAAATAATAGTAAACAAGCTTATTACCAACTTCTAAAAGACTCACACATCACATTGTCGATTTTGCTCCGTCTCTATGAGTCCACCACGTTAGCTCAGATGAGACGAGCGTGTTTGGTCTTTGGGCGTCGATTCAAGTCCCGCTCATGATATATTTTTCGTTACGTAGTTTTTTATAGGCTTTCTCGCTAGGCAGGCATTAAAGTAATTTTGGGAATCAGAAGAGAAACTACTATTTTTTTAATACAAATTTAATACAATTGTGAAATATATTATTGAACCGATATGAAACAATTTATGTGAAAATATGTTTATCAAATTATTGGCGTACAACATTTTTTGCCCAAGGTGGGAATTGAACCCGCGTCCTCCGATATCGCGTCGGATGCCTAAGCCTCCTCGGCCACCTGTACTCGTGCTCCAATTGTATTTAACCGTCATAGGGGACGGTGCGCGGCCATCAACCAGACTACTAGACTTCATCTGATCGAAAGAAGTGTTTTTTCAAACACTTGACTATCGGTATGATGTCGTTACCCTTCTATATATCATTACAAGTACTATCGCGTGCTAAGCGAAAATATATTTAACAAATTATTGGAGTACAAAATTTTATGCCTAAGGCGGGAATCATACCGAGAGTTAAGTGTTTGAAAAACACTTCTTTCGATCAGATCAAGTCTAGTAGTGTGGCTGATAGCCGCGCACCGTCCCCTATGACGGTTAAAGTAATAAAATTAGAGCACGAAACTTCGGCTAGAAATGCAGAGTCCAGGTGGCCGAGGTGGATTAGGCATCCGACGCATTATCGGAGGCCGCGGGTTCGATTCCTGCCTTGGGCATACTCCAATAATTTGTTGAATATATCTTCGCTTAGCACGCGATAGTTCTTGTAATCATATTTAGAAATGTATGTGAAGTTACAAATGGTCCAGAAATGCACACTGCTTAACTAAATACGTCCGCTTAGGACGGTGTCAAAAAGCGCCAGCGCTCTCTTCTGCCTTGCTTATATAGACATTTCGCTTCAGTGTTGTCTGTAGCTGCTAACAGAACAATATATACATATATATATATACAGCGTGTCCCAAAATTCAACGATAAGCCGGCATCGGAGCATGGACGCACTCATGACTCCTCGGAAAAAAAAAAAAAATATAACTGTTTTTTTTTATTAATTACAGAGACTTTTATAAATTTCATCGATATTCGATACCCATTATGCTATTTTCAACTACCATGACCACAATTTTTGACATATTTTTGATATTTTTTGTGCATTAGCAACCTAAGAAGGACGGCTATCTACCACAATCCTTTAAAATTACAGAAAGTCTGTAGTTATTTTACAAAAATCAGTAAAAAAAAAATTTTTTCTTATAATTTTCATAGATTTTAACATTCTATGCACTTTCTATAGTCTGGGTTAAAAAAAAAAGTATGGACACTACCATGGCAAGTTTTATTAAAAGTTGGCGCAACTTTATAAAAGTCTCTGTAATTAAAAAAAAAGAGTTATAATTTTTTTTTTTTCCCGTGTAGTCATGAGTAGGTCCATGCACCGATGCCGGCTTATCGTTGAATTTTGGGACACGGTGTATATAGAATATTACAATAATTTTTCAAACATTCCAGTTGCGACGTTAGCTTCGTCGTACATGTTGGTACCTAGATTGTTGTAGTAGGAACTATATTATATAGTAAGTCAAGCCCTATCGTATAATAATGTATTAAGCGCCTCAAACCATTTCCATAAAATAATTACGCTCACGTTTCCTTATTTCTCTCATCGCATCACTTCATCGTATTGACAGGTATTCCTTATGGGAGCTAGCCAACTGACATTATAGTCATCATTTGTCAATGTGAACTTTTGCTTATAATATCCAAGCGGTGAGCAATTTTCCACAAGAATTTTGGCCTCAGCATTCTCACAACCTTGCTCAATGTGTTTATATACGCCTCAATGATGAGAAACAATATTTGAATAAATATTATAATATGTATTTATTTTATAATATTTGTTAAAACATTTTTTCGCCTCAACTTATATTCCCCTAGTTCTTTATATTTCCCTAGTCACCTCTTAACATTACTTTTTTGTTCAATGGGAAGGTATTAGAACGTTTTCAATAATTCTTTTATAATTTATAACAGCTTTGCTCTGAACTAGTTTAATTTTTGGATATCGTTGTTATGTTAACCAATATTATATAGGTGTAAATATAATGCCAGATATGTATGAGCCCAATGTAACCGGGGACGACCTTCTTGCCAGAGCGGGCCCAGAACTCGCACGTGCAGACGGATCCGGCTCCGCACTAAAAGAAGGCACTAACGAAATATTGGTGTTCAGCCATCTCAGCTACATGTACAGATTTTAATGTAGCTTATGGCATAACAATATATTTTTAGACCTCATTTTGTACTGAATGCTGAGTTTTACGTTTTCGCAGCTACACGAAGTATGGAACAAAAGTTGTCAAATACAGATCAGGCTGTTAGGTATATATGTACTTCTCAATATTTTACAATAGAATCAACTAATTATGGATACATATCAATGACATATAATACTAATAGCAGTTATTTGAAATAGGTATATTATTTGTGGTAAAGCAAGCCAAGTGCAAGACAAGAAAACTAGACTAGATAGCATTACTCATACAAATAAGATCTTACTTTCACTTAATATCGCCAATTAAATAACAATAAGTACGAACACATTAATGTTAGCAGGGTTTCTGTGGATTTCGGTAGAAGCTCTGAATGGGTGTGTTTATTGTTATTACTTCAATAACGTTATCTGGTAATGTTCGGACAAAGAAAAGCTTTACACATTTGCACTGACGTGGCAAATAATACTGCTAATTTATGATTGTTGGCAACATAAATGCGTGCCACTTAACATATACTTAGTCTGGGAAGTTTTGCAGTGTTCACTATCAATACGCGTATCTGACAAAAATAGTAAAATTGGTTATGAGTTTGGTTTATTGTAAAATGAGTGTAGCAACGAGTTATCTTAATTCAAAACTTAATTTCAACCTATAGTCTACACTGTACATTACCTATACAGATGCTGTTAACTTATAAATTATTTCACTATAACTAAAATTACCTCGTATAAGGGAGCACGGCCAGAATATCATAGGATAACACTTTTTCACTGTTAACGTTTCAGTTTTCATCAAAACTAGTAGTTTTAGTAAAAAAGATTAAATATATGTTTAATTACTAATTATATTTGTAAACTCTGTGTTTTTACAAATGGAGTTGAAGTATTGAGAATATATAATACGTAATATGTGGACATATTTTTTGTAATGATTTGACTACTCCCTTATATGTTTGTAAGTAATTGTGTGGTCAAGGAGAGCATACAATTAGGTATACAATAACTGTCTCACGCCATTTTAGTAGTTAGTAACAATTTTAGCTTAAACCAAAGCTGAACAATATTCAAATTCGATCATTTTACAAGATCTAAAATATGTTAACAGAGCCATGGATGATTTTCTCCTCAAACCTCGTATAAGTCTGAACAGGTTAAAAAGTATTTTGAACAAACACCCCGGGACCATTATCAGACTACACTGCCAGAATTATCGTTTTATCGTTTCATCCCGTTTTAAGACTACTTATAACAAGGATAATTATTATAAGGCTACCCGTGATGTGTGTATGGATCAGAGTGACATCAAAGGTGATATAGAATAACAGTTTATCTCTCAGCAACGCGAATGCTAAAGTTAATTCAAATCTAATGTTTATATTAAAGTAGATTAAAACTAACATTGATGACAGAAAAGTCGAAAAAATTAAAGGAAAAACGTGCCATGAGCATGTCATCAAGAAATGAATAAGCGTTGGTCGAGATGGAAAAGCCAAATAAGGTAAAGGCCTTGGAAGGAAGATTGCACTGAGGTGACGATTAGGCTAGTGAGCCTAATCGTTACCTCAGTCAATACCTTAAAAAAAAATACATCATGTCATACCAATTGTTCTCAGCGTAAGACAAGGGCAGACAAAAGGAAGAATAAGATGCTTTTTAAATGCAAAGGAATAAATGAAATGGTATTTTTAACAGGCGAACAAATTGATAAATAAGTAGATTTTATTAAAAAAGCAACATATATTCTTTTCCAATACAGCATTGCTTGTCAATTATCGGTGTTGTCCTGTCAAAAGACCAACTGAACATAAAGAACTATATAGAGTAAAAATCACTAAAAGTGGCTCTAATAAGTTCCTGCCTTTCCGCGCACTATTACTCACGACAATGTTTCCTTTTGACGCTCCAGTAAATATGTCTTAGATATCACAGAAAAACCAGCAATCAAAAAGCAACTCTCTGTCCTAAATATAAAGCTTATTTCTATGTTACCTTTCAAAGTAGAAATTTGTAAAAATCCTGAACCCTGCATATTGTAAGTACCGTTAAGAAACTTTTGACACGGTGCAAGCTTTAATTTTAACGTCCAGTAATTAAGCACGAAAGAGAAATCCGTATTATAAGTACAAATGTAAAAAATATTTCAAATAAAATTATTAAACATATTTTAGAAAAATAACACATGTTTTAACCCTTCACGATTCTTGATGATATCTATATTACATGTATTTTTTGGGTTTATCCTGTATTATAGTCGTTGCCAGTTATTAGAGAGAAGTATGTAAGGGTTGACACAATAGTATGGTTTGTTATAATTCCATTTGACCCCCTTTATCCTGCCTTTTCATGTAACCTGTCTATAGCTCAAATTTCATACCTTTAATTTACCCACCTGCTGAGTTTCTTTTTGACATTTGGCTGTTAGGTAGTTTATAGATAAAGATGTCAGCTAAGTACGTATTTTGCTAAAGGGCGAATTACGAGGGTCCAATTAGAGCTCAAAATGTGTATGAAAGTCCTATTTTTTTAAATTAGGAGCAAGAAACCCAGCAGGTAGGTAAATTAAAGGTATGAAATTTATATGTATATATAGCCTAAAAATAAAATTATATTTTGCGTATCATTTTGAACAGGTTAAGGGGGACCAATCTACATGACGAGTCACGCTTTAAGTTTATTTTTTATTTCTAGACTGGCGTATTCACTCAAGAAGCGCGCACGTCAAGGTAACGCGGCATACTGACCTGTTGACAAAGAAGGATGAACTAAACCTCCTTCTCCCCTGAAATTCACCTATTGAACGCACTAAGTAATCTTTTTGCGTTCAATTGTTGAGTTTTGGGTATTTTATAATTATGACTATTTTAATTATTATGACCAAATGTTTTATAAACATGCTGTAGAGAAATTATGTTTGTGTACTCAAAATAAAATTTCAAAGCTGTACTGCTTCTTTATAGAAAATGGTGTGCACATCTATTTATCATTATACATGTAAAATAATATATTTTAATACATATGAAAGATGATAACCCTAAAACCCTCATGAATTGTTGCTTTAATTATTCGATTCTGGGGCGGCTGTATTTACTAAGGCCGCTAAGGGATTTGTCCTGTTAAAGAAACAAAGAGACATTTCATTTTCAGTTCAATACTTATTTACTCTTTATAAGGGGGTTATATTTTTAATATAAAGCATAGAGAGTAAAATTTATGAAAAAAATTGTAGAGGTCATTGCCAGTTTATTAGTATTTTAAAGGCTTCACTTGTGTGCGAACGATCTTCGCAACCTTATTCCCCCGTTTCCTTATTTTCATTGGACAATATTCCGAAAATACCTCAGATCAGGAAACAAGGTAGATAGGTAATTGAGGCGTGGCACGTGCGAACGCATCTGGCCTAAATCATTGTTTGTAAGAGAAACATTGCGCGCTTAGTATAATTCAAGAAACGAATCAGTTCTTCCGATGACGCAATGAATCAGTGTTTTAATAGCTGTATCTGTGAGTGTTACTAGTGACCGTAGCTACAGGTTGAAGCGCAACCCATTTTTGCATGTGTACAATTAGTTAGCGTATTCGTTTGCAGCGGAAAACTTGGTGTGCGTGGCAAAATGTGCGTATGCATGCCATACTTATTGTGGTTATTGATGTGTGAGTGAAATGGGTGGGAGAGACGTGGAGACATTTTTATGTGAACAAACACGGACTGAAGGCAAATCTCCCTTGTTTCTCTGATCTGTGGAAAATACGGACTAAAGGTTTTAAATCCAGCTTTACAATGCGTACGGCTGTGGTATGGAACAACCTACCAACTATCTCCTGATAGATATACTCTGGTAGTCTTCAAGTACAGAGTGCATAGGTATTTGCTAGCCAAGCTTGTTCGAACAGCGGACAAATTTCTGTTTAACATAATAAAAAAACTATGATGAAAATACGATTCTATATATTTCTCTTGATAGGAAAAAATATATTAATATAACTCTTAAATTAGCTAAATCAACATTTGTGTATCTGTAGTAATTCGTATGAAATCTTTTTTATTTCTAATTTTATGTAGCCACCACCTGAAAGATATTTTAAATGTTTTAATGGTTATTTTGTATGAATTTATAAAAAAAATGGCTCTCGCAATGTAAACATTTAATTTACATCTATAACTTTTACTATATATTGCAAGTAAAGGGAGTAAGTTTTTTTTTTTACTGGTCGGTAAGCCTTTGACCACAATCGCACAGGCAAGTGATGATGTGGTCGAATGTGTTAACAGGCTTAACCCAGAATTACTGGCTCTCAAGTACAGCTGCCGGAACGCACCGCCAGGTACTTGGTAATAGATTTTCTACTTGCTAAATGCTCTACCACTAGGCGGTGAAGTTCAAGCCCGCGGTGGGATTCGAACCATGGACCCGCTGGCGCCAATCACTGCTTCAAAATCTGCTATCAGCCAAACATACATACTACTAATCAAATAACAACTGTGTAACGTTTTATATAGTTGAATAGTTTACCTATGTAAATCACAGTCAGTATTTATTAATAGATAGTGATTCAAGAGCAAGGTTTATATGCATAATAACATCCATTAAATAGTGGAAAAATACTGTTATTTTTGAGGTTTCTAATGTGATGTCGTAAATAATTTCATTTTTTCCGCTTACATTGCAAACGCATGCTGAACCCTATGAGATTTATCACAATAATGAATGAAATTTATCAAAATATTGTACACATTGAAAAGGTCTACAGAAAACTCCGCTATGGTATATGTGTATCTCTTATGGATATCCCACAATAACATTTTTTTGTCATTTACTTTTTACGACACATAATGGCTAATTTTCGAAGCGATTTTAACCCATAGAGCATGAATCCTTATCTAATTAAATACCTTAAATACATTGTTGATTTAGTATAGATCTATATGGCCTTTTACAGTATATGATTTAAATGAATATTATCGAAGATATTACAGATTTAAAAATTGCGGGACGTAGCGTTTGCGGCGGTTCCGGCCGGCGTACCGGAGAAGATGTTTTGATTCCGCGAATCCCTCTGATACCATCGGATTTACCCTTCCAATTTAAACGTTTACAGTTTCCGTTAAAGACATCTTTTGCAATGACTATTAATAAATCGCAGGGTTAAACCTTCAACGTTGCAGGCTTAGATTTGAGCGTTGACTGTTTTTCACATGGCCAACTGTATGTCGCTCTTTCAAGAGTAACCCCTAGAGAAAACATGTTTGTATTATCTAATGACAAGAAAGCTGTGAACGTTGTATATAAAGACATTCTGTAATATATTAATTGTTGTAAAAATGAAATAAATAGGTAAAAATGTAAATAAGTAAAAATGTAGTGTATGAATTTAGATATTCCAAATATAGCTGGAAATCTTCATGGTTTAGAGAAAGAAGAATTGTTTTACTCTAAATTTAATGCGTGCGGGCCACGGGCAGTAATGAATAAATCAAAACTAATGTTGATCGGTTTTTATCATTTTTTCAGTGAATGGCATAGGCTATATATTTTATACCCGTGCGAAGCCGGAACGGGCCGCTAGTACTATATAATATATAAACATGTCTATCCAATATTAGGTCCGTTTCTATGTTTGCAATACTATATACTGCTAAGTGAATGTGTATTCTTATGAGAAGTTAAATATCTTAAACCAGAAATATTGCGAGCTCTGGTTCGCTCACTCGCATCTGAACCAACATCTCTTTGTTCTACACTCTTAGTCTAACATATTTCAAAGACGACTTCGCCTTAAATCAACGTGATTGGATAATTATTTACCCAGTTGTACTAGTTGTTTCAAATGGGGCCCGGATTTTAAAGTGTAAATTCTTCGCATAATATCATACCAAAGTTAGAAATAAATATATTGACGGATTATTTAATCGAATAAACTTATTTTTGAGACAGCTTATTATTTTCAGTTGTTTAAGATGCTCCTGGAAGACGGCTCCTTGAAGCTTGACAATCTTATGCCATTGACAGGTGAAAAGATCCGTAGAAGTATTTGTTACTACGCAATATAACAGAAACAGCAGACAAAAATTCATTTCATAAGCTTATATTTTGCAGCGATGCCCTAACTTTAACGATATCCTACAAAAATATATGAATATGTATAGCACCTTGTAAACACGGATTCAAAAGAAACTGTACTTATTCCTCAATCTCCATTTTTGAAACCGCACTTAATTCGAATTCTACTAATTGCTTTTCTGTCTATTCCAATCCAAAGTGAACAAATGAATAAATCGAAATCCACCTGAACAGAGCGATTGCTAATGTTTTATTTCAATAGCGATTCGCGTTAGCGACTGTACTTTAGTGATAAACGTGAGCAGTGCGAGTTATCGAAACATAATTATTTCATTCTGAAGACAATGTTACGAATAAAGTAGTAGTAGAATCTTCATCTCATATGCAGGGTTATACCTACCTAGAATAAAAAAATTAGAGTAGTGCAGACGTTACCTTGAAACTAATATTTAAGTTTCAGACGTTACCTTGAAACTAATATTTAAGTTTCAGACGTTACCTTGAAACTAATATTTAAGTTTCAAGGTAACGTCTGCACACTTCATCATCAGTAAAGTTTGAACACTTGGTATTTAAATTACGACAAAAGAACAATGAAGCAATAATGGCCTGGTACGATCCCCACCGCCGACTTTAGCTTCACTGCATGGTGGAAGAGCATTTTGCGAATGCTGGATAGGCTACCACCCTCAAGCATAAAACCTGTCGCCAAGCACCTAACAGTGTATTCCGGCAACAGTCCTTGAGAGCCAATAAAATTACAGCCATATGAGGCTTTACAACTGTATCTCTCAGGGTGACGAGCGCAGTGCTATTCATCACTTGTGACGAAATGAATCTGTTATAGGCAGAGGTTAGTTCTCTTAACAGCAGGTAGGTATCGTGCTTGTTCCGTCACAATTAAATAAATAAAAAAACGTATGCTGCGGGCTCAACGCATGTTTTTTAACTATCAAGCTATCCCAGACCTATTATTCTTCACCATTTTCCGCGTTAAAAGGGATAAGCACAACCTATACACTTCTTCTATTCTATTATGTTATTGCCTATATCACAGTAGTTTAATATTTATAAAGTGATTAGGAGATGTATATTGGAAGTAGATACAAAATATACAATTTAAAAAAGCTCATACATTAAAACTCATATCCTGCATTGTCTCTGCCTAGCAAACGTTTCAGTTCAAATCCGATACATCTAGCCATCATATTCACAGAGGCACAAGTGCTCAGCTACCGCAATGCATGCAACAACAGCTATCTGAATTGATTCAGTTCGTTTAGGAAACACACAATGCCATGAAAGAACAGGCTTCAAATGCATAGCACCCAAAATTGCCTCACGGTATAATAAAACTCGAAAAGCGATATCTATGTCGACGTCTATTTATTATATATTAATATTAACTGCCTTATTTATAAACGCAGATTAACACGTGTGTTATTTCTAAATATGGTTACAAGCACTCTCGCATGCTAAGCGAAAGTCATAAATTTACAAATTTTGGTGGCCGAATGGTTTAGGCATCCAGCGCGAAATCGTAGGACACGGGTTCGATTCCCGCCCGGAGCATAAAATGTTGTGCTCCAATAATTTGTGAAAATAAGGTTTTTGCTAAGCACGCGATAGTGCTTGTAATCATATATAGACACACACACATATACACTTACTTATGTCATTTTAATATTATCACAGTTATATAATAAAATAAATAATGAGATGTTGGAAACTTGGAATCATTGAGAAATAACTAGACAAATTTAGGCAATCTGAATTTACCATTAGTTTTAAAAAACTGCCAAAGATGTTTCCAGTACACCTAACAATGTGTACGAAAATCATCACCTACAATGGATAGTATATTTTACTCCATTTTGGCAATTTGGATCTTACTTATAATGCCTTCTAAATCAGTGTTGTCAGTTTAAAATACTTTTGACCTCATAAATAATTATTTAGCGTTACCTGTAGCTTAAAGGATAATGAGGTCTGAGTATCGTTTATAAGTAAAGAATATTTAAACATAATTTAAGAACTGTTTAGTTATCCATTACCTACCAACTACTTAGCGGTTTTTTTATAAGTAGAGGCTTATTCCATATATTCATTCATATTCATATATTTCATAACGATATTGTGACATGTCAAAGCAGTATATACTTATCAGAGCAAGTAATAAACTAAGCATTATACTCACCAGTATGAAAGAAGCTCCATTGTTTATTGAAAGATAGAAACTAACTAACACTAACAGGATTGAAATTAACTTAAATCGTGTTAGTGCCGAGCTGCAACAATTTGAATAAAAATTTACTTACTGTACAGTGAACACTAAGAAGGATAATTGAAAAATGCCCAAACATCAAAACTATATATCCCGCAATGTGCCTAGCAAAAAATTCAGTTCAAATCCGATACATCTAGCTACTATATTCACCAACGCCGACGGCTACAAAGTGCTCGGTGCGGTGCGCTAGGTACCACAGTGCATGCAATAACTTCAACCTGAATCAATTCAGTTCGTTTAGGAAAAAACAATGCCATGAATATAGAACAGGCTTCAAATCTGCAACACCCATTAATTGCCATACGGTACAGTAAAGCTTGAAAGGCGATATCTATATCGAAAACATTATCGACCAAAATGCCTTATTTATAAACGCAGAGTAACCTGTATGTAACTTTTCTCCGAAGATGATTTGGCATGGAGAAAGAATAATCTAATCAGAGATTTAGCCTCTAACTTAATTTTACTGCAGTTTTAGCTTGGGATTAATATTACATATAGTCACAAAATAAAAAAAAGTTAATGCGTTATTACCTTATCTATTTATTTTATTGAATATAAAGGAACTACACGAAGCATCCTCAGGAGGTCTTGACTCTACTAGCGCACGATCCAGGCCATTCCAGGGCCATCACGACGATCATTCTCGATCGTGCGCTTCTTTCGGTTAGGTTGCGTTGCGTTTGTGACGTCACGTCGGCTTAACAGGTAAATTAGGCGCAATTGTCACTGGATTTATTTTTTATATTTTTGTGAAGTGTTTTATCAAAATATTAATTTAACATTTTCTTAAAATAGTTAAAAAATTATTTGTTATTATTAAATATGGATTTCCGCAAAGTAACACCTGAATCTATTCATTGAATATAAAGGGTTTTTAATAGGGACGTGCGAACTTTGACAGCGCATAGCGGCCATCTTGGTTAAGCGATAGCTGTAAAATTTGGCATCAACACATATAAATTAGTCGTGACATTTCACCATGGAACGCTACATGCTTCAGCAACGCGTGGAAATTGTTAAAATTAATTATCAAAAGCAGTGCTCTATTTATGGCGTTCATGGCCGTCCTGCAGAGTCCACAATCCGTCGTTTAATGAAGAAATTTTTATTTTAAGGTTAAATGGTATGGATCCATTTGGCTGAAAATATATTCCATACATAATTTCAACGAATATCCTTTAAAATAAAATAAAACTTGTAGTAATATCAGGTTTTTTTTATTTAACTTATAAGTTTGAGCGCTCTTAATGAAAAACCCTTATGTTTATAAGCTCGGCGTGTCGCGTCTGATGCGAAAAATTAAGTAGAAAACTGAATCAAGATGTAAGATCTAAGTATTTCTTCTATAAAACTTTACAAAAGATTTTTAGAGAATCTACAAACTATTGGAAGACTGCATGAAAATTTCACAGAACTTGAATGTGTACGAAAATAAAGAACTATTTGTCAAAAAATATTTGCTTTATGTTAAAAGGGGGCTTTATGTTAAATAGTGCTGTGGTGTGCTTCAGCTTCATCGATAGACGGTCCCTGCCGGCTGCCACCATCCTCAATTATACAATTAACAACACACCTAACAGTGTGTCACCGTTGTTGTCTTTGATATGCAGTTATTCTAAGTAAAGCTTTTAAACATCTTTTACAACATCACTTACCAGCAGGTGAAATTGTGGTGAAATCAGCAACTTATAAATTAATTGAATAAAAGACATTGCTTTCTAAATAACCAAGTCTTCATAACAGTAATTCATGTCACATTTTAGTAGTAGTAAAACTTAACGCAAATAACTCAATAAATATCGATATATAAATCGATACTTGCTTGCTTGCAATAAGACAGCTTTAGAACGTATTCCACTTGATGCCAATTTCGCTATTTTCGATAATTTTGATCACATTTTGTGTCTATGGCTCATATTAAATGTGGAACCATAGACGCAAAATATGGTAAAAATAATTAAAATAACTCAAGTGGAATATGGTACGAAAGGCATAGTACCACCAACTTAACTGTGCAGTTCGCGAGGGCGCTGCTGGTCAAGGAAATCAACTATTGTTAAACTGTCTGTTAAACTGTCACAATTTGAAGGAATGTTGTAGTTCTTTTTTCTGCCGCCTGAACAGATAAGTTGGTGGGACTGTAAGAGGTGTATCAGCCATTTTTGAAATATGTAACTACCGGAAATAACGAAAACTCCTCTTAAAATCATAATTTTTCGTAGGCTTTTACCAACAAATGTGCTTATTGAAAAATACACAAAAAACATTCAAATAACATAAGCTACTCAGATATTTTAATTTTTTCAAAGAATTGCCAACTAATGTTTCGCCAGTGTTCTTTGTAATTTTGTAATCCGCATAGCAGGCGTATTGCAAACATAACCATATTAACATTATAAGGTTGCGTCATCATTTACAAGTAAAAAACCTCGTATAGAAGTTGATTCCTTTCGACCCTTGCATAACAATCTACTATTACCGATATCACATATTTAGGGTAATATAATAGTAGGTGTAATATGATATGCTATGAACTAGATATCTACTTACAACTAATCAAAGATTTTATGAACAATTTGGTCAAATGTAGACAACTAATTAGATAATTTTGTAACTAAGGGCCTCAGCACGTAACTGCAGTTGCCCGGCCCGCGCTCCCCGCTTCGCGCAACCGTGACTCCCAGACGAAGGGCTACAATATAGCTCGAAACTGGTCGGAATCTATCTGGTACATATAACGTGCCTATTTAGCTATAATGGACAAAACCTAGTTTTCTAAGTGAAGTACAAAATTTTGGTATTTTTATTTTTTATGTCTCTCAGCCAGATAGTCAACTGTCAGCAGTCCAATCTGTAGGGGGTTTGCCATAATACCCACCCTTGGCAGGTGGCTTGGGGATTGCGTTTTGAGATATTAGTACCTCAGAAAGTGCTGCTGCCCACCTTCTGGCGTGTTGCCCTTAATAGTCTCTTACGACATCCACGGGAAGAAACTAGGGGGGGTAACATTCTAGCCCGCCATGCCACGAGAAATTGGATTTGTGACTCGATTGTGAAAAAATAGTTCATTTAAAAACAAAAAAAGTTATTCAATTTACAGTCTCTTAATTAATCATTATCCCGTGGATTTGTTTGTCATAAAAATATGACTTTTCACTACACAATAAGTAACTTTCTTTTGATCTTTTTTATTTATTTTCTTACAAAATTGGCTTACGGTTAATCCATCATAATTGGAATAAGAAAAGTAAAGGCGATGAGAGCGGTGATATGGGGCATGCTTATTTAAAGGTTAATTTTGTTGAAAGAAAATTACGGGAACCTACATCAATCACATGACAGATTTTATGATAGCAGCTATAAGCATTTCTTTTTACTGAATTTAAATACAAAAAAATTTGAAATAATTTAGAAAAAATGCTTACACAGAAAAGTGACGTTACTTATTGAAGTCGGCCATGCTAATTCAAAACACTGCCTTAGATTGGCATGGTCCAATGGCCACAAATCGGACTCGTATTAAAAAAAAAGTTTTAATATTTAGGTATTGCATACTGCTCACAAAATTATTGTCACTCGCCTAAAATACTGTGCACGATCGACTAAATTGGCAATTTCCATTACATGATCTAGGTATGCGAATACTTATCATGGCAGTTTATTGACTAAAACTTAAAAACTATTTGACTGATGATAATGAAATTTTAACGGAACAAACTGGGGGTACCTGTAGGGTGTCGGGTTCCCCGTGGAGTGCCAAGTTAGAATGGCACTACCCTATATCATCCCGTGGGTGTCGTAAGAGGTGACTAAGGTAAAAATACTTGAAGGTGGGCAGCAGCGCCTTCTAAAGACCTGCCATCTTACACTGCGATCCACAAGCCGCCTGCCAAACGTGGAGATTATGGCAAATACCCCCTTAATAGAGGAGACAGTGTTTAGCAGTGGATGATGCGGCTGATGCAGTAACTGGGAGATATACTCTTTCTAACAACGTATATATATAACCACTATTTTTTAATATTATGGCAACGCATAACACACATACAAGAAAATCATACAATCAAATTGAGACCTTGACCTCTTCCTTTATTTTATGAAGTTGCAACTTCTTTGTTGCATTTTTAACCAACTAGTTGGTTAAAAATCCTACTACGGGCTAGCCGGACCTTCGGACCGACGACTTCGTTTATCAACGTATAATAACTTATTTTGATTTGAAAGTAAACAACACTATTTAACGCACAGTTCAGGAATTTTTGCGCAAGTCTTATTCGAGCTGGCAAGACTAAATAGGTCTACGGCGCGTTTTTTCGTTTGAGATTTCAACGATTCTCCGTGCATAGTTCTCACCATGTGGCTCCAACTCGTTGAAGCGATCGTAGCAAAGTTAACTCAGATGTTCTTAACCGGTCAGCAAAGTTAAGCAAAGTCCGCCGCGGTCATGAGTTGTATGGGTGACCGCTGGTAACATTACTACTGATCGTTTCCGTGCTTCGGAGGGCACGTTAAGCCGTCGGTCCCAGTTGTTGTCTAGGATGGTAGTCGTTATAGCATGTTGGTAGGGCAGTTTGCGAATGCCTGCCTGGCTAGCCACCACCCTCAAGTAGAAAATCTGTCACTAAGCACCTAACGGTGTGTTCCGGCAACTGTCCTTGAGAGCCAGTATTTCTAGGTTAGCCTTAACAATATCTTCGATCACATCATTACTTACCATCAGGCGAGATAGTGGTCAAGGGCTTACCTATCAGGCATAGCAAAAAAAAACTACGACTGAGCTTTTACTTAAGTTAAGGAAGTTCAAGCTTCTTGAAGCAGCATAGGGCATTTTATTAGGTAAGTCTTGGAGCTTTAGGTCCTGCTATTTGGTTATATAATATGACGCAACACTTACAACTCAAAAAAAAATACTAGTATCCTTCCAATGTCAATATTTCTATGTAAGTATGTGTCATACAAACAAAACACTAGTTATCTGACAAATGAGATAACATGATGATGACATGTTTAGAACTTCATAGTAACATTGATAAATTTAGTCAGTGTGATTATTGTATCGATTAAATTTATTGATAGAAATATGTCATGTCAAACGTCAGTTCTTTAGCTGTCAAGATTTAATTGCAATAAAAGCTTACTTTACTTTATTAAGTCTATTATTCAAATAGGTACTATCGGCATTGAAGGCAATTGCTTCAAAGTCACGTAAATTAAAGGTGGTTCTAAAGAAAAATTTTACACACATGTATTAAATAAAACAATTCTGTGCTACGCCAATAAAATATTTAGATTTTTTCTTTTATTGCTGATAAGCTAGCTTTGACCACTATATCATCTGAAGATAAGTGATGGCGCGGTTGAAGTTGTTGTTGAGGCTGATCTAGAATTACTGGCACTCAAAGGCCAGTTGCCGAAACACACTGATCGGATTACGATTTTATTGCTTTACTTAAATTTGACGACAAAGATATTATTTAAGTCTCATATGCTGTGTATCTAGTAACTGATGAATATGAGTGTGATGGGCATCAATTGCAGAATTTAACTTACATACATACAATCACGCCTGTATTCCCCGAAGGGGTGGGCAGAGGTGTGTAAACACCCACGTTTCGCTTATTGGGGTTTGGTCCCATGTAATAGGGGGCGAGCCTATTGCCATTCATCGGACAAGAAAAAATCTTTAGAATTATACACTATCCCTGAAGAACATAGTAATATTTAATACTATAAGTAATATTTTCAAAAACTTAGCTTTGTTTGAAAACTTCGATAATGCAACCCAAAGTGTGAAAAATTCATTCACCATTAGAACCATACACTCTCCTTGATGAACATAGGCTATATATATTTATTCGTAGGGCTATAGAATATTTTCAACAACTTAGGATTTCGTATAAAAACTTCGATAATGTAACCCAAGTGTGAAAAAATCATTATGTCGCGTACGCTGCGAAAATGGTCGACAATAGAGCAAAGAGATGTACTACAATTTTGTAGAGGACGTCAATATCTACAAATACATCGGCAATACAATAAGTCTAACTTTAACAGTTATCTCACAATAACTACCTTTTAAATGTGTTTCAATTTATAGTTTTTGCTAAATACCCGTGCAAAGCCGGGGCGGGTCGCTAGTGTTGTATATAGTTAGTAGTGTCTTGTTGATAAAGGCATACCACATTTATACAACATTATTTAAAAACATTACGCAACAAATTATTAAATTATTCAAAGAAGATATTCATTTCAGCATAGATCCAGATACAAAGGTGAATTGCTTTTCTTACTGAAAAGCAATTCACCTTTGTACGGGAGAAAAAGAATTAAAGTCTTTCAAAACTGAATTTGGTCGCTAAGTCCTTTCCTTATTAATATTTTAACGTATTTATTTCATTATTACTTGCTCTAGTTTCTCTTAATAAAGTTTCAACTTTATGATATTATTAAAATTATATATAAGAATGTTTGTGGAATCGGTCCACTTCTCCTCTCGTAATTTTGTTATGTAATCCACCTAACATTGCGTTCCGGCAGCAGTCTATGCTGTCGAGCCAGTAATTACAGGCACATGAGACTAAATTATATATGAGAATAAATTAGCCGAGCCAGTAAAATTACTGGCACATGAGACTCAACAACTGTATGTCTAAGGGCAATGGGTGCTGTGCAGTTGGTCACTTGTCACGAAATGCTTCGTTATTCTTCTGGCAGAGGCGCAGCTAGTTAATGTGTTCGCTAACAACACAAGGCAGCTGAACACAAGGACATAAGAAATTAAAAAAATCATTTTTTTGTTTTATCATCACCCGCCTTCATGGAATGTTTTCATTGATACATCCCCGCTCCTTATCTTTCGGGTTATTAGACTGTGAAGATGGTAGAGTTCTTTCATACAATCAATGTGCACTTAGGTACATCACACTTATATCGATATGAGTAAAATAACTTTTGAGGCACATTTTTTCCTAAATAAGGTTTCACTATTATATCCAACTGGCAGGTATGACACAGTCTCTGACGCATATTACATACTTAATCTGGGATCTGTACGAACTAGTAATCCGTATAATTAAATTAAAATATTAAAGTAAAGAGCCAATTACAATAAATCCAAACTAATACAAACTTTTATTTAGTTCAAATAGGAAATTTATTTCTAACAGTTATATAAACTTAATAAGGCTTTACCCTCGTATTATACAAATTCACACATAAAGACGTGGAATCGTACACCTACATTGGAAACCCTCGTTTCTTTTGTTGAATGTTTCTAAACGAAGAAATGTAGTGAAACATTCTTGGAAATCCTCGGCAACGTTCGTTACGTTTTGGACCAAAAGGTCACTACAGAACGCATTGTATCGATAGAAGAATAATGACCCTTATTGATTTGCTACATTCGTCACTGGTCGGTGTTTTAAGGATAAGGGCCTTTTACTTGGCGCGATTTTGCTTGTTTCGTATTTATACGAGAATTCTTCAGTTAGTTGGATTCATGAAAGCATGTGTGAAGTTTCCGATCATCAATTATCTGTAGTGATGTAGTAAGTGTAGTGAAATGTAAAGAGTTCATATTTTTGTAAATTGAAACATGCTAAGTTTCACCGAGTTTAAACACTTAGGGCCTGTTTCAGAATGTTCGAGTAAGTTCCGGTTATACTACCCATAACATATTTAATAAATAAAACACTATCATTGCGTTTCACAGTCATCGATTTAGCCTATTATGTTTGTAAGGAAAGCGCTCCGTAAAGTCTACTTTTAAATGCTTGGTGATATTTTCCACTAAAAGGTGATATGGAAAATATTCTACCGTTATGATAAGACTGGCATCAATATTGAAACATTTGTTTCACATATTAAAACTCCGATATGGTAGTTAGTAGGTATCCATTACAACTGGGCTATCACTGCTTCAAAATAATTATAGTAATCAGAATGTTCCGTAGATACATATTATTTCTAGCCCTTATAAACGTTCATTCATCATATAAATAGCTTTTTAACGGGTCCTGGCAGGTTACTTAGCCTAACATAAGGTGAAAAATGTTATCCAAACTCAAAATAGATTTGTAATTCAAGTAGGTACCCCTAGTTCGTTCGAGAAAATATATTCCAAGACGTTACTGAATTAAATACTCTTCTGTATGGATTAATTTATGAGTTAAATTTTATTTAGTAATCATTTTTATGATTTTTCTGGTCTAAGATCTAAGATTGTATCTTATTTTGTATCTTTGTATAACAAACATAATTTATTTTACATATATACACGTGAATCCATAAAAGTCCATAAAACGTGAAAAGTTACACACTATTAAATTTTAGATTTAGATCGCAAGAATAGATGAATAAGCATTACTAGATGATTAGTGAAAGCTGATTAATGTCCTTGTTCTGAGCAAAACAAATTTAAAAGTGCTGTTATTACTTAACTACTTTAATAGCTTGTATTGTATAGCCTAAAAATGGACTAAAGGCAAATGTACAGCTGTACAAATCAACTAAAAATCTGATCTATATTGTTTTAAACCATCATGGTACACACATAGGTCCTTCTTAAAAGCATCTATGTGGGTACCTTTATAAATATTTAGTAAATTTTGTAAGTACGTTAGGTAATAAAAACAATTCAAAGGAACCGACAGATGTAACTCCCTATTAGGGAAATGTCGCGAGGCACGACAAAGAACAGCAACAAGCTCCACCGGTGTTTATTGTAAAATGGGAGACATTGCATAAATTGCTTTTTACGACGCTAAATTTACATAAAAGTACCTTTAATCCACGTTTCTATCTAGAGAAAAAAAAATCCTATTTAATATTTCAGTTCATCTCCTACCAACCTGCGTCCTATACATAGGACAATGACTTGCGTAAAATACATCCCAATAAGAATCAAAATAAGTGTCTCTTGGAGGCAGGAGGTTAATGTGTGGACTGCCACAGTCAATGCCACTGAGCAATTACTGCTTCAAAAAAGTAATAAGTACTACATTACTTTCATAGATGTATAAGTAAGTTTGATATGTGAAATGCTTTTTCGTTAAAATAATCGTATATAATTATGATTAAAGCTGTAAAATGATAATTGGCTTGTATACTCCGATCCTATTGTGATTAAGCAATAAGTATTGTTTGGATCAAAGTTATAAAATCCTTATAAAATTTTTAGTTCCGGTCCTAGTAAATAATGCCTTTCATAACCATTACAATTTCGATAAGCTGAGCCAACACGGTCTCTTTTGCATTGTGGTGGAAAACGATACACAATTTTCTTTTCCCGCGCAGAAATACCTGTATTATTTATTAACTTGATTTAGTACGAGCACGTCCAAGTATGGATGTGTATGAGAGAAGTAATAATTTACGCCTACCTTTACATGCTTTGGAATAGTATGTGATTAAATGCAGGACTTAGAAATTGTTGAGATCATTATTCAATACAATAATGTGAAAATAGAATGCTAATGAATAGATTCAGGCGTTACTTTGCGGAAATCCATATTTAATAATAACAAATATTTTAATAAAAAACATATATATATATATTTATATATATAGGCTATATATATATATATAGCGTTTTAGAAACCGAATCTAAATAAAGTTTAGTATATATTTTTTTAGTTTTATCTCTTTATTATTATTTCAAGACCTGAAGCTTAGTCAAAATATTGTTTGATTAGGATTACATGACAATACGTATTTGGAAGTAATAAATAATAATAATAATTTATTTTTGCATAAAAATGTTACATTTATGTTAATGAATCCATAGGCTTCCGAACTAGTTAAAAACTGTGTTTCGGGTGCCAGTGGCTTCTCCCATCTAGATAATTTAGTATTTTATGCTTACAAATTAAATTTAATAAATATATATGTATACACATAAATATAAGTA
Organism: Plagodis pulveraria; assembly: GCA_963890685.1. Taxonomy (NCBI): domain Eukaryota; kingdom Metazoa; phylum Arthropoda; class Insecta; order Lepidoptera; family Geometridae; genus Plagodis; species Plagodis pulveraria. The sequence continues at coordinate 10,947,442 of OY982953.1, forward strand.
CAAAAACATAGTAAAATGTATACTCAACATATAATATATATTTTGAGGATACATATTTTTATGGAACAATAAAGCATACATTTTAAATTTATAAATGCTTAGCAAACATGTTTTAAAATTAGATAAAACACGCTCATTTTGTATATGTTTGTCAGTGTGTGTTGGGATGTTAGTTTAGTGTGTTCCATATGTGTGTGAATTTATGTTAGAGTGTACATCATCTCCGCCAAAGCACCATTCTCATAAGAGTGGGTTGGCGGAGATGTGATAATGTTTTTATGTGAGTGTAGGTATGAAAGTGATTAATGTATTATTAAGCACTGTGTGTGTTGTTGAATGCACCGTGCACTGTGTGTGACATTGTGTGTACCGGACATTGTTAAAGTGCACGGGAAGCGGTTGAATAAAGAGGGTATGTACTCAAAATATCAATCTCTAAAACTATTTAGCATCCCTTCGATGCCTTCATAATCATATTGACCAAGCCAAGTTAGTAGCACCTATTTGATCTCGCTATTACTTAACTTTTTAGCCTTATGCTCTTTATTAAATTCGTTGTATAAGAGAGGGACAATGACATTAAACTGCTTGTGCGCAAATTTGCTCTTGACACGAGGAACAGGACATTTATCTATAATGAATAATGAAGTCAGTTGTTGTTCAAATACAATAGTTTTCCACAGTCCACAGGTTTTTACCATAAAATGATCAAGGCACGTAGATATTCTCGTCGGACGATCAATTCCTTGTCTTAAGCCGTGCATAGCCATTAGGTTTGGGTAATCTTGTGAACAGGCAGATAGATTATTAGCCAAAATGTCTAAATTGATATCGCCAGTGAATATTATATTATTTGTACGTATATTGCCCAATATGATATTAACTGATTCCAAGTATTTACTTGCGTTTCTAAAACATGGCGGACGATACGAGCACACAATAGTATAATCAGGTAAAATGTTAACTATAAGGCAGTTACCTTCGCAAAGAGTAGGTTCAAACGCAGTGGTAGCGAGTTAATTTCGGACGTATACTACCACGCCATCATTTTGATTAATAGTATGTTTAGTCCAAAAAACGTTATAACTATCTAGTGCGGGTGGAGATATATGACCACTTGTCCAGCATTCTGCCAGAACAAAAACATCTACCGATACGTCTAGGCTAGAAACAAATGCCAAAAATAGGTCAAAATTACAGTTTATACTTCGTATATTTACCGTTAATATTGCAAGCGAAAACTTATTGTTACTATCCGGATTTAATAGACTAACACAGCCAGTAGTACCACTTAGTGAGAAACAATCAATCTTGTCCATATCATCGACTTCTGTAATAAGAAATGATTTTTTATCCATAATTGAGAAGCGAAGTAATTAGGTGCAAAAACGTATATATAGGTATATACCTTGCAAATACTTACCTTTATATAATTGATATATACGAGTATCTTATGTAGTATAATTTGTACAAATATAAGTAAAATGTTATGTGAAGTGTATAGTAATAAAAAGTATGTATCAGGAGATTCAAGTGTGAAAGATCAGTATAAGTGTGCAAGTTATGTACATAATGTGTGTATGTGTGTTTTGTGTTGATGGATTGGTTAATGTTAATGTATGCTTGTAATTTGAGATTGTGTTTTAACCTTACAGAAATATGATGCAAAGGAATATAAGAATATAATTTAACATGAATGTTAAGTGCTGTTTTTAGAAAATAACGGAGTATTATTAATTACGAAATGTAGACAAAATAACTATCAATATCTAGTCATTTACTAATTAGGTTTTCTAGGTCGCTTCCGTGATTTACCCGTATTAGTGGCGCTCCATCTGCTCTTCTCAGAAAAACTCTGCCTCGCGAGGTCCAGCAATACTTGTATTCGCTTCTTTTTGCAAACTCTCTTGCTAGGAAGAACAACTTCCTATCCTGCATGGTCAGACTCTCGGACACAAATATTGGCTTAGGTGGGCCTTCAAGTTTTATATTAGAACTGTTGAACTTGCAAGTCGTATATTTTTTATCATACGCCTTGACGGTACCGACGATCTGGTCTCTAAGAGTTACACTAGTGAGCTCTGCTACTATGGGCTGGTTGTTTTCATTCTTAGTATTAATTCTATACACATCGCAAACCTCAACCGGCTGGATTGTTACATTGAGCGCAGAACTAACTTTTTTAATGATATTTAATAGGTCATCCTTTGTTTCGCCTGCTTTTTTAGGAACATTACTCACTTCTAGGCTCGTACTACGAAGGTTTCGTTCCATTTGCTCCAACCTGGCTTCTAAAGACATATGCTTGCGGTCCGCAGCCTTTTCCTGCTCCAAGCATTTGACTCTAATGACCATCTCATCATATTTTTTGCAAGAAAATCAATTGAATTGGCGATGTCCTTATTTTGCTCCGTGTGTGTGTTTATTCCACTTTCGACCTTATTCATAAGAGCCTTAAACTTTTCATTTTGTTTATTCTGGAGCTCGGTAAACATTTCCAAAATTTCCTCTCTGCTAATCTCGTCCTCTCTCTTCCGTTTACGAACCGCAATGTTGGGATCGCTTGAGGCATACTCACGCGAGATCCTAGGCACTTCGATAGTATCGACGGGCGGCTGCGGCGGCGCAATGTTCGAGTCCGACTTACAATGCGTCAGCGGGGCGGAAGAGGTAGGCCTCGTTGGTGGGGTACGTTTGAGAGGCATCTTGGCAGTTGCGCGGAGGGCAGGGAAATGCAAGTAAGCAGTTACCACGTACCAGGTACTAGGCGTGCAGAACGTTAGAGGAGTTCGTGTAAGCAGCGGGCATTCGTCTAGTCACACGTACAGATGAACGTTGCGCGTTGAGTATGTGTACTGTGCAACGTGCAACAGGTGGCTTGGATCGTTAACGCACTTTTGAATGTGTGAGTATCCACTCACCAATATCTTTAGCTCCTCACGACTTATGAGATTCCTATTATTTTTTTTTGATCCTATTATTTTGTTCGATTTATGGTGTCAATAGTTTTGTATAAATTTTGAAAAAAAGTAATTATAATGGGTACCTTCTGGTCAAAGACGTCTGCTTCGAGCAGTGATCCGAGGGAGAAGGAAGTGTTCGTTACGACATGATGATTACAATCGGATAACCTATTTATCCGTGGGGTGCCGCGCTAGTGATACCTTCCCTTCCATATCTAAGTAGCAAGAGGCGACGAAGACAAAACATCCGGAAAGTAGGCAGCAACGCCTTCTGAAGAACTGACAATCTTACACTGTGACCCCCAAGATGCCTGCCAAGCTCAGGAATTAAGGAAAACTAACGACAAGAGCTTTTGTTCTAGTTTTGTTCTAGGAGGAGCTTTAAGGCTTTGATGATGTTGATGATGATGAACCTATTTAACGGCATATTTGTGAAGCAGTGATGGCTCAGTGGCATTGGCTATGGACTGCCGCGCAGCAGGTCCATGGTTTGAATCCCGCATCTGGCTTGACTGTCACCGCATGGCGGAAGGGCATTTTGCGAATGCCCGCCTGACTAGCGACCACCCTCAAGTAGAAAATCTGTCGACAAGCACCTAACGTTGTGTTCCAGCAGCAGTACTTGAGAACCAGTGAAATTACAGGCTTAGACTTAACAAACATGTCTCAAGGTGACGGGCGCAGTGCAATTCGTGACTTGTGATGAAACGCATCTGTTATAGGCAAAGGTTAGTCCGCTTTACATCAGGTGGGCTTCGAGCTTGTTCAGTCACAAAAAAATTAAAAAATTAAAAATCATAGAGATCAAAGACTGTTATCACTACTACGTCTAAACTAAATGCACCGGTAATTATATATAACATAAATGCCCTAATTGCATAGGTATCACATAGTTTATCAGTGTAACAGAATGTAATTCAATATGGTATTGATTTGTCGAAATGTTTTATTTAATCATATTTTTGGTTCATTGAAATTAACAGAGACGTTTAGTTTACGTGAGTCAGTGGAGCAGTGACAACGTAATAATGAATCAACTTGTGTCATTATGTTTTGTTTTAATAATATTTAATAAAAGTATTCATTCAAGTGCAATAGTTAATCGAAACGAAGATAATGAATGTCATATTGATCCAAAGTTAGTGGAAGAAATAGCGTCCTACAAGAATGTTGTAAGGAAAATCATGCACGAAATAATAGAAAATGGTCACGGTGAAGATATGTATAATCAGTAAGTACAAACAAATTACAGGCACATGAGACCGAACAACTGTACGTCTCAGTGTGACGGGCACAGTGCAATTCGTGTTGACGAAATGCATCTGTTATAGGCAGAGGTTAGTCCACTTAACATCAGGTGGGCCTCGGGCTCGTTCCGTCACAAACTTTTAAATAAAAATAAAAAAAAAATTACATTGACATGTATCTGGTTTTGAATTTAAGGATCCTTTTTAGATTCTAACCCAATTTTGGTACAGGCCAAAATTAAAAATATTTTCGAGTCCAAACAACTAGTTTTATATTAATTTAATGTTTTTATACATATATGCAGAATATGTCCGAATACAGAATAAAATCATAGGACAGCCCACGAAATCAAATACTAATTTACTCGAGCGTCGCGGGGACGTTGCAAAGTAGTGTAGTACATCAGTACTACAATTTTATAGAGGACATCGTTATCTACAAAAACTATTACACTATTACAGTTATGTCACAATAACTACTTTTTATGTTTCAATATGATTATGTTTGCAATAACGCATGCTCTGCGGATTACAATACAAAATTACAAATTTACGAGAGGAAAAATTTAAGTCATGAGCGGGATCCATCCTAATACCATGGTTAAAGAACGATAGGAAAAATTAGAGTTATGACTCATTGTCATGTTGTTTCAATTGGTTAGAGCATACTAAAGGGGTGGGTGGGCGCGGGTTTATTTTTTGATAAATACCCGTGCAAAGCCGGGGCGGGTGGCTAGTAATACATAAAACAAAATATACGCGACAACTTAAGAACACTCTTTCCACTTTTTGACGATTTTTGTTACCTCATCTTATGAAAATTGGTAGATTTTGTTATTTCCGTTATCGTTGGATTATTTCCTTCAAATAAAAAAAAACCACGTGACTCTCGTTCAAATTGTCAACTTATATTGAAATGCACACTTTTCAGCATGTAATTCACCCACCATACCATAATCTGACACGCTCAAGTACTTCTAACGATCGTTTTTTTACTATTCTGGAGGATGCCCATTTTCTGAGACGTGTGCCCCTGAATGTATGATGGAAGTACCCAGCAGGACACAAGGCATCCCCTTTTTGTTAATCTGCCACGCTTGAGTATATCCTGAACTATTGGGCTCCCCTATTAAAACGAACATTTATTTTTTGCTGATTCCAGATATTCAGATTTTATCGATAACTTTGGAGCTCTTCCGTCTGGCACAGTTAATTTAGAGAATGCTATAGATCACATGAAAAACTTAACCATTTTTAACGGATTGAACGATGTTACTACTGAAGAAGTAGATGTAAGTATCTGAAATATAACATAAGAATAAGTAGAAGACACAAAATAACAACAAAATATAGACCATATAAAAATTTGTATTTCTTTATTTATTCAAGGTTCCACATTGGGTTCGAGGCCACGAATCAGCCAGAATGATGGAGCCTCATGGAAAAAACATAGCAATACTTGGTTTCGGCACAAGTGTCAGTACTCCATTGGAAGGAATTACTGCAGAAACTATTGTTGTCAAAAGTTTTGATGACCTAGAAAAAGCAGACGTAGCCGGAAAAATAGTAGTTTTTGATGCTCACTATATCAACTATGGAGAAACTGTGAGATACAGATCCCAAGGTGCCACAAAAGCTGCTAAAAAAGGAGCTGTGGCAACCTTAGTAAGAAGTATAACACCATTTTCAATTTATTCTCTGCATACTGGTGAACAAACATACTATGACAAAAATACCCCAAAAATACCTACAGCAGCTATAACATTGGAAGATGCAGATTTGCTGCGACGACTACAAAACCAAGGAAAAAAGATAGTGATCCAAATCAAGATGTCAAATACATTTGATATGACTATATCGAGAAATTTAATAAAATCTACCAAAGAAGCAAGTCATTGTATCTGGACATATTGATAGTTGGGATGTAGGAACAGGAGCTATGGATGATGGTGGGGGCATGATGATAAGCTGGTTTGTACCCGTAATACTCAAAAAATTAGGATTTCAGCCCAAAAGGACTGTGCGAGCAATTTTGTGGACATCTGAAGAACTTGGTTTAATAGGTGCACAAGCATATCTTAATCGCCACTTTCAGGAACTGGATGATATTAACTTTATTATGGAATCTGATGAAGGAACTTTTAAGCCATTAGGGTTAGATGTTGCTGGAACGAATAAAACTCGCTGTATAATAAAAGAAATATTGAAAAATTTCAGTCCTATAGACAAAATGACTAATAGTGGTAGCCCGGGATCAGATATTGTTGTTTTCGTAGAAAAAGGAATACCAGGAGCTTCATTGTTGAATGAAAATGAACGTTATTTCTGGTATCATCACAGTGAGGGTGATACATTAAATGTTCAAAACAAACCAGATGTTATTGAATGCGCTGCATTTTGGGCAGCAGTATCATACGTTATCGCTGACTTATCTGTGGATTTGCCGCGTAATTAAAATGAAATAATGTCGTTATGTCCATTTCCATTCACATTTTTTGAGTTGATGATTATCTATGAAAGGCATAAATAAGCTTTACTTTTATTATGTATTTTTATCAGTTTGTCTAATTTTATGACATGTTTATGAAATATTTATAAGGATTTAACGGGACTTAATCGCAATAAATATAATAATAACGCAATAAATAGGATAATTTTGTATTTCTTTAGTTGTAACTATGTTGTGTTGTAATATGTTATTATTTTTAATATACTTATATAATACCATAATGTAATAATGCTGATATATTTATATTTATATATATATATATATATATATATATATATATATATTAATTTTATTTATTTGATTCTCCTTCTGAATCCGAAGTATTAATTTGTAATTATTATTTATTATTATTTTAATTATTAACAGAATAGTACATGCTTACATTTTTCTTTCATTGTATAATTAAATGTACAAAAGGAAATATAAATTTACTGTCATTAACATTACTTCATCACTGCTTTAGTAAATATTTAAATTACACACTTATACGTTACACATCATGAGTTATGCTTAGAACACTGCTCACGAACTAACGTTATGTAACTAGCACCCTGGAAGTGAACTAGTCCTCACAAACTCAGGGAATCCTACAGTGAGGACTAGGGACTACCTCTAACCACTAAGTTAATAATGTACAGATGTACATACCCGCCTAGAGTGGAAACGTAAAAAGACGGACTCAATGGTATGTACATCTCAATATATAGATTAGTAGATGTATTTTGTAGTGCATATATATTTGAGCAAATAAATATTATTATTATTATTAATTAAATATTGTTAAAATAGAATGTAAGGACTTCATAACGTCGACCGCGTAAGGGGTTCATCTGAAAACCAGCGTCGTGTGCTCAGTGCACTCGGCATTATGCTGAGATGGATCCCATTTGACACGCATAAATATTTTGAATGTCTATGTATGTTGCTAACTCCTAACCTTATTACTGCATTGTACTTACTTACATACTGCATACATTGTAAATCTTTTAAGTTGTTTGTGTCAAATAAATATATTTTATTTCTTTCTTCTTTTTTTCTTTCAATAAAACATGTATTAATTTATTTACCTATACATTTTGACCAAGTTGCATTGGTTGTGGTCACGAGCGGACTGAAGAGACGGGTGTCAACGTCTTGAAAGGCGGGTATTTTCTCCAACTACCCGCATTTGATTTAGAAATGTATTGTCTGGACACACAACACTGATAACATCCACAGGTCTTAAGGAAGGTAAAACTCGTTTGGTGCATTTCCTTAGCACTGGATTCCAGGATGCAGCTAACTTAAAACCATCCTCTCTATTTAAATTATGATATTTCCTTATCTCAATAGCTTCTCGTACTAGTCTAGAGTGGTAGTGACGTTCCGTACGTGACGTACGTGAAACGTCGAGGTAAATACATTTTTACATGTTAAGTCCCGTTAAATACTTATATATATGTATTCAAGTCGCGAAAGTATTAAAGTTACTATGTTTATGAAAGTTTGATATTAAAAATTTGAGTTTTTAACATACCTAGCTTTTTTTTTGCTCAGTATGAAAAACTATGAAATCGCATATGATATAACTCTAATTTGTCCTCACGTTCTTTAACCGTGGTATGGGGGATGGAACGACATCTATAGTTCATCTTACGTTGTACTAAAAACTATTTTTATTTCTAATTTTCAACTCTTTTTTATACCCTCATTGTGTCAATAACCCTCAACCCTATTGAAAACAAAAATTATATTAGGCAAAGCAACCTTTTATACATCGGCTTAGACATTCGTCGCAAAATTATAATCAGATACACACCCATACAAACAACATATTACGCCCAAACGCCAATTAATCATTACACAAAGTTAATCAATAATTCAAGGTGGTGGGGCATTTTGCGAATGCCTACCTGGCTAGCTTACCACCCTCAAGTAGAAAATCTGTCACCAAGTACTAAGCTAACCAAAAAAAGAGCACGTGACAAATCTACAAAGTCAATAATTTAATATATTTTTCGTTTCTTATAAGAAAGCATACTCAAGGTGAGTCGGAGGCGTTAGGAATGCGGCTACAAAATAATTAACAGATTATACTATTGTACTCCTTATAGTAAGCATTTAAAGCGCTCGTAGCGAAGTTTACTTGCTGTTCTCAACCGATCAGCAAAGTTAAGCAACGTCGCCCGCGGTCATGAGTTGGATGGGTGACCGCTAGTGACATTACTACTGAGCGTTTCCGTGCTTCGGAGGGCACGTTAATCCGTTGGTCCCGGTTGTCGTCTTAGAATGGCAGTCGTTACAGTATGGTGGTAGGGCATTTTGCGAATGCCCGCCTGGCTAGCTACCACCCTCAAGTAGAAAATCTGTCGCCAAGCACCTAACGGTGTGTTCCGGCAGCTGTCCTTGAGAGCCAGTTCTTCTAGGTTAGCCTGAATAACATCTTCGACCACATCATCACTTACCATCAGGTGAGATAGTGGTCAAAGGCTAACCTACAAGGCATAAATAAAAAAATTTTTAGGGACAATATGATGATTTTGACATAGCAAATATAAAAAGGGCTTTGTTCAAACGAAAAGTTTGTAAGATGTGGTTATTTCCTACTCAAATTTTTGGGTCAAATCCTAATCCAAATCTTTTATGACGAAGTAGAGCTGGTCTTAAAAAGGCGTTTGCTGATATAAAACAATTCACATACTTATACTTTTATGACTGCTCACGTACAAAATTCCCAATTTACCTACAAATTTACTAAAAGTTTTAATTATCGTTTAATATGCAATCAGAATGTTTTTTTGATTAAGCATTGAATAACACTGTTTAATTTTAGAGTTTCCGTAGGTAAGTGGTTAGTTAACCGCACAAAATGAATTTTTATAGATTATTACGTTTTATGATTACTGTGGTAAATAACCTTAAGTTTTCTAGTGATGTCGCCGATGAAAATATTGTATGTGATATAGATCCTGAATTAGTAAAAGAGATCGCGTCTTACAAAAACATTGTACAGGACATTATGCATGAAGTAATAGATAACGGTTATGGTCAAGATATGTATAAGGAGTAAGTATTACCTTATTTCCAATTGTTTCTGACTTTTAAATTACAGATGAGAAGTTCAGCCTACGTAAAATTGAGTATTCATTAAGAGTAGAGTGCATGTAGTTTCATACAAATGTAGTTTCGTTATATATCGGCGGTCATGGGTGACCGCTAGTGACATTAATACTGAGCGCTTCCGTGCATCGGAGGGCACGTTAAGCCGACGGTCACGGTTGTTGTCTTAGTCTTATCGTTTTGCGAATGCTCGCCTGGCTAGCTACCACCCTCAACTAGAAAATCTGACGACAAGCACCTAACGGTGTGTTCCGGCAGCTATTTTTGAGAGCCAGTAATCCTAGGTTAGCCTGAACAACATCTTCGACGACACCATCGCTTACGATCGGGTGAGATAGTGATCAAAAGCTAACCTACCAGGGTAAAAAAAAAATAAGTATTCCAACTCTATGAATTTTTGCATGCATGTCGTTGAGCCTAATATCTAAGCTTCTGGTTTACCAGTTTTTCGATGTGTTATTTATTTTATTCTTAAATGTGAAGATAGGAATACCCGTACAAGACGATTTTCCAAATATTTTTTTAAAATACTTAATTTTAGGAAATCTGGTACACCAGAAGCATAGATGATAGACTCAAGAACAAGACATTCCACTAATCAAAATCTCACATGTTGGTGCATAATTTCCTGGTGGGCGGTAATTTGGTCGGAGAAAATAGCAGACAGAATTGAAACTATATCTCAATGACAGTTGGAAACGCATTGTAAGGTTGTTGCTTAGTGACAGATTTTTCAAGTGTTGAATTTTGGTTATTTATTGTCCTTCACCACAATCTCACCGTGTGATCACAAGTGGTGATGCGATCAAAAGAAAAGTGATTAATATATTATAACATAACAAAATTACAAATATACGAGGGGAACAATTTAAGTCATATGTGGGATTCGAACCTGCGTCCATCTACCCCACCACACGCGGGTTCGAATTCCGCACGTGACCTAAATTTTTCCTCTCGTATATTTGTAATTTTGTAATGTAATCCACATATCAGGCGTTATTGCAAACATACCAGTATAAAAAAAATATCATTACATAGTAAAAGAGTGTAGGTACATATATGTATAGAGAATAGTAACATATTGTCTACTTGTTGGTGGTATCTAGTAGATTGAAATGTAAACTTCATTCACTTAAATATGTATAGTTTGCATTATTCTACGAAATATATAGTGGGCAAGAGTCTACCTAATAGCTTGTAACCAAAACAATGCAAAAAGTATATGTACTTACATATCATATCATTAAACCTGTATACGAGCATATCCGAAGAAGTTAGACATGTCTGAGCTCCTGCGTACAATTTCTTTATGGAACTAGTAAATTAGACAAATTGTAGAAACAATACATGCCGCTCCAGGTCACCGGTTCTGTAGCTTTGCCATTAGGTTGAGTCAGTCTCAAAAAGGCAAATTTTGAACATATTTTTGAAAAAGTTTCAACTTACATAATACATACATACATATAATCACGCCTGTATTCCCCGAAAGGGTAGGCTGAAGTGTGTAAAACAGCCACATTTCGCCAATAGGGTTTTGGTCCCATGTAATAGGGGGCGAGCCTATTGTCATTCACGGGGCACAATTACACGGTCATACAAAATGTATTCTCTAGTATAAGTCGTAGTTAAGTAAGTAGTCTAAGTAATACTACTCACTAATTCTGTTTTACTCACTCGCGTGCGGAACGAGGTTCCTCTGACATTTTTCAGAGACCTCGTCGTCTTTAAGCTTTAATAACATCCCTATATATCAGATAATTTCCTTTTTGTTGCTTATATGCCATTTTCTACTAGCATGTAATCGAATTTTGTTTGGTAGTCCAATATACGATTAGCTTTCAATACAATTTTATGACGCTTGCAAGCATTTGCATTTATTGAAGTAGATTAAATTATTGTTTGAGTGTTAGGTCACTTTAATAAGATTTCATATTGGTGGATACCACCACAGTGTCAGGTATTCTGGCTCAAAGCAGTAGTGTGTGAACACTATTACAGGTCACAAACAGTGTTTGGGCTTGAAAGATACGGTAGCAAGTGAAATTACTATGTGAATTATTTTGGAGTGACAAGAGCATTGCATTGTGATCAAAAAAGAGAACGGTGACATTGCTACTGTAGTGAACAGGCGTGACGCTGAGTATTGACTACGGTCCATCTCAAAAATTCATAACGTTTATTTATTTGTAACTGATATAAGTCTCTGAACACTTGAGGTAGTGTCGAAAGGTTTATATCAACTGATGGTAAGTAATGATGTGATCGAAGGTGCTGTTCAGTGTAGCCAAGAAATACTGACCCTTAAGTTCGTCTGCTGCATGGAGGTTTAGGTGCTAGGTGACAGTTTTTCTACTATAGGGACCTAGCCATGTTAAGTATCCAACCGATTTTGTTATATTTTCATGGTCTTAGAACCTTTTGCAAATGCCCACCGGTATACATTTTATTGGTAGTAATAATAACGTGTGACTAAATTGATTTAAAATCTGAGCCTTTTTTTTTCGTTATATTATTATTTCACCTTAATTTCATCATTACATCAACCGTAACGTCCACTGTTGAACGAGGTCTCCTCCATTAAGGGGATTTGCCATAATCCCCACGCTTGGCAGGCGTCTTGGGGACTTTGGGAACCTTCATTTACACTAATAATAAAAATAATTTTCCGTAATGACTGCTTTTGTATAGACACCAGGTTAGGGTTACTGTTGTATTATATGTTTATATTCGTACCCATACGATAGAATTATATATTGTCAAGGTCAATCTAGTACCTTCTGTAACTTTTAGCCTATTTATTTCAATTATTTGTTTTCATTTGGCTTGTAAAATGTTCTCAGGCTGAGCTTATTAGCTTTGAGATTGGTTTTGCAGATACACAAATTTCATCGACAAATTTGGTGCTCGTCCCTCCGGTACAGAACATTTAGAAAAAGCCATAGACTACATGATAAACTTAACACTCATGAACGGATTAACTGATGTATTTACTGAGAAATTAGAGGTAAGAAAAAATACGAAGACTTTATCGTTAAAGAAAAATATGTTACTTTATATTGACTTCTAATAAAAAAGAAAGTTCCTAGTCAAAATTAAAAAATAATAAACAAAGATTTAAAAAAGAGTATATAAGAGTTATAACCATTTTAGTTGTAGATTAATGATTATTTTGTCATTTTGGCTGCAGGAATTAAATACATGATCCTTGAAGTAATCAAAATAATCTCTTTTTGCCTAACCTTACCATGCTTTTATAGTTTATTTAACAAAATTATGATAAAATATCACGTGAATGTGTTTGTTTCTCCTTCACGCTAAAATGGTCGAATTGACTTTGATGGAACTTGGAATATAGATATTCGTACTCGTCCTGGATTAACAGATGACTTTTCGTCACCATCATCACTGTTTATTAGATAATCCACGTAGAAAATGATAAAACACCCGCGCGTTAGTAATAACCTGATATTATTTAAAATTTTAGGTGCCACGTTGGGTTCGAGGTCTTGAATCTGCTCAGATGATAAAACCCCATAAAAAATATATACCCATTCTTGGTTTTGGTACTAGTATTCAAACACCCAATGGAGGTATAACAGCAGAGGTTTTGGTGGTTCAAAATTTTGTAGAGTTAGAAAAAACAGAAAACAAATACGTTAAAGGAAAAATTGTGGTTTATAATAGAAATTTTACGACATATGCTGATACTGTTACTTATAGAATTAAAGGTGCTGTAAAAGCCGCGGAAAAGGGAGCCGTAGCGACTTTAGTAAGAAGTATAACACCTTTTTCAATTTACACATTACATACTGGCAATCAAGAGTATGATGAGAGTATCCCGAAAATACCTTCAGCGGCTATCACGTTAGAAGATGCCAATTTACTACAACGATTACAAAATAATGGGGAAAAGATTGTGTTACATATCAGTATGGCAAGTTTAATAGATACGGCCACATCTAGAAATACAGTCATTGACTTGAGAGGGAAGCACATGCCAAGTAAGTATGTAGTTGTATCAGGACATATTGATAGTTGGGATGTTGGTACAGGTGCTATGGACGATGGTGGTGGTATGATGATAAGCTGGTTTGTACCTGTAATCCTTAAAAAGTTGAAATTACAACCAAATCGAACTATAAGAGCAATACTATGGACGTCTGAAGAAGAAAATCTGGTAGGAGCAAAAGCTTATCTCAGAAAACATATAAAAGAACTTGATAATATTACTTTTATAATGGAATCAGACGAAGGAACGTTTAAGCCATGGGGTTTGGATGTAGGTGGGACAAATAAAACATACTGCTTTATTAAAGAAATATTGAAACTTTTCAGTCCGATAGACAAATTGACGTTTAGTAGCAGTCCTGGTTCAGATATAACAGTGTTTGTGGATAAAGGTGTGCCAGGCGCATCTTTATTGAATAATAATGGCCGGTACTTCTGGTACCACCATTCTAATGGAGATACCTTAGATGTTCAAAACCCATCTGATGTAATTGAATGCGCTGCGTTCTAGGCAGCGATTTCATATGTTATTGCTGACTTGTCTATAGACATTCCGCGTATTTAGTACAAACATGTATAGAGTCAAAGGAAGAAAAATATATATTTAAGAAGTAGGTTTGCCTAGGTGTTATTTATTTAAAATCCAATATTCGCACATAATAAAATTGGTACATAAGTATTAATGAAGTTTCAGTTTAAAAGTTGAAAAAAAAATGGAACGAATAGGTTTAATACTACAATTAAACATTAAAAAATAAAATATATATTAAAAAAATTTGAAAATTTTAATTGCACCACTAAACTTATACCTAATGCAACTAAAATACTTACCGCTTTTTCCTTTACATAATAACGACGTACAATATGCATTACAAAAGCTCTAAGATACAAAGGCTCCATCGTCTATGGTCCCGGTTTTTGCTTGAAAAATGTTTTCTAGTACGTTTTACTTTAACTTTTTTTTTCATTGTTGAGAAAAAAAATCTATAGCCAACATAATTCCTTTGAAGTGGTTTTCATTGAGAGGGCGTAGATTACTCACAAGTATATTTTAAATATAAAATTAAATTCCCTAGTAAAAATGAAAACAGCGATGGTCGCGTGTCGTTTTTGATTATGGTGTTTTAGATTTTATACCCGGTCGGACAATAACTATAGTTTACTGTCAAAATGTTTTTAGTAACAGTATATAGTTTTTGTGCAGGATATAAGGTCCATTGTTTAATTAAATACTTAAATCTAACCAACATTATTATAGAATTTACTTCTTTCTCTTATTTCTGATAGTAATGAAATTCTTTAGTTAATAAGAGATAAGAGATGATAGGTCTTTAGAATTTTATTTATAAGAACACT
Source organism: Plagodis pulveraria (assembly GCA_963890685.1). Lineage (NCBI taxonomy): Eukaryota > Metazoa > Arthropoda > Insecta > Lepidoptera > Geometridae > Plagodis > Plagodis pulveraria. The sequence goes on from OY982953.1 coordinate 10,962,624, forward strand.
ATTTCTTACACGCGGCTTCGCTCGCATGGATTACCTCTTCGGAAACGTTTATTTTTCCGGGATAAAATTAACTTAACCCTACTTTTTGGGAGCCATGTAAAAAGTATCTTAAATAAGTAGTTTACATTCCTTCCTTTTTAAAGTTTTTTTAATTGCCCTCGTGCAGAGACATCTCATGGTGGCATTGTAAAGGGCAAGTAAGGTGTTGAGAAAACCACTGGCGGCTAGCCATATTGGCCTCGAGCAGTGTCCTCTTTTGGTGGCTTTGCGATGGGCAGAGAGAATTTGGAGATCACCGCTGGCGGCTATACAAAACTGACCCCATGGGTAGCGTTGTGAAAGGCCTAGAAAATGTTTAATTCAGTGCTGGTGGTAGTAAGCTTCACTATAACACTTTTTTGTAATGATAGGTTTACTTGTCTATCTGGAGGAGCTAAAACGATGAGCGAAGTAAGTTAAGTAACTCGCGAGCAGGCTACATCCAATTACCTACGGGAGTCGCAGTGGTGAAATTGTCTCCGTTACTCCGTGTCATTAATCTTCAGAGTTTCTCAAGCTATATATATATATTTATAGATATCCTCTAACCACTATCTCACCTGATGTTAAGTGATGATGTGGTCGAAGATGTTGCTCAGGCTAACCTAGAATTACTGGCTCTGAAGAACAGCTGCTGGGACACACTGTTAGGTGCTTGGCGACAGATTTTCTACTTGATAGCTAGCCAAGCGAAGCCAGGCCAGCCAGAATGCCCTATACCACCATGTTATAACGACTGCCATCTTAAGACAAAAACCGGGACTGCGTGCCCTCCGAAGCACGGAAGCGCTCAGTAGTAATATCACTAGCGGTCACCCATCCAACTCGTGAACGCGGCGGACGTTGCTTAACTTACTTAACGGCTAAGCAAACTTAGCCACGAGCGCTTCTTAAATATAATTAATTATCAACACGGCAAAAATAATTCGCCTAAACCTACAACTACGTATACTAATTGAAAAATCTTACAGGTACCATTTAACTTTCTACATGCAAAAAAGTAATAATAACTCAAACACACCTACAACAAAAATATTACAATCTAACCTAACCTATGAAAAAAAAACTACGAATACTTTTAACAGCAAAAAGCATTAATGAACTAACAGTCTAGAAAAAAAAACTTAAAACATAACAATATGTAGCTACAAAAATAAATCTATATATCGTACATAATATCACAAAAGAAATACAGTACAGTATGTCACCGAAAGAACGTAAAATTAGTTCTGCCTCAGTGGTGAGGTACCGCGTGGTGTATCTCAACACTATACGCGGGTTTTTGTCTGTCATAATTGATGCGCGAGGGACGTCTCATTAAAATTTTTTCATCAACCATAAAACAAGACACAAAATGAAAACAGTTGAATTTCATGGATATCGATAAAGTTGCTGTTATGTTATATTCAAATAAATGAAAAATGAATTTCCTTATACGAGTATGTCTAGATCTAGATGATAAAATAGCAACGATTGCCGACGGTGAGCGAATTGTGCACCCACATAATCTTATAAGCAGTAGTTATGCATCACAATATGGATCTGCCTCGTGATATTTAAAAATAAAACAAATAATCTATTTATTATTTGACTATAGAAAATAAGGTCAGTGTGTTTGTATCAGCAAAGTCCCGATTTCCATATGTTATTTTGTTACATACTTTTCAGTTGTGGAAGTCTGATCTGTTATTTTAGCTCTTAAAATATATAAGTAGTAATAATTTTACTAAAAGATTACAGATGCCATAGTGCTCCCAGGAGATATGTAATCCAGATATGGTGAAAAATGTCAGAATATCTAATCTAGAAGTTCAGAAATGATTAAAAGACAATTGGATTCCGGAGGAAACTGCCGAAAGACACAATTCTATACGAGATTTTTTCACCGTTACCCATGTACATCAGCAACCGTATCAATTTTATAATATTTTTTTAATTCGTTAGCTAGTCTTTGTTCTCATTTTTTATTACATATTTTTAATTAATTAAAAACAATAATTAACTGATTGTTTGTATTTCAAGTATCTTCCTATTTCGGTTTCTAAAGATACATCAATATGCCAGATGGACGAACAGGCCGAGCGCTAGCAAAGGCTAGGGAGAAAAGTTTGTTACATAAACCTAAACTGGTTTAGGTAACAAACTTTTCTCCCAGTTTTCACTTTTTCTAATCAACCCTAGCAAAATATATAATTGTGGCATGTTTTAGTAATAAAAAGTCTATATAAGATACTAATTGTTGAGTTAAAGGTACTAAATGATCATCCCTATCACTTTAAAAACAATGACATTTCCATGCAAAGTGTCATGTCAAATTTCACCCCATTAAGTCATCCCTGTCAGAAAATGTTGTACATGTAATTTTTTATTTCGAATGATTCTATCCAAATAGTAATTTTCAGAAGTCCTTTGTTTTATTGAAGTTATAGAACAAAGGACTTTCATACAAAAGTTTTCACCAATTTTTTCCCCCTGAGGAGTTGAATTTCAAAAAATCCTTTCGTAGGTCACCCCTACGCATCAAGACCAATAAACCCTCCAATTGTCAAGTCTCTGCGAGCAACGGTTTAGGCTTTGCATTGTCTTTCTGTCAGCGAGTCAGGACTTTGATTCTTATAATATTGATACCTACTAGCTTTCCGGCCGCGGCTCAACCTGCGCGTATGTCTGTAATCGCACAAAAAAATTAACCTCTTTCTGCGAAGTTGGATAAATATTATTCTATGTCCTTCCCCGGGTCTCAAACTATTTCCATACCAAATTTCATCTAAATCGGTCCAGTAGTTTTTAAGTTTATTCGTTGCATACAAAAATTCAAAAATACAAATCTTTCCTTTTATATAATATTAGTGTAGATGTAGATCGATGAGCGCTTCTTTAATTCAATTAATTGATGCGCATTTGCGCAGTACAGTAAAAAAATGAAATGTAAAATATAATAATCTTAGCAGGCAGTATTTGTGACTACGCGTGAGGGTACTAAATGTGAGGGGTGAGTTTTCATGAATGAAAAGGTTTGTACATTGCTGTGAAACTCAAGCAAAATGCAAAATCAGCCATACCAATATTTGAGTATTCTGATATGCATAACATAATAGCCACTCATCTCATTATATTGTTTTAATGTATTCACCCCAACTGCATATGATTTATAGCAGCTATTAATCTTCTGGTGGTCAGTTAATCATAAACCAGATAGTAGTGTAATCTAGACATGTTCGTTATTATGTGTTTGGTGATATATTACTAACGTTGGACAGTAAATGTTACGTGTAAACGGTGGATGAAACATTTCGTCTTTAGTACTTTTACATTTCGTGACAGAGAGAAATAAAGACTATATAATCAATTGAACCAACGTGAGTTTTATGCAGTTAAATTTATCTTGACGGTCATTGTAAAATTAAGTATTTTTACTTGGCACAGATTTTTGTTTCCATCGATGTCTCACAAATAAGTATTTCATAATAATATAATTGTGTTCAAATATGTCACGGAAAATCTAATAACGTGACCATTCAGCACTAGTAGGTACTAATGATTACGAAATGTATGGCACGTTATTTATCTGTATTTGCAGTGTGTTACAGTAGAACCAGCCATCACTACTTTTTCGTAGAAAAACTAATTACCGCCTGCGGCGTCACTTAGAAATCAAACAAATCGCACTTCCTCGGGGACTACGTATTAAATCTAGACATTGAGTATCCTTTCCTAATGCAGGGCCTCAATCCCTACATTAATTCATGAATATTTTATTTATGAGCATCTACGTCTGTGCTGGCCTTTATAGGAACCGAGTCTCTATTTAACATTCCATAATGTTGTTTTTTTAATTTAAATATAACGACGTGGTAAATAATATTATTAGCTTTAGCCTAATAGAAACTAGCTTCTAAGCTTAAACGGCAGAACAAACGTTATATGACTACTGCCACGTTCAGAAATATAAGGCCAGAGATGTAAGATAAGTCTTCCTGTATCTGAAAATTGTAATATTACTTTTGAAATAGAAAAAGTTTACGCAAATCGATTCTACCCCAGTTAGGAGTTGGTTCTTGTTCAAACTAGACGATCAATCAATCACTGTAGAATCCTTCAAAGAAGATCAGTTGGAAATAAACTTACTTTCGTAAATAACTAAAACAGCGACAGTTTGCAACGTAACGGATAAGCTAAGTTAATAATATACTAGGTATAGTTTGATAAAAACTAGCTTATGAATCGGGCTAAGAATTAACAAAAACATAAATTTCTTTACTATTTCGAATATTTACATTAGAATTATTGGGTTGCATCATACAACCTCAAATTAAACTTCTTATTCTTTTCGGAACTTCTACATGGATATTATAGTTAATTAATGGTTTTCTTTTGAAGTAAATTGTTTTGAATTTCGATCAAAGGTTAATAATATTATTGTTATTATTTATATATTTTATTAATCGATCAAATATTATTTAGGTACCCGACAAAAGCCATAAGAAATCCATTTATGTTCAATTGTTTACATCGCTTTAAAGCTTACTGCAAAGCTTGTTTTATAATTTAATAAATAAATATTGTTTAGTCTTCAAAATGAAACAAGGTGAATTTTTAATCGGTAATTTATCATAAACATAAATTAGAACTGAAACATTCAATACACAATACGGACCAAATCCCGACTTTTAACTACTGCCATGTTGTTGTAAATTAATTATAGATGCTTGCAACCATAGAGAATATGAAATATTTAATGTTATTGTAGATATAGTAATAGGTTTGTTATGGATCCCTTTAGATACGCATGACATGGCAAAACTGGCAATGGTAATCATATACGTGATCGTTTTGCATAGTCGACTGATACTCGATCTGAAACGATCCCAATTAAACCCCGGCTTTGGGCTTTGAACGTATTAATAATTTAGAATAACCTAAATATTATTCATTTATTATACATTTGAGGCACTCTCACTATAGAAATGTATATTATATATACCGGAAATCTAGTAACATATAATGCTATGTTTATTATACAGGGTTATTGGTAAAATGCTAACAACCTCTTAGGGTTCAGTTCTGCTAGTCCTATGAAACATTTTGAGATTAATTTTATTTTGTTTGAATTTTTTTTTTGTATTTTAATGCCTACTCTAAGCCTAGTGCGCTCGCCGCGGCAACACTGGACCGCGCCGTGGTCCCTTTGAATAAAATTTCTTTTATTAGAGACACAGAACTTAAAAGTGTCAGATAGTGCTAGAAAAACTTATTGCTTTAAGTTTTGAGTCTCTCTGAGCCAAGAGCGCCCGCCGTGGCAACACCTCAAAATGTTTGTTAGGTCTAGCAGAAGTCAACACTAAGAAGTTGTTAGAATTTTACCAATAACCTCTGTATTATAAGAAAAAACTGGCAAACCAGAAGTCAATATAAGTATATATGTATGCAAAATTTCACTTATTCGAACAACACTACCACGCTTGTAAGTAAAGCCCTACAAAACACTAATCATAGAAATTTTGCATTGTCGGTAAAATCATATATATCCATTTGGACATCTATATCATATCGCCGTTTTTTAAGTCTGGTAACAATACGCATATTCAGCTTTGTGGTGAAGACTTGTTTGATAATTTTATGTAGAATGGCAAGCATTACAAAATTAAAGTTATACAATTATTGTCTATAAATTAAAAAACATAAAAATATAGTAATTACAGGATCGTGATAATAAAATGAAAAATATTAGTGTTCATTTTTTTGTTATCAGGTTAATGCTCATAAAATATGTATTTATATCATAGCAAAAAGTTATAAAACTTCTAATCAAATATTCTATTTCAGGGTTCCGCGTGAGAAATCGGGAATTTATTTAATACTACACCGCCGTACCGACCGTCTCTTAATTTTTCTTATGCTTTATCGTAAAAATACATGGAATGCACTGAAATGCCGCTCATTAATGTTTTTTTCTTTTTAAATTTCGAATCATATTTTGTTTAAGTAAAAATTTGAGGTAGTCGCGTGTTGATTGTTCTTTGTGATAGATGAATGTCGTCGTTCTTAGCAATAAATAATTAACGCGTAAAGATGTAAGGTCAATCTTTTTTATATTTTATGAAGTTATATGTGTGATATATATTTAATGATATGATTTCTATTTTCACGTGCCTCGCAAGACTATACTGCTCGTCTTCAAAGAAATTTGAGAAGAAGGTACATAATTTGAGCACCATAAGGCGTTTTAAGATTTTAATCGTGACGGTGTTTTTGTCCATGAAGAAGTTTTTGAACGTCGGCCTTCAACTGCAATTACTGAGAAAATTGTGCTTTCTGTCAGATAATTATTTAATGATAACTAGCGTATCTCTATTGAGGAAATCACATGACAATTGGGAATTACTATGAGCTTAATTAAAAACTTTTAGACTAGTGGCTCTCCGAGCTGTAGACCTCACGAGTCTGCCCTTGCATAGCTTACAATTGAATAAAGGGCACTGCGCATGCTAATGGGAGAATGGGTCAAGAAATCCAAAAATCTAGATATGTAATATACATAATAAATGATTTTCTTGGACTTATGTCTAACAAAATCAATGACTCGCGGGCCCTAGCGAAGGCTAGTTATATCGAAAATAGTAAGTAGTAAATATACAGTAATTTTACATACTTGGTAATGTATTTATCTCTAATTAATATACTGGCTACAAAAACATGGGAAATAAATAATTGATTATATGAGAGAGACAGAGAGAGCATATCTCCTTTAGTCAACTGACGTGCGTATCAGAACATTGCCATTAAATTAAGCCCAGGCTGCCATACTTTCAACACATTATAATGTATATCTCCGTCATTTTGAAAAATTTGCATAAAAATTATGGACTTATCAAACCTGTCACAAATGCGAACTGTTGAGGAGAACAACCGGACATACCAAAGCATTTTTGTCTAAGTTGAAGCAGAGACGCTTCGCTCGAACCAAGTTCTCGCTCGGTCAATAAACATTTAAAACGTGAATACTTATTTGCTGCTTGATTCTTCATATACTACCTCCAGAACAATTTTTTTTAATGTGATTGCAGAGGTTAGAACAAGCTCGAGGCCTATCTGATATTAAGCGGACTAACTTATAACATATGCATTTCATCACAAGTCACGAATTCCACTTAACTTTTAGCGCAGGCGTGGTGTTTTCAATCAGAGGGATGGCTAGTAATTCTCCTCTCTTTATAAAATAAAAAACAACATGCAAACAATCATATTTCTGCATGACCTAACGATAAAACATTTCAATAGACATTTCAGATATGAATACTCATATAAGAAAACAATACATATTTTGCCTTTCAAAAACTGTCCGGTATTTTCAGCCATAAATAATGAGGTTTTATTTGTTAAATTAAAAATGTAATTATATTTTCGTGTTTCATTTTATAAATGGTATTATTTTCGTGGTTTCTGTAGCAATATTCACAAAATTGGTAAGTATCTTAAATGTACAACTTTATAATTCTGCTGCAATCTCATCAACAGTCAAGAGGTCCACCGATAAGGGAGGGTTTGTCATAATCTTCGCGTTTGGCCGGCATCTTAGAAATTGACATCTAGGTTAGCCTGTACAACATCTTCGACCACATCATCGCTTACTATCAGGTGAGATAGTGGTCAAAGGCTAGGCATAAAAAAAAAATGCTGTATGCGATTGATTGGCAAATATTTTTTTACACAAGGGGCTGCTGCCCAATTTCTGGTAATTTTTAATTCGTCGGCCCTATGACTCCCACAGGAAGTGATAGGGAGGTGACCGGCACACCACCAGTTGAATAATTATACGATTTTTAAAATAATTGTATACTTAATGTAATGTTTCATAAATTCCCCTATATTACTTCAAATTGTTTTTTTTTATCTTCATCAAGGCATTATATTGCACGGAAAGGGCAGCGGCAACACTTCACCTTAACCCTTTAAATTTAATTTTTTTGCGAATATTGATTTGAGCGTATATAGCGCTCAAATCAATATTCGCAAAAAAAAAAAATTACCAAAACATGGAACCGACTTTAACACTCACATGTGTGAAATAACTTGTCCAAGTCGGTACCATGCACACAATAATAGGTACTTTTGAACCATCATAATATTTTTTTTACCCTTTTTACTGACTCTTACTAGTTATGGGGTCGATTGTCATTCACTGTCAATTACTATATCATCAAGATTGGAAAATGCTTTTCAGTTATTGGAGTATAACTCAAAAACAGCTTGACCAATTTTCATTAAATTACCATACGCAAGCATTTGATGCTTTTAAATAAAAAAATAATCATCCAAATTCGTTCACCCACTTAAAAGTTCTGAGATAACAAACATAAAAAAAACCAGACGAATTGAGTACCTTCACCTTATTTTGAAGCAAACCGGATACAAGCATTAATAAAAGGGTTGGCGCCATGAAGTCAGTAAATATTAAAGACATATCCTTTACTTTATGATTGTTTATAAAGGTTTAGTGAAATATATATATGTACGTTGTATGGTGCACGGTTTTATGCATTTACACTATTACTGGAGATTTTGTAAGTACCTACATTTTTTGCGTTTGTGTATTAATGTTTTAGCAAGTGTCCTGTTTTATGGATTAATAATTGTTATATAATGCTACGGATCCCTATCGTAGATATCTTTAACACGCTTTTAATTTTTTATATGTGTAGATAAAGGAAAAATATTTACAGATTAACTTGTTGCAAGTCAGCTGCTACCTATTATTGACTTCAGACATTTGGTGGCATTGTAAGTAAACATAAAAAAACTTTAAAATGTTTAAAGTAATAAGACCGCCATGTAAAGTTTATGGAGCCAATGTAAAATGTGTAAGGTAAAAATATTTTATGTTACATTTTTTACTTATATATAATCTGTTTATTATCATTGTTTATAATTCTTACCTAATAATAGAATATACCTACTTTAATGAAAAAAAAAACTCGTCCATACAAATTTATTTCTTTGATAAAAATTTTGTCCTTTTCTCTCTCATCTCATCTTTTGATAGAACCATATGCCCTATTATTTAAACCCTGTGTGTTCAGTATCACACTGATGGCAATAGAAAAAGAGGGCTTTAAATTTAATCCTTTAGCACCGGATGAAAACCTGCGCAACAAGAGTAGCAGAGTGGCAGCACTATATTTGTCGGGTACCCTGTTTGAATAAGATTGGCCAGCATGTCAGTTATCTTCGGCTTTAGCAGAATAACATCTCACATAGATAACGATATACTCGTTTTCTTTTATACCACACCTTCGTTCACGCAACCTTTATTTAGATCCACATTTTTTTTGCCTCGGACTGCGTTTGAACCCTATTCTATACGTTCGGTTTCATTTTCATCACCGATAACGAGTTGGTTTACTTTGAAAGCTGGGTGTACTTATTTTTTAATACTATTCATAGAAATATTGGATTACATTCATATATTGTGATTTCAGAATAAAGAAGCAACTGCGAACCGATTTAATTAAAATGATATATAATAAGAGCTAAAACTTATCATTGTGTTTACAGTACAGTATCAATTAAGATTCCCGTTACCGACAAAAACACAAGCACTTCAAAGCCAAAATCATGGAAGGAAATCCCAGGGCCTTCAAATTTACCAGTTATTGGACAGTTACATCACTTTTTGCCTGGAGGTAATATTTTTTAAAATATAATCCAGAAATTTTACGCAGCATCGACTCCGTATCCACAATGTGGGTACATCGGATACTGACTCCGATTTTAGATCCTAAAATTGTTATATGGCCAAGAACAAACCGCGTAAATAAACGGTTTTTAATAATTTTGGGGAGTATATTAATAAAAATAATGCCAGTAGTGAATGATTTAACGACTTAAATCAAAATTCCTTATGTTTTAACTCGTCAAATGTATCCTTTCGAATACCTAACGCGTTTACCATCTCAAAATTAAACCTATAAAAACATATAGAAGCTGGCAACTTTGTGCTGATATATCAGACTGATATGAAATATAGACATACATTCCAGATAGTTGATTTGCAATTAAATATAACCCTGAATCCCAACTATAGCCCTAATAGCTAAAGGGACTGCAATACTTTAAAACAAAGGAATTGACTATGCAATCATCAGATGCACTCAAAACAGTATTTGATTTTTTAATCAATTAGTTCCCCATGTCCCAATACATTTAAAGTCAAACTCAAAATCATTCATTCAATTTAGGCGTCTACGACGATTTACAAATTTTAATATTGAAATATTCTATATTGTACTGCCACGTTCACCATGAAAAATATAGAGCCACTGCAAAAATAACAGCAAGAAACTTGGGGTTATTCATTTTAAACGCCTTTTAACAATGTGTTATAATTTATAAACAATAGTAAAAAATATAACAATATATAATTGTTATTTATTAAATGTTGTCTTAGGTTTTCTCGATTATTACTTATTGTTATTAGTTGATAAACCAATTAGTCACCCCGTGAGCTCAATCACTGCAAAGTGTTTGAAACGTCGGGAGAAAAATAATGATAAATATACGCGATTGAAACCGTTTAAAGTTGTTTAATTACTATGTGTTATATATTTATTTCAATTAATTACGTAGGTGACAGGCTCTGCAAAGCTATTTTGGCAGAAGCGGAATTGTCCAAGCATTAGTCGCTTGATTAATCACAAACTGTGTAGTAGCATTTCTTAATCAAAATATTTTACACGAGCCACTTAAATTTTACTTCTGTGAGCGTGTTAATATCTTTGGGAACTTTATTATAATACTGCATGTCATAAAGAGAGCCTTTTATTTATCTTTGCTAATCTAATAACTCGCACCGCTATTTTATCTTTATTCCTAGTGTTGTAATTGTGACTGTCACTGTTTAATTTAAATTATTTACTCTTTAGCTGCGGTCGGCTATTGATTATTGATGCTTGATTTGAAAATTGTCCTTTCTTATTGTATTATGAGTATTGTAGCAAGTTAAGTATGTACGCAAGCCAATAAGTATTTTGAAAGGTTTTGTTCCAAAATTCATTGATTTTATGAACTGAAATATACACTTTTTTTTTATTTATTGAAGCGCTCGTAGCGAAGTTTACTAAGCTGTTCTCAACCGATCAGCAAAGTTAAGCAACGTCGCGCGCGGTCATGAGTTGGATGGGTGACCGCTAGTGACATTACTACTGAGCGTTTCCGTGCTTCGGAGGGCACGTTAAGCCGTCGGTCCCGGTTGTCGTCTTAGGATGGCAGTCGTTATAACATGGTGGTAGGGCATTTTGCGAATGCCCGCCTGGCTAGCTACCACCCTCAAGTAGAAAATCTGTCGTCAAGCACCTAACGGGTGTGTTCCGGCAGCTGTCCTTGAGAGCCAGTACTTCTAGGTTAGCCTGAACAACATCTTCGACCGCATCATCACTTACCATCAGGTGAGATAGTGGTCAAAGCCTAATCAATAAAGCATAAAAAAAAAAAAAAAATTAAAGCGAATAAATGTCTAGTAACGAAAAGCTTTTAAAAAAATGGTGGTACATTCAGCGAATGCCCGCATAGCTAGTATCATGTCAAGCGGAAAGTCTGTTGGTTCCGATGAAATATCAAGCGACATAAATCTAGTACGAAATGTGTTTTTACAAGAGTATTTTCTGTAAAATCTCTGGTAAATATAAATATTACTTTTAACAATATATTTTGTAACGCAGGATCATTATACAAAGCGGAAGGATACAACATGTGGAACAAGCTGCACAATTCATACGGAAAGATTAGAGTAGTACGTATAGATTGGAGTCTATACTTAAGCCAACAGTTTTGGTTTTCTATGATCCAAAGTACATAGCGGAGGTAATACTTGAATTAGAAAACATGATTAGCTCGATATATCACTTAACTTTCCAGTTAGTTATTCTACATACATTGTGTTACATTATTTTAAGAGGGAAATACGTCAAAGAAGTAGATGCTATGCTACCACAGAATAATTGTATTTAGTATTCAGACAGTATCGACGCATTGTCACTTCACATATTCGTAGCTTCACATGCAAAAACCTGCCAAGCATGCCAATCACAGGTTTTAAAAAAGTTGTAATGTGTATAATAATTATATGTTTATCTTAATCATAATATTCTGCAAGTACTAGCAGGTTCAAAATACTTTCCCTCAAACACATCGAAAGTGCTGATTACGTTCACTAAAATATAATAAATACAATGGTAGAACCAGAGTATAAGATCATTTATTATTTTTTATTTGTTTAAATACTCATTAAATTTATTTTTACGGTTCGGAGAACACTTACCGACTGTAAGTGATCACCGTCGCCCGCAAATATCCGCAACACGACAGGTCTTGAGGATATGATGCCGGCCTTTTTTTACCTCTTGAAAATGATTTCTTCTTGAACTGACTAATTAGAAAAAATACTTTATATAAATAGTTACTTCCATCTTGCAATGGCGTTTTAGTGCTGATTTATGAAATGAAAGTAACTTTAGTTCATTCTTGAGGGCTCCTAATAAGTAGTATCGGTTCAGAAGTATTTCACATGGCAGCTGGTTTCACATTGTGGCAGTGCGAGGCAGAAATTTCCGTGTGAATTGCAAGGTTGTGGATTTCCGACTTTATCGTTAGAAGCAAACTTTGCTTGGCTGTTCTTCACCGATCATGCAGCAAAGTTAAGAAACGTCCGCCGCGGTCATAAGTTGGATGGGTGACCTCTACTGACATTACTACCGAGCGCTTCCGTGCTTCCGAGGGCATGCTAAGCCGTGTCGGTCCCGGTCGTTGTCTAAGGATGGCAGTCGTTATAGCATGGTGGTAGAGCATTTTGCGAACGCCCACGTGGCTACACTGAGAAAAACGACTTTGGAGCTTAAATCAAATTTGACCTTTTACCGTTGAATTGTAACTACGCAAGGTGAATTCACAACTCTTAAGATGATTTTCACCACGCAAAGCGAAATCAATAAAAATGTACCATGTTTTATAATAAACACAACCGTCAAAAAACACCTTCCGTAAAGTATTTTCAGAATTGAACTTGTTATACGATAATAATTGCAGCATTGACCATAAAATATACCTTACTTTTACGGTGCTTTATATACGGTGATTATCTCTATAACGTACGACTTAATCAGCCTCGTCGAAAAGTCAATATTTAAGAAAGACCACAAAATACACCTTAAATGAAGACGAAAAGAAACATTCGCCTTCACTGACCTCGTTTAACGCCTTCTAGTTGGAAGTCGTTTTTGTACGTATTTACGTTTGGTCGGTTTTTTGCCTTATACCATATAAATTGGCCGGCATTAGGGCGCTTTTGGCTTTAGATTTTTCTCAGTGTAGCTACCACCCTCAAGTAGAAAATCTGTCGCCAAGCACATAACGGAGTGTTCCGGCAGCTGTCCTTGAAAGCCAGTAATTCTAGGTGAAGACTGTTAATACCTTTAACCAAATCATCACTTACTACCGGGTGAGATTGTGGTGAAAGGCTTACTTATCAAGAATTAAAAGTAAAAAAAAACACCTGGCATCTAGCTATCTACCACTGTCGTGTGGAAAATCAGGCGTCAATTACCTGAAAGAAGAGTATAAAAATATATGGTGTGTTTAGCAGCTATTGTGAAGAGCCAGTTCCCATTTTGGGTAAAGCTTGATTACTATTTTCGGCCACAGAATGATTTAAAACCTTTAAATCCTTTGTTTCAGATCCTCCATGCTGAAAATTGGGCTCCAGTGCGACCGGCATTTTTTTCACTGAAATATTTCAGAAAGTATTACAACCGGACTAAAGAAGAATCTCAGCGAACAGCAGGACTTGCTGTTGAGTAAGTTTGTCCCTATATTGTATTTTATTATTATATTTGCAATATCATTATTAACTAATTGTAATAAATCGACATAATATAACGACATAAGGTTTCAAATTAATCTTTAAAACTGTCACGGCAAAATTCTATGAGATCTGTGATATGTTCTCGATGCGTTTTAACGTACGGACTACCAGTGTTTAGTATCAAATAAAATATATTTGCTTCATCTTTAGTAATTTCTACCCAGGTAAATTTACATTAGATTTTTCTAAGAATAGCTCGATTCTTACACGTAATTAAAATTGAACAATATTTATTATAAATTTAATATCTGTGTCAAACTGTCGGTTTTTTTTATTGTTGGTACTTAACCTAGAATTTACTGGATAATGTATGTTATTTTCTGTCTACAATCTAATTATCTATTGTTTTACGTATCTTCCAGTCAATTCAAACAATTACAGGTATAAGTAACTGCACTGATAGTCAGCCAAATAGTCCACTGCTTAACACAACCTCCCCTGATATGGGAGGGGCTTGCTATAATCCCCAGGCATGGCAGGCGGCTTGGGGACTGAAGTGTCAAATATCAGTTCTTAAGAAGGTGGGCAGCAGCACCTTCTGGTGTGTTACCTTTAATCGCCTCTTACGACACCCACGGGTAGAGATGGTGACATGCTAGGCCGGCGCCCCACAGGCATAAAATATAGGTAAAAAAAATTTGATTATCAGGGATGGAAAACAATGGAGAGACATGCGTACAAAAGTGAACCCAGTTTTGATGATGCCGAACATAGTGAAAATGTACACACCCGCCATAGACAAAGTGGCCCTCCACATGGTTGAAAGGTATTTATTTGTACATCAGTTTTTGTCTCTATGTTTCTTATCGTTACGTTATTGTTAATGCTGAAATGCGTATGTATGTTTTTTTACCACTCACTTACGAAATGGCTGAATAATTTTAGAACTAAATATTTCTTTGGTCCTCGATAAAAACAAAAAGTACCTTAAATCCCCATAATCTTAGAATGTGAGGGTGGTGATAGGTCGATACTCGGGTAGATATCATCTTATCCTATAAGATAGATTGAATATTTCTTGCAACGGGACCTACAACTAAGATAACTTTAGTAATATACCTGCTAAACATATATTGTTACTGTAAGCATAAATATATACCTTAACGAACCAACACATTATATGATTAACTGTTTTAGGATAAAGTCAGTTCGGGATGAGAATAATATGATACGCGGAACACTTGACAAGGAAATGAACTTGTGGTCATTAGAATCAATTGGTGTCATAGCGCTGGGAACACGACTCAACTGCTTCGATGATAACTTAGGACCAAACTCTCCTGCTGTGACTCTAATACGAAGTACGCAAGCATTGTTTGATATAGCAGATAAGCTGGACTTCAAACCCAGCATATGGAAATATATAGCAACTCCAACATTCAAAAGAGCCATGAACGTTTATACCGATATTGAAAAGTAAGTAGATGAACTATGGATTTTACACTCAGTGCGGGCAAGATACATTAATATGTATAATAATACCCAATTTTACGTAAGACATAAAATGTTTTCCTTAACATGAGTTTAATTATTTTTTTAAATCTTACCATATTTTTTACCCTTCTCTTATAATATACGTGAGCTCGGTATAATATTACCTCTATTTGAATACAAATTATGACAAAAACTTATTGTAGAAAGTTTTGGCATTTCTCAAAACATCGTCTCTAATACTTCTGAGAAACGTACCTTACAAAAAATCCTTTTAAATATTTCCATGATTTCAAGATATTAATTCGAAACGTGACCACCTAAGCAACATGGAATATTTTTGTATATTTATTTATAGATCAACGGGAGAGTTCATCAGCAAAGCTATGGAAAATATAAAAGCAACAGGATATGTAGCTGAAAGCGAAAAGAGTGTTTTAGAAAAATTACTTGAAATCGATGAGCATGTCGCTCACGTAATGGCTACTGACATGCTAATTGCAGGAGTTGATACGGTAAAAAATCTGTACTAAACAAACATTGTTTGTGCATATTGTAATTTTTTTGTCATACATACTTTTTGAATGATTTCTATGATACCACAATACTCCAATATGTTGTTTAAATTAAGGGTAATAAATAATTTCAGACATCAAACACTATCCTCGCAGCATTGTACCTTCTTGCTAAACATCCAGAGAAGCAACAGAAACTTAGAGAAGATATTTTATCGAAAGGAAATGGGCAATACTTGAAGGCTTGTTTAAAGGAATCCCTAAGATTGATGCCTACAGTTGGTTTAAACTACAGAGTAACTACGAAGGAATATGATATTTTGGGATACAAAATCCCAAGAGACGTGAGTCAGGAAAATAATTTACACTATTTATTTACAATTTGCTAGTAAATCTAAAACAAAAAACACCAAAAATACTAACAGTACATTACGACTAATCGTTTCTTATTACTTTCGAAGAAAATTAAAACCAAATAATTTGATTGATATTTATATAATTTCATTATAGTTATACGGTTAAAAAAATACAGTTATGCTTACACTTTTGCCATTGAGATTGATGTTGATTTGCGACAATGTAGAAAAGAATTTTCCGAGCTTCGGGGGTTGAAGCGCTTTTTATGGATGGTCATCTTATATCCGCAATTTTCATATGTTTGTGGATACTGGGTATTCATCCAATCGTTAAGGTACATTTACCAAAATGCAATAATAACGGTCTACTTCCTACCCCTATTTCCTTTCCGCATGCCCACGCACATATATAGGCGCCCTACTCTGACGGCCGTATGTCTCCGAACTTCACCGAAATTCAGCTTCGCTCGTCACCCTCACAAACACGTGATTAATAAAATATTCTGTCACAAGAATGCTCTTTCTGTATCCTATGCCATGTGTTCTATACTGCTACCAGTTGTGGTTGGCAGACTACATTTTAAGGTTATGGCAGATTTCATAGGGATGCACATTTCAATCTCTATGAAATTTGTAGAAACACTGCCTACTTAACTCTAACAGTTTCCGATATACGCCATCCTGTTGTACGTTTCAAAATTTACGAGCTCTTTTGTTCAAACACTCTTTACAAATCTCTTACTGTACTGATGTTAGGTGCACTTGGCAGGCGACATTTTTTATGGTTTTAGAATTTTCTTGTTATCACCAAAACATTCTAAACAACTGTGCCCTGCATCACTTTTGCTTACCGATACTCTTTTCTGGGAGAATATGTTTGCTACCACCATGATCAATCAGGACCCCTATATGTAAACACATTTCTTTACGCCCCTTGACCAGCACGTCACTCAACATAACTGTATATAACTGAAGTTGACTTAGTAAGAAAAAATAATTGTTTTCTTTTCAGATTGGTATTATCTTCTGCCACCATGTTCTTGGTGTGATGGAAAGTAACTTTCCGAAATCCAAGGACTTTATTCCAGAGAGATGGTTGGTACCGAAAGAAGATCCTTTAAGCCACAAAAACACTCATCCTTTCGTGTACCAGCCTTTTGGTTTTGGCGTTCGCACTTGTATAGGTTAGTTGATGTATTTTTATTTGGTTTACTATAAAAAAATAAAAAAAAAAAATCCCATTCTAGTTATACAATAAGGCTCTTGTGTGTCAGATTCTAAGGCATTTTTTTAAGGAAATACAGTTCTTCATATTGTTTAAAAATGTAAATAGATATCATAATATTTTAATCTTTCGTTTAGGTCGTCGAATAGCTGAGTTAGAAGTAGAAACGCTACTGGCGCGATTGGTGGAGAGCTTCGATGTGTCCTGGGAAGATGCACCACCAGAAGTCATATTTTCACATATTAACTACATGAAAGGACCATACAATTTTGTATTTAATGATGTTCAAAAATAAAAGTTGACCAATGTCTATATTACTATACGGTATACATATTTTGAATACACTGTAAAGCAGCACTTTGGAAAAAGGCAGTGGTATAGAGACGTTATACCGG
The DNA here is from genome assembly GCA_963890685.1 of Plagodis pulveraria. Classification (NCBI taxonomy): domain Eukaryota; kingdom Metazoa; phylum Arthropoda; class Insecta; order Lepidoptera; family Geometridae; genus Plagodis; species Plagodis pulveraria. The sequence continues at coordinate 10,980,500 of OY982953.1, forward strand.
ACATTACTTTGTGGGTTAAATTAAATCATCTGTATCATGCAATTCTTCCACAGGATATACTACATATTATTGAAACATAAAATAATACAAATAGTGTAGACTACGATGGTATTTCTAGTAAAATATTAAAATCGGTTGCTAATATGGTAGTATGTAAAATAAACTTGTTTATATTATGTTCGGAAATATTTCTAAGTAGACTAAAAGTTTCTATAGTTAAAAGTTAAGTTAAACCTTTAGAGAAGAAATAAAGAAAAAAACAAATTGAAAATTAAAGAGCAATCGCCCTCATTCCTATTATATTTAAAGTATTCTACATAGAGAAACAAGAATGATTTACATGAAGTAAAACCATAGATATGGCAATTTATAGCTTTTTGTAATAAATAATTACAAAAGTTAATAGAAAAACATCAGTACGCACCATATTTGCGACATGACCCAAGCATTTGATTATTTAAGATATACTACTCTACTACAAAAGCTGAAGGTTATTATATAGTATAAGATGTATTGATTTACAATTACTAAAGTTATATTTATAGAACAGGCGGCAATATACACAAATAAACACTTCAAATGTAAAAGCTAAAATTGACAATTAATACGTATACTAAATAGCGTACCTCACAATATGGCGTACCACGAGGAAGCGTGCTAGAGCTGCTTCTTTTTCTAGCACACATTAATGACCATCTGAAAGCCATCGCATAACCTATTGCCCTCTTTACAGATGATTGCATCGTGACAATAGAATTTAGCAATATTGACTCTTATAAAATTGACATCTACGAGTATGTATCTCTCAGACATAATTATTACTCGACCATGCATATTTACTCGTAGAGTACATGATTAAATAATAACAACTTTCAAATTTAAAAATTACGTATTAAGCGTAGCCTTTTTTATTTTGTTACCTTCCTGTATTTAAACCGGATATATACCTACGAGATGATACATTCCAGTTTACTTTTGTCAACTGTTAGTCCTTAAAAAATATTGTGTCAACTTTTCGAATTCATTATTTTCATATTTTAAGTCTGCTACAGCTTGATGACCCCGTAGAGTGCCGGGCTAGAATGTTACCCGTCCTCCCACAATTGCTACCTGTGAGTGTCGTAAGAGATGACTGATGGTTACCGGATTCCGGTAACCATCAGTCATCTCTTACACCACTCTTGACATGAATAAATACTTAAATAAATACTATATATATAAATAAATAATACATAAATAAATACTTAATAGTCTAACTTATGCTCTGTATAAAGTCTTGGCAATAGTTAGTGGAAAATCTCTATTAACTGTGTGACGGTATAGCAACAAGCAACGGGACACGCATTCCAAGGCAGAGAATAACGGAGAGTTAATGAGGAAGTTTCCGAGCGAGCGGAACAAATCCTACCACCGCGACCCACGCCGCAGCCTCTGCAACGGTCGCGCCCGCGCCACTGTGCCGCCACCAACCTCACTCCACTGCGGGCGATGGTTTAAAAAGAAGCGGAGCTCAGTCAGTGGCAGCGCCTTGGTCTCTAGACACTTTACACTGCTTGCATAAGACTTACGCTTCAGTAGTATTCAGTCATGCTAGTGGGGCTCGTCTACATAAACTTAAGTAATTCTAAATCGGTTTCTTTGCAAGGCAACCGGAGCTCTGTGGTACATTCGGAATTCTGAGTTGCATTGCAATCTATACCTTCTATCTATAGCGCAGTTCAATAAGGTCTGCGCCCGTCGATAATTTGATCAAGCCCCCCACCACCTGAACCCTCTGGTTGTCCAGGCAGCAAACTATTCGACTGCAGTTCTATATAGGAGCAGTAATATATAAGATTTTCATACTACAAATAACATTATAACGCTAATTGTTTAAACTGCATTTACAAAATATATATTTACTAGCGACCCGCCCCGGCTTTGAACGGGTGCAATGCTGATACTAAATAATCTGTAATATCTTCGAAAATATTCATTTATATTACATGCTTGTACAGTGTAATATAAGTTAATATTTTAGGGCCACATTGAACTATATTAAATACACAATATATTTCAGGTACTTAATTGGATAAGGATTAATACTGTATTGGTTAAAATCGCTTTCGTAAGTAAGCCGTTATTTCGCGTAAAAAGTAAAGAATAAAACCCAAGAGTTAGACATAATTATACTATTGCTGACTTTTTAAAAGACCTTTTTAAGATGTACAATACTGTAGTGCATTATATGATTTATCTCGTAGGGTTCAGACAGCGTTTTCCATTTAAGCGCATAAAAATGTGTTTATATACGACGTCACATTAGAAACCATAAAATTATCAGTGTTTCTTAACTTTAGTTTGCATGTATTAAACATATAAACCTTTCTCTTGAATCACTCATTCTTTTTAAAAAACTGCATCAAAATCCGTTGCATAGGATAGAAGCGCGAACTGCGATACTGATCTGCCGAAACTCAAGCTGTGCGATATCACCTTAACGAAAATCGAGGAAGTAAAGTACCTCGGGCATATGATTACTCTAGACTTATCGGATCACGCAGATATCGAAAGGCGAGGCGTGCCATTGCAGTACGTGGAAATATGCTGGCCGCACGCTTCGCCCGCTGTAGCGACCCCGTAAAAACACAGCTATTTATCAACTACTGTACCACCGTATACACTGTGGAACTGTGGACGAACCACAAGAAAGCGGCCATGAGAGAGATAAAAGTGCATTACAACGACGCGTGGAGTGTTATGTTCCGCTTGCTCCGCTGGTGCAGCGCGAGCGAGATGTTTGCGGAGGGGCGCGCGCCAGGTAGGCAAGCGCTGCTCCGGAGCCGTTCGGCCGCCGCGCCGCACGTACCGCGCTGCATCGCACAGAAAACACCCAGGTGGCTGCTGTACGAGAGTGGTATGCTTAGCCCATTGCACAAAACGTGGCAAGCGTATCACACTCCCATCACCTAATTTATTGTTTGTTTTGTTTAACTATTATTATTTTATATTTTAAATTTCAATTTAATGGTTTTAATAGTTGAATGTAATTTTAGTGTTAATAATTTGTATTAATTTATAAATTTTTAAGGATTCAAAATCTAGAATAAAAAAACAAACTATTTATTCCAGATTTTTATAGGGACTGACTGCCGGAAGCGACTATGTATTATACTCTGTAGTGATGGAAATAGGGTCTCTCGCACATAACAACAGATCTAGTAATAAACGTTAATGACATCCTTGTTTTACGTCACTACAGATGTCCATGTATATCTATTAATAATTAATTACCGTTATCGCATTACTCATGAACTTTAACACGAAATAATAAAAAGATTACGCACTCGGCTTCAACTTGCTCTCGCAGTCACACGAAAGTTATCGTAAAAGTATTTATACTAGTCATGGAGAATCCAAGTAAGTAAATAACAAAAAGTATTTTGCAATAAATTATTAAAAATTATAATTATAAATACAAACCAATGTGTCCGAGAATTTTGCGTGGAAATATATTAAATATTATTTTTTTAGAGCAGTTTGACCTTTAATTATTCATAATATAAAAAAATATTCCAATTTAGATATTGCAATCCGGCTGATACAGTACAGTATTTATATACCCCACTGCTGAACACAGCCTACCCCATTATGGGGGGGTTTGCCATAATTCCCACGCTTGGCAGGTGTCTTGAGGATTGCAGTGTGAGATACCAGTTACTCAGAAAGCGCTGCTGCCCACCTTATGGTGTGTTACCCTTAGTCACGGGTAGAGATGGGGGGTGACATTCTAGCTCGGCACCCCACGGGTCTTTTCTTATATAGTGTCGAAAAACTTTGTTACACATATATTTTTTATTTTTCTACCGACTTCAAAAAAAGAAGGAGGTACTCAATTCGTCGGTTTTTTTTTTTTTTTTTTTTTTTTTTTTATGTTTGTTACCTCATAACTTCTGACTGGGTGAACTAATTTTAATAATTCTTCTTTTATTTGATAGCTGATGCTTGCCGTGTGGTCCCATTTAAATTTCATCAAAATCGATTAAGCCGTTTTTGAGTTACACTCCAAGAACTGAAAATTGTTTTCCTGTCTTAATAATATAGTCAATGTTTGTTACCTTAGAACTTTAGACTGGGTGAACCGATTATCATAACTATTTTTTTATTTGAAAGCTGATGCTTGCCGTGTAGTCCCATTTAAATTTCATCAAAGTCCGTTAAGCCGTTTTTGAGTTACACTCCAATAACTGAAAGTCAGTGTAGGGTGGTCGCTAGCCAGGCGGGCATTCACAAAATGCCCTTCCACCATGCGGTCTAGCCCAAACCCACGGCGGGATTCAAACCATGGACATACTGCGCGGCAGTCCGTAGTCAATGCCACTGAGCTATCACTACTTCACAATAAATGTAATAAATAAATCATACCGAAAATTAGAACGAATGGTCAAAAACGGGAACATTTTTTATCGTATTCGTATCGTGATTCGTGTCGCACTACCCGTTGCAGATACCATAGTCATCGCAAATACATATTCTTTACACCCTATAGACTAAATATAATATTTTGGTCATTATTTTGAATTTAAAACAAAATATGCGACGGTCACACGAATTTATGTATTTTAGATTTGTGTAGTATAACGGCTGGCTGTTGGTTTAAACATCAGTAATCAAACACAGAGTTCGATTAATTCGAACGTCAGTCTTATTCAGGCATCGTAGAAGTAAGTTGGGTGGCTCATCATGCCGTGATAAAAAAAGGTCAATTTATATTTAAACATCGGTATACCGATAACTTGCGTGGGCAACATTTTCATGCATTGTATTTTAGCAATAAAAATCAAGACTAGCTCCTCAAAACCAATAAATGTGTTAGATATTAATGAAATATTTGATATAAGATTTCATACAAACTTACCAGAAATATATCAAAACGGAATATTTTCGTCAAAGACAAAACCATTTATTCAATTGAGGCGTCTACGACGCTCTTATAAAAGTCAATTACACATTTTAGTATTGAAATTCGTGGCGTTTTATCCATGAAGGTGATTTTGTGCCACGAAAGTGTTTGCATTGTTTTGTTCAGAAATATAGCGACCGGTGTGAACGTATTTACAAAATCACCCTGTTTTTGTAGGTAAGACCGTACTTTGAATTTAAATTAATGTTATTTTTATCGAGCCATGTTAATAAAAAGAACCAACATAGTCTGGCTGCTGTATGTGGCCGTCAGTACGTTTATTGTCAAGTCCGTTCTTCTCCATCTTCTGTGCAACCATCCGTCTGTCTGTACGTCCATCTGTTTCTATATGACACTGCGGGCTTCTGTCACAGTTAGCAGTACTAAATACAATAACTTCATATGTGATGAGTTTTTGTAGTAAGATTTATATGTTTTTATAGAATAACGTGTTTGTTATTAATATGTTTATGTGTTTGAACAAGCAAAAGTTTAAGCTAGCAAAGGATCTAAATATTTTACAGTATTTTTATTAAGTGAGGTTTGTTGTTTTATAAAATATCGTTCACGTTTTATATTTTTGAGAGATTTAGACTCCTTAAAACCTCCATATTAAGACCAATATAAAGCCTTAATTTTACATTATATTTAATCACCGAAAACTGATTGATTGTATATTTTAAAATTAACTTGGGATATAACAATATAAAACGTACTCAAATGACGCACAATCGTTATAAGTTTAGGCATATAATTTCTGTTTGATGTTACTATGTTAGTAGAAATGTGATAATATTTTAATTTAGAGGGTCTTTTAGAGTTTATGGACACACTGAAATATAAATATACAGGTAATAAAATTACAGTGAAGTTTCTACATCTTACCTATATTATTAATGTTTATAATAAAAAGATTTCACTGAAATTGTGAGGCTGTAATTACCGTATATAATTAGTCTATATACTTACTTACTGTTAACGATATTTAAATATATATATATATATATATAATTAGTCGTTAACAGTAAATGACAATTGATCCCATAAGTAGGAGACTAAATATAATGACCACCATAAAATGCTTGGATACCCTTAGTTCTTTTACCAAAAATTGTAATCGAACACCAAATGCAGTAAATGATCGCTAAATCTCAAAGCCATATTTAGGTGCGGTGACGAGCGAAGCGAGGAGGAGCGTTAGGTTACTTGTGACCACAACAATGAGCGAGCCGAGCGAGCGTAGCGAGCGTGCCGCGGCAGCGGCCGGCGATGCGCCAGAAGAATTACAGCAAGTTTAATTTTGGTGGTCATTTACTACTTTTGGTGATTGTTAAATATTTAAGGGATCCTGTTGTATTCGCTATAAATGAAAATTTTCAATAACTCACTTGATATTTTTATTGTAGTTTGAACATAGTTTAGGCATATACAGCACTTAAATTACTATTTTAATTAATTTATTTTGTAGGAACACATATGGTCTGTTGGCTGATGGTGAGACGAGAGAGCGAGACAGCTTTAATTATTAAATATGACAATAATGAACAGTGAACTAAGTAAATGATTACTGCTTTTGGGTTAACAATGATTTACTAAGAGTAATTTTGCTTAAATAGGATAGCGAGATGTTAAAACTTTGGTTATAAGTTTATATTAAAGTGTGGGTTAATTTTTCTCTGTTATATGTAACTATATCTGGTGGTAAGTTAAACATAAGCCCATAAGTAGCATGGGTCACTAAAAATGGCGAAATAAAAATTTTTACCAAAAAAATAGATCCGACTTCAACTCTCAAATGTGTGAAATAACTTGTCGAAGTCGGTACCATGACAGTTCTAAAGTGCCTATCATCACAATATTGTGCGCATGGTACCGACTTCGACAAGTTATTTCACACATTTGAGAGTTGAAGTCGGATCTATTTTTTTGGTAAAAATTTTTATTTCAGAATCTTGTTTATTGAAATATGTGAAACAAAATGAAAGAGCTATTGAAGTCCAGTTTGAGAATGGAAAGGTTATACAATTTGAAGATTGTTGGCTTCGTGATAACTGCAGGTAATAAATTATATATATTTTTGTACAAGTCATTTTATTGAGTTGTCATAAAATAATTGTTTTTATTTAGTAATGTTCCACACATAACTAAATTCTATGAAGCTTTGAAATGTTAAAATAAGATAAGTTGCAAAGTTCTGAAGGTTTAGTCGAGGTAACCAAACAAAAGCCCATATTTGCCTAGAAGGTTCCATTTAGGTTTTCATTACCAATGGCCATATTCGATCACTAGGATTACAGAAAAGCCAAGGCAATAACGAAAACTATACAAATTCAGGACAATTTGAACCTTACTTTTTAATCCAATGAACAAAATGCCAACAGGAAATTTTGTTCATTGACTCGTTCGTGTTTGTTCTTAGACCAAGATTGTGTAACGTTATCTAAAGAAGAAAAAACATAGTGTGATGCATTTCATATTACACGTAAGTTGTCAATTCTATTTCTAGAATCTCTATGAAAACTTTAGAAGACATTTAATAAAGCATTGTGACAGCCTTTTTTTTGCTAGTAGGTTTACTTTTTGGCCAATGTTTCACATGGTCAAGGATGATTAACAAGCTTTATTTGTAATAACTGGCTCTCATATACATCTCCTAAAACACACAGTGAGGTGCTATCGTCTCAAATCATATTATTCACTTTCTATTTTATTAAGTGAGTTGAGAGAGATTACGTGTGTAATTCTACACGTAATTCTACAAATACAAATTACAAAATAAATATTAAAGCACAAAAATATCATAGACAGAGATGCAAATTTTCTTTAACTCTTATGATTTGGGGCACCTGGCATCTGCTCTTGACAACGCATTTAAAAAAAATATAGTCATTTATAAAAATAAGGAGATATGTATTCGGTACGTATAATTAAACTAAAAGAACATAGTTATAGCATAAAAGAGTATTATATTAACAAGGCAGTAAGTAATGGAATCTGAAACTTCTAGGTACCATTTCAACCATTTAATAATATTAAATAATTCAAATTATACCATGTATATATAATACACCAAATATATACATATTATGTTGTAGATGTTCATCGTGTTACCATAGAGACACGTGTCAGAGAGCTAGACATTTATTGGAGATGCACGAAGCCACGATAGTTGCAGTATCGAATCAAAACTCCAAACTGTTCATTAAATGTAAGTATATTTTTAGTTATATTAAATTATTGACAATCCCAGCGGGCACGGAGCAATTCTTTAGACACTTTATGAAATATGTCATATTCTAATCAAATATCATATAATAACTTTCTGACCGGGAATATTTATTTTATTCTGCGAAATTTCGACCATATCCAATGTTTTAAGGGTTTCATACCCAAAGCAGAAAACATAACCCTATCAACAAGACATTCCTGTTGTCTACCTGTTCGTCTGTCCATACATCATGAATATACACAATATATATTATTATGCAATGACTTATAAAAAAAATGCAGACATGTTTGGCTTAATATTGTATTTTTAGCTTGATCAAATCCTCTTTTTGGTTCTAAAATTTAGTTATAAAAGCGTTTAAAGTTAATTGAGATTATAACGTACCCACTTGTTGATGCCCTTGCACCAGATTTATGCGAGGAAACACAGTATTATAATCAAGTTTCTTCAGAAAGAGTTTTTCTTTTTGGGTACTTCCGCTGTGACATTCCCCCTCTAAGCAGTACTGTTTACACACAACTGTAATAGTACACAGTAATGATAACTCATTACTATGCTTAGGTGTGAAGAACATCTTAGCAGGTGAAATTACTGGGTAAGCGCGAGACAAAAGTACTAACGTCTTGCAGTGACGAATGCAGTGCAGTGTTATGCAGCATGAATATTGTGCCACTACAATATGAACTTTCGTTATATACGCTTATGACTTACCATTATATTACAAACTTTATAATATAAATAACTACTAACAAAAAGCTGAGCTTTGTGTGGGCTCGCGTTTATTTTACAACCTGATTCTAGTGGTGTCATCTAGTATTAAGTAGTTCAAATACGATGTATTTATGTATTGAGTTTAGTTCTGTTGTAGCGATGTAAACTATTTGGTTTTCTAACAGATGGTGTTAGTAGTACAATTACATTCTATCCAATGAATACAAAATTGTTAAAAATATTTTATTTTTTACTATATATAATAACTATATTTAAATAATAACAATATATATATTATTACAAGCATAAAAAAATAAAATATTTTTAACGTTTATATCAGCCTTGCGTCGACATATATATATATATATATATATATATATATATATATTATTAACAAAATACTACGAACTATATACAACACTACAGCCACTACAATAAAAGCATTTAGATCCCTATAAGCCATTGCAGACTCATAGGCAGTCCAAATGCTCTAGCCCACTACCAGTTGGCAGCGTGCCCAGCATGCTGGCAGCGTTGCCCCGAATTTGAATTGCAATGCTAATTCTATGTGTTATATATATTACATATAAGACATCTAGATATCATCCGCTGGGAAAAAATATGAATTCTTAATTAATCTTTTAGGGTCAGACAACCATGAATCGACATACGCTTCGGCCTTCTTAATACAATTCGACTACAAAACTTGGAAAAACAATCGTCGACTAAAACCGATCTTATGGTCTGGTCCAAAGGTCGCAGAGAAAGTTGCCAGAGTACCAGTAGGAAGTTTCCTAAACTCCATAGAGAGCAGCAGGAGAGTGTTTCAGTCTCTTCTCGACTTTGGAGTTGCATTGATTGAGGGGGCAAGTAAAATATTGAATTAATTAAATAATAGTAGTATAGTAAAAAAATTAACCAAATTAAAAACAGGCATCTAAAACCAATTCCATCTAATTAATATTTCAATTGAGACAACTGTTAGATATGAAAAGTGTCTAAAATATAATTTATGAAAGCAAACATTCTATTTGTGTGTTCTATTTTTATACATTCACTTGAACATTTTTAGATAACAACTATTTTCATCTAGCCCTCTAGATGAAAATAGTTACAAATTTTATATTTAACTCATTTCTCCAGTTGAATGCACCGGTTGGTTTAAATACTGAGCTATCAATACTGGTTCGACGGACCCGAAATTTTTTATTCTAATTTATTTTATTATTTTAATCGTCGTAGTGGACGGTGCGTCCATCAACCATACTACAAGAACTCATGTCAGCGCAAGGAAACATTAGCATTATAAATATTTATATAGCACAAAATAAAAAAAAATGAATCTATTAAATTAAATGCATTTTCGTATAATAGCGGAACAAAATTTATTCACACTTCTGAATGTGAATAAGTTTTGTTTGTGCTCCATAAATTGTTTTTTTTAAATAAGAAAAACGACTCACCTGCCAAAAACAGCTGTCATTTGGGATGTTGTAAGGATTATAACGATACCCCTTACACCCAAATATGTTATGGTATTTAAAAGTTATGGTGGAATCAATACGTGAACACCAAAAAAATTACACTCTATTTAGCAGACGTGTAAAAAAATCGATGCCCCTTCAGGTGCCGGGTTGGAATTGAACCTCCCCATATCATCCCGTGGGTGTTGTAAGAGGCGACTAAGGGGAAAATACTGGAAGGTGGGCAGCAGCGCCTTCTAAAGAACTTCTATCTTACTCTGCGATCCCCAAGCCGCCTGCCAAGCGTGGGGATTATGGCAAATACCCCCTAAATAGGGGAGGCTGTGTTCAGCAGTGGACAATCCGGCTGATACAGTACAGTACATTAAAAAAAGTTTGTCAGCTACCTTTTTTATGTTATTGTGAATGAACAAGACCGAGGCCCTCCTGATGTTAAGCGGTATCCTCTGCCTATAACAGATGCGTTTCATCGCAAGTGACGAACTACACTGCGCCCGTCACCTTGAGTCATACTTGTTAACTCTCATTTTGCCTGTAATTTCACTGGCTCTCAAGGGCTGAACACACCGTTAGGTGCTTGGCGACAGATTTTCTACTTGAGGGTGGTCGCTAGCCAGGCGGGCATTCGCAAAATGCCCTTCCACCATGCGGTGAAGCTCAAGCCCGCGGCGAGATTTGAACCATGGACCTGCTGCGCGGCAGTCCATAGTCAAAGCTACTGAGCCATCACTCCTACCTCATATACCTATTCAATCTGGATTTTAGTAATTTAAGCATTAGTCACTGCATTTTAATGGCAAAAGAAGTATCCATAGATCCTACCAGATTTGAAAGTTGAGCTGAAATCATGATTGTCTAACACTGTAACCATTTGCTAATAAGTATCAATGTTTTAATTCTCAGGTGGAGCCTACAGTACATGCAACAGAAAAGGTCTGCATAGCGTTAGGTGGAGTTCAGAAGACATTGTTCGGTGGTATGTGGCAGTTCTCGACAGAACTCGTTCACGCCGACACCGCATATACGAACCTGCCTTTAGCTGTGCATAATGACAACACGTACTTCACTGAAGCAGCTGGGTATGGGTTTTGCTGAAACAAGCGTAAATTACAACTAAGAATAAAATTAATAATATTTCATCATGATGTAATCCTTATCCCACAAAGGTGGGCTTAGTACAGACGTAGATACAGCCCTAAAAAAGGTTCTATCACAACCCGCCAAAAATCAGCGAACGGCGAGTCGAAGTATGAACTCGCGCATGTTCGAAATATTGCCTTCCTAGAAAGGAGATCCAGGATGATGTATACAAAATATTTGATTTGCCGGCAAATTAATTTCACAGTGTGTTGATCCGCCCGTGGGGTGCCGGGTTAGAATTGCACTTCCCCATATCATCCCGTAAGAGGTGACTTAAGGAAAAATACATGAGGGTGGGCAGCAGTGCCTCCAAAAGAACTGCCAACTTACACTGCGATCCCCAAGCCGCCTGCCAAGCGTGGCGGCTTGGGGATCGCAGTGTAAGTTGGCCAAGCGTGGTGATTATTGCTTAAACCCCCTCAATAAGGGAGACTGTGTTCAACAGTGGACGATTCGGCTGACACACTTTGTGAGTTAGCGCAGATAATCTTCCCTGTGCCATTGAGGCACGCAGTCAAGATTTTTACTCTGCAAAGAGTAGAAAACGATTATTCTGCGGTAGCTAAGTGACCGGGAGAGTGGCCAGTATTTGTAAGATTTTTTGTAGGTGTACAGATCTTGTTGACATGCTTCAATTTGAGAAACTACCGACTCTGGTGTGGCGGAATTATATTCACATTCTCTTTTCCGTTTGGCCATCCAGAGTTAGTATTCATTTATAGCAGTTGATTCGCTATCGCACATAAGTCTAAGGTTATCAGAATACGCATCGTGCACACAATGGTACATTTGCGCTTACCTCGGTCCTTAACGTGCTTTTCAATGACAATTTTGCAAAGAAACTTGATTTGTTTGTAATCTATGAGGTATCCGGAATAAAAAAAATATTTTTATATATAACAGTTTAATTTTTGCAAGTTTACGATGACAGGATTTTTTTTCATTCGTTGTTATTTTGTTATCTTATTCGCCATGCAACAGTTTTTCCTCTCGTTGTAATTTTCGTAGTTTAAAGCTTATTAAAAATAGGTCTTATGTCTTTGGTCACAACGATAGCTCAGTTTGAAAGTATGTTCCTGCTTCAGAGACAGAGATGGTCACGAATTTGAAATCGTGCTTGTAATTCAAATTTTTCCTTGCATTGAGTTATAAGTATTCTATGAGGGCGTTCTTATAGGGCTGCTCGCAAAAATGTTCCGGAGCCAGACACCCTCGGTTTTGGGGTGAGAGCCGGAGTTTCTAGACAGGGTTTTAGGTAGGCTCACCACACCCCTCCGACGATGGCACTGTACTTCCCCGAAGACTCAAGCCTGTCCTCTATACCAACTGTATTGGAGGTGGAGATTTGCGGTCGGCCGCTTAAGTTGAAAGCACCGGTACCAGATGGGATATCGGAGCAGGTGCTTCGGATTGCCTTGAGGGAGATGCACGATTAGCTTCGGAAACTGTATACCGAATCGCAGCTATCTCACTGAAAATTTCTTAGTGCCAAATTTTTCATAACATTTTGACAGACAATCGATAGCCAGCCTTCGAGATTAAGTCAAAATAAAGTTCGTGTTCAGTAGTTCAGTAACTTCTTAGGTGACGATTCGTTCACGCTTTGAGAAAATTACCCATTTCTCGATACGTTTATGTTACAATAACGACACCTGTGTCAAAACGTATCGTGCTACGAAAATTAAGTTCCTTTCACTTACTGTAGAGGCGCTGATCAAATCCTACACAAAATGGTAAAATTTTGATACGTTTAAGAAACGGATTACATTTTCGCAAGTAATTCGTGCTTGGGCTACATCATCTTAACAGTTAGACAGATTTGAGATTCTTGGAATATAGATAGATTAGATAGATTTTTGACATTATTTATACCGTTTTGGCTATAAAACGATTATACTTGATTTGTGTCGTGCTATATTTCACGTGATTCTTACCGTTTTCAAAACAAAACGCGAATATATTTCATCACATATTTCTTTGTAATCTGTAATTAAATAGCACCTTTTATTGTATGCCAGTAAAGCTTATTATTATTTCAATTTCTATTTGAGATTCGACTGCGATCTCTCATTATTATTTTAGGACGGGTTTGGGTTCAGGAAGGTTTCCTTGGTCAGTTGCTTTTAGCTATGTTTTGAGATTGTGTTTCGTAATTTCTTCAGTAAATTTTGTATATGTCATACAAATAGATGAAAATTGAATTCTTCACATATTTTAGGTGAACACTTCGTACATAACCCTGCAAAAGAATAAAAGGTATATTTTATCTTCCTGTTGGATGTAGTACAGTCACGTGTAGAAATATGTAAACACGTTAAATTTTTAATTGATGTCGTTTATTTTTCCGTATTATTCTAATAAAAATATTTATTTGTGATCCTAGATGGTATAACAATTGAAAATTCAAGTTGTTGCTATATACGTTGGCCAAATTGGGTATAATTTAAAATTTTGGATATGTTTAAATTGTGAATGCTTGTGACTGTGGAAGAACTAGGGGTAAAAAGGCGCCAAATGAGCATCATGCAATTATATTTACGTTGATTTTAGTAGGGCTGTGGCACATTAGGTGTACAAAAAGGTGGGTTGGTAAAAATCACTTAACGCCCCATTAGCCGATGAATGTATTATTCTAACAAGAAAATTTTCTAGAACGGCTCGTGTCAGGAAGGCCGTCGATCATAAAACCGAAGCAAAACTTAATCATACATAGATAAACACCTTATACTTTACACTTTAAATATAATATTATAAACACTAATACAATCCAAAACCGCGTTACTCATTCAGTTAATTGAATAATATTAGGCTTACTGGCATTTGCCAATATACCTAATATTCTACGAATAAATAAAGTACTAATTGAATTCAAATAAAATTTACATACTTTCATTTGATTTAATTACATTTGATTTGATTCAATTACCTGGATGTGATTTAATTATATTTGATTTGATGTAATTGAATGGATGTGATGGTCATTATAACTTTTTTCGTTAGTGAGCAGTATAATTTGAGGGTGAGTAGAAATCAATCTTGGAAGCAAAAGTACTTATGAGTGATTTTGTAAGTACAAGATCGTCTTCTTAAACTTAAAAGTATTAAATAATAATATGTTGAAATCGAACTATAAAATAGGAGCTCAGAGTGTTTTGAATCAGCATGGTACCAACTTCAACAAGTTATTTCAAACTTTTTTTATAGCCGACAATCCCTTGACCACCATCTTTTGTATCGGTAATGATATGGTATAAGTGACGATATGGTCGAGAATGGTAAACGGACTAGGCCTTTTGATTGTCTCTCATTAGATAGATAGATAATTCTTTGTTGATACACCACTAGTATAAATAAATAACATAAAAGAAAAGCTTACAATAAAGTGTCACAATGGGCGACCATATAACTTTTAGTGGTCTGATCTGATTGAGTGCTGCTGAAATGATTTACTGCTATTTTGTGGGTGTAGAAACTGTTTTATATACTGATAACTAGCTTTCCGGTCGCGGCTCCGCCCGTAGGTATATCGATTATCGCGCAAAACCATTAACCTCTTTTTGCACAGTCGGATAAATACTATCATATGTCTTTCCCCGTGTCTCAAACTATTTCCATATCAAATTTAATCCTAATCAGCCCAGTAGTTTCAGAGCCTATTCAATGCAAACCAACAAACAAGCAATCAAATCTTACCTCTTTATAATATTATTTTAGAAAAATGTTGATTCTCCGCCTTCACAGTTAGAAAGAAGTTTTTCATTTGTTTGACCTTTGAAGAATTTTTTGTTCAAGCACAAGAAGCACTTGTCAACAGAACAACGGTATTGTTTCTCTTGGCACTTGGAATACAGAGAGAACAATATCGTATTCGTGTTTATTGTGTAATGAAGTGAATATTTAATGGAAGGCCGCTGAGTGAGACATTCTGATAAAACTGGTACCTATTAAAAAACTTTACTTCGTGACAATATTTAATAATAATTACTGTTAAATTCGTCCTATATTCAATAAAAACACATTAATAATATTTAGTTTGCTACCCGTCGTGCCAGTAGGCACATGCAATCTGTGCCTGTGGGTCCTTCATCACAAAATATGACAGATAGGTGCTGTAATTAATTATTTCGATAATAAACTATTTTTCACTTAACAAAAAACATAAAAAGCAGGTCCTATGAAGGAGTGGTGAACCCTGTCCTGCCACTCCGAGAGTCAAACAAGTATTAAAAAAACCCAACCGCAAATTATTTATTTCTGTTAAAAGTTTTATCGTTCCATTAAAATTAAAACTGCAAGTTATATTAATTTAGGGAAAGCTTTTTAAAACCCTTCATTATGAAACTTTACTCGATGGGTTTTATATGTAGTTGATGTCACTTGTGTTACCAAGACGAATGTAACGATATCTCATACATCAAAATCGGTTAAGCAGTTTCAAGAAACTCACATACATACATGAACCCTGATCACATAACACTTCTTTTTTGGGTCGTCGTGTAAAAATGTGTTTTTTGTAGAAGCGGAATGCTTTGAAAATCTTATAGGCTGCGTGACATGGCGTTACTGACTTGTCGTACCTAAATTACATAATGCTGGAATAATCACAAAAATATATAATTTATTGTTGTATCGTATATAACTCAGCCTTAGTGCCGGCATAGCACACTCAAAATTGTACCCTATTCACCACAATGTTAGGAGCATAGTCATGTCACAACAAAAAATAAATTGAATTACCAAGTATCGCCTGTCGATCCGTCCTTCCTACATGTGATCTCTTAGCATCCGCAGTCGACGATATCGTCCATTTCTATTGTTATACAATTGTCAGAGAGCATTCAGAGATATACATGGGTTAAAGTGCTGTATCTTTCGAAGGGTACTGTTCTGTATCAGCCCGATTGTCCACTGCTGAATATACAGTTGTAACTATTATGGTTTGCCATAATCCCCACGTCTGGCAGGCGTCTTGGGGTAAGCCTTTGTTCACAGTCTCACTTGATGGTAAGTGACGATGTGGTCGAAGGTGTTAACAGGCTTAACCTAGAATTTACTTTTACTTTACCTAGCAAATACTAATTATAACAAAAATATAAAAGAGGTCCCGATAAAAGAAACGTGTATTTTGAACCGTTTGGGCTTTTGTAACACATACCAGCGCCAAACTTAATGACCATTGCCTAACGTTAAAGAAAAAAATAACGGCCCAGTGCGTGTAGGACTCTTGCTAAAGATCTCAAACTCTTAGAAATAATTATTTATAGTACATTCTGTATTGATACGGAACCCTCGGTGTGTGAGTCCATCACACTTGGCCAGCTTTTTATTTTATTTTATATATTATTGTGAAGGAACAAGCGCGAGGCCCACCTGATGTTAAGTGGTATCCTCTGCCTATAACAGATGCATTTCATCACAAGTGACGAACTGCACTGCGCCCATCATCTTGAGACATACCTGTTAAGTCTCATTTTGCCTGTTATTTCACTGGCTCTCAAGGACTGCTGCCGGAACACACCGTTAGGTGCTTGGCGACAGATTTTCTACTTTATATATTTTTTTAAAGGGTTCATTTATTTAACGTTAAGCCGGGCGTGTTTGCTAGATGTCTCATTCCAAATCTTTTGAAATAAACCACGTTTAGTTTTAGAGTATGTTGCATTTGTTCAAAAAATCTATCATTTAAGGTTGAACTGGCCGGTAACTTTTCCATACAAACGCCGTAGGATGATCACTCCCTTATTTGAGGTTTTAAGTCCAGAACTAAGCGTGATATCGATTTATCTCTTCATTATCTAGGCTTGTCTTGGCACCGATTTGTAAAAAAAATCTTCACATGATAGTTATAAGCCTCGAAACATCCCTGTAATATTAGCGCATGTTTAGTCGTAAATAAACGACTTATAGAGCATGAAATCCCTAAAATTATTTACATAGAAGCATAGCTCAGTTCATGATCATTTTAGATAACATTTTGGAAAACAAATACATCCAGTAGTATAATCATAACATCCTAGAGCCAAAGGTCGGCACACATAGTTTTGCGCGCTAGTTTTTCGTTCAAACTATTGGGCATCTCATGTCAATACTTCCATTCCGCGGTGAGGGAAGCGGGCGGGCGGGTCTCATGCGCAGCACACTAATATATAATTAACAAAACGCACACTACCAAAAGTCACGTGCACCGCGCCGCGATCTTAGAACATAATATTATATTGTAGGAATTCCCTGATGCTTTTTGGTGTGCACGTATGTATACACTACCAATATGTAGTGTCTATGCCTACTTACGTACTTATATATATATATATATATTTACATATTATGTTGGGAGTTGGGGACCGGATTTTCTTTCGCTGTTGATTAGTTTGTTCGTGATAGTAAGTGTCGGACGCCATAATCCATATAGATAGGTACTTGGGTAATATAAATACGTAACTATGTCTAGGTACTCACCTACTCTCACCTAAGTTAGTACCTAGTAGGTATTAGTCAATACGCAGGTCATGATAGCTATGGTGAGTACCTAATCATTTTAGCAACACTTAGACAATATAAAAAGCTGCATTTGGTTAGATATGGTATGGACGTAGGTAGTCCGCATTCTTTTTAGAATATAGTCTAAGCAGTAATATAACTTCGAGAAAGTACCTACCTAACACAAAGTAGTAAAGGGTTAGAATTAGAAGCTCAATGGAAGATACCTACCTATCTACGATATAATTATCATTTATCATATAGGCCTGCCTAGGCACGCAACTGTCAGCGATGTTAAATCGACATTCGCGGGCGCGCATTACATTGCATACCTATCTACATAGCTATAAGATCACAACAAATAATAAAGTTAGTACTATGTATCTACCTACGTAAATTAGTAGAATAAGTATGTATATTTGTAGTAGGTACTTATACCTAAAGTAGTACGAAAGTTTATATGGTAAACTGAGCGATGATTGTAGGCTCAATATCGCGGCTGGATTCGAACCATGGACCTGCTGCGCGGCAGTCACTAGCTAATGCCACTGGCCCATCACTGCTTCCCGTTAGGCGCTTACTGATAGATTTTCTGCTTGAGGATGGTGGCTAGCCAGGCGAACATTCGCAAAATGCCCTATGCCCTTCCACCAAGCGGTGAAGCTCGAGCCCGCAGCGGGATTCGAACCATAAACATGCTGCGAGGCAGTCCATAGCTAATGCCACTGAGTTCACGTTAGTTGGTGACAGATTTTCTACTTGGGTAGCTATCCCGGCGAGCATTCGCAAAATGCTCTTTTTTTATGCCTGATAGGTTAGCCTTTGACCACTATCTCACCTGATGGTAAGTGATGATGTGGTCGAAGATGTTGTTCAGGCTAACCTAGAAGTACTGGCTCTCAAGGACAGCTGCCGGAACACACCGTTAGGTGCTTGGCGACAGATTTTCTACTTGAGGGTGGTAGCTATACAGGCGGGCATTCGCAAAATGCCCTACCACCATCCTAAGACCACAACCGGGACCAACGGCTTAACGTGCCCTCCGAAGCACGGAAGCGCTCAGTAGTATTGTCCTAGCGGTCACCCATCCAACTCATGACCGCGCGCGACGGTGCTAAACTTTGCTGATCGGTTGAGAACAGCTAAGTAAACTTCGCTACGAACTCTCCACCACGCGGTGAAGCTCAATATCGCGGCGGGATTCAAACTATGGACCTGATGCGCAGCAGTCCATAACCAATGCCACTGAGCCATTACTGCTTCCCTTTAGGTGCTTGGCGACCGATTTTTTACTTGAGGGTAGTAGCTATCCAGGCGGGCATTCGTATAATGCTCTTCTACCACGCGGTGAAGATTAAGCCCGCGACGGGATTCGAACCATGGACCTGCTGCGCGGAAGTCCATAACCTATGCCACTGAGCCGTCACTGCTTTACAAAATATGTTGTAGTAAAAGCAGTAACTTGCTAATTATGTAATAAATAATTATTGGAGGTAAATATTTACTACATCAATATGAAAAGAACAAACTAATACATTTACTATGTACCTACAAATCATTGTACCTACTTACTAAATATTTACCTACTATAGGTGAAATTACATCAGTATGTTATTATAAAACGAACGAAAATTATAACAACAGGTACCTACTGTCCGAACCAAAATGTATTCCTCTGTGAATATATAATATTATTTTATAAGAAATACCTACACACGTCGTGACGTAGCTTGAGACACTATCTCCGTCCGTCGTCAAACATCGTATTTCGTTCGGCATGGTTCGGCTTTCATTGATATATCGCAAACAAGTGTGCGTAATTAGCGTAGATGCAATACGGGTGTGTGATGCGCGATCACTATCTTCGTACTACTCATCACGGAGTCTTACCCTTTCCCACAAAGGTATAGGTGAAATAGCATGCTTTGTTGCCTCGCCCGCTGATAAGTTCGAGCCGTCGGCAAGTGCATCCTTAAAACAAATCATTGCTATATACTCAAAGTAATGTTCGTCTCTTATTTTTTCTTTCAGTCTTCAAGTCCTGCACTGCCTCAAACACTTGAATCCCGTCGGTGGTGAGACAATCCTTGTGGACGGTTTCTACGGCGCTACTCAACTAAGAGAGGAGTGTCCCGAGAGCTTCGATTTCCTTACTACCTTTGACGTAGAGGCGGAATATATGGAAGAAGGTCATCATCACCGATTTGCTGCTCCTATTATAAAAGTGGATAGGAAGACAGATGATCTGAAGCAAATTCGGTACGAGAAATTGTAGAGAAAGGCAGCTTTAAATGGTATTTGTACAGTATAAAGGAAAAAAGAGACGGAATAGGTCCTTATTACGTAGAATACGCAAGCAGTTTAAATCTATTAACACATTTTTTTTTATTGCTGATAGTTATGCCTTTGACCACAATCTCACCTGATGATAAGTGATGATGTGGTCGAAGGTTTTAATAGGCTTAACCTAGAATTACTGGCTCTCAATCACAGCTGCCGGAACACACCGTTAGGTGCTTGGCGACAGGTTTTCTATTTGAGGTCGATAGCCAGGCGGGAATTCGCAAAATGTCCTTCCACCATGCGGTGAAGCTCAAGCCCTCGGCGGGATTCGAACCATGGACCCGCTGCGTGAGAGTTAATTATTATTATGAGCAAATTCATAATAATAATAATTAACCTTATTTTAAAAATTCACGTGGTTTTCATTTCAGTAATTAATCTCCTCATTTTAGTAAATAATACGGCATAACTCACGTGAATAAGTCAAATAGCTCCGACTATAGTTTCAACCACATTTGGTGGTCATTTTCAAGGAGAGCTCGGGACGCCAGCGTTGAGGTCTCGCTTAGCATTTACTTAATTTGCTTTATTATTTTTCACACTTAAGACATACTGAGCTATAGAGCATGTGATTTGTATAAAACACGACAAAAAAATATTAGAGTTCATTTTTCATAAAAATTGATAAGTAATTATGAATTACAAAATACCAAACTCCACCTCATTTTAAACTTGTACTTGTAAAACCAATTTGCGATCTCTACGAATTGTGCTTCATCTCTCATTTTCACGTGCCAGCTGACTTTATTGTGTACATGAAATACATTTCCAGGTTCAACGTGTACGACCGGTCCCCAATGGCGTTCAAGAATAGTCTAGAATGTCGTAGTTACTATCGTTCCCTAAGGCAGCTTGCCAATTATTACGAGGAGCCGCAAAATCAGTGGCAATTCAAACTAAGACCTGGTAAGTAATGACTGTAGAACTTACATGTGAACATCATATTTGAACGATTTGTTTTGTAATCTATTTTTATTTTATTTTATTTTCTTCGGAAAACATACAGAGTTTGTTATAACTATCTTAAAGTAAATTAAAATAAAAAAATTTATGCTATGCAAATAATCACACCGGTATTCCCTGAAAAGCTAAGCAGAGGTGTGTAAACACTCACGTTTCACCAATTGGGTTTTAGTCCCATGTTAGATCAATAGGTGGCGAGCCTATTGGCATTCACCGCGCACAGTTTCAGGGTCAAACAAAATGTTTTATCTAACAGACTGGACGAAACACAAGAACTTAGAATAATATTAACAACAAATAAGGCAAAAACACAAAAACATATTGTATGAAACCCTGGCAGGGCACTAAGGTGGTATACAGCCCTGTTCTACGTCTAATGCACACAACACCCTACTCACGAGGAGCGGCATACTGCACTTTTGGAAGTACTTTTCCCTTAGTCGCCTCTTACGTCATCCACGGGAAGAAATGGGGAGGTGACATTCTAACCCGGAACCCCACGGGTGCTATGCAAATAATAATCAATGAAAATAGTGTAAATACGATGTATATATTTCGACTTATTTTTTTACGGATATCCCATATCACAAAAAAATTGAGAAGCACGCTTCCGTCGAATGGGTAGTTGGTAATTTGATTGGTTTGCTCATCATTTCGAATGGCTTGATTAAAAAACTACAAATTTCGCAAATTGTGACGCCTTTGTATATGAACCTCTCCCAACTTGTTACTAATATTACTAGAACTCCCGACAACGAATACCATGGCCATTATCTACTGGATCTTTTTATGATCTCAGAGTCCGATCAGTACCAATTATTCATAGAGATACACTGCGTCATTCCGACCACTGCTTCATTCATACTCAGAGATTGGATAGGAATAACAAGCTGTCTGCGCTTGTGTCATAATGTACTTATACGAACTACTCACAAGTCGGTTTTATTTTTCAGGTGAAGTGCTGGTGATGGACAATTTCCGAGTACTGCATGGTCGGACAGCTTTCTCAGGAGAGAGGGTTATTTGCGGAAGCTACGTTTCGCGCTCCGATTGGCTAGACAGAGCTAGGATTTTAGGACTTCTCCAATAAATTGAGCATGAATATACGAACATACAGTGGTTAATTTAGTCTGATGTGTGATGACACTGAAGATATTTATATGAAATAATTTCTACTTCTTGGAATAAATACAGTAATATTACAAAAAAAGGTTTTGATAAAAGTTTACGTATTCACACTTATTTTTTCATAAAAATATTTATTGATTTACATAGTTAATATAAATAACACATTTCGAAAGTGGATGAAAAATTACTTCATTAGTCATAGCTGAATTTCAGTATGATAACATAAATAATAGATCGCTTTATACAATGTTATTGGAAAAATACTGACCACCTCTTAAAATTGTCTTCTGTTGGTCTTATTCATACCTTTTATCCTATTGCTAGTTAGACGAGATGACGGATTTAAAATTGTCAAACAGTACTAAAACAACTTAATGTTTGAAGTTTTAAATCTCGTTATAAAAGAAAATTCCAACTCCAAGCCAAGAGCGCCTGCCGTGGAAACATGGATACGCGCTGCGCTCCCTTTGAATATAGTTTAACAACAGGTGGTTCTCGAGCTTATTCCGTAACATTCATCTCAAACGTTTGTTAGGCTAACAGAAGTCAACTCAGTATGGAAGGACATACAAACTTAATTAACAAAACTGTTACAAGCAAGTAACTGATGATCAATGAAATGAAATATTCAGGTAAATTAATTTGGCATTCTCATTTAACTAGCATTTAACTGACTTCCACATAAAAACATGAATTCACATTTGGAAGTGTATAAAATCGTATTATACGACAAAAAACGTAATTGCACTAAGTAAAAAGACTCAATGAAATAGAAACGTGCAATAAAAACTTTTCAGCAAAACGAAATAGCCCTCAATCAATAATAAAGATAGATTTTAAAAAATCCAAATTTTTCCTTCCATCACTAAACGGTTTTTATAAATAAATAAAATACCTATCCTCAGATAACTCTGTAACAGCACTCAAGCGCATACTTGCCCCGTGGAGTGCTATGCCGGGCTAGAATTGTCACCATCCCAGTTAAGAATTGAAACCTGTGGGTAAGAGGTGACTAAAGGTAAAATACCGGAAGGTGATAGCTCTGAAGCAGTGATAGTAATATTATTATATAATATTACTATAGTGGCATTGGCTATGGACTGCCGCACAGCAGGTCCATGTTTTGAATCCCGCCGCGGGCTTGAGCTTCACCGCATGGTGGAAGGGCATTTTCCTGCCTGGCTAGCGACCACCCTCAAGTAGAAAATCTGTCGCCAAGCACCTAACGGTGTGTTCCGGCAGCAGTCCTTGAGAGCCAGTGAAATTACAGGCACATGAGACTTAACAAATATATCTCAAGGTGACAATTCGTGACTTGTGATGACATACATCTGTTATAGGCAGAGGTTAGTCCGCTTAACATCAAGTGGGCGTGCTTGTTCCGTCACAATGACATAAAAAAGGAATAGTTTTAGGACTTTATCAAGAAGAAGAGTATTAGTATATTCATAAACCACCAGGGGTACCAGAAACGCGCGACATACCGCCGTAGCAAGATGGTGAAAGCTAACGCTACCGTGGGTTCACGTCCCACAGATCGGAATCACCACCCCCGTGGCGGAAGGGCAGTGGGAAGGCATTTCCACACCATAAAAAAATTAAGAAATTTTGGGCAATGATCTTAATTTTGTTTGTAATGCTCCATTGGTACACCGAATCGATGTAACTTTAACGTTTAATAATTTAATGTCTCTCTGTAATGATATCACTGAAGCTACTGTAGTTAGGTAGTAATCCAGGCAGTGGGAGGTTCAATAAAATAGTTGTTCACTGGTACTTGGCTTTTATTTTACTGAATTACACAAATACAAATATAGTATATATACACACGTAATAGCAAGGGTCGCTTTCGTGTGACAACTCTGAACCGGGTGCGGGACGGGAGACTTGCCCTTTCTTTGTATTGACAAATTTGTTGCGCTCGCACAATGAAATTGCAATTTCGTGTCCGCTACATACCGCTGGAGCAATGAACCCGTGATGCTAATTGCATAAACAGTCTGTCAACTTGCCTATAAATTTTTGAATGCATAATATGTTCAAAGACTTTGGCCAAGGTTGGAAGTATAGCACGATATTCCTCGGCTCACATTTTGATAGAGCTTATACGAGTAGGAACTCTGGACATCTTCAGTTATGAGGGATATTTTCCCAGGACTCAAAGCTAAGTTAAAAAGATGACACAATTGTTATGTTGGTTCTTACACTCGAGGCGCTATTATGAAGAAAGGAAGCCAGGAGTGTAATTATGAACGCATTCGCGTCTCATGCGAGGATTTTCATCACGCTTGCTACGAAGAAAACAACTGGTATTGTTATTCACTCTTATTATTAATATTGAAACAATTATTGTAAGTCAGTACTAGAGATTGCAAACCGGGCCCGGCAGGGTCCGGCCCGCCCGGGCCCGTTAACCTTTTTGGTACCCACCGGGCCCGGCCATTCTTACCGCGTCCGGTCACCGGACCCGGTAAGAAATTAAACCGCGGCGCTTGAACGTTACATTTTGTTAGTAGTGACTATACAAGTTTGGTAATTTAAAGTTACAGTACAGCCTAGCCAAGATTTTGCTATTTGCTCAATTAGTAATAGTAACACTCACTAGTCTTAATAGCCAAAGTTTAGGAAAAACATAATACTTTACTTTTAGCAAATCAGTTTTTTTTTGTTTAAACCGTTATTAGTTTCTTATTTTAATACTATGTATTCAAATAGACACTATAACTAGTAAAACAGTTGTTGGAGTTTAACTCAAAAACGGCTTGACCGATTTTGATGAAATTTAAATGAGACCACACGGCAACAATCAGCTTTCAAATAAAAAAAAATAAACATCAAAATCGGTTCACCCAGTAAAAAGTTCTGAGTTAACAAACATAAGAACATAGACAAATTGAGAACCACCTCCTTTTTTGAAGTCTGTTAAAAATGAATAATTACTAATACTAATGTTACTTTTCCATCCATAAGTAAAAGTAATCAATTCTGTATAAAGTGTGATTTTGAGACTTGATTGAGAGTGATTATTGTGATAATTGTTCAAAAGCCAGTTTGGAAAAATATTAAACTTGAATGATGTGATTTTCCATTAATATATAGGAAATTTTCATAAAATACTTTAAAAGTTTCATCTCTAACACACAATCCGGCCGGGCCCGGCGGACCCGTCGGGTTGGCATCGAATGCAACCGGGCCCGGCCGGGTTGAGAAACATACTGGGTTGCAATCTCTAGTCAGTACAATTCTCAAAATGATATATACAATACAGTATATTTTGCTGGAATGTGTAATACTTTCATTAATTTTATGTATTAAACACATGTAAACACCAAAGTCTGATGACAGATTCAATAAACGACAGGTTTAATTAATGACAGCTGGTATAAGTTAGTCAGACATCGTGATAAATCAATCAGCTTTAATTAAGTAGCCCATACTCATATCTTGTGGAAGTCGAACCCTTAAGGGTGAACTGGCCGGCCCGTTTTCCATACAAACATCGTAAGGTGATCACTCCCTTATTTGAGGATGAAGGTCCAAAATAAAGCATAATACCGATTGATCTCGTCATTATCTAGGTTTGTATGATGCCGAAATTTTAATAAAATAATTAACCTGAGAATTATGAGTCTCGAAACATTTTCATATAAAGTTTTCGAGGCTCATAACTTACAACTTAATTATCTTTTTAAAATTTTGGCATCACACAAGCCTAGATAATGTCAATATTAATCGGTATTATGCGTAAGTCTGGACCTAAAACCTCAAATAAGGGTGTGATCACCCTACGCCGTTTGTATGGAGAAGTGACCGGCCAGTTCAACCTTAAAATGTGTGCTCAGATAGTTTTGTAGCTGTATGGTACTGACTTCTACAAATTAATCCATACTTTTTCAGTGTAATATTTTATAAACATTATCAAGAAGAAACCGAATGGTTTAATTTCATAATGTTTTATTTCTCTTCGTTTTCGTTTTCTATACTTCTTCTTTTAATTATTATGCTCCAAAAGTTAAACATTTACAATCGTATCGAACTTTACATAAACTGCTCGAATAAAATCCAGTTATCTAAATGGATGTAAACTATGTAATTTTATGGAGTAGTCATAGAACTATATATACCGGGCTAGAATGTCACCCCTCCATCCTCTACCGGTGGATGTCGTAAGAAGCGACAAAGGGTAACACACCAGAAGGTGTGCAGCGGCACTTTCTGAGGAACAGATATCTCACACTGCTATCCACAAGCCACCTGCCAAGCGTGGGGAATGGAAAACCCTCCCATATTGGGGAAGGCTGTTTCCAAAAGAAGACTATCCGGCTGATACAGTACAGTCATAGAACCACATGACGTCAACCTTCCACGATTTCAAGCTTTCATTGGTCACTTCCTTGCTACCTCATAGGTCAATTAGGGCGTTATGATGATAAGGAGCTATATTTGCACCTCTCACGCGGGGTTGGTAGCATACCGCTCATTTAAAGCACTATTTCATTTAATGGGTGATTCAGGTCAATTAGGATCTTATAATGGAAAACAAGTATAAATTAATTAATGAGTAAAAACCCGACTGCAAATTATTTATTTTCCTTAAACTTTTTATCGTTCCATTGAAATTTAAAGTGGGTTTATATATCTATGGACTTGTTTTTTAAAGCCCTTTATTTTGTTACCCAACTCGATGGGTTTGGAAGAATTTGTTTATTATGTCACAATATGGCGTCTAAAATACGCCAGTTTAGTATTTTTTATTTATTCATATCTCTTGCGCGATACAAGACAAATCGAACGATGTAATAAACTTAAATTGGTTAAGCCATTTAGAAGTTATGATAAACTAAACTCACAAACATACATACATGAGCCCTGATAACATAACACTCCATTTTTGGGCAGTCCTGTAATAAAACAAAACCTGCATTATACAATGCAAGTCACATGCAAGCATCCGATACTAAAATTTACTAAGATTTTGGATTTAATTGGTCACATTTTAAGGTTAGATTAAATAAGTTATCGTTGGAAGTTCCAAAGAATAATTTTATAACAACTGTACTTCATATTGAATTACTTCAACCGTCATAAGAGACGATGAGTGGTCATCAACCAGACTACTAAACTTTATCTGACCGAAAGAAGTACCTTTCAAACACTTTCTATACATACTAAATCCGTGTTGGACGAAATTATAACTAACGAAAGATGTATTGGATAAGTTAAACTAATACTTCTTTTTTCTTTCATTTGCATTTTGGATAAAATTTGTACATACAAGATAAAATACGCTCTGGTTGAAACGCATACTAGACAAATAGCGTATTGGACGAAATGCGACTAGAGTTAGAGTAAGGCCGAATTGCGTATTGAACTAACTTGTATCAAATCATATGCCTGTACCCACATTACAGGCAAATACTGCTTATGGCATATTTGCTTAATGTTGTATGATAATTTTGCTTTGATTTGAAAGCGCATTGAGCTCGAGTTCGAAATCGTATGCATGGAATCTAAATAGAATTCATCGTCTCACTTTTAAAAATGTCAAGATTTTTTCTCTTATTGTTATTTACATAATTTAATAACAAAATATGATAAGATTGTGTTGGAATAAATGTAACATTATGTTGTTATGTGCACAAGTTGCGAAACCAGTCGAATATTTAGTACACCTGTAGTACTTGTGGACGGTGGTATGCCATAAGGTAAAATTGATATAAAGTTAAAAAGTCTAAAAAATAAATAATATATATATTCAAAAGCGAGTGTATATTTCTAATCTCTGAAACGGCTGTACAAAATTTGGTACATGCATCCCTTAAGTATTGGAATAGGACTGGATAAGATCTATCAGCTCTTATTTTTACAACCATCGAGTTATTCCCTGGGAAGAGTTATGTTAATCGGGATGTTACATCCATAACAGTTGAACCAATTTATATTAAAGGATGATGTACATTTAAGATTGCCTCCCCAATGAAATAATTTGTATGTAGAATATAAATGATTTAATGTATAACAATTATGCTTCCTCAATATTTTTTTATATTTCTGTTTTTGTCTGGTTGTCTTAAAGTCCACATTTTAGCCTGTCCTCATTTGGTGTTGCATACATCCCATATAGTTTGAAGAAACACAAAGGATTTTTAATATTAAATGACTAATTAGTTAGCCGCTGAGGATCGGCTGTGAATATATTTTTATTGCAATGAATTAGGGTTCGATATATAAGGGTTTATGTACATTTACATAAGACCTTTTATGTAACTTTGCAAAATAATTAGAATTTACCGTTATTCGATCCCCAAGACGCCTGCCAAGCGTGGGAATTATGCCAAACCTTAATGGGGGGAGGCTGTGTTCAGCAGTGGACAATGCGACTGAAACAGTACCTATATTCACCCAGCTACGGGCACCCGGTACTGTTGAAATAACTGCTATGGCGCATGAAGCTATTCTTGCTAAATTCTCCTTTTACATTGTTTATCTACATGAAATACATATTAAATGTATCATAATTATATTAAGATTGTTAATAATAGCAAGTGTCATAACCGAATCAGACTTTGATATTCTTTGAGTGTATAATGTAGAATATTTCAATACTAAAATTTGTAACTGACCTTCATAAGAGCGTCGTAGACGCTTAAATTGAATAAATGATTTTGACTTTGACTTTCATTTAGTTATATGATCCAATTGATGCTAAAAACTGTTTACCATAAATTTTACATTTTGCCGTTGATGAAAAGCAGAAACTAACAGCAGTAGTTCTATTTATTGCTGAAAATGTGGTCAAAGTTGGTAAACAAGCATAACCTAGTATAGGAACTACGAGTAGCTCTTAAAGAGAGTTACTAGGTGTCAAGAACAGCTGCCGGAACATCCGTTAAGCGTTTGGACACAGATTATTTACTTGAAGGTTGTAACTAGCCTGGCAGGAATTCGCAAAAAGACCTACTTCCATGCTATAACAACTGTACTAAGAAAACAACAAGTACCAATGACGGTTTTACGAGCTGTTCAAGGCAAAGAATCACAAAATAAAAATGCTACTAGCGGTCGGTCATCCATGAATGCAGTGCAAATTGATTAACCTAATATCACTGAGCAAGCGACTCTACGAGCGTTTCAAGTATATGTAGTGAAGTATTTAATTAACAGCAAATTCGCAATTGCAAAAAAATTATAATACTATACGTATTTATGAGAACTACTACAAAATTAACATATTTCGCATAACACCATCCAAATCTTGCTATATATACACCTCAATTCAATGCTGATCATGGCATAGGGCCAGTAACATCTTTACTTACTTAATACGCATGTATTATTTGTTGGATTGATCGACAAACACAACGTGTGTGTTATTAGGCATTTGGACTAGGTAGTGTCGAGATTGGTTATACAAAAGGATCCAAGGAAACGTGTATTTGATTCAAGAATTAAATGGTATGTTGTTATTTCGTTGAATTACGATTCAATTATTCTAAAAATAAGGATTTCATCAATTTTTTAGAAATTTAATAAATTGAATAAAAGTAGTTTTTACATGTAATGTTTTAAAGAAAATGGCTTAATTATCAATAATACTGTCTATATATAAAATTTTACTCACTGAAGTGACGTCAAAAACGTGAAACACAACTTCAATATTACTTTTGTTATGAAATCGAAGTGTTGGCAAAGAGGCAATATTTTGCGGTATTAAAAATACGAGTATATACATATAAAAATACTCTACTCCCCATACGATTAGGCAGAGGCGTTTAAGCAGCTAAGTTTATTTTTTTTTCTCTAAAATATTCACGAATTTATCTGATGAGAGAATTAACTGTTTAACTCAGAGATTAAACCCAGAATCTCAAAATTTCAATTGAATATTTCAATATTTGACCAACAATGTGGTTTTGACATAGTTACCTTAAAAAATATCACGTGTATAGGTGATTTATACTAAAATAATTTCTTAAATAAATATATTTAAATGCTTTTTTAACGACGCTCTATCTAAATCGTGTTGTAAAGTTATGCCATTAATAGGATTCGTTCTTACGAACGTACTTACGTCCTTCTGATATTTTTCAATCTCAGAAAAATATCAGAAGGTGTGAAGCAGCGCATTCTGAAGAACTATTTGCATATCATAATATATCCTACGATCCCCAAAACGCTAGTGTGGAATGCATGGAACAATATTCCAACGCCCGTAAGGAACCAGCAAAACGTTCAAGGCTTTAAATCAACTTTAAAAAATTCTTACAGATCACCAAAAATCACAGGAAACTCTAAAGCTTGATAAAAGTGCCTTATAAAATGAAACAAAAACAAAATTCACGTGCACACACTTTGACGCACCCTACTACACCCACACAGCACACCTCACCTCACACCCTTGTCTTCGAACAAGCACCTCTACACATACCCTATGATGCCTCTACATTTGCCTACTAAGCAGCTATGTTTTCAACATGTATATATTGTAGCACATATGCATATATTTTTTATACTACACTCACTCAGAAAGCATCTCATTAATCGTCCAAAACATGTAATAAAGTTCGTCATTTCTCCCTTATAAATGTACGGCGGTAAGTTCTATGGATTTTCATTCCTCTCGGTAGCAGTGAAGGAATGTTGTATGAAAATCCATACAATGCGATTAAAATAAGAATAGGACGGGCTCTCGGCTAACTTCACTCATATTCACTCTAATAAGTAAGATCAGCAGAACAAACTTAAAAATAGAGCAGTGCCATATATTTATACGTAATTTTAAATGAGTGACCAGAAATTAATAATTTTAATAAATTCATATTTTTAAGGTTGACAGCACAGACGCCATCTTGGTTTGATGACAACGCGGGCGTCAGGGTCTTATTTCTTCGACAGTGTACTACTACGCCACACGTTTCCGAGTGTTTATCGATCTTCTCGTTTAATTTATTTTTGTGACTGATTAATTTGTTGTTATTGACTGTTTAATGTGTTTTTGGTGATTGCTATATTTGTTTTTGTTACCCGTTACGATGATAACGATGAGTTTGACTCAGTTGGCCATCAGGACATGCGGCATCGAAGAGCTAAGCGATGCAAATTAACATCCAAAGTACAAAATATTGCTTACAAATAAAATCAGTTCAAATTATTTCTGTGTTTGTTGTACCTACAGTTTGTGAGTTTCTTTATTTCACCATAACTTCTAAACGGCTAACGGCTTAACCGATTTTAATCTACAATATATCGTTAGATTTATTTTGATAGCTCAAGTGACACTATGTACATAAAAAAATAAAAAAACAAACTGGTGGATTTTAGAAGCCATATAGTGAGAAAAACAATTTATTTTTCTTACAAAGCCATCGTATTGGGTATCAAAATGAAGGGCTTTAAAAAACGATTCCATAAATATATATACTTGCAGTTTTAATTACAATTGATTGATAAACCCCTTATCGAAAACAAATTATTTGCAGTCGGCTTTTTTATTTTCTTTATCAATTTATACATGTTTTATCATTTCTTTTTTGCTCACTGTACCAAGTTCTTGTTTTGACATCACAACCTAGGCCGATCCTATTCTTATTTTAATCGTATTGTACCTGCCCTAGTAGCGTTCTTTTGTTTATTTCGCTGCTAACATAAACAAATACAATCTCAAAAAGGTTTTATATCAAATAATTAGAAAAAATAAGTGTGATTTTTATTTGTACTCGATTTTCAATGAAAGGAGGTTGGCAACCTTTTTTTGCACTACGAGAAAAAAAGCGCGGCAATTTGATGTTTTTGGTTAAATTTTGTTTTTTTATTATATTGATATTTTAACATTACGCTTTAAATTGTTCTAAATAATTTTCCAAAATGTTATCTGATAGTGAAAGTGACGGTTTTATAATGATGAAGCCACCAGAAATAAGAAATGCAGCTCAAGAAGTTATAAAGAACTTACTGCTTGAGAAGTCTCGAGATAAGTACGAGAAAACGTATAATGATTTTATTTTCCTCGTAGGTGTAGTATATGTCACTCGGGAGAAAGTTCCTTTCTGTTCTCGAGTTGTCTTTAAGCCCTCCATTGCGCGTCGGGCTTAAACAAACTCTCGAACAGAAATAGATTGTTTTCTCCCCTCGATGTACAATGTACAATAATTGATCTAACAATTTAAAATCGTATACAGATATTTGTTCTGAAACTAGCAAAACAAATTATGATTTGGTGTAAATTATACAAAGTTGCGTAATTCAAAACATTTACTGCAATATCTTACTTTTTTTTTTTTTTTTTTTTTTATGTTATTGTGACGGAACAAGCTCAAGGGCCACCTGATGTTAAGTGGACTAACCTCTGCCTACGACAGTTGCAATTCATGACAACTCACGAATTGCACTGCGCCCGTCACATTGAGACATAGTTGTTAAGTCTCATTGTGCCTGTAATTTCACTGGCTCTCAAGGACTACTGCCGGAACACACCTTTCGGTGCTTGGCGACAGACTTTCTACTTGAGGGTGGTAGCTAGCCAGGCGGGCAATCGCAAAATACTCTTCCACCATGCGGTGAAGCTCAAGCCGGCGGTGGGGATCGAACCAGGGTACTGCGGCACGGCAGTCCATAGCTATTACCGCTCGGCCATCATTGCTTCAAACTATATACTATATTTACATATACCGAACTTTAGTAGCTTATTAGTGATGTCACCCAAACGAGTTTAACGTAAGACCAGCATAAAGCCCTTTTGCGACAAATAGAAGTATATGTTTCATTTATAATTTATTGAAAATGTTTTTTTTTTTTGTTGCAAAATAAAACGATCTTTTTCTTTCTATTCAAGTTATAGCGATTTTCTGTCATTTGTAATGATATTCCTTAAATTAATTTAAGAATTGATCTAAATGCCCTGGATAGTTGATGACTTAGATGGTTATCACCCATGACCTTGGCATTCCTAAGTTGTTTTATTAACTCTCTTTTCTTTCTCCGCATTTTCAACTTTAAGTTATTTTCTTTGTTTTGGTGAGCATTATTAGTTTGTGGTAGATAGTGCTCAAAAAAGTAGTCATATATAGTATATTGGAAAGTGTCTACTTGGCTGTTTGATCTTTTTTTTTTTTTTTAGCTTATATGCTATCCTTTGACCACTATCTCACCTGATGGTAAGTGATGATGTAGACGAAGATGTTGTTCAGGCTAGTCAAGAATTACTGGCTCTCAAGGACAGCTGCCGGAACACCGTTAGGTGCTTGGCAAAATATTTTCTTCTTGTGGGTGGTAGCTAGCCAGGCGGGCATTCTCAAAATGCCCTACAACTATGCTGTAACGACTGCCACCGTAAGATAATAACCGGGACCGACGGCGAAGCATGGAAGCGCTCAGTAGTAATGTCACTTGCGGTCACCCATGTAACTGCTGACCACGGAGGACGTAGCTTAACTTAACTGATCGATTAAAAACGGCTAAGCAAACTTCACTACGAGCGTTTGTTTTGATCTTGGATGTTCTAGGATGATTGCCAAGAGAAGCAAATAGGCCGTAGGAAGGGATGCTAAGACGTGTCCCTGGACACGAATATAGAATACCTCGGACTCCTGGTATTAAAAATTACGTTAACTCGTAACAAACGTTAACAATTCAATTAGTATTGCAAAACTATATAAGAAATCGATCAAGTAGGATGCGTAGCAACAAAATAAGAAAATATTAATTTAGCGAAGTTTGCTTAGCCGTTCTTAACCGATTAGCAAAGTTAAACAACGGCCGCCGCGTTCATGAGTTGGATGGTGATCGCTAGTGACATTGCTATTGAGCGCTTCCGTGCTTCGGAGGGCACGTTAAGCCGTCGGTCCCGGTTGCTATCGTAAAAATGCATTCGTTATAGCGTGGTGGTAGGGCATTTTGCAAATGCCCGCCTGCTTAGCTACCACCCTTAAAGTAGAAAATCTGTCGCCAAGCACCTAACGCAACGGTGTGTTCTGGCAGCTGTCCTTGAGAGCCAGTAATTCTAGGTTAGCCTGAACAATATCTTCGACCACATCATCACTTACCATCAGGTGAGATAGAGGTCAATGGTAACTCCTCCTAATCTATGGATTAAAAAAATCAAAATGCTAATACAAAATCACAATGATAGGATAAGTTGAATCTCTGGGACGGGAAATGATTCGATAAGCTGAGCTACAATGTTAAGAAGTCAATATTAAAATAAGTTTTTTTGTTCTTATTACAAAATTGTCTAAAGGGGCTGAAGTTATAGTCCTGGTGTCAATGTCCGTAGTGTGTCAATGCATCTTGGGTCTCATCATGGGTCTGACTTCCCGCTCTTGGCTATTTTTTTTTTCTTTTCTTAGTTATAATTGTGTTTAACTAACTTTTGTATTTTATTCCATAGATATACAGTTGTATAGTAGTAAATCACCACATTTTGACCAAGAAAATATGAATATCTCAAGATTTCGACGGAACATCGTGTTAGCCACTGTCAACAAAACTGTATTTAGGTAAGAGGGTACTACGTTTGAAAGGACCAAATTGAAAGGCTATCCGCGATTTGAAATTGATTACTTACTTCATCCCGATTTCCCCTTTTTATTAACTTATATTTCATAAAATTTTCATAATACTGATTTT
This sequence comes from Plagodis pulveraria, assembly GCA_963890685.1. Taxonomy (NCBI): domain Eukaryota; kingdom Metazoa; phylum Arthropoda; class Insecta; order Lepidoptera; family Geometridae; genus Plagodis; species Plagodis pulveraria. Next base: position 11,015,541 of record OY982953.1, read on the forward strand.
AGATCTATATGTCTTTTTTATTTTCGCAGGCCGGTGACTATTGCAGCAACACTTGATAGACTTGAAGTCTGTGAAAAAGAACAATTAAAGTCATGGGAAGAAATCCCTGGACCCAGCATACTGCCTGTCATTGGAGCAATGCATCACTACCTTCCAGACTAGCGCAGATAATCTTCCCTGTGCCATTGAGGCACGCAGTCAAGATTTTTACTCTGCAAAGAGTAGAAAACGATTATTCTGCGGTAGCTAAGTGACCGGGAGAGTGGCCAGTATTTGTAAGATTTTTTGTAGGTGTACAGATCTTGTTGACATGCTTCAATTTGAGAAACTACCGACTCTGGTGTGGCGGAATTATATTCACATTCTCTTTTCCGTTTGGCCATCCAGAGTTAGTATTCATTTATAGCAGTTGATTCGCTATCGCACATAAGTCTAAGGTTATCAGAATACGCATCGTGCACACAATGGTACATTTGCGCTTACCTCGGTCCTTAACGTGCTTTTCAATGACAATTTTGCAAAGAAACTTGATTTGTTTGTAATCTATGAGGTATCCGGAATAAAAAAAATATTTTTATATATAACAGTTTAATTTTTGCAAGTTTACGATGACAGGATTTTTTTTCATTCGTTGTTATTTTGTTATCTTATTCGCCATGCAACAGTTTTTCCTCTCGTTGTAATTTTCGTAGTTTAAAGCTTATTAAAAATAGGTCTTATGTCTTTGGTCACAACGATAGCTCAGTTTGAAAGTATGTTCCTGCTTCAGAGACAGAGATGGTCACGAATTTGAAATCGTGCTTGTAATTCAAATTTTTCCTTGCATTGAGTTATAAGTATTCTATGAGGGCGTTCTTATAGGGCTGCTCGCAAAAATGTTCCGGAGCCAGACACCCTCGGTTTTGGGGTGAGAGCCGGAGTTTCTAGACAGGGTTTTAGGTAGGCTCACCACACCCCTCCGACGATGGCACTGTACTTCCCCGAAGACTCAAGCCTGTCCTCTATACCAACTGTATTGGAGGTGGAGATTTGCGGTCGGCCGCTTAAGTTGAAAGCACCGGTACCAGATGGGATATCGGAGCAGGTGCTTCGGATTGCCTTGAGGGAGATGCACGATTAGCTTCGGAAACTGTATACCGAATCGCAGCTATCTCACTGAAAATTTCTTAGTGCCAAATTTTTCATAACATTTTGACAGACAATCGATAGCCAGCCTTCGAGATTAAGTCAAAATAAAGTTCGTGTTCAGTAGTTCAGTAACTTCTTAGGTGACGATTCGTTCACGCTTTGAGAAAATTACCCATTTCTCGATACGTTTATGTTACAATAACGACACCTGTGTCAAAACGTATCGTGCTACGAAAATTAAGTTCCTTTCACTTACTGTAGAGGCGCTGATCAAATCCTACACAAAATGGTAAAATTTTGATACGTTTAAGAAACGGATTACATTTTCGCAAGTAATTCGTGCTTGGGCTACATCATCTTAACAGTTAGACAGATTTGAGATTCTTGGAATATAGATAGATTAGATAGATTTTTGACATTATTTATACCGTTTTGGCTATAAAACGATTATACTTGATTTGTGTCGTGCTATATTTCACGTGATTCTTACCGTTTTCAAAACAAAACGCGAATATATTTCATCACATATTTCTTTGTAATCTGTAATTAAATAGCACCTTTTATTGTATGCCAGTAAAGCTTATTATTATTTCAATTTCTATTTGAGATTCGACTGCGATCTCTCATTATTATTTTAGGACGGGTTTGGGTTCAGGAAGGTTTCCTTGGTCAGTTGCTTTTAGCTATGTTTTGAGATTGTGTTTCGTAATTTCTTCAGTAAATTTTGTATATGTCATACAAATAGATGAAAATTGAATTCTTCACATATTTTAGGTGAACACTTCGTACATAACCCTGCAAAAGAATAAAAGGTATATTTTATCTTCCTGTTGGATGTAGTACAGTCACGTGTAGAAATATGTAAACACGTTAAATTTTTAATTGATGTCGTTTATTTTTCCGTATTATTCTAATAAAAATATTTATTTGTGATCCTAGATGGTATAACAATTGAAAATTCAAGTTGTTGCTATATACGTTGGCCAAATTGGGTATAATTTAAAATTTTGGATATGTTTAAATTGTGAATGCTTGTGACTGTGGAAGAACTAGGGGTAAAAAGGCGCCAAATGAGCATCATGCAATTATATTTACGTTGATTTTAGTAGGGCTGTGGCACATTAGGTGTACAAAAAGGTGGGTTGGTAAAAATCACTTAACGCCCCATTAGCCGATGAATGTATTATTCTAACAAGAAAATTTTCTAGAACGGCTCGTGTCAGGAAGGCCGTCGATCATAAAACCGAAGCAAAACTTAATCATACATAGATAAACACCTTATACTTTACACTTTAAATATAATATTATAAACACTAATACAATCCAAAACCGCGTTACTCATTCAGTTAATTGAATAATATTAGGCTTACTGGCATTTGCCAATATACCTAATATTCTACGAATAAATAAAGTACTAATTGAATTCAAATAAAATTTACATACTTTCATTTGATTTAATTACATTTGATTTGATTCAATTACCTGGATGTGATTTAATTATATTTGATTTGATGTAATTGAATGGATGTGATGGTCATTATAACTTTTTTCGTTAGTGAGCAGTATAATTTGAGGGTGAGTAGAAATCAATCTTGGAAGCAAAAGTACTTATGAGTGATTTTGTAAGTACAAGATCGTCTTCTTAAACTTAAAAGTATTAAATAATAATATGTTGAAATCGAACTATAAAATAGGAGCTCAGAGTGTTTTGAATCAGCATGGTACCAACTTCAACAAGTTATTTCAAACTTTTTTTATAGCCGACAATCCCTTGACCACCATCTTTTGTATCGGTAATGATATGGTATAAGTGACGATATGGTCGAGAATGGTAAACGGACTAGGCCTTTTGATTGTCTCTCATTAGATAGATAGATAATTCTTTGTTGATACACCACTAGTATAAATAAATAACATAAAAGAAAAGCTTACAATAAAGTGTCACAATGGGCGACCATATAACTTTTAGTGGTCTGATCTGATTGAGTGCTGCTGAAATGATTTACTGCTATTTTGTGGGTGTAGAAACTGTTTTATATACTGATAACTAGCTTTCCGGTCGCGGCTCCGCCCGTAGGTATATCGATTATCGCGCAAAACCATTAACCTCTTTTTGCACAGTCGGATAAATACTATCATATGTCTTTCCCCGTGTCTCAAACTATTTCCATATCAAATTTAATCCTAATCAGCCCAGTAGTTTCAGAGCCTATTCAATGCAAACCAACAAACAAGCAATCAAATCTTACCTCTTTATAATATTATTTTAGAAAAATGTTGATTCTCCGCCTTCACAGTTAGAAAGAAGTTTTTCATTTGTTTGACCTTTGAAGAATTTTTTGTTCAAGCACAAGAAGCACTTGTCAACAGAACAACGGTATTGTTTCTCTTGGCACTTGGAATACAGAGAGAACAATATCGTATTCGTGTTTATTGTGTAATGAAGTGAATATTTAATGGAAGGCCGCTGAGTGAGACATTCTGATAAAACTGGTACCTATTAAAAAACTTTACTTCGTGACAATATTTAATAATAATTACTGTTAAATTCGTCCTATATTCAATAAAAACACATTAATAATATTTAGTTTGCTACCCGTCGTGCCAGTAGGCACATGCAATCTGTGCCTGTGGGTCCTTCATCACAAAATATGACAGATAGGTGCTGTAATTAATTATTTCGATAATAAACTATTTTTCACTTAACAAAAAACATAAAAAGCAGGTCCTATGAAGGAGTGGTGAACCCTGTCCTGCCACTCCGAGAGTCAAACAAGTATTAAAAAAACCCAACCGCAAATTATTTATTTCTGTTAAAAGTTTTATCGTTCCATTAAAATTAAAACTGCAAGTTATATTAATTTAGGGAAAGCTTTTTAAAACCCTTCATTATGAAACTTTACTCGATGGGTTTTATATGTAGTTGATGTCACTTGTGTTACCAAGACGAATGTAACGATATCTCATACATCAAAATCGGTTAAGCAGTTTCAAGAAACTCACATACATACATGAACCCTGATCACATAACACTTCTTTTTTGGGTCGTCGTGTAAAAATGTGTTTTTTGTAGAAGCGGAATGCTTTGAAAATCTTATAGGCTGCGTGACATGGCGTTACTGACTTGTCGTACCTAAATTACATAATGCTGGAATAATCACAAAAATATATAATTTATTGTTGTATCGTATATAACTCAGCCTTAGTGCCGGCATAGCACACTCAAAATTGTACCCTATTCACCACAATGTTAGGAGCATAGTCATGTCACAACAAAAAATAAATTGAATTACCAAGTATCGCCTGTCGATCCGTCCTTCCTACATGTGATCTCTTAGCATCCGCAGTCGACGATATCGTCCATTTCTATTGTTATACAATTGTCAGAGAGCATTCAGAGATATACATGGGTTAAAGTGCTGTATCTTTCGAAGGGTACTGTTCTGTATCAGCCCGATTGTCCACTGCTGAATATACAGTTGTAACTATTATGGTTTGCCATAATCCCCACGTCTGGCAGGCGTCTTGGGGTAAGCCTTTGTTCACAGTCTCACTTGATGGTAAGTGACGATGTGGTCGAAGGTGTTAACAGGCTTAACCTAGAATTTACTTTTACTTTACCTAGCAAATACTAATTATAACAAAAATATAAAAGAGGTCCCGATAAAAGAAACGTGTATTTTGAACCGTTTGGGCTTTTGTAACACATACCAGCGCCAAACTTAATGACCATTGCCTAACGTTAAAGAAAAAAATAACGGCCCAGTGCGTGTAGGACTCTTGCTAAAGATCTCAAACTCTTAGAAATAATTATTTATAGTACATTCTGTATTGATACGGAACCCTCGGTGTGTGAGTCCATCACACTTGGCCAGCTTTTTATTTTATTTTATATATTATTGTGAAGGAACAAGCGCGAGGCCCACCTGATGTTAAGTGGTATCCTCTGCCTATAACAGATGCATTTCATCACAAGTGACGAACTGCACTGCGCCCATCATCTTGAGACATACCTGTTAAGTCTCATTTTGCCTGTTATTTCACTGGCTCTCAAGGACTGCTGCCGGAACACACCGTTAGGTGCTTGGCGACAGATTTTCTACTTTATATATTTTTTTAAAGGGTTCATTTATTTAACGTTAAGCCGGGCGTGTTTGCTAGATGTCTCATTCCAAATCTTTTGAAATAAACCACGTTTAGTTTTAGAGTATGTTGCATTTGTTCAAAAAATCTATCATTTAAGGTTGAACTGGCCGGTAACTTTTCCATACAAACGCCGTAGGATGATCACTCCCTTATTTGAGGTTTTAAGTCCAGAACTAAGCGTGATATCGATTTATCTCTTCATTATCTAGGCTTGTCTTGGCACCGATTTGTAAAAAAAATCTTCACATGATAGTTATAAGCCTCGAAACATCCCTGTAATATTAGCGCATGTTTAGTCGTAAATAAACGACTTATAGAGCATGAAATCCCTAAAATTATTTACATAGAAGCATAGCTCAGTTCATGATCATTTTAGATAACATTTTGGAAAACAAATACATCCAGTAGTATAATCATAACATCCTAGAGCCAAAGGTCGGCACACATAGTTTTGCGCGCTAGTTTTTCGTTCAAACTATTGGGCATCTCATGTCAATACTTCCATTCCGCGGTGAGGGAAGCGGGCGGGCGGGTCTCATGCGCAGCACACTAATATATAATTAACAAAACGCACACTACCAAAAGTCACGTGCACCGCGCCGCGATCTTAGAACATAATATTATATTGTAGGAATTCCCTGATGCTTTTTGGTGTGCACGTATGTATACACTACCAATATGTAGTGTCTATGCCTACTTACGTACTTATATATATATATATATATTTACATATTATGTTGGGAGTTGGGGACCGGATTTTCTTTCGCTGTTGATTAGTTTGTTCGTGATAGTAAGTGTCGGACGCCATAATCCATATAGATAGGTACTTGGGTAATATAAATACGTAACTATGTCTAGGTACTCACCTACTCTCACCTAAGTTAGTACCTAGTAGGTATTAGTCAATACGCAGGTCATGATAGCTATGGTGAGTACCTAATCATTTTAGCAACACTTAGACAATATAAAAAGCTGCATTTGGTTAGATATGGTATGGACGTAGGTAGTCCGCATTCTTTTTAGAATATAGTCTAAGCAGTAATATAACTTCGAGAAAGTACCTACCTAACACAAAGTAGTAAAGGGTTAGAATTAGAAGCTCAATGGAAGATACCTACCTATCTACGATATAATTATCATTTATCATATAGGCCTGCCTAGGCACGCAACTGTCAGCGATGTTAAATCGACATTCGCGGGCGCGCATTACATTGCATACCTATCTACATAGCTATAAGATCACAACAAATAATAAAGTTAGTACTATGTATCTACCTACGTAAATTAGTAGAATAAGTATGTATATTTGTAGTAGGTACTTATACCTAAAGTAGTACGAAAGTTTATATGGTAAACTGAGCGATGATTGTAGGCTCAATATCGCGGCTGGATTCGAACCATGGACCTGCTGCGCGGCAGTCACTAGCTAATGCCACTGGCCCATCACTGCTTCCCGTTAGGCGCTTACTGATAGATTTTCTGCTTGAGGATGGTGGCTAGCCAGGCGAACATTCGCAAAATGCCCTATGCCCTTCCACCAAGCGGTGAAGCTCGAGCCCGCAGCGGGATTCGAACCATAAACATGCTGCGAGGCAGTCCATAGCTAATGCCACTGAGTTCACGTTAGTTGGTGACAGATTTTCTACTTGGGTAGCTATCCCGGCGAGCATTCGCAAAATGCTCTTTTTTTATGCCTGATAGGTTAGCCTTTGACCACTATCTCACCTGATGGTAAGTGATGATGTGGTCGAAGATGTTGTTCAGGCTAACCTAGAAGTACTGGCTCTCAAGGACAGCTGCCGGAACACACCGTTAGGTGCTTGGCGACAGATTTTCTACTTGAGGGTGGTAGCTATACAGGCGGGCATTCGCAAAATGCCCTACCACCATCCTAAGACCACAACCGGGACCAACGGCTTAACGTGCCCTCCGAAGCACGGAAGCGCTCAGTAGTATTGTCCTAGCGGTCACCCATCCAACTCATGACCGCGCGCGACGGTGCTAAACTTTGCTGATCGGTTGAGAACAGCTAAGTAAACTTCGCTACGAACTCTCCACCACGCGGTGAAGCTCAATATCGCGGCGGGATTCAAACTATGGACCTGATGCGCAGCAGTCCATAACCAATGCCACTGAGCCATTACTGCTTCCCTTTAGGTGCTTGGCGACCGATTTTTTACTTGAGGGTAGTAGCTATCCAGGCGGGCATTCGTATAATGCTCTTCTACCACGCGGTGAAGATTAAGCCCGCGACGGGATTCGAACCATGGACCTGCTGCGCGGAAGTCCATAACCTATGCCACTGAGCCGTCACTGCTTTACAAAATATGTTGTAGTAAAAGCAGTAACTTGCTAATTATGTAATAAATAATTATTGGAGGTAAATATTTACTACATCAATATGAAAAGAACAAACTAATACATTTACTATGTACCTACAAATCATTGTACCTACTTACTAAATATTTACCTACTATAGGTGAAATTACATCAGTATGTTATTATAAAACGAACGAAAATTATAACAACAGGTACCTACTGTCCGAACCAAAATGTATTCCTCTGTGAATATATAATATTATTTTATAAGAAATACCTACACACGTCGTGACGTAGCTTGAGACACTATCTCCGTCCGTCGTCAAACATCGTATTTCGTTCGGCATGGTTCGGCTTTCATTGATATATCGCAAACAAGTGTGCGTAATTAGCGTAGATGCAATACGGGTGTGTGATGCGCGATCACTATCTTCGTACTACTCATCACGGAGTCTTACCCTTTCCCACAAAGGTATAGGTGAAATAGCATGCTTTGTTGCCTCGCCCGCTGATAAGTTCGAGCCGTCGGCAAGTGCATCCTTAAAACAAATCATTGCTATATACTCAAAGTAATGTTCGTCTCTTATTTTTTCTTTCAGTCTTCAAGTCCTGCACTGCCTCAAACACTTGAATCCCGTCGGTGGTGAGACAATCCTTGTGGACGGTTTCTACGGCGCTACTCAACTAAGAGAGGAGTGTCCCGAGAGCTTCGATTTCCTTACTACCTTTGACGTAGAGGCGGAATATATGGAAGAAGGTCATCATCACCGATTTGCTGCTCCTATTATAAAAGTGGATAGGAAGACAGATGATCTGAAGCAAATTCGGTACGAGAAATTGTAGAGAAAGGCAGCTTTAAATGGTATTTGTACAGTATAAAGGAAAAAAGAGACGGAATAGGTCCTTATTACGTAGAATACGCAAGCAGTTTAAATCTATTAACACATTTTTTTTTATTGCTGATAGTTATGCCTTTGACCACAATCTCACCTGATGATAAGTGATGATGTGGTCGAAGGTTTTAATAGGCTTAACCTAGAATTACTGGCTCTCAATCACAGCTGCCGGAACACACCGTTAGGTGCTTGGCGACAGGTTTTCTATTTGAGGTCGATAGCCAGGCGGGAATTCGCAAAATGTCCTTCCACCATGCGGTGAAGCTCAAGCCCTCGGCGGGATTCGAACCATGGACCCGCTGCGTGAGAGTTAATTATTATTATGAGCAAATTCATAATAATAATAATTAACCTTATTTTAAAAATTCACGTGGTTTTCATTTCAGTAATTAATCTCCTCATTTTAGTAAATAATACGGCATAACTCACGTGAATAAGTCAAATAGCTCCGACTATAGTTTCAACCACATTTGGTGGTCATTTTCAAGGAGAGCTCGGGACGCCAGCGTTGAGGTCTCGCTTAGCATTTACTTAATTTGCTTTATTATTTTTCACACTTAAGACATACTGAGCTATAGAGCATGTGATTTGTATAAAACACGACAAAAAAATATTAGAGTTCATTTTTCATAAAAATTGATAAGTAATTATGAATTACAAAATACCAAACTCCACCTCATTTTAAACTTGTACTTGTAAAACCAATTTGCGATCTCTACGAATTGTGCTTCATCTCTCATTTTCACGTGCCAGCTGACTTTATTGTGTACATGAAATACATTTCCAGGTTCAACGTGTACGACCGGTCCCCAATGGCGTTCAAGAATAGTCTAGAATGTCGTAGTTACTATCGTTCCCTAAGGCAGCTTGCCAATTATTACGAGGAGCCGCAAAATCAGTGGCAATTCAAACTAAGACCTGGTAAGTAATGACTGTAGAACTTACATGTGAACATCATATTTGAACGATTTGTTTTGTAATCTATTTTTATTTTATTTTATTTTCTTCGGAAAACATACAGAGTTTGTTATAACTATCTTAAAGTAAATTAAAATAAAAAAATTTATGCTATGCAAATAATCACACCGGTATTCCCTGAAAAGCTAAGCAGAGGTGTGTAAACACTCACGTTTCACCAATTGGGTTTTAGTCCCATGTTAGATCAATAGGTGGCGAGCCTATTGGCATTCACCGCGCACAGTTTCAGGGTCAAACAAAATGTTTTATCTAACAGACTGGACGAAACACAAGAACTTAGAATAATATTAACAACAAATAAGGCAAAAACACAAAAACATATTGTATGAAACCCTGGCAGGGCACTAAGGTGGTATACAGCCCTGTTCTACGTCTAATGCACACAACACCCTACTCACGAGGAGCGGCATACTGCACTTTTGGAAGTACTTTTCCCTTAGTCGCCTCTTACGTCATCCACGGGAAGAAATGGGGAGGTGACATTCTAACCCGGAACCCCACGGGTGCTATGCAAATAATAATCAATGAAAATAGTGTAAATACGATGTATATATTTCGACTTATTTTTTTACGGATATCCCATATCACAAAAAAATTGAGAAGCACGCTTCCGTCGAATGGGTAGTTGGTAATTTGATTGGTTTGCTCATCATTTCGAATGGCTTGATTAAAAAACTACAAATTTCGCAAATTGTGACGCCTTTGTATATGAACCTCTCCCAACTTGTTACTAATATTACTAGAACTCCCGACAACGAATACCATGGCCATTATCTACTGGATCTTTTTATGATCTCAGAGTCCGATCAGTACCAATTATTCATAGAGATACACTGCGTCATTCCGACCACTGCTTCATTCATACTCAGAGATTGGATAGGAATAACAAGCTGTCTGCGCTTGTGTCATAATGTACTTATACGAACTACTCACAAGTCGGTTTTATTTTTCAGGTGAAGTGCTGGTGATGGACAATTTCCGAGTACTGCATGGTCGGACAGCTTTCTCAGGAGAGAGGGTTATTTGCGGAAGCTACGTTTCGCGCTCCGATTGGCTAGACAGAGCTAGGATTTTAGGACTTCTCCAATAAATTGAGCATGAATATACGAACATACAGTGGTTAATTTAGTCTGATGTGTGATGACACTGAAGATATTTATATGAAATAATTTCTACTTCTTGGAATAAATACAGTAATATTACAAAAAAAGGTTTTGATAAAAGTTTACGTATTCACACTTATTTTTTCATAAAAATATTTATTGATTTACATAGTTAATATAAATAACACATTTCGAAAGTGGATGAAAAATTACTTCATTAGTCATAGCTGAATTTCAGTATGATAACATAAATAATAGATCGCTTTATACAATGTTATTGGAAAAATACTGACCACCTCTTAAAATTGTCTTCTGTTGGTCTTATTCATACCTTTTATCCTATTGCTAGTTAGACGAGATGACGGATTTAAAATTGTCAAACAGTACTAAAACAACTTAATGTTTGAAGTTTTAAATCTCGTTATAAAAGAAAATTCCAACTCCAAGCCAAGAGCGCCTGCCGTGGAAACATGGATACGCGCTGCGCTCCCTTTGAATATAGTTTAACAACAGGTGGTTCTCGAGCTTATTCCGTAACATTCATCTCAAACGTTTGTTAGGCTAACAGAAGTCAACTCAGTATGGAAGGACATACAAACTTAATTAACAAAACTGTTACAAGCAAGTAACTGATGATCAATGAAATGAAATATTCAGGTAAATTAATTTGGCATTCTCATTTAACTAGCATTTAACTGACTTCCACATAAAAACATGAATTCACATTTGGAAGTGTATAAAATCGTATTATACGACAAAAAACGTAATTGCACTAAGTAAAAAGACTCAATGAAATAGAAACGTGCAATAAAAACTTTTCAGCAAAACGAAATAGCCCTCAATCAATAATAAAGATAGATTTTAAAAAATCCAAATTTTTCCTTCCATCACTAAACGGTTTTTATAAATAAATAAAATACCTATCCTCAGATAACTCTGTAACAGCACTCAAGCGCATACTTGCCCCGTGGAGTGCTATGCCGGGCTAGAATTGTCACCATCCCAGTTAAGAATTGAAACCTGTGGGTAAGAGGTGACTAAAGGTAAAATACCGGAAGGTGATAGCTCTGAAGCAGTGATAGTAATATTATTATATAATATTACTATAGTGGCATTGGCTATGGACTGCCGCACAGCAGGTCCATGTTTTGAATCCCGCCGCGGGCTTGAGCTTCACCGCATGGTGGAAGGGCATTTTCCTGCCTGGCTAGCGACCACCCTCAAGTAGAAAATCTGTCGCCAAGCACCTAACGGTGTGTTCCGGCAGCAGTCCTTGAGAGCCAGTGAAATTACAGGCACATGAGACTTAACAAATATATCTCAAGGTGACAATTCGTGACTTGTGATGACATACATCTGTTATAGGCAGAGGTTAGTCCGCTTAACATCAAGTGGGCGTGCTTGTTCCGTCACAATGACATAAAAAAGGAATAGTTTTAGGACTTTATCAAGAAGAAGAGTATTAGTATATTCATAAACCACCAGGGGTACCAGAAACGCGCGACATACCGCCGTAGCAAGATGGTGAAAGCTAACGCTACCGTGGGTTCACGTCCCACAGATCGGAATCACCACCCCCGTGGCGGAAGGGCAGTGGGAAGGCATTTCCACACCATAAAAAAATTAAGAAATTTTGGGCAATGATCTTAATTTTGTTTGTAATGCTCCATTGGTACACCGAATCGATGTAACTTTAACGTTTAATAATTTAATGTCTCTCTGTAATGATATCACTGAAGCTACTGTAGTTAGGTAGTAATCCAGGCAGTGGGAGGTTCAATAAAATAGTTGTTCACTGGTACTTGGCTTTTATTTTACTGAATTACACAAATACAAATATAGTATATATACACACGTAATAGCAAGGGTCGCTTTCGTGTGACAACTCTGAACCGGGTGCGGGACGGGAGACTTGCCCTTTCTTTGTATTGACAAATTTGTTGCGCTCGCACAATGAAATTGCAATTTCGTGTCCGCTACATACCGCTGGAGCAATGAACCCGTGATGCTAATTGCATAAACAGTCTGTCAACTTGCCTATAAATTTTTGAATGCATAATATGTTCAAAGACTTTGGCCAAGGTTGGAAGTATAGCACGATATTCCTCGGCTCACATTTTGATAGAGCTTATACGAGTAGGAACTCTGGACATCTTCAGTTATGAGGGATATTTTCCCAGGACTCAAAGCTAAGTTAAAAAGATGACACAATTGTTATGTTGGTTCTTACACTCGAGGCGCTATTATGAAGAAAGGAAGCCAGGAGTGTAATTATGAACGCATTCGCGTCTCATGCGAGGATTTTCATCACGCTTGCTACGAAGAAAACAACTGGTATTGTTATTCACTCTTATTATTAATATTGAAACAATTATTGTAAGTCAGTACTAGAGATTGCAAACCGGGCCCGGCAGGGTCCGGCCCGCCCGGGCCCGTTAACCTTTTTGGTACCCACCGGGCCCGGCCATTCTTACCGCGTCCGGTCACCGGACCCGGTAAGAAATTAAACCGCGGCGCTTGAACGTTACATTTTGTTAGTAGTGACTATACAAGTTTGGTAATTTAAAGTTACAGTACAGCCTAGCCAAGATTTTGCTATTTGCTCAATTAGTAATAGTAACACTCACTAGTCTTAATAGCCAAAGTTTAGGAAAAACATAATACTTTACTTTTAGCAAATCAGTTTTTTTTTGTTTAAACCGTTATTAGTTTCTTATTTTAATACTATGTATTCAAATAGACACTATAACTAGTAAAACAGTTGTTGGAGTTTAACTCAAAAACGGCTTGACCGATTTTGATGAAATTTAAATGAGACCACACGGCAACAATCAGCTTTCAAATAAAAAAAAATAAACATCAAAATCGGTTCACCCAGTAAAAAGTTCTGAGTTAACAAACATAAGAACATAGACAAATTGAGAACCACCTCCTTTTTTGAAGTCTGTTAAAAATGAATAATTACTAATACTAATGTTACTTTTCCATCCATAAGTAAAAGTAATCAATTCTGTATAAAGTGTGATTTTGAGACTTGATTGAGAGTGATTATTGTGATAATTGTTCAAAAGCCAGTTTGGAAAAATATTAAACTTGAATGATGTGATTTTCCATTAATATATAGGAAATTTTCATAAAATACTTTAAAAGTTTCATCTCTAACACACAATCCGGCCGGGCCCGGCGGACCCGTCGGGTTGGCATCGAATGCAACCGGGCCCGGCCGGGTTGAGAAACATACTGGGTTGCAATCTCTAGTCAGTACAATTCTCAAAATGATATATACAATACAGTATATTTTGCTGGAATGTGTAATACTTTCATTAATTTTATGTATTAAACACATGTAAACACCAAAGTCTGATGACAGATTCAATAAACGACAGGTTTAATTAATGACAGCTGGTATAAGTTAGTCAGACATCGTGATAAATCAATCAGCTTTAATTAAGTAGCCCATACTCATATCTTGTGGAAGTCGAACCCTTAAGGGTGAACTGGCCGGCCCGTTTTCCATACAAACATCGTAAGGTGATCACTCCCTTATTTGAGGATGAAGGTCCAAAATAAAGCATAATACCGATTGATCTCGTCATTATCTAGGTTTGTATGATGCCGAAATTTTAATAAAATAATTAACCTGAGAATTATGAGTCTCGAAACATTTTCATATAAAGTTTTCGAGGCTCATAACTTACAACTTAATTATCTTTTTAAAATTTTGGCATCACACAAGCCTAGATAATGTCAATATTAATCGGTATTATGCGTAAGTCTGGACCTAAAACCTCAAATAAGGGTGTGATCACCCTACGCCGTTTGTATGGAGAAGTGACCGGCCAGTTCAACCTTAAAATGTGTGCTCAGATAGTTTTGTAGCTGTATGGTACTGACTTCTACAAATTAATCCATACTTTTTCAGTGTAATATTTTATAAACATTATCAAGAAGAAACCGAATGGTTTAATTTCATAATGTTTTATTTCTCTTCGTTTTCGTTTTCTATACTTCTTCTTTTAATTATTATGCTCCAAAAGTTAAACATTTACAATCGTATCGAACTTTACATAAACTGCTCGAATAAAATCCAGTTATCTAAATGGATGTAAACTATGTAATTTTATGGAGTAGTCATAGAACTATATATACCGGGCTAGAATGTCACCCCTCCATCCTCTACCGGTGGATGTCGTAAGAAGCGACAAAGGGTAACACACCAGAAGGTGTGCAGCGGCACTTTCTGAGGAACAGATATCTCACACTGCTATCCACAAGCCACCTGCCAAGCGTGGGGAATGGAAAACCCTCCCATATTGGGGAAGGCTGTTTCCAAAAGAAGACTATCCGGCTGATACAGTACAGTCATAGAACCACATGACGTCAACCTTCCACGATTTCAAGCTTTCATTGGTCACTTCCTTGCTACCTCATAGGTCAATTAGGGCGTTATGATGATAAGGAGCTATATTTGCACCTCTCACGCGGGGTTGGTAGCATACCGCTCATTTAAAGCACTATTTCATTTAATGGGTGATTCAGGTCAATTAGGATCTTATAATGGAAAACAAGTATAAATTAATTAATGAGTAAAAACCCGACTGCAAATTATTTATTTTCCTTAAACTTTTTATCGTTCCATTGAAATTTAAAGTGGGTTTATATATCTATGGACTTGTTTTTTAAAGCCCTTTATTTTGTTACCCAACTCGATGGGTTTGGAAGAATTTGTTTATTATGTCACAATATGGCGTCTAAAATACGCCAGTTTAGTATTTTTTATTTATTCATATCTCTTGCGCGATACAAGACAAATCGAACGATGTAATAAACTTAAATTGGTTAAGCCATTTAGAAGTTATGATAAACTAAACTCACAAACATACATACATGAGCCCTGATAACATAACACTCCATTTTTGGGCAGTCCTGTAATAAAACAAAACCTGCATTATACAATGCAAGTCACATGCAAGCATCCGATACTAAAATTTACTAAGATTTTGGATTTAATTGGTCACATTTTAAGGTTAGATTAAATAAGTTATCGTTGGAAGTTCCAAAGAATAATTTTATAACAACTGTACTTCATATTGAATTACTTCAACCGTCATAAGAGACGATGAGTGGTCATCAACCAGACTACTAAACTTTATCTGACCGAAAGAAGTACCTTTCAAACACTTTCTATACATACTAAATCCGTGTTGGACGAAATTATAACTAACGAAAGATGTATTGGATAAGTTAAACTAATACTTCTTTTTTCTTTCATTTGCATTTTGGATAAAATTTGTACATACAAGATAAAATACGCTCTGGTTGAAACGCATACTAGACAAATAGCGTATTGGACGAAATGCGACTAGAGTTAGAGTAAGGCCGAATTGCGTATTGAACTAACTTGTATCAAATCATATGCCTGTACCCACATTACAGGCAAATACTGCTTATGGCATATTTGCTTAATGTTGTATGATAATTTTGCTTTGATTTGAAAGCGCATTGAGCTCGAGTTCGAAATCGTATGCATGGAATCTAAATAGAATTCATCGTCTCACTTTTAAAAATGTCAAGATTTTTTCTCTTATTGTTATTTACATAATTTAATAACAAAATATGATAAGATTGTGTTGGAATAAATGTAACATTATGTTGTTATGTGCACAAGTTGCGAAACCAGTCGAATATTTAGTACACCTGTAGTACTTGTGGACGGTGGTATGCCATAAGGTAAAATTGATATAAAGTTAAAAAGTCTAAAAAATAAATAATATATATATTCAAAAGCGAGTGTATATTTCTAATCTCTGAAACGGCTGTACAAAATTTGGTACATGCATCCCTTAAGTATTGGAATAGGACTGGATAAGATCTATCAGCTCTTATTTTTACAACCATCGAGTTATTCCCTGGGAAGAGTTATGTTAATCGGGATGTTACATCCATAACAGTTGAACCAATTTATATTAAAGGATGATGTACATTTAAGATTGCCTCCCCAATGAAATAATTTGTATGTAGAATATAAATGATTTAATGTATAACAATTATGCTTCCTCAATATTTTTTTATATTTCTGTTTTTGTCTGGTTGTCTTAAAGTCCACATTTTAGCCTGTCCTCATTTGGTGTTGCATACATCCCATATAGTTTGAAGAAACACAAAGGATTTTTAATATTAAATGACTAATTAGTTAGCCGCTGAGGATCGGCTGTGAATATATTTTTATTGCAATGAATTAGGGTTCGATATATAAGGGTTTATGTACATTTACATAAGACCTTTTATGTAACTTTGCAAAATAATTAGAATTTACCGTTATTCGATCCCCAAGACGCCTGCCAAGCGTGGGAATTATGCCAAACCTTAATGGGGGGAGGCTGTGTTCAGCAGTGGACAATGCGACTGAAACAGTACCTATATTCACCCAGCTACGGGCACCCGGTACTGTTGAAATAACTGCTATGGCGCATGAAGCTATTCTTGCTAAATTCTCCTTTTACATTGTTTATCTACATGAAATACATATTAAATGTATCATAATTATATTAAGATTGTTAATAATAGCAAGTGTCATAACCGAATCAGACTTTGATATTCTTTGAGTGTATAATGTAGAATATTTCAATACTAAAATTTGTAACTGACCTTCATAAGAGCGTCGTAGACGCTTAAATTGAATAAATGATTTTGACTTTGACTTTCATTTAGTTATATGATCCAATTGATGCTAAAAACTGTTTACCATAAATTTTACATTTTGCCGTTGATGAAAAGCAGAAACTAACAGCAGTAGTTCTATTTATTGCTGAAAATGTGGTCAAAGTTGGTAAACAAGCATAACCTAGTATAGGAACTACGAGTAGCTCTTAAAGAGAGTTACTAGGTGTCAAGAACAGCTGCCGGAACATCCGTTAAGCGTTTGGACACAGATTATTTACTTGAAGGTTGTAACTAGCCTGGCAGGAATTCGCAAAAAGACCTACTTCCATGCTATAACAACTGTACTAAGAAAACAACAAGTACCAATGACGGTTTTACGAGCTGTTCAAGGCAAAGAATCACAAAATAAAAATGCTACTAGCGGTCGGTCATCCATGAATGCAGTGCAAATTGATTAACCTAATATCACTGAGCAAGCGACTCTACGAGCGTTTCAAGTATATGTAGTGAAGTATTTAATTAACAGCAAATTCGCAATTGCAAAAAAATTATAATACTATACGTATTTATGAGAACTACTACAAAATTAACATATTTCGCATAACACCATCCAAATCTTGCTATATATACACCTCAATTCAATGCTGATCATGGCATAGGGCCAGTAACATCTTTACTTACTTAATACGCATGTATTATTTGTTGGATTGATCGACAAACACAACGTGTGTGTTATTAGGCATTTGGACTAGGTAGTGTCGAGATTGGTTATACAAAAGGATCCAAGGAAACGTGTATTTGATTCAAGAATTAAATGGTATGTTGTTATTTCGTTGAATTACGATTCAATTATTCTAAAAATAAGGATTTCATCAATTTTTTAGAAATTTAATAAATTGAATAAAAGTAGTTTTTACATGTAATGTTTTAAAGAAAATGGCTTAATTATCAATAATACTGTCTATATATAAAATTTTACTCACTGAAGTGACGTCAAAAACGTGAAACACAACTTCAATATTACTTTTGTTATGAAATCGAAGTGTTGGCAAAGAGGCAATATTTTGCGGTATTAAAAATACGAGTATATACATATAAAAATACTCTACTCCCCATACGATTAGGCAGAGGCGTTTAAGCAGCTAAGTTTATTTTTTTTTCTCTAAAATATTCACGAATTTATCTGATGAGAGAATTAACTGTTTAACTCAGAGATTAAACCCAGAATCTCAAAATTTCAATTGAATATTTCAATATTTGACCAACAATGTGGTTTTGACATAGTTACCTTAAAAAATATCACGTGTATAGGTGATTTATACTAAAATAATTTCTTAAATAAATATATTTAAATGCTTTTTTAACGACGCTCTATCTAAATCGTGTTGTAAAGTTATGCCATTAATAGGATTCGTTCTTACGAACGTACTTACGTCCTTCTGATATTTTTCAATCTCAGAAAAATATCAGAAGGTGTGAAGCAGCGCATTCTGAAGAACTATTTGCATATCATAATATATCCTACGATCCCCAAAACGCTAGTGTGGAATGCATGGAACAATATTCCAACGCCCGTAAGGAACCAGCAAAACGTTCAAGGCTTTAAATCAACTTTAAAAAATTCTTACAGATCACCAAAAATCACAGGAAACTCTAAAGCTTGATAAAAGTGCCTTATAAAATGAAACAAAAACAAAATTCACGTGCACACACTTTGACGCACCCTACTACACCCACACAGCACACCTCACCTCACACCCTTGTCTTCGAACAAGCACCTCTACACATACCCTATGATGCCTCTACATTTGCCTACTAAGCAGCTATGTTTTCAACATGTATATATTGTAGCACATATGCATATATTTTTTATACTACACTCACTCAGAAAGCATCTCATTAATCGTCCAAAACATGTAATAAAGTTCGTCATTTCTCCCTTATAAATGTACGGCGGTAAGTTCTATGGATTTTCATTCCTCTCGGTAGCAGTGAAGGAATGTTGTATGAAAATCCATACAATGCGATTAAAATAAGAATAGGACGGGCTCTCGGCTAACTTCACTCATATTCACTCTAATAAGTAAGATCAGCAGAACAAACTTAAAAATAGAGCAGTGCCATATATTTATACGTAATTTTAAATGAGTGACCAGAAATTAATAATTTTAATAAATTCATATTTTTAAGGTTGACAGCACAGACGCCATCTTGGTTTGATGACAACGCGGGCGTCAGGGTCTTATTTCTTCGACAGTGTACTACTACGCCACACGTTTCCGAGTGTTTATCGATCTTCTCGTTTAATTTATTTTTGTGACTGATTAATTTGTTGTTATTGACTGTTTAATGTGTTTTTGGTGATTGCTATATTTGTTTTTGTTACCCGTTACGATGATAACGATGAGTTTGACTCAGTTGGCCATCAGGACATGCGGCATCGAAGAGCTAAGCGATGCAAATTAACATCCAAAGTACAAAATATTGCTTACAAATAAAATCAGTTCAAATTATTTCTGTGTTTGTTGTACCTACAGTTTGTGAGTTTCTTTATTTCACCATAACTTCTAAACGGCTAACGGCTTAACCGATTTTAATCTACAATATATCGTTAGATTTATTTTGATAGCTCAAGTGACACTATGTACATAAAAAAATAAAAAAACAAACTGGTGGATTTTAGAAGCCATATAGTGAGAAAAACAATTTATTTTTCTTACAAAGCCATCGTATTGGGTATCAAAATGAAGGGCTTTAAAAAACGATTCCATAAATATATATACTTGCAGTTTTAATTACAATTGATTGATAAACCCCTTATCGAAAACAAATTATTTGCAGTCGGCTTTTTTATTTTCTTTATCAATTTATACATGTTTTATCATTTCTTTTTTGCTCACTGTACCAAGTTCTTGTTTTGACATCACAACCTAGGCCGATCCTATTCTTATTTTAATCGTATTGTACCTGCCCTAGTAGCGTTCTTTTGTTTATTTCGCTGCTAACATAAACAAATACAATCTCAAAAAGGTTTTATATCAAATAATTAGAAAAAATAAGTGTGATTTTTATTTGTACTCGATTTTCAATGAAAGGAGGTTGGCAACCTTTTTTTGCACTACGAGAAAAAAAGCGCGGCAATTTGATGTTTTTGGTTAAATTTTGTTTTTTTATTATATTGATATTTTAACATTACGCTTTAAATTGTTCTAAATAATTTTCCAAAATGTTATCTGATAGTGAAAGTGACGGTTTTATAATGATGAAGCCACCAGAAATAAGAAATGCAGCTCAAGAAGTTATAAAGAACTTACTGCTTGAGAAGTCTCGAGATAAGTACGAGAAAACGTATAATGATTTTATTTTCCTCGTAGGTGTAGTATATGTCACTCGGGAGAAAGTTCCTTTCTGTTCTCGAGTTGTCTTTAAGCCCTCCATTGCGCGTCGGGCTTAAACAAACTCTCGAACAGAAATAGATTGTTTTCTCCCCTCGATGTACAATGTACAATAATTGATCTAACAATTTAAAATCGTATACAGATATTTGTTCTGAAACTAGCAAAACAAATTATGATTTGGTGTAAATTATACAAAGTTGCGTAATTCAAAACATTTACTGCAATATCTTACTTTTTTTTTTTTTTTTTTTTTTATGTTATTGTGACGGAACAAGCTCAAGGGCCACCTGATGTTAAGTGGACTAACCTCTGCCTACGACAGTTGCAATTCATGACAACTCACGAATTGCACTGCGCCCGTCACATTGAGACATAGTTGTTAAGTCTCATTGTGCCTGTAATTTCACTGGCTCTCAAGGACTACTGCCGGAACACACCTTTCGGTGCTTGGCGACAGACTTTCTACTTGAGGGTGGTAGCTAGCCAGGCGGGCAATCGCAAAATACTCTTCCACCATGCGGTGAAGCTCAAGCCGGCGGTGGGGATCGAACCAGGGTACTGCGGCACGGCAGTCCATAGCTATTACCGCTCGGCCATCATTGCTTCAAACTATATACTATATTTACATATACCGAACTTTAGTAGCTTATTAGTGATGTCACCCAAACGAGTTTAACGTAAGACCAGCATAAAGCCCTTTTGCGACAAATAGAAGTATATGTTTCATTTATAATTTATTGAAAATGTTTTTTTTTTTTGTTGCAAAATAAAACGATCTTTTTCTTTCTATTCAAGTTATAGCGATTTTCTGTCATTTGTAATGATATTCCTTAAATTAATTTAAGAATTGATCTAAATGCCCTGGATAGTTGATGACTTAGATGGTTATCACCCATGACCTTGGCATTCCTAAGTTGTTTTATTAACTCTCTTTTCTTTCTCCGCATTTTCAACTTTAAGTTATTTTCTTTGTTTTGGTGAGCATTATTAGTTTGTGGTAGATAGTGCTCAAAAAAGTAGTCATATATAGTATATTGGAAAGTGTCTACTTGGCTGTTTGATCTTTTTTTTTTTTTTTAGCTTATATGCTATCCTTTGACCACTATCTCACCTGATGGTAAGTGATGATGTAGACGAAGATGTTGTTCAGGCTAGTCAAGAATTACTGGCTCTCAAGGACAGCTGCCGGAACACCGTTAGGTGCTTGGCAAAATATTTTCTTCTTGTGGGTGGTAGCTAGCCAGGCGGGCATTCTCAAAATGCCCTACAACTATGCTGTAACGACTGCCACCGTAAGATAATAACCGGGACCGACGGCGAAGCATGGAAGCGCTCAGTAGTAATGTCACTTGCGGTCACCCATGTAACTGCTGACCACGGAGGACGTAGCTTAACTTAACTGATCGATTAAAAACGGCTAAGCAAACTTCACTACGAGCGTTTGTTTTGATCTTGGATGTTCTAGGATGATTGCCAAGAGAAGCAAATAGGCCGTAGGAAGGGATGCTAAGACGTGTCCCTGGACACGAATATAGAATACCTCGGACTCCTGGTATTAAAAATTACGTTAACTCGTAACAAACGTTAACAATTCAATTAGTATTGCAAAACTATATAAGAAATCGATCAAGTAGGATGCGTAGCAACAAAATAAGAAAATATTAATTTAGCGAAGTTTGCTTAGCCGTTCTTAACCGATTAGCAAAGTTAAACAACGGCCGCCGCGTTCATGAGTTGGATGGTGATCGCTAGTGACATTGCTATTGAGCGCTTCCGTGCTTCGGAGGGCACGTTAAGCCGTCGGTCCCGGTTGCTATCGTAAAAATGCATTCGTTATAGCGTGGTGGTAGGGCATTTTGCAAATGCCCGCCTGCTTAGCTACCACCCTTAAAGTAGAAAATCTGTCGCCAAGCACCTAACGCAACGGTGTGTTCTGGCAGCTGTCCTTGAGAGCCAGTAATTCTAGGTTAGCCTGAACAATATCTTCGACCACATCATCACTTACCATCAGGTGAGATAGAGGTCAATGGTAACTCCTCCTAATCTATGGATTAAAAAAATCAAAATGCTAATACAAAATCACAATGATAGGATAAGTTGAATCTCTGGGACGGGAAATGATTCGATAAGCTGAGCTACAATGTTAAGAAGTCAATATTAAAATAAGTTTTTTTGTTCTTATTACAAAATTGTCTAAAGGGGCTGAAGTTATAGTCCTGGTGTCAATGTCCGTAGTGTGTCAATGCATCTTGGGTCTCATCATGGGTCTGACTTCCCGCTCTTGGCTATTTTTTTTTTCTTTTCTTAGTTATAATTGTGTTTAACTAACTTTTGTATTTTATTCCATAGATATACAGTTGTATAGTAGTAAATCACCACATTTTGACCAAGAAAATATGAATATCTCAAGATTTCGACGGAACATCGTGTTAGCCACTGTCAACAAAACTGTATTTAGGTAAGAGGGTACTACGTTTGAAAGGACCAAATTGAAAGGCTATCCGCGATTTGAAATTGATTACTTACTTCATCCCGATTTCCCCTTTTTATTAACTTATATTTCATAAAATTTTCATAATACTGATTTTAGATCTATATGTCTTTTTTATTTTCGCAGGCCGGTGACTATTGCAGCAACACTTGATAGACTTGAAGTCTGTGAAAAAGAACAATTAAAGTCATGGGAAGAAATCCCTGGACCCAGCATACTGCCTGTCATTGGAGCAATGCATCACTACCTTCCAGGAGGTAACATAACTACATAAAATAAGCTCAATATTGTTAAAATAGTTTTTATTACTTCCCATTCGCTATCTAATTATTTTCGTTAGTTTGACCTTAAGAAGGCACTTTGGAAACCTTTCTAGATAACCAATCGAAATATTTACTTAATATGTTCTATTATGGAGGAATTCTTAGCAAATAATAATAAAACATAAAGGGGTCTCGCCATTGAGATATAAAATTATCTTTTCTGTGGGTCTCGCTATAATAACCTTAGCCGAATTAATTTGCATTGTGTAAATGTAACCAGACCCTCAAAAATTTGTTTTATTTTTCAATAATATATAAAATTTTATTTTCATTAAACTGAATCATAAATTATAATGAATATTTTATGTTACTAATGAAGTACACGTTGACCACAATCTATGTGTGGTAAACATGAGAACTGGCCCGCTGCAGCTGGAACTTTAGTTCCTAGTTAGTTGATAGCTTGGCGACAGATGTTCTACTCTTGATAATAAAATTAGCAAAATACCTCTAACCACATTACTATTATAAAACATAACATGAAAATCACGGATCATATATTTAACACGTCGTTCGCAAACATCGCCGCACATCTTCAAACGTGTTTGATATACACGTAGAATTTCATCAAACATGTTTGATCGTATGGAGCACTTAAGCAAACTAAGCTACGGGCGCTTCAAAGTATAATGACAAGCACTTATTGATATCATCACTGCTGTTCTTAATGATACATACATTCTGCTTGAAAAGAAAAGTAGTTCAGGGGGATTAGTGATGAGCATTAATAAATCTAAATTATTATTATAGGATAAAAATAAACTTATTCCTTAAATTATTAACAGGTATATTCTACAATTACAAGGGAATAAAACTGACTGAAAAGCTGTACAACACATATGGACCGATCATCCGTTTAGAAGGAATAATCGGTCGAGATCCGCAAGTATTACTCTACGATGCAGAGAGCTGTGCTAAGGTGCTTACAATATATGGAAGGGTATTCACAGCGATTTCCATTAAAACGTCGTTTCTACAAATTTCAAACTTGGTGAAACTTTGCATGCCTATTATAATATATGGTTTTGGTTTGCCCTATTTCCCTTCTATTTTCACATATTAAAATGTAATCAATGAAACGAAAAACTGGCAAACCAGAAGCATAAATATCAGGCTCAAAGACATGCGCGCATTATTATTAAACATATTACGGAAATACGTTTGTATGGATGGTGCTATGAAAACACTTCCCTTTACAGAGTTAGTCTAATTTAATTATTTTTTTTATGTTATTGTGATGGAACAAGCTTGAGACCCACCTGATGCTAAGCGGACTTACCCCTGCCTATAACAGATGCATTTCATCACAAGTCACGAATTGCACTGCGCCCGTCACTTTGAGACATATTTGTAAAGTCTCATTGTGCCTGTAATTTCACTGGCTCTCAAGGACTGCTGCCGGTACACCGGACAAATATTGCCAGTAGGCCAGCTTTTGATTACTATTTTATCTGAGGGTATGTGCTGATGTGGTTGATGGTATTATACAGTTTTAACTAAACATGGGAACTGCATCTCCAGGAAAGCTGCTGGAACACACCGTTAAATGATTAGTGACAGTTTTCTACTTGAGGGTGGTAGCTAGGCGAGTATTGGCAAAAGCCATCACATATTTTTTTTTGGGATGGGACATTGTCTTTCCTATACCCTTCTATAACAGGGATGGCGGAAGGGGGTATGGAGGAAGATAGAGATGAGAGCGCCTAGGTGCGGTAAGGTAGGGTGAAATTAGCATTTACCACCTTGCCCCTGTGGTAGAACCATTCCTGAGAGGTCCTCCGCGTATGTAGAGGGGTGACCTTGCTAACCTTGACAGTTCTCCCATCGGACGTGTGGCGCCATGCAATCCGGTGGAGAATCCTACGGATCTCCACCTGCATTCCCACTGCGGAAGGGGGCGGGTAAATCATCTAAGGCTATCCATTATCGGCACGGACACATCTCTGAAAGACAGATATATACATACGTTGACTACTATTCACTTTTTTAATGTTTCATAAACTAATTTAAATATTAGAGCAGAACTGAGGTTTAATTATTGCTTTAATAGCTCCTCCGAAGTGAAAATTGGTTTCCTGTACGCCCAGGACTTGAATCATTAGAATACTATAGACGATACGTCAGGAAAGATGCTAAAAAAGGAAGACCAACTGGAGTTATCACAGAGTAAGTAGTTTAATATGAACGCTTATGAAGAGTACAGTTAGTTTAGCTTGACTAATAGCATATCTACATTATTTTGTCAAACTATTTATGGAAAGCTACAGTGGGAGAGCTGATAATAACAATAAGAAATAAGGACTTCTTAAGAAGAGTCAGAAGACGTTCTCAGTGAAAATCGATATATTGTCTTAAAGGTTTCACCAGAGTTTTGAGCAGTAAGGTGTTTACGCTGCATGTAATGTCTTGACGTGCCGAAGTTTGATACGAGTGCATCGCTTTCTTCTTAATAAGCGTTACACGACTGTTATAAATTAACGACATACAAGTAGCTCACTTTCATATTAACGTTTTCTATTTATTTATTTTTTTAATATCATTTGAATCAATATATCGCCTACTAACTTAGTACTGTATCAGCTGGATTATCCACCGCTGAACACAGCCTCCCCCTGATTTAATAAAATTCAATAATTTTAACCAAATTTTTATGTTGAGCAAAATCGAACCCACACCCTCCTAAATTGTATACCAGAAAGATGAATCTGAGATGTGTACTCTAAAATTTACTCCGAATGTTTATATAAATAGTATATATAAACTTGATCTTGTCCTATGATGAACTTGAACGATTTGTGTCTATCGAGTTGTTTTATTATTGTTTCTAGTACCACCTGAAGAGAGAACTAATTTATTTTCATAAAGCTCAAAAGTACCTTTATTTCATATAAGTGTAACTCAGTCAATTGTAATTATCATAATTTCAGTAAAGGTGATGAATGGAAAGAGCTACGCTCTGCAATAAACCCTGTGATGTTGAAGCCACAAATCGTCAAACTTTATACCCCAGCATTAGATGTGATTGGCAAGGAAATGTTTGCAAGGTAAGAAACTAATTTCAATGATGAAAATCAGATATGTTATTAAAAGTTATAAGATGGCTTATTACATAAGCTGTTTCCATATAGGATAATATTGCTAACGTGCTCATTACAAGGTAATATACTATGTTGAATACATAAATATATTCTGTTTACTGGTCGTTCTAACCAGTTGTCGCCCACGTTGTCGTTATTATTCGTAGTTAGGTTAATTTGCACATGAATTAATCAGGTATTTTTTTGAACATAAAATATAATTAGATTTTCCGGTATTATATACCTGCATCATAACATATTTGTAAACATTTTTAGAAAATGTACTTCTGTATGCATTTAAGTATGTTCTTGCATTACAAATATGGAATGATTTAAAAAACAACTGACATTATTGGCCAAATTGGTATTTTTTACAGTTTGCATTTCGAGTCACTTGTTCGGTTGTTTTAATTGGATTGTGACCAAACAAGAACTAGGCCCACCTGGTGTTAAGCAGTAGCTTCTGCCTATAACATATTATTTAAACATACTTTTCGTCACAAGTTACGAACTCCACTGCGCCCGTCACCCTGACACATAAAGTTGCTGTCTCGTGTGCCCTTAATTTCATAATTATTTACTGGCTCTCAAGAGCTGCTATCAGAATACAAGGGAAATTGCTTGGCAACTAACGTATATAATTTTCTATATACCATATATTTTCTACTAAAGTGCTAGCTAGCGAGGCGAGCATCAGCAAAATGCCCTCCCACAATGCGGTGAAGCTTAAGCTGGCGGGTGGTGGGGATTGACTTGCGGCACGGCAGTCCATAGCTGTTCCCACTCTGTTATCAATGCTTCGTAAAAGTAACTCAGTATTTACAATGCATATTCATAACAAAAATCTATTCCATCAGTGTACTGTAGTCATTAGATCGTGCTGCAAACCTGACCATGATTGATTGAAATATCTCTGTTTAAGCATTTGTTTGCTGCTAGCGTAAGCACGTAAGGTATTGAGCAAAAGATGTTTAGTTCAAAAGTGAAATACAAGAACAAGCTGCTACGGCCACAAATTTACCTGAATTTCAGTAGAAATTAAAAAGAAAAATTAGTAATATTAGCTGCCCCATACAGTTAAAGTATTTATCCAGATTAACCATTTACGGTCTGTTTTTCTTTTATTTTATGTGAGCGAATCAATGATCACGTGATAGTAAGTGATGAAGTAGTCGCAAATGTGTAATGTGGACGTGTGTTACCTAGAACAGAAGCTTTCTCTCAAGAACAGCTGCTGGAACACACCGTTACTTAATACTAACAAATATTTTAAGAAAACATTAAATTAATATTTTAATTAAAGACTTAAAACATATTATATCTAGTGACCATTCCGCGACATAAAACCGAAAGAGTTTCACAAACGCCACGCAGCCAAACCCAAAGAATTTTTGACGCTCTTCGTTTCTACACGATGCATCCTCAGGTCTTGACTCTACGAGCGCAAGATAGAGAGATCGTCTTTATCGTGCGCTCGTAGATTCAGTTCGAGACGTCACTTCGGCTTAACAGGATAATTAGGCGAAATGTTCAGTGGATATATTTTTAAATTTTTAAAATATTATTTTAATGATTTCTTTAAATATTTGTATTATTAAATATGGATTTCAACACAGTAACGCCTGAATCTATTTATTAACACCGTCACTTATTTGGAGAAGGGTTTTATACATTTAAATTCTTTATAAAATTAGATATATACGATAGGAAAAATTTTAAGTCATGTGCGGGATCCGCGTCCATCCGCCCCTTTAGCCGGGGCATGCTCTAACCAATTGAGCTAACATGACATATGACATCATCCCGCACATGACTAAAACCTAAATTTTTCCTATTGTATATTTCTAATTTTGTAATGTAATCCGCTTAGCAGGCGTTATTGCAATCATAACAATATAAAAAAAAATTAAATTCTTTCTCGAGAAATCCTACCATCATAAATTTCCTACTTGACTGAGCCAAGAGATGGTAATAATAAGGGAATCAGCAATAAGATATCATTTCATATAGCAATTAAATTTCTCCCCAGCAACGAAATTAATTAGGATATATAAGGTGGATATTAATTTATCAACAAACAATGTGTTCCACTCATGTTTAATTTTCGATTTCACATACCCAAAATCAGAACTAACTTTTAACATTCTTTTGTTTGCAATAACGCCTGCTTGGCGGATTACATTACAAAATTACAAATTTACAAGATAATAAAATATAGTCATGATCGGGATTCGAACCCAATCCATCCACCCATTATTCGAATTCCGCACATGACTATATTTTTGTGTCCCGTAAATTTGCAATTCAGTACTAACTATTATCTAAGCCTTGGCACGTTGGCTTTGACATTGACTCTCTGATGATTTTTATACTTATAAATATTTGAAAATATCGCCTGTATTAAAAAATTCACAGGGTGTTTCAAAATTAAGAAATTAATCTTACAGGATAAAATCTCGAAGAGATGAACACAATAGACTGAAGACCAAATTTGAAAATGAAATGAGTTTATGGGCCCTTGAGTCCACTGGAGTGGTAGCACTCGGTTACAGGCTGGGATGTCTAGACCCAAACCTTTCAGAAGATTCAGTTGCAAAGAAACTGATCAATTGTGCCCACGAAGAGTTCAAATTAGTTGAAAAACTTGACTACAGTCCGACTTTATGGAGAATCTTCTCTACACCAAACTTTAAAAAGGCTATGGAGTTTTACGCACTGCAAGAGACGTGAGTTCATTAGTGATTGTACCTATCGTAGTATAAAGTATACGCAAAAATTAGGAATCGTTTTGTAAATAAGGTAAATTAGTATATATCTTATAGGCGTACATACTTCACTAAGTTTGTGATAAGGAAAATTCCTTATCACTACAAAATCTCAATCATATTTATGATTGAGATATTTAATTCAAAAACTATAAACTAGGGTACCGAAAAAATAAAATCATGATAATATATATTTTTAATAAAGTAAGTTGTAAGTGTTGGGCAAGTTAGCAACATAAGCAGTTAAGCACTTCCTTTTAGTTAAGACCCCTTCATATGATTATTTACATTAAGTGATTGTTACCGTATTAAACATGATAATCAACCTTCGGTTTGCCTACATCCATAAAGCCTCATCTGTTTGCTCAAGGGGTAGATAGATCCCATAATGAAACACTCCACTCACGTAGATATGATTAGTATTTTGTTACTACGCGATTAGAGGGCCGAGCCGTTCGCCTAATTGTAAACGTTAAGCCTATCCATTACAATGGCAGTGTCACCATCCTCATTCTGTGCAATTGCAATGTGCTCCTCACTTTGAGATGTATTTCGATTGCTCAGTAATTTCACTGTTTCTGTGCCTTTCACGCTTATACATATTAATACTGCTTAGAGGCAGAATATTAGAAACTGCCGTCAAATATTCCCCGCCAAGACGGATTCTTGGTGAAGAGAACTACCACCTGGTAAAGCTCGATGGTGGACAATATAGACCTCCTTACCAATTAAACGCCCTAATAAGCTGAAAGCTAGTGAATACTCAAGAACAAATATAATAATATGTATGTTCATATGTTGCCGTGTCTCTTTATGTTAGCAAAAACATACTGTACCGACCTGTTAAAAGTGGAATAAAGATTGTCATAAAAGAGGCTACATGGACTAAATGCAAAATTACCAGAAATGATACCTTCTTATATTGGTTACATTGTCAAGTGGAAAGTAGTTTTACATATAGAATACCACAAACAACAAGTCAAGAACTATCTATATAAACAAACAAATATGTCAAAACAACTATATAACACCCATTATAGATAATATTTGAATTAAATTCAAATTAAATTCTTTATCCATCAATTAAAATGCAAATGGTAACTGGTTTTACCCTTTGATAGTACAAGTTTTCTGTCAAAGTCAAGGACATTCTAAAAACCATCTTTGTTATTTTCATTAGTTTCTGTAATTACTATGAAATACCATGAAACTACTAGTTCTTTTGTTTACAATATGTAGTATACAACATAAAATAATTAGTAGAACGTTTTATTTAAGTGGTCATTATTACCTTTTTTCGTTTATACATATATATAAATGTTACAAAGATTAATGTCCTTACTGCGTGTTTACAGCCTCTCTAAACAAGTTATCAATGAAGCAATTAAAAATTTTAAAAATAAGGCTAATCCAGACTATGAGAAAAGTGTCTTGGAAAAACTTTTGGATGTCGACGAAGAATATGCTGTAAGGATGGCATCTGACATGCTATTTTCTGGCATTGATTCTGTAAGTAAAGAACAATGCTGCACGCAATTTGGTTTTGCAACGATTTTGTAAACTTAAACCACCGTTAAGTAGCGCGGTGTGTGTTGGCAGCTGTCTTTGATGGCCGCCTCTATTCAACGCTCTGTATTAAATTGGTTTACAATTCTCGATCAAAAAAGACGAAGTAGTTGAAATTGAGTATGAAATAGAGTTCTCCTATGATTCTAGTTTTACGAACAATGAATTCGAGGCAGTATTTTTTGTGACCATACGTAATGAAAAATACAGCGATATATTAATACAACTATAGAAAATAAAAATATGTTATTATATTATAACATGTGGCATTTTGTATGTTTTTTTATGTAATTGTGACGGACCAAGCTCGAGGCCCACCTGATGTTAAGCGGACTAACCTCTGCCTAGAACAGATGCATTTCATCACAAGTGACGAATTGCACTGCGCACGTCATAGTTGTTAAGTTTCATGTGCTTGTAATTTCACTGGCTCTCAAGGACTGCTGCCGGAACACACCGTTAGGTGCTTGGCGACAGATTTTCTACCTAAGGGTGGTAGCTAGCCAGGCGGGCAATTGCAAAATGCCCTTTCATCATGCGGTGAAGCTCAAGCCGGCGGTGCGGCACGGCAGTCCATAGCTATTACCGCTCGGCCATCATTGCTTCAAAATTAAATGTTTAAATGTTAGCAATTCCTCAGTTGGAAAAATTGACGACAAATATCTTACTTATATTTTACTAGCATTTTCCAATGTTGTTGACAGTCATTTCCTATTCTAGGCCGAACTTGATACCATCGTCGATCACATAACCACATATCAGCACGTAAGATTTAAGAGCACTGAAAGGTAAAAGGCTATCTGAAGCTGTAGACAAAAGTATAATTCATCTCCAGTTATACTCGAAGCGCAAGTTTCATGTATTGAAATGAAATCAGTGGTGATGAATATTGTTTAATACCTTATCTATTGAGGAATTCATAATCTAATCGTTTTTTTGTACAGGAATATAACATACGAATCTTCTTTTATAATTATAGATATCAAACACAGTAATAGCGACATTATATTTGCTCGCTGCTAATCCAGAAAAGCAGAATAAGTTGAGAGATGAGTTACGAATGAACAACGAGCACGATAAAAGACCTTATTTGAAGGCTTGTGTAAAAGAATCGATAAGAATGATGCCGATTACAGTTGGAACCAGGAGAGTTACGAGTAAGGAATATAATCTGATGGGATACAGGATACCGCCCAATGTAAGCTTTTCTAGTTTCCTAAACCATCTTCATTATCACCAGACGTCCACCGTTGAACAGAAGTTGACCTCTCTGTACACGACAGTGAACAGCAATATTTTAGACCGACTTTTTAATTTGAAAACTGATGCTTCCCGTGTGGCTCCATTTAAATTTCATCAAAATTGGTTTAGCTGTTTTTGAGTTACACTCCAATAACTGAAAAGTGTTTTCCCATCTTGATGATATAGTCAATGACAGTTAATGACAATCGATCCCGTAAGTAGTAAAGATTCCCGTAACTAAATAAAGTGAAACAGTTTTATACTTAAAAATGGAACCGACTTATACTCAAAAGTGTGAAATAACTTGTTGAAGTCGGTACCATTCGCATAATATTGTGATAATAGGTACTTTTGAACTATCATGGTACCAACTTCAATAAGGTATTTCACACTTTTGCGTGTTGAAGTCAGTTTCATTTGTAGGTTAAAAAAAATTGCATTCTGGCAAAAAGGCGAAGAGTAGTGAGTTGGTAAACCGAAGCTAAGAAATACACATTTTTTGTAAGAAATTGTTGTATATTATGTCTGTAAAGCACATATAAAATTTTGCCAATCAGTGGTAGTGGGTTTCAATTTGGCTATGGGCTTAAGTTTGACAGGTGGAATGTGGTGGTAGGGCATAGTTTTTAAGTATTGCCTGTCTAGCCTACTCAAAATAGAAAACGTGACATTAGCCTCGTACGGTGTGGAAAGCCAGCTCGTCAGCCTAGTCTGATTACTTTTCCACACATCATCATTTACCAATAAATAAAATAGGTAGGCTTAATTTTCCTGTAGTTTGTTCGTATGTTCCTATACCTTGAGTGTAAAAATGTTTGTGCAGTCCTTACGCCTGTATTTTTCTCTAAATATTATATTAAACCTAAGCTTAGATTGAGTTTACTACCTCAATGCATCACTATTTCCTACTGGATAATTGGCTAATACTTTCAGCCTAGTTTATTACTAGAAACTATCTCCAAAGTAGTACCCGCCGCAGTTTAGAGGTCAGTTTTCTTTTAAGCCTCAGAAAGCACTGCTCTTTATATTTTAAAATACAATCATCAGTATTAATAATAGATCGGTAGGTTGACTGTTCAACCATAAATAAATTATATTTTTTAGACGTATGTCAACGTGGGACAACAATTCATGTCGATGATGGACGAACATTATCCTCGAGCTAAGGAGTACCTTCCAGAACGATGGCTGGTAGATGACAAAGATCCTCTCAACTACAGACACGCACATTCGTTTGCACACAGTCCTTTCGGATTCGGAGTACGGAGCTGTGCTGGTAAGTTTTTCATGCTAACCTTATATACCCTTTGCGTTGTATCTCATTAATCATTATGTATCTACTCATTCATTATTTTTTAATGATCTTTGCAAGCCAGAACCATATTACCGTGAGTCACAATTTTGCTTATGGTTATTCTGATGATAATTCTTAGTCTTTATAAAAAATGGGTGTAATCCAATCATATTAGGAGGGTATAAAAAAGTCAATCTTGGTAGCAGAAATTGAAACGTGTCTGGCGCGTGAAATATGTGGGTTAGATCGCCGACAGTGGCTAAAATTTCAAATTGTGCTCCGTAAACACCCACTAAAGATACTCCTTAAGCACACAATATTACCTACTTGAAAATCATGTAGGTATCTACTTATAGAAAAAATAATAGCATAAATAAATAAAAAGATATATTTAAGTTTAAATAGCTGTTAATACTCACAGTAATAAAAGCGCAGTATAATTTTTAAAATTATTTTTCTATAAGTACATCATTTTCAAGCAATATCGCGTGCTTAGTGAATATCTTTAGTGAATGTTTAGGGCCCTAAATTTTAATTTTTTGCAGCGGTCGGCGATTTAACCTACATATTTCACGCGCTAGACACGTTTAAAATTCCGCTACCTACAGACTTTTTTTTATTTCTTATAACTTAGTCTTTGTTTTTATCTTACCTGATGGTAAATAATAATACCTACGGTCGAAGATGTAGTTCAGGCTAACCTAGAATAACTGGCCCTCATGGACAAGCTACCAGAACAGACCTTGGTGATAAAATTTCTACTTAAGGGTGGCGGCAGTCACGCTGGCATTCGAAACGTACCCTACAACTATACTATAACGAGTGCCATTCGAATACAACAACCAAGACTGACAGCGAGGCATAGAAGCGCTCAGTAGTAAATATCACTAGCAGTCACCCTTACAAATAATGACTGCAGCGGACTTTGCTTAACCTAGTTAATCAGTTACAGAAGACCTGCCTGGCTAGCATGTGCAAATAAGAGATATGTCACGAACGATACGAGAGACAAGTGGCGGACGATAGCAGCGGCCGCACCACGCTAAGATCTGTTCATTGAGATTATTTGTGGACGATTCTCCATTGCGCTGTTTGTTGGTTGAATTTGGAACAGTTTTAGGAAATAAGCAGTGATGGACTGTGAACCAATAAAATACCATACTTTTATGAACGATTAATTTATTTTTCCCGTTCTCGACACTTCATTAGGAATTATGTTCGGTATGATGGCTATGAAGGTTATGATTAAAAACTGTTCCCGTTGATGTAATTTTCAAATGAATGATACATTGAATTGCCGACTTTTATGCATCAAGTATTTTATTTTTATCTTTCTTGACGATAGTTATATTGCTATAAAATATTAATACATATATTGTAAAATATAGAACAAATAAATGGGACCCTAAAACCTAGTTCAGTAGCTGTGATAAAAACTTTTTTCCCCTATCTGTTTTATCCCTATGAGCTTATCTGTTTTTCGTTTCATTAAACAATGTAAGTACCCATTTATATTTTATAGCAACATATTGGGGTACGGAACCCTAAAAGTAGTTATTCATTTAACTTAAATACTGACTACTGCGAATTTCATTTTTTTGGATACCTACTGATTTACTTACATTTAACTGTTTTTTTTTTCGCCAACAATATATAGTATATAATAATTAAAAATAGTTGAAAACACTACCTACCGCTTTATTCAAAAATATTGAATTTAAGCTACGCACAAAAGTTCGTGAGTTGTGTTCAAATTAAAATTTCGTTATTGTATTGATTACACACACAAATATAACGGGTCTGCTAACACTGGACGGAAAGTAAATTTGTACTAAATCGTCGATCGCCCCCATTATACTGGGTCGCGCAAGATAGACTACAGATTTATCTCCTCCTCAAAAAGTAGGAAGAGAAAATTCATGCAAATACTCGCAGATAAGTGTCAAAAATCGATTTAAACTGAGACGCGCATGTTAGTGTTGGTTGACAAGTAGCCACGGGTAGCCAAAATACAAGTAAACAAGGACGAGTTCTTTGCCCTGCCTTGTTAGCACTCGTAGACATAGTGAGATATGTCTATTTTACACGAGATAAAGTGTAGACAAAATTTACTCGTGGCGCGCATACTAGCCGGGCTGGCCAAAGATAGGCCAGCTCCGCTACGAGTATGTCATAGACAATCTTCCAGTATATGCATAGTAGTATATTATGTTATGACATATAGCTGAAAACATATTGAATTGCTTCATGCTTTACCACCTGTTAAGTACAATATCTGTTTCTTTCATCCTGTGAACAATTTGACATATATTGGAAATAAATGACAATTATTTTGTTTCAGCTCGTCGCATAGCAAGTTTAGTATAGAACTGTTTGTGTCCAAGATGGTGGATGGTTTCGAGATTGAGTGGTATGGGCCTCCACCACATATCAGAAAAGATTTGATCAACTACGTTAAAGGACCTCTTAATTTTATTTTTAAGGATGCTCCATAAATAAAGTTTATTAACCGAGATACAGATACCTGAGGTTTACTCTGTCTTAGTCTAATGTCCGTATTAATAAACCGATTTCACCTTTTATTATATTTTCAAGAGACACCTGATGCTCAAATTTGTTATAAACAGAACTTAAGATAATATGTAAGACCTCGAATATACAGACTATAATGTCCATAGCCATGTCTTAAGAGCTTAACAACTTGGATTGGTTATATCAATAGGATTCACAGGATATCAAATTAGTTTTTCAAAAATAAAAACTGAATAGCAGTCCAGACCTTGGATCTATTTTGAAGCGCTCCTAGCGAAGTTTGCTAAGCCGTTCTTAACTGATCAGCTAAGTTAACACACCGTTACACGCGGTCTTATTTACGAGATCACGTCATTAGAAGCGCGGGACACCACTGTGCCCCTTTTTTAAATGAGGATTACTTATATAATAGAATATAAATGTAAAATATTATTAGTGTTTTCAAAATCAGTGTTCATCAGTTTTTACTTGTAGTATTGTTTTGGTTGAAAGATCGCTTTTTCTATTCAAAGTGTAGGAAATAAGGGAACTCTAGTATGAGTATGATTTTATACAAACTTTTCTTCATACATAAAACATCTGTGAAGAGTGATTGTGCAGTGCAGTGCACCATAATATACCTAACTGATCAGTTACTGGACGGACCAGATAAACCTTCGCCGGTGGACACCCTCCAGAGACGTGGTGGATTCTTCTACAAAGGTCAGTAGCTCTCTTCATGGTTTTCTGGTATGTTGGGCTAGCAACGTCATTTACTCGTCAGTAATATCTAGGATTTCGGCGAACCAGCAAGTTATACTGTTCCACATTTCTAATTGTGGCAGGCGCGCATCATCCCCTGGCCAAAGCTAGTGGTTGTATGCACCATGTACAATTATCTTTGTTCTTATAATTACTCTGTCTATATGTCTTATGCTTTGGTATCGAAATACTCCTATTCTATGGTCTTTACTGTCCCTCGAATAATTAATGTTACAGTCTTTTGTTTCATAACACGTTACTGCTAAATTTTCCATTATGTTAAGTGTCATTGGTTGGTCTGAATTGTTTTGATAAACAGTCAATTCGTTTTCATTCATACAATTAATCAGTACACAAGGCTTTCGCATACGAAAGGTAAAACTAAACCTGCCTAAACTCAACTAAACTTTCACTCAGGTGAAGGTTTAGTTGTTGGTCTGTCTGGATCTTTATGCATTGTTCACATCGTGGAGGTAATTCAATAAATTCTTAATATTTATTATTAACACAAAAGTGATTAAAGTTATTTGGATCAAATCTTTTAAGTTGATAAACATCTAAGTATTTGCATAATTTAGTCATAACTTAGTCAGCTCTTCGTTGTCTATATCATGTTAATAGAACTTATTGCAGTCATGAGCAGTCGTGACTATTAAATGCGGGTAATAAAGATGCTGATTACTTGCGTGAGTGCTCACGACTTAGAATTATTCGTGTCTTATATAATTTAAAATTTGCTGATAAGCATTTTGTGGGTATAAACTGGTTATTAACAGTAATAAGAAATGTGTAAAGAAAAAACTCTTTAAATTACTTTTTCTTAATAGTTATAATTGGTTGTTACAACTCTGTGTTATGTTGTGTACAGTCATAAACTTTAGGTAAACATAGATCAATTAATATTATTTTGTAAAACATTATTTTTTAATATATTTAAGTGATGTTCATAATCTTGGGGCAGATATTCCAGGAAAAAATCGTGTCGTAAGGAAGTATTTAACTCTTGTATTGTCTCCTTGGAAGTTTAGGTGAATTAGCCTATTCCTATCAGTACTTATAAATGTTTAAAAAAATCTATTCCATAATAATTAATAGATTCAGGCGTTACTTTGCGGAAACCCATATTTAATAATAACAAATTTTAAAAAAACATTTTAAGAAAACATTAAATTATTTTTTTATAAAATACTTTAAATATGAAAAATATATCTAGTGACAATGTAGCCTAATTTTTCTGTTAAGCCAACGTGGTGTCACAAACGTCAAGCAGTCAAACCGGAAGAATTTTCGCCGCGTTTCGCTTCTACACGAAGTATCCCAGGAAGTCTTGACTCAACGAGCTCACGCTCGCTAGTAGTAGAGAGCTCATAGAGTCAACTATTTTATACTTATTATAACTAATAACTATTTTATTTAAATATTAATATGATGTTATCCTAAAATATGTTTACCAAAGAAAACCAGAACGAGAGCTGACAAGGGACAAGTCTGTCCGCCCCAATACATCCCAGCACAGGTACCATCGAGCCACGCAGCAAACGCCTTCATAGAGTTCTTAGCCATAACGAAAGCGACAAAAGTAGTCAACGCTAAAACCTGCGAAAACATCTTGCAGTCGTTTAGGCTAGGAAACGAAAACTTACTAAAGGTGAGACTTGAGGAAGCAGAAGCCGCAATATACGACAATGACACAACCCAGGTCATCAAGGGAACGATGTCTGGTCAGTATATGGCTTATAATGCGATAAGAGGTTTTGTGGTCCTGGATGAGGCAGAAACAGAACGAACAGGCAAACCAAAGTACGTGACACCCCAAAATGACCCCATTGTAGTCACAGCCCGGTGTACCAAGATAATGCTCGACGACCGGATCCTTAAATTGGCTAAATCTATTTCGGGGGATGCGGAGGTCGAGGCATATTGGAAACGCTGGGAAGTTCCTAAAATACAGTGGGTCAATGGAGTGCCGGGATGCGGCAAGTCAACTTGGGTGATACGCAACTTTGATGTGGACAGAGACGCTATCATCACAACAACAAAGGAGGCAGCCAAAGACCTGAGGGAGAAGCTTGCGCACCGAATCGGTGACTTGGCAAAGACCAAGGTGCGCACCATGGCTTCGGTCCTCGTAAATGGTTTTAAGAAGAATGAGAGCTACAGCCGCCTTTTGGTGGTTGAAGCTCTCATAAACCATTTCGGGGCCGTTGTGATGGCTTCAAGGCTGTCCGGAGTTGGCGAACTTGTCCTCATCGGAGATGTAAATCAATTACCTTACATTGACAAAGAAGGTCTCTTCGAGATAAGGTACAATCGCCCTAACTTGGTTACAAACATCAGCCAAGAGTTGTTGTGCACGCACCGGAGCCCAATGGATGTCGCGTACGCGTTGAGGGAAATATACTCAGGTATATATTCCTCGGCTCCCCGTATCCAGTCTCTAGAGCAGAAAGGATATACGAATGCGAAAATTCACAAAACTCTCCCAAACACCCTGTTCCTGGTTCACACCCAGGAAGAAAAGGAGACCCTGACCAACGAGGGCTACGGAGCAGGCACAGAATCTCGTATCCTTACAATCCACGAAGCACAGGGACTGACATACGAGTCAGTAATCGCAATAAAAACCAAGGGTAGAATGAAGCTGCACGAGAGCGTCCCACACGCAATCGTCGCAGTCTCACGGCACACCGGGACTTTCACGTACTACGTTGACGACGCAAATGATGCTATTGGATGGTTCGTTCGGAGAGCGGTGGCTGCAAGGTGCAAAGACATCCGCGATTATAACCTAAAGATGGCAATTAGAGATCGTAACAGCGTGGTGATAGAGGCCCTGGTGAAAATGGACGTCGGTGGGTCAGAATAATAAAAAACTCAAGAGTTCAAATTTTATTGTATGCGTAAGAATGTAGTTTTTAATTGTAGTTTTCTCCCCCTTTGGCAAGCGGATTGGCGCGGGCATTCGGAACGGTCATGCTCACGATGAAGTGTAGGCAAGCGGCGGCATCGTGTGTCGGGTCGCCCTCTTCCCTCACAAATGGTTGAGGAGGACGATGGCTGGCACGCGAGTCAACTCGTGAACGAGTGCTGCTTGAAGACACTGGTCCATTCAGAATGCCTGTGCAAACCAGTTTATCTCTTTTCTCTCTTGTAATAGTAATAGTATATATAATATTTGTAATAGTATATATAATAGTTATGTAAGATTAGCATCCCTAATAACTGTGTTCCCCGCTAAATATGTAATGCTCCCCATAGTAATGTAATTAATTAATAAATTTCTAAGTTAACCTAAAAAATGGCACGGACCCTGGAGTCTGTGGAAAAACTAATACCACATAAAAAAAAAAATATATATGTGTTTAAAATATTTGTTATTATTATATTATATATTCCATAATTTTCTGTGTTCTTGCAATTAGTTATCCATTAAGATGTATGATGCTATTGGCTGTGTTAACTTTTGGCTAAAGTAAATAAAGCTTAGTAAATAAAAAACTAATCAATAGTTTTGAAACGAACAGAATACCTTAGGTATATTGAATTTACAATTTTTCTGAAAACAAAATTTTCGTCTGTAACGGGATTTGCACGTACGTCCTCCGACTTTATCCATCGAATGAATAAACCACTTGGCCATGGAGACTGGCTTTGACGAATTTTGTGGTATAATTATATTAATCGTCATAGGGGATGGTAGGACGATCAAGCAAAAGGTCATCTGGCCAAAAAAGTGCTTTTTTAAACACCTAACCTTCGCAATGTTGTCACTTATTATCTATATATGATTTCAAACACTATCGTATGCTGAACTAAGATCCCAAATTTATATATATTTTGCTAATATTGGTAACATTGGCTGCTCTATGAAGCTAACACATAATATGGGCAAAGAGGATGTAATACAGAGAATATGACATACCTAACATAAATTGATTATTAATTAAAATAAAACAAGATATGTCGTTGCGAGCTTTCGTAATTTATGTTTGTGACACGTTTTGGAATTTCAACTTCATATAATTTACCCTTCTCAAAACATTTCCAGAAACCTTAGCAATCTAGGCACTTAAAACCAAAGAGATTTGGTTAAGAAAACTTGCACAAAAAGTTGTGACTAAGTAGTTTTTATTAGAGAAGAAGCAATGGTCCTCTAAAGAAGAACAAAAACGATCCACATTTTGTTATATTATATATTCACTAGCTGTACCTGCGACTTCATTCGCGATTGCGGTGAAGCACTACTAGTAAAGCATAGCTCAGAAAGGAGCTTTTTACTTTGGGTTTGAAAACTCCAGGGTTTTATATTTTTCCAGAAGACAGTAGTTAAGTAACAGAGAGTTCCTTCGCGGTTCGCACAATAAATGTTGTAGCAAAGTACTTTGTGCTTTTTTTTTTGGAATTTTGATTATAAAACGGCGTCTTTCGAGGTTCTTCTTGTTTGGCGGTAGAACGAAAATATATTAGATATAGATTGTGCACTTCCATTGCGCAGTCTCCAAAATGTATCCGGCAAAAGATAGATACTTAAAAAACTGATTGTGCCGAATGTTCCAGATTTTAGAGTTTTATCTTAGCAAGCTTGCAAAACTAAATAAGGATGCCGGGCTGCTCATGGGGTGCCGAGCTGCTCGTGTCATGTTGGGCTTCCCGTGGGGTGCCAGGCTGTCCGTGGGGTGCCGAAATGCCCATGGGGTGCCGGCCTCACTGGTCACTATTATAACAAAACTAAGAATTATTGAAATCGGACTACGCGTTAATAAATTACATCTAAGTGACATTTTGACTTTCGTCCTCTTTCCCGAAGGAACCGTGCTTTCTTTCGGGATAAAAAGTATACAATAACCTTCTTCGAAGTATGAACTCAAATCGAATTAAATTTCATTGAATTCCATTCAGTAGTTTTGGAGTGATGCGCGGCCGGGATACAGACAGACAGACAAAAATAAAAAAAAATACAGTTTTGGCATCAGTGTCAAATACAGTGTCTCAAATTTTTTATATCAAAATATCTGCCATGGACAGAAATGGATCTGTTACAATTTTATTATAAGTATAGATATAGATTGAATTAAAGGACTATGATTTAATGCATCATGTTGAAAACTTTGGTCGTTGGACTAAGTGGACGAATAATTAAAAGTTAATTAAAAGGGTGTGTGATTTTTATAAGTACTGATGGATCTGATGGGAGTGATTTCATCAATTCATATAAACTATTGTCACTTGACTCTTAAAGTCTGTGGTCTTTTATATTAAACACAGACCTTTTTTGTAATCTCACTTAGTTTGGTTATACTATACTGCACTGATATTGACACGGACTGAAGGCTGTGGGCTGTGGTATAACCAAAGGCTTTGTAACAGGTTACCAAGTCAAAAACTACTTGAAGCGTTTGTTTACTCTTATTCTAAAGTTAGTTACAATTAAAGTAGCCAAAGACGACATGTTGGTTATAAGAACTCGGCAATCAATATACAAATACTGACGCTCGGTAGTAGAACCATTAATAATTGTGACGATATTGGTAGAAACTATTGTACAATTCAAATGCTTATTTGAATTGACTTATTTGTACTGGTAAATACTTCCTATTCACAGTAATTTAAAAATTTAAACAAGCATCTGTCATAAAATATGTTCAGATTAGACATGCTTAACAAATAACTTATTTTGAATATTTGTTAGAAACCCATTACACATGCCATATATTAAAATTAAAATGTGCTGTGGTTTTGGTTTAAAAGCTTGTATCCAAAAGTAAACTGGTTATTTTTTATGTCTCCATAGCAGTGAAACATTTATTTAATATTATATTTTAAGAATTCTTGGATTATAAGCAGTCACTTTGTAAAGACATAAACAGAACAGACGCTACCGTTGTTTTAAATAAATTACATTGTGTACGAGTAAGTATAAAATTCATTATATGATATGAAACTGTAACGTTAGAGTAGACGCCATTTTGAATTTACTTTGAGTTAAGTGATTGCTTTTGCTATAAACTATCAATGGTATCTAAATCGAGCTGTCCATAGTCATGTTTCCCTTCGAACATTTAGGCACTAAGTAAATGATGTATCGGGTAGCAGTACTGTTATGTCGGGTATACTACCAAAAAAGCATTCCCAAGGAGGCCATTCCCAAGAACGACATTCTCAAGGAGGGCATAACCATTACGCGGTGTTAGGTTGGTAGTCGGGCACAAAACAGAAGCCAAATCTTTTACATTTAATTCCGTATGTTGTTCTGTGTTGTTATTGAAAATATATATTAGGAGAGTAAGTATGGAGGCATATATTGTCTTTACCACTACCTTCTTTTTATGAAATTGTTTGCTTAGTTCTCTCTCTCTCTACGGTCGTTTCTTCATTGCTGAAGGTCGTGGTCACTCTTGGCTAAGTAGGATAAACGAGGGACTAACTAGGAGCTAATAGGAGGACAAACTGTCTCCATTGATTTCGGGCCGTGGCCTTGCTTAGTTCTACAGTTACTGAATTACATTGCTGGCAGCCTTGTCATGTTCCGGCAGAAGATTAGGAGAATAAGTCTGTTTCTGAATTTCCCTCCTTCTCTACGTGGAGTTTTTAGGCATCCGTTTGTTACTTTAAAGGTCATTTTTGATTGGCGGTGGTGTCAGGTAGGTATGAAGGTCAGGGAAACTCCGTAACACGGCTGTCCACTCGCCCACAGGTCAATAGAAAATGCTGGTATTAGTTATAATCTCCACCCAAGGAGATTGTCTGAAGCGCTCGTAGCGAAGTTTACTTAGCTGTTCTCAACCGATCAGCAAAGTTAAGCAACGTCGCGCGCGGTCATGAGTTGTATGGGTGACCGCTAGTGACATTACTACTGAGCGTTTCCGTGCTTCGGAGGGCACGTTAAGCCGTCGGTCCCGGTTGTTATCTTAGGATGGCAGTCGTTATAGTATGGTGGTAGGGCATTTTGCGAATGCCCGCCTGGCTAGCTACCACCCTCAAGTAGAAAATCTGTCGCCAAGCACCTAACGGTGCGTTCCGGCAGCTGTCGTTGAGAGCCAGTACTTCTAGGTTAGCCTGAACAACATCTTCGACCACATCATCGCTTACCATTAGGTGAGATAGTGGTCAAAGGCTAACCTATCAAGCATAAAAAAAAAAAACTGTTCTGCCAACCTGCGCATAATCCTGTGACGTAGCTGCTACGGTGAAGAAAACCGGACTGGTCCCGACAGTTGCTTCCAGAAATTGAACCTTCCGTTCCTCATGCCAGCCATTCACCTACCGCTAATTAGGTTTGTTCTCGTCCTCTTGAGCATTGCCTTTGTATATAACTTTTGAGGTGCCAACAGAAACTTGCGTTTATTATGCTCTCTGAATGATCTGCTGAATCGTATTTCATCAGATCCCTGAGCGCGGTTTTGTTTTTCGTCGGTTGATGCTAATGATTGTGCTCACTCCGTAACTCGCGTATTGCTGTAGGTAGCCATGTAAAATTTTATATATATTTAAACTCGGTATTGTAACTTGAATTCAGTTTATTGAATTGCGTGATATTGTTGTAGGAACATTTTTTCCTATTTTTGCAGATTTGATTGCATGTACCATAAATATGCAAAACTTTAAGTGCCGTTCCAACATTGTATTGGCTGCCGTAAACAAAAACTTTTTTAGGTAAGCATATATCTTGCATGACTCTGTTGTAGTTTTTTATATTATTACTTTGTACTATTGTTACCATTTAATTATTTCAAAAAATAATTTTAAAACATTACAAAATTACAAATATACGATAGGAAAAATTTAAGTCATGTGCGGGATAAATTTTTCCTATCGTACATTTGTAATTTTCTAATGTAATCCGCATAGCAGGCGTTATTGCAATCATAACAATACAAAAATTACCTAATTAT
Organism: Plagodis pulveraria; assembly: GCA_963890685.1. Lineage (NCBI taxonomy): Eukaryota > Metazoa > Arthropoda > Insecta > Lepidoptera > Geometridae > Plagodis > Plagodis pulveraria. The sequence continues at coordinate 11,060,095 of OY982953.1, forward strand.
TTTTGAGTACTCCTAACTGTGGAAGTGTATTGTGTTTATATGTCATTTATTCGATCGATTGAGCTGAGATTATAACACGATTGAGTTTAGATTCATTGATTTATACATGAGGTTCTTGTTAACAAGGCAAAGTAAATTGCTTTATTGTTTTTAAAAAACTTACTGATGTAGGATCATTGAAATGTGAAACGATTTATTAAAATCGATACCAAGCCGATACAATCACTTAGCATAATATTTTAGTCAGTTCATTTATTATTGTTGTTTGTCTGTGCTGCGTCTTGGATCTACTGTTACAAATACCAATAATAACGCTCTACTCTACGAGTACATAAGTAACGATCCCTACGACCGGTTGGACTATTTTAATTTAATACAGTATAACTATTTAACTGCCACACTGAAGTAAAACATAAAATCTACTTGAATGTAAATTTATGTCCAACATATTATTACGTTGTCTAAGACAATGCCATTAAAATAATAACACATAATATATAAATAATAATGAATTAATTAAAAATTAAAGATAGTCTTACTTTGCAATAAAATCCTCATATCCATTATTGTTGTCAATTATCTATATAAACACAGTATCTTAAGAAAATTCTTACTTTTCTCCGTAGGTATTAGTTGTACACTTTAGTTGAAAGTGAAATCGTGTGTGTAAGCAAGTATTCTCATTAATTTGCTTTCACAGGTCGGTAACTGTCGCAGCATCAACAACAAACCTATACGACAATGCAAAGTCATGGAAAGATATCCCTGGCCCAAATTCCTTACCCGTAATTGGAGCAATGCATCACTTTCTCCCGGGGGGTAAAACAAATAATATGACCATGGAAAAAAATGTTTTTGCGGTTTTATAAAAAGACAGTTGATATACAATTAAATTATATTATTTTAATATTACCAGGTATGTTCAAAACATTTAATGGAATAGCATTGGCTAATAAGCTATACAACACCTATGGACCAATTGTCAAGTTAGAAAACGTTATCGGAAGAGATCCACTTCTATTCCTATATGATGCTGAAGGAGTTGAACAGGTATGTTTAATTATAATAACCAAGACTATACTAAAAGATCTAATGAATATTTTCACAAACATATTCGATTATTGTAATCTGTGACGTACAGAGAAAAATTAAAATCTATAAATTATTAGGTACTAAAAGAAGTTATTATTTTAAATTTTCTTCTAAGTTAAATATAACATCGCAGGAAGTTCCGTAAGTAGATAGAACTAAGTATCTGTTCATGCTAATCTCAAACAGATACAATTATTATTGTCTATACCAAAAATACAAAAATACTTTATTTATTAAATGCACATATATGTCTGTAGATCACCTATGTAACCATCACACGAGACGTTTAGGTCTGTATCGTGAGGACCTATTTAGTTTTACAATGAAGTGAAATTTACGGGAAAAAGAAATGGGCTAAGTTGATATTTATTGAATAAGATTGCAAAACAAGAGCTTATATTACAAAATCACAAATATACGATAGGAAAAATTTAAGTCATGTGCGGGATTCGAATCCGCGTCCATCCACCCCTTGAACCGGGGTATGCTCTAACCAATTGAGCTAACATGACATGACGTCATAACTCAAATCTTTCCTATCGTTCTTTAACCATCGTATTGGGATGGAGCGACATCTATACCACTTGCGTTGTACTACAAACAAGACCAATTTTGCACTGCAGGCGTTATTGCAAACCAAACAGTATTAAAAAAAAAAGAGCTTATATTTCAAATATGCTAAAAAGTATTATAATAATATGATTCCTTAATGAATTAAATACAAGTTAGCATAGATTTACCAATAACCATTAATTCTTTATATAATATTAAACAATTATTATTATTTATCGTTCCTATGATAATGAAAATTGTCATTTAATTTGAATTTACTCGTATTTTTTGCTTTTCTGCATAATAAGTATCAGGTCTAGAGAAATGTGAGTTTTTAGAATTATCTTTATAATCTTTTTGAAACGAAATTCTCGTGAGTTACACACATATATATAAATATTATAAATTAAACTTTTTATAATCGAACAAGGAATACCGGCATTCACAGATATATTTTTCTATATACATTATCTATATATTAAAAGATATAAAGAAACACTAAAATCAATTAATTGATTCCTTTAAACAACTCTCACAAGGATTCGCGAGGCTCATTCAAAATAAATAAAGTATATATACCGTATCAGCTGCTGCACCAAACAGTATTTTTTTATGCCTGATAGGTTAGCCTTTGACCACTATCTCACCTGATGGTAATTGATGATGTGGTCAAAGATGTTGTTCAGACTAACCTAGAATTACTGGCTCTCAAGGACAGCTGCCGGAACACACCGTTAGGTGTTTGGCGACGATTTTTTTACTTGAGGATGGTAGCTAGGCAGGCAGGCATTCGCAAATTGCCCCTTCACCATGCAATAAAAGTATATGCGACAATATGTCGCATCATTATGATGTCAGAGTATGCAATGTTAACTAATCGAGCCTTAAATGTATCTGTCTATTGGCTTATATATATATATTTTTTTTTGGAATATACACAATTCAGTTTACCACATTACCTTTTCCTTATACTCGTATTACCGATTAGTCTGTGCCATAACTATTATTAGTATACGTCGGCTCATTTTGATAATTCTGCTTACGCGTTGTGACAGTTAAAACCTAATCTCATTACTGGAGTATGCTGTTAGTTTTTGAAATTTTTGATAGTTCCGTACTTACTTAATCTATAACTATGTTAAATTAAGTGGTATGATATGACTATTCTTTGGTAATACATATACTAGATTTGAACATTTATGATAATGCTGCCTAGAAATCAAAACGTCTACACATCAAAATGCCTAAAATGAATGTAAAACCATTTTGTCGCCCACTCATTTTATGGTCTTGTTGACTTATTATTAAATAATGTTGTCTTAGGCTTTCGCGATTAGAAGACATAGTAATTAACCAACTTTAAACGGTTTAAAGTTGTTTAATAATTATTAAATTATTTTATTAATCAAGATTATTATTATTTACATGTTTGGGAGCCAATTAAATCGTCTTTTTTATTTTATCGCAAGCAATATAAAATATGAATATCCAATGATTTTGCTTCCTAACCAAAAACTCTACAAACCATATATTCTTTATTAAATTATATGTTACATTTAATGTTACAATGTAATATTAACTAATATATCTCGTTTTAATGCATACTAGCGGAACGTATATATAACAAATAAAAGTATTTTTAATATATTCTATATCTTATGTTCATCACATCAGGGATAATGTAGAATTCTAATGATGAAAGAATTTTTCAAATCGGTCTAGCAGTTTTTATGCTTATTCGTTACATACAAAAATACAAACCTTACCACTTTATAACATTTGTATAGATATGAAAGTATATAAAATAAAATTCACTTCTGAATATAATTCGACAAAATTGATTAAGACATTTCCTCCGTTAGCTGAACTACTGTTCCTATTCACTTTATCTCGTAACAATTTATTTCTAACATTATAAGAAGAACTATATAATTACAGATCTTTCGAGGTGAAAATTGGTCTCCTATTAGACCTGGGCTTCAAACTCTCGAATATTTTAGAAAAAACTTCAAAAGCGATGCAATAAAAGGAAAAAGTACTGGTTTACTCACCGAGTAAGTTAACTTATTTATTTTTAAATACTTTGACTGTACTGACACCATACTTTAGCGTGGCTTTGACAGATATGTAGTATTTTTTGGCTTGGCGCGTACGGAGCAGAAAAAAAAGCTTTTAAAGCTTTTTTTTCACAACATGAAATGTGTACCTGGACGTCAATTACAATTTAGTTGCCAATTGTGGTAACTTATTTATTGCTCAAGTTAATAAATATGTAAAAAAATTGGAATACAATTTTAGGTCAAAAATTTGAATACAATATTTTGTATAAGAAAAAAAAACTTCATTTACATATCAAGTCATTTGACATCAAAGATTAAAAAGTTATCTAGCACTGCATGTTTTGGTAGTTTGGTTAGATTTTAGATAGCGCTACAAGTAATTTAAGTCCACTGCGCACGTCTTGTTCCGCGTAGTTATCGGTGACTATCCAATTGAGAAAGGTTTTTTTTGGTTTGGCAGAGCTTTTCTATTATTGATATCACAATTGTATCCACTATATGATTTAATTTGGGATTCAAAATAATGAAAATAGCATCCTTACAAACCTATAAGCAACTAATATTAAGAGAATCAAATTTAAAATCTGATGCCAAGCACCTATTAAAGTCAGGCACATGTGCACATATGCAGAGCTAAAACAATCATGATCAAATTTTGTATCACATAACTGTCGACCATCGTGAATTGAATGTTTTTTAATGCAAATTCTATTTTCAGACATGGTGATGAGTGGAGGGAGCTACGTTCTATCGTGAATCCCATAATGTTAAACCCAAAAGTTGTACCACTTTATACATCTACAATTGATGGTGTTGCCAAAGATATGGTTGAAAGGTTAATTTTTCAAACTTACCTACTAAAAGATAGCGTTAAGTCACACACACTTATCATTTAGCGGATTTTGTCAAGTTGATGGTTTATCATTTGATCTTAGTAATTACAAATTTTGATCATTGCACATTTTGACGAAGATGAATATAACTTTAGTTAAATTTGACATATACACGTTTATGTTCCGGGGCCACGTCACTAGTATAACTTTTTCGAGGATTGGTTCGATGAGAATGCTGCCACTTTTACTAATCCCTTTACGAAACACCGAGAGCTTCTCAAGAAGCAGACCAAAAGAAGCCGTCAGGGTGATATCTCAGAGAGCATAAAGAAAAGCAGTGCTCAGATCAGGAAGCTTACCAGAGAGGCCAAAGACACATGGTGGCAAGAAAAGTCTTGTCACATACAATGGTTGTCGGATACCAACCAACTGGGGTTTTTTTATGATGAAGTCCGTAAACTTATACAACCACAGAATCACAGCTCTGTACCTTTAAAATCTACTAATGGAGTTCTTTTGACGGCCAAGGACGACGTTATGAACCGTTGGGTACAGCATTTTAGTCACCTACTTAACATCGATCGATCAGCTGATATAGAATCCATACGATCATTCCATGAATCGCCAGTGCATACAGAACTTGTGGATTCTCCGACACTCCAAGAGACTGTAACTGCCATTATGCAACAACAAAACAAAAAGGCAGTAGGTGTTGATAACATCTGTCGGGAATTGTTAAAATACGGGGGAAATCATCTACATAACACCTTATGGAAATTATTTGTACGTATGTGGGATGACGAGCAAGTTCCAACATGTTTTAAAGTCTCTAGTATATGTTCACTGTACAAAAATAAGGGGGATCACTCTGATTGTAACTCGTATCGAGGCATATCGCTCTTATCGACACCTGGAAAAGTATTTGCAAGGATTCTCCTGAACCGCCTATTGCCATTATTGGAAACGATATTGCCTGAAACCCAGTTTGGCTTCCGGCCAGATAGAGGGACCTGTGAAGCTATCTTCTCAGTTCGTCAACTATTTGAGAAGAGTAGACAACAGGGTCAATCAATGTATCTGTGCTTTGTTGATCTTGAAAAAGCGTTTGACAGTGTCCCTCGTGAAGCATTATGGATTGTTCTCGCTAAGCTTGGATGCCCAGATAAATTTATAAGACTACTTCGGCTTCTACATGATGACATGCACTGCTGTGTTTCAATCAAAGGCGAGCAGTCCGAGTTTTTCCCAGTTACCTGTGGGGTCAAGCAAGGCTGCGTACTAGCACCAACTTTGTTCGCATTATATTTTGCTGTTGTGGTCCGAGAAACCCTGAACAATTTGTCCGAAGGAATTCGTATCCGTTACAGAATGGACGGAGGCCTTTTCAACATCGAAAGGTTTAAATCGCGTACCAAGGTTTCCTATGCCACCATGACAGAAATAATGTACGCGGATGACTTATGCTTTGTCACAGACTCTTTGGAAGGCCTTCAGAACCTTATCTCGAGTCTCGACGAATCTTGCGCTAGATTTGGCCTTAAAATAAATATCAATAAGACTGAAGTCATGACCAACATCGACGCCTCGAACAACTTGGCAGCCAGTAGTGTAGGTATCGGCAGAAACATCTTGAGGCAGGTGGAAAAGTTTAAGTACCTTGGAAGCACAATAACCTCTAAGTGTGACCTAGATGCCGAAATAAACAGCAAAATAGGCGCTGCAGCTGCATATATGTCCATAGTGTTACCAAACCTCCTATACTCTTCTGAGGCATGGGTTCTATACCGCAAACATATTCGCACACTCGACAGATTTCACCTCAAGTGTCTCCGGGACATCATGAACATCAGATGGTCAGACCGCGTCAGGAATACAGATGTCTTGAGGCGCGCTAACATCGGAGGTATTGAGGCGTATCTGATGGGGCGACAGCTGCGGTGGTGTGGACACGTATCTCGTATGTCGGAAAGTAGAGTGGCAAAACGCATCTTCTTTTCAGAACTCCAGTACGGTAAGCGTAAAAGCGGAGGCCAGTACCTACGATTTAAGGATGTTCTAAAAAGACATATGAAGAGATGCAAAGTGGAGCCCTCTCAGTGGGAGGACAAAGCAGCGCAACGCCCCAAATGGCGTCGTCTCATTCACGATCAGGTGAATGACTTCGAAACCGCCCGCCACGAGGAGCTTGACAAAAAGCGTGATGAACTCAAGGCTCGACCATCAGCGGCCATCACGTATAACTACGTAAGCGGGGTATTAACATGCCCCAAGTGCGCTCGTACCTTCTCCAACAAAATTGGGTACTCAAGCCACCAGAGAGCGCACCAAAGGGTTGAACAGCAGATCCTAGTCCTAAATGCGTAAATTAAGCATGCCTGTCCAGAATTAACAGTCGCTGTGGCCGAAATCGGTCAGGACTACATCATCATCATCATAACTTTTAGGATTTTCTTATAAAGTAATCCTTATTAATCTTATTCTCTACTTTGTTACTCCTAAATCTATCTTGACATATTTTTACAGGCTAAATTCGCTAAGAGATGATAACAACAAGATAACAACTAAATTTAGTGACGAAATGAACCTATGGTCGATTGAGTCTACTGGAGTGGTATTATTAGGTAACAGATTGGGTGGCTTCAACATGAACCTTCCAGATGATTCACCTATTAAAAAGCTGATAGAATGTTCTCATGAGGAGTTCAAACTCATTCAGAAACTCGATTTTAGTCCAACCATATGGAAACTTTTTCCGACGTGGAACTTTAAAAGAGCTATGGCACTTTATGAACAACATGCGACGTGAGTACTTATATATCTTAGAGATGGATTCTTACGTTTTGGATTTATATCATTCACATTCTAAATAATATGTACTATATCATAAACCTAATCATTATTATTACTTTTTATATACCTTTACAAGCAATATAGCATTATCATGTTAAAAAATACCCAAAGTGGAATTAATGGATTAAATAAACTATCCTAAACTTGAGTTACTAAATTAAATAAGTAAGTTAGGTATTTGTTCAACTAGCCAATTTTATTTTTGAGCAAGTACCGACTTTATGTCCCTTGCCAGAGAATAAAAAGGACCAGAAGGACCAAACCATATATATATATATATATATACTCTAAGGAGAAATATTATAAGGAGGAAAGATTTGTATTTTGTATGTAATTAATAAACAAAACTACTGAACCAATTTGAACAAATCTTTCAATATTAGAATTCTACATTGTCCTTGTATAAAATATTATAACTTTTTTTAATAACCCGTGCTATGCCGGGCGTGCCGCTAGTAATATTATAAAAATGAAAGATTTGAATTATTATATGTAACGAATAAACTTAATAAGTTCTGGACCGATTTGAAAAATTATTTCACCATTAGCATCCTAATTTATTTCTAATGAACATAGGCTATACGAGTACAATATTTTCAAACATATTTTGTTTTTGTTAAATACCCGTGCAAAGCTTGGGCGGGCTGCTAGTTTCTTGTAAAAAGGCAACAAAGTTGTGTTTTATAGCGCTAGTATTTGTATAGAAACCTGAGCTAGTATTTAGAAAAAGAAGTTTCCCGCCATTTATAAACTTAAGTATTTATTTTTTTGTAGACTCACCAAATATTTTATCGCAGAAGCCATGAAAAAGTGTGATAACAAGAATTACCCACAAGAGAAGAGTATATTAGAGAAAATTTTGGAAATTAATGAAGACTATGCACTTGTGATAGCTACAGATTTGTTATTTGGTGGTGTTGAAACAGTAAGTATTGAGACCTTTAATCTGTTGATAAGACGAAAGAAGTAAAGTATGAAAGATACAATCATAATGTTTTACCAAATATGATTAAGCTCAAGTTTTTCAATTTTCAACAGCAAACACGCAAACTAAAGGCTAAAAAGAGTGAACAGGAGAGTTAAAATGTATTTAAATGTTCTTACTTTGTGTTCTCGATCTATTGCAAAATAATTAAAGGGGATTTGTTGTTATCATGATATTGAATGAAAGTGTATAAAGTTCTTAACCTATTTCAATATTTTTAATTTAAAAAACTGATAGTGCAACTTTAAATGTTCGATTCCGGGGAATCCATGAGTCCATAATTCTATATTACGTAAAACACCGTAGTCTATAATGTACATCGTACGTATAGCTTGTAATTTAACTTGTTTCTTGTAAATTGTAGATATTTTCATTTTTAACGTTATGAAAACAATTCACAGACATCAAACGCAATGACGTCGATTTTATATCTGCTTGCTGTGAATCCAGAGAAACAAAAAAAATTGAGAGAAGAGCTGCAATCGAATGATGAAAAAAAACCTTACTTGAAAGCGTGCCTAAAAGAAGCACTGAGGTTAATGCCAGTAACAAGTACAAACAGAAGATTGACGACAAAGGAATATATTGTGCTGGGATATAAAATACCAGCAAATGTAAGCCAATCTTGGATTCTCAAACTTCATATTGTAAACTTCAGTGTTTAATTTAAAAGCTCTGATTTTATTATTAATCTTCACTCTCTTGTTCAATAGGTCATGTGCCTAGATATCAAAAGTCTAAAAAATAATATAGAGTCTTATTTATGTAATGCATGGTAGGATCTATTTGCACAATGACTAATAGATATCAGATTTGATGTCATGTCATCAAAATTGGTCAAAATGTATTGACTAAGTATATATTATCACTACCATCACCTTTTCTTGGCTATATATGCATTATTAACTATTGTAAGCAGTGGTCATTTATAGTATTATGTGAGTGTTGTGTTTTTTCAGACTTGCATCTATTTTGGCCATAAACTTATGTCTGCGATGGAAGAACACTATCCTCGCTCGAAGGAGTTTCTTCCAGAACGGTGGCTTGTGGAAAAAGATGACCCACTCTATTATAAACAAGCACATTCTTTTGCAAACAGCCCTTTTGGATTTGGAGTTCGAAGCTGCATAGGTGTGGTGGAAATTTTACAGATTTTGAAACATTTATTATATGTATCTACTTTACTACCAAACATTTGTATTAGTTCATTTTATCTTAGACTGTAGAGATTATTTTTCTTTATCGTCTTTTTCCGTATATTTTTCACTATTATTGATAAATAGTTAATTTCGGTTGCATAGTTTAAGTGCTATATTATATAGCACTTAAACTTGTTGCACTTAAACTAAAAATATGTAATACTTATGTATTACATATTCATTTTCTACAAAGTTAGAAAATAAGATAATAATTGCTAATTGTTTAAAATTGTTTGTTTGTAAATTTGTATAAACTGTTTTAGAATTTCATAAAATTAAAGTGCGAAAATTGAAGGATCCGAAACCAAATAAAATTCAGTTGCGTATTACACAAAAAAACTGATTCAAAATTTTAAAAACTTTCCACTAATATCAAAATGATTGTTATGTTTCACAATAAGTCTGTCCTGCATGAACTAAACATTTAATAGCTTTTATTATACATTGAACATCCCATATTACATTTCACGTTATTAATTCAAATTGTTATATTACAGCTCGTCGCTTGGCAGAGCTCATGATGGAGTGCTTCACTGCCAGAGTGGTGAAAAGTTTTCAATTAGAATGGTCGGGCCCACCACCGACAGTAAGAGAAATGTTGGTTAACTTTGTTATAGAAAATTCTAATTTTATATTAAATGATGTGTGATGAGTGACCGTGGTCACGGAGTGATCACTGCAAAGTGTTTGAAACGTCGGGACAAAAATAATGATAAATATACGCAATTTAAACCGTTTAAAGTTGTTTAATTACTATGGTAAGAGTTGTTGAAAAAAAATATCACAGGGAATTGGGAGACTGTTATCAATAATCCAAGATGGCCACTATACTAAGTGTAGCACTATACTTAGACTCCACTGAAGTACGGCCGTAAAATACAAGTGCGGGGAGGATCGACTTACCCATCCTTATCTTGCATCTAACTAAATATTATAAGCAAATTGTTTGAACTAATATTTTCCTATCTGGTAATAATTAGGTATTGCAGGCTCAGGTTTCCCGTGTGGTGCCGGGTTAGAATTGCACCTCGCTATATCATCCCGTAGGTGTCGTTAAAGGCGACAAGTTATGTTGGAAGGTGGGCCGCAGCAGCGTCCTTTAAGGAACTGCCATCTTAAACTGCGATCCCCAAGCCACCTGCCAAGCGTGGGGATTACGGCAAGTAGGTACCCCCTTAATGAGGGAGGCTGCGTTCGACAGTGTACGATCCGGCTAATGCAGTACAGCAGTGCTGCAGTAGCTGCAAGCTCAGTAAGATTAGCCACTCTGTAAACATTGGAACGTCACAGTAAAAACCAGACAAACACTAATCTCAACACGAACATCACGGGGCTTTTGACAGTTTATTCACTATCCATGCTTGTTCATCATTTATTTGCTAGAATAGTCATGTCAAAAGGATTTTAATATAATTATGAAGATATTGGTCGCAAATCTGTTGGCAAAAAACTAACTAAAATTTAGTAAAATTAGATTCAGAAATGTCAAATGAACATTCCTTATTCTGGTGGCGCCATAGTTTAGTTAATTCACTCTAAAATTACTAAACTTAGTAAAATTTGCATATTTGCTATTCTGTTGTACCATAATTTAGTCAGATTAGGCGGAATCATAGATAATTTAACCTAAAATTAATCAACATGTAAATTGGTGTGGTGGAGAACATTACAGCTTTAGTCAAGCTGTAATGTTCTCCAATTAATATATTTTTGGAGATTTTATCATAATCACAACTTCTTAGTCGGATAAACAATGGGGCATGCAGCTATGTGGTTGCTATACTAGTGGGTTCTCCGGAAAGGATTGTATTTTTCGGTAATTCAAAAGCATAACAGAGAAAAAAAAGCTTGTAGGCAAACTTGGATTAATAAAATCTTTGCACACCTGTAATACCCAGAGGGGTGGCAGATGTGTTGTAATAACCCACTTTTATTAGATAGACTTCGGACAGTTATGTGCTTTGTAATTTTTTTTATATGTAATTACCAGGAGATCCTGTTACTGAACCTAGGCTTTTGAGATTGCGAAGCGACCTGTTGAAGCTGCTCTGCCAAGCACCGTGACAAAATCATTATTTTTGGCACAGATTTCGATTATTTCGAATATAAATAAAGTGCCATAGGTAAAAAGCAAGTATCAAAGAATTTTTTTTTACAAAACAACTTTAATTGTGCGTCATCTAGCGTAGAGTAGCGGCAAAGTGATTTATATTTAGTATCGATAATTTACTGTTTTAAATTTAGTTCGAGGTAACAGCAGAATGAGTCTTAGAAATCTTAAAACTAAAATTACAGCTTAATTAGTTAGTATAGTTAGTGAGCTTTCAAAAGAATTGCTGCCATTAACAATGTATTCAGTCTGCAAGCAGACGTGCAAACGTTTTTGTACAACTAATTTATATTAATTATTTTATACCATAAAATACAAAAAAAAATATTGTTATTTATTTAGTTTCAGCTGAAAAACTAAGCAAGTCCGGCTTCTATGTTTAGTGTTCTTTTTGTTCTAAAATGAAGCGGTTACGGTGCTTAAGTGTTTACCTATTAGTTCTCTTTTCACGGTTTCAGTACTCGGAGCAACTTGAATATTCATAAGTCTTAAAATAGAAGAATACAACGAAGAGTGTAAGTACGTGCCTGGTGTGTAACATATATTTGACACGGAAGGTTCATTACATACAATACACAACATTTATAAACTTCTGTTTTGTTTATTTAACAAAATATTAGTTATTTTTTCATTCCGTAGGGATTCCTGAGCGCGTGTCATATTCGTGGTTTTAATTATTATTTGTTACAGTATAACTGATTGATTCGATGGTAGATTGGCATTTCCGTCCCCCACCTTAATATCTTCTTGTAGGAGTCATAGTAGTGGACGAAGGTAAAAATACTCAAAGTTAGATATCAGCGCCTTCTGAAGAACTCCCACCTAACACTGCGATCCCGAAGACGGCCGCCAAAGGTGAGGATTATGCCAAGTCCTCCTTTTAGAAACGCTCGTAGCGAAGTTCGCTAAGCCGTTCTGAACCGATCAGCAAAGATAAGTAACGTCCGCCGAGGTCATGAGTTAGATGGGTGACCGCAAGTGACATTACTACTGAGTGCTTCCGTGCTCCGGAGGGCACGTTAAGCCGTCGGTCCCAGTTGTTGTCTAACAATGGCAGTCGTTACAGCATGGTGGTAGGGCATTTTTCGAATGCCCGCCTGGCTAGCTACCACTTACCATCAGGTGAGATAGTGGTCAAAAGATAGCCTATGAGCTATTAAAAAAAAATCGTTTATTTATTTAGATAAAATAAGGAAGAATAAGGCATAGTCTGAAAATAGTTAGAGGCAAATGTTTATAGTTGAACAATTATGGAAGTGCATCGTAACAATTTTCGCAGTACCATCCGTTATAGTTGTCGATTTATTCACAGCTTGAGAATTAGAAATAGTCACAGAAAATGTCGTATGTCGAAAGTTTTGTATATAATTGTGCTGGTCACTGAAATAACAGATAACTGTCTGTTACCACTGTATTGATATGGCAACCACGAATACAATTACTGAAGTAATTGCTACGAATAGCGGTTGGTTGAATAAAGGAACCGGGCATTAGTTGAATAGTAGAATGCTCCTGACTGCATCAACGTCATATATCAATCGTAAATATGTTTTTCTTTTTGTTTATGGAAGCCTGAAATGGCCTAGTCTTTGAGCAGTCCGGCATATCATATTTTATTACTCCAAAATATTTAAAAAGTTTGTATAACAATTCAAAAGCAAAGAGTAGGTCCAGTTAGTAGATTCAAACACAGCAGTGAAATTTTATAGCGAACGTCGTAAAATTTATATGTAATGTTTAGAACAAAAGGTCTGAGTAGATAGATTAATTACTAGCTTCCATTTAACTCATAATGAAGACGAAGATAGGCCTCTTTTGTTATACAATCCGTTGCTTCCGAACGAACCATTTTGATCGAGGGCCCATTGGGGTTAGATTCCTTTATCAGGCCGGCACATTCACGCAGCCCCTTCATTGTAAGTACTATTATGAGAATAATTGGATCGTTTTCTGCCTATTCATATAAGTACGTAACTTTATACAATCAGGTATCTTCTACCATTATAAGCAGTTATATAAAGAGTACTATTCCCTGTAACGAACGATAAGAGAATTTATGAAATGATTCATGTATTTTGTAACAGTATCGTCACCTATATTGGTTTCGGATAAGCCCTTTTTAATGTCAACCTGATAAAAAAATAATCATTTTTATGCAGGATTCTACAACTAACGTTGACGTGAGTGCGCTGTGTATGCACACGCCACAACCGTGCCCCTTACCAGCTTAACGTCCTGATCACATAAAATAGCGAGTATTAGTACTAAAATAAAATGAAAAAATGCTACCAAATAATTGCTCTGGAAGAAGCTTAATAATGAAGTCTTCAGTAGTACCTTAACCCCTAATGTAAGTTTTTGATAATGAGAATGAGATAATGTTTTCTCTGTATTTTAATAATTGTTTTAAATAGAAAATAAGGCTAATTTGTAGTGTTTTTGCATAATTAACGTTAGTTTTAAAGTAGCTTTATAGTGTGAATAATTTAGTTCGCGACATATTCATTAAACAGTGAATAAATATCATAGTACGTCATCCTACAGCAGCGGTTGAGATTTCAAACATCTTGGATTTTTACTGGGGAGTATAATGTCTAATATCTAACTTTAAGTACACATTTAACACATTTCCGTTATCACTCACTTGGTGCTACGTTAATAATCGCACATTGGCTGTGTACTGACTATCTTGCTAGACTAAATAGTGGAGGCAAAGTTGATGTTTTTTTCTTTTGCCTCAGACATTCAACACTATTTGACTCCTAATCCTGGTTTGCAACTCAGTCTCAAAGTTGTGAATTTGTAGAAGTATCCGTAGGCACGGGTATTCAGAACGGTCATGCTCACATAAAGGTGTTGTCTAGTGGTGGTGTTGTGTGTCGGGTCGCCATCCTCCCTCAAAAATGGTTGAAGAAGGCGATGGCTGGCACATGCATTAACTCGTGAACGGGTGCTGCTAGAGGACACCGGTCTGCTCTGGATGCTAGTGCTGATGACTTTACACTTCAATATTTTATAGTAGTCAAGCCCACAAAAATTATCTATTAAAGAAGAAACATAATAAGGTATACCTATTACCATCAATCATTTGTTGCTTTTGTTAGCAGATAAAAAGCTTCATACTTTTTTCTCTCCAATCTGTTTCTGACCATCATCTATTAAACTAATTTCTCTGTATTTCTAACAAATTTTCAGTTTCTTTTTCCCTTTTTATCTGTTGCATATACAAATGTAAACAAATAATATTTTGTTGTGTATTAATAACTGTATTCTGACTTGATTTGTTGATTTTGTTTATAGTATATAATTTATATAGGAAATAATTGTAACTTTGAGTTTGAATTGTAAAGAATACATACATACCTAGAATACTTCTTGAAACAGAAACTTAGCTACTTTTATTTGTTTTACAGTAATTGTTCGGAGTTGTTGGTACTTCACTATGCCTGTAACTACAAGGAAAACCTTGGCAAGAGAACTGGAAGAGAAACTCAGAGTTGCTCTGCAGGACCTGCAAAAGCACAAAGACCTCTCTGATCAGCTTCTACAAGAAAGAGAAGACAGTGAGGTTGAGGTGAACAAAATTGTGTCAAAAAACACTGAACTCAAGAGTGAACTTGCCAGTCTGTACACGGATTACTCAGAAGTGCTCCAACGAAATGAACAGCTACAGAACATTGTACTGTCATTTAAAGAATGTAGTGAGACGCATGAACAGGCCTTGAGCCGTATATCAGAACTTGAATTTGAATTAAGTAAGGCTCAACATGAAATCATGTTGTTAAATTCGACAAAGTTCAATGAACAGGCCGCTGACACCTTAAATTTATATAATGAGCTGGTCGGTAGTGGCATGGAATCAGCAAGCTCCCTGCAGCCTATTGTAACTATTGACTTGACTGATGAGAACACTACATGCAGTCAATTTCCAGTCTTTCAGAGCCATAAGAAAATTAAAAAGTATTTTAAGCTTAAAAAAGTGATGTGGAAGTGCAAAAAACAACTTAAAAACAGGAACTATTTCAAGAGAAATGTGAATTTGGTGAAAGATAAGTTACTATTACAGGAAAATCTTCAAAATTGTTTAGATGAATTAGAAATTACTAAGCAACTGTATGATGATGATACTCTGAGTCTTCGCTCCGAGCTGCTAGAAAAAGAGAAATTATTGCAAAATATTTTCTCTAGCTACTTATCAGCTCAAAACCATCTTAGTGATCACTACAAGGAAGCTATAAGTTTAATGGATCTTGTGACCACCAATGTGGAGAGTGTGAGAAATATTGAGTGTGCATGCTCAAGGTCTCATAGTCAGCCGCAAGCAACCAGAGAGCCCCATTCAATACCAACAATAGCTCAGCCATTAAACAAAACATGCACTGAAGCAGTCCGGGGGGAGAGTCAGGGTATCACCACTAACCAGGATATGGTAACTAAAGTTTTGGTTTTTTCAGACGCAATAGGCAAAAATTTTGGCTCATTACTTGGTAATTCATTAAACTGCTCTGTTAGAAATTACTGCATGCCTGGTGCTTCTTATGCACAGATTGAGGAGAAAATTATGGCTTCTGAAATTGATAAAAATACCATAGTTATTGTGTACTTAGGCCAAAGTTTGGGTATTGACAGGAAACAGTTAATAGCAAGTATAACTTCATTGTTAAATCTTGATGCGTATCAAATCATGTTATGTGCATTTCCCTATTCAGATGCACTGACTCAAAGCCAGAATGAGCATATTCACTCATTAAATACAATTTTATATAATATGACATGTCGTCATGGAGACAAACTTTTATTTTTTGACTGTAATAAATTTATTACTCACTTTATGTTGACTCAGGATAGGATGTACCTACCTAAGAAATATAAAAATTTAATTGCTACTTTGGTAGCTTATAATATTGAGTCGGTTATAGGAAATATAACTAAGTCTAGTTTTGACGCTACAGATTTTAGTACATGTACTAATGTTCAGTCAAACAGTTTAAACTTTTAAGAGAGACAACAGGGAAGTGTTCTGACATAGCACTATACTACCAAAATATAAATCGCTTCCCTGGCAAAATACTTGAAATTGAAATATTCTTAGATAAATATCCATTTGACATATTATGTTTCACTGAAACTTGGCTTAGAGCAGATAAAATGTTATTTAATGTTAAGAATTTTAGTGTGGGTAGTGCGTTTAACAGATCATCTGCAGAAGGAGGAGGGTGTATTATACTTGTAAAAAATAATTTAAAATTTAAAGAACGCCGTGACTTGGTCAGATGTTCTGTCGAACGTGTCTGTGAGGTTGCTTGTGTGGAGGTGGACAGGCATCTCGTGTTGTGCGTATATCGACCACCAACAGATGAAGGTCGTGCTCAAAATTTTACAGAATTTTTATCCACTTTGGAAAATATACTACAGAAAATTTCAAAATGCAAAAAACCCATATTTGTATGTGGTGATTTTAATATAGATATTTTATTGAATACTAAAAATAAGACTGATCTTATTTCATTGTTTAAGTCATTTAATTTGAAATTTCTATTCTGTGAGCCCACTAGGATATCAGACACTTCAGCTACCTGTATAGACAATATATACTCAAACTGTAAGACTAAAGAAAAGTCAATAATGAAGGGTATTAGATCTGATCATGAGGGCCTAGCGATAAAATTTGATGGAATCAGAAAAACAGAGAGGTATGAAATTGAACATAGACCATTAACAACTAGTAGGCTGGAAATACTCAGTACCAACATAGAAGCTAAGCTTGGCATTACAAATTTTTCTCATAGTGACCCAAATGACATTTATAATAGCTTATTTTCTTTAGTAAACACTGAGTTTCAAAAAGTATGTCCAAAAATAAAAAAACAAATAGATGGAAAGTTGAAGTTCGGTGATTGGGCAACAACAGGTATTCGAAAAAGTAGAGATTATTTGTTTGATCTGTATCGTAGGAAAAATTTAACATCTTGCAAACAGTTTCATGATTATGTTAGGAAGTATTCAAAAATGTTCAAATCTGTTTGCTTGTGTGCTAAATCTCTTTTTATTAGAAACAAAATTAGCAAGTCTAAAAATAAAATAAAAACCATTTGGAAGACTATAAATAGTGAAACTGGTAAAAATAAACCTAGAGATTCAACATATGTCTTAACTATTGATAAAAATCAAATCTCTGATTCAATACAAGTGGCGAATATATTTGAAAATTTTTTTTCTACCTTGCCCCTAGAAGCCACTAAGTCATTGGATTCTTGTCCCAATGTAGCAGAAACTATGTTAAAAAATAATTTTCCAAGCAAATCACCGGACTTTTCTTTCAGACACACCACAAGATTTGAAATTATAAAAACATTTCAAAGTTTAAACATAAAGAGTACTGAAGACTTGTGGGGTATGTCAGTAAAAGTGGTAGAGTCTATAATTTACATTATTGCACCATATTTAGAAACAATATTCAATCTTTGTGTCGATAGTGGAAACTTCCCCGATTTAATGAAACAAAGTAAAATCACTCCAATTTTAAAGTCGGGGTCTACATCTGACCCTTGCAATTATAGACCTATTTCCATCTTACCTGTTCTGAGTAAAGTATTCGAAAAAATTATGCTCAAACAACTACTATCCCATTTTAACAAGCATAATTTATTAAATGAGAATCAGTTTGGTTTCACCAAGAGCAAATCCACAACAGATGCAGGTGTTCAATTGATGTCGCATATACTGGAAGCCTGGGAGAGTTCACATGATGCTATTGGCGTATTTTGTGATCTTTCCAAGGCATTCGACTGTGTAGAGCACTGCACTCTGATTCGTAAACTTTCCCACTATGGTATTCGTGGGAAAGCTCTGAATCTTATAGAGTCATATCTGTCAGACAGGCTACAGAGGGTTGGAATAAATGGCAATACTTCTTCCGGGTCATTGGTAAAAATGGGAGTACCACAGGGATCAATTTTGGGACCTTTTCTGTTTCTAACATATATTAATGATCTGCCTTGCATGGTCAAAGATTTCTGCGATATTGTTTTATTCGCAGATGATACCTCTCTGATTTTTAAAGTAGATAGGAAAGACAGTGAACTGACGCATGTAAATAATGTATTATCTAAGATTTGTAAATGGTTTGCCGCTAATAATCTTCTCCTAAATTCAAAAAAGACGAAATGTTTAAAGTTTTCTTTACCAAATGTTCCTTATGTTGAACCAAACATAAAGCTTGGCCCAGATAAACTCCCTATTGACAAAGCGACAGTCTTCCTGGGAATCAAAATGGATTCCACTTTACAATGGGATCCACATATACATGATCTCTCCGGAAGACTTAGTTCTGCTGCATATGCAGTTCTTAGGATAAGACAGTTAACAGACGTAGCTACTGCTCGGCTAGTTTATTTCGCGTACTTCCACAGTATTATGTCGTATGGCGTATTGCTGTGGGGAACTGCTGCTGAGATAGAGACAATCTTTATCATACAAAAGCGTGCAATTCGAGCCATATATAAAATGGGTCCTAGGGAATCTGTGAGGGATCTTTTTAAAGAAATTGATATTTTAACTTTACCAAGTCTGTATATATTTGAAAATATTATGTATGTTCGTAAAAATTTGAGTAAATTTAAATTAAACAGTGACAATCACGATTACAATACTAGGAATAAAGATAAAATAGTGGTGCCAGGTTTTAGATTAGCAAAGACAAATAAAAGGTCCTTCTTAGGTAATTGTGTGCGGTTTTATAATAAAGTTCCCAAACATATTACAACGCTCACAGAAGGGAAATTCAAGTTGCATGTGAAAAACATATTGATTAAAAAATCCTACTACACAGTTTCTGATTACATAAACGACAAAAATGCCTGGACAATTCCGCCTCCGCCAAGCTATTGCCTGTCACCTACATAATTTAAACAAATATTGTAATAACTCTATTATATAGTATGTATGTAATACATTGTTAAAAGATGTTTAAAAGAATGGCCCCGAGTTTCTTGCCCGTTCTTCTCGCAGTGGCTCTATACAATTTATTTGCTGAACGTGGCAGTACAATGTAGAATATTTCAATACTAAAATTTGTAATTGACCTTCATAAGAGCGTCGTAGACGCCTAAATTGAATAAATGATTTTGACTTTGACTTTGACTTTGACTTTGTAATGTTAAGAAATATGTATAAGAGACTAAGAATATAAGAATAAGAACATTCAATTCCATATCAATTTCAATTTATTTCAAGGAAACAATTAAGTTACAGCATATACTTAACATTAACACTTAAAATTATGTTAATAGAACCTGCACTAAGTTTGTTGTTTGTTTTAACTGGTAGGTATGTGTAACTTATCTTTATTCCTAATATATAAAGTACCTTAAAGTACTGAAGTAATGATGTGTCTTGGTCGAGTGAATTAATATTCTAGAATCTAGACAACATTGAAATTGACAGACGCGGCAGTTAAGGCAATAAAAATAAACATTTTTTATTATTTCGGAGCATTCTTAAAAATGAAGTTGTAAGGTCCTTTAACGTAGTTAAGCGAGCTTTGGTGTATCATCGGTGGAGGTCCAAACCACTCGATCTGGAAGTTTTCCACTAGTTGCGCTGTGAAGGTCTCCATCTCTAATTCTGCTATACGACGACCTGAAATTAAATTATGTGTAAAATATTCCTGGAAGCCGCGTACGATGCTACGGTATTTTTTGTGTAATGTGCGTTTTCCGATAGTTGTTACTGCGATAGAAGAACGATTTAATACTGGTGACCGATTCAAAATAAGAATATAAATCACTTGAAATTCACTTTGAAATTTGATCTAACGCATCGTCTCTATGACTTATGATTTGTGTGAGATATAAACGTTTCAATTTGTCACGAGTTTTTTTTATGTCAACCATCTCTGATATGCAAAACGACAGAGACAAAGCAAAGTTATAATTGCTGTCCGAAATAACATTAGATTAAATACAAACGTCAGGTATTTCGTGGAAGATATCAGTTCACATCGGGTTGGCGGTAGCGGTTTGGTTCGGTTTGACTTGTTGTATTTTTATTCAAACAACATCAAAAGGAATGACTGATCCCCGGCTTTGGTAAGACCCACGCTTAAAAGTGGAATGATTTGATAAAATCATAGAATATTGTTTATACAGTTATTTTACTTTGACCAAGCATAACGAAGTATTAATAAATTACAGGTAATTAGGTACAATTAATAAGTTGGGGGCCTAAACATATGTGTATGTTGTTTTGACGATAAATTTCGAGCTGCTGATAATATCTGATCTTTATGAGATTTGGTTGAAATGTAAAACAATTTCCTTAATTTTGTAAATGAGATGAATTGGCCTTAGTTCGTACCGCTTAATTAAAGAGTCATGCATTACCAATGTATGACATAGAGGGCAGAAATTTATAAGGTGACTATATAAGTCCATGTATTGTATTACATAAAAAGCTACAAAACAAGTAAGACGAATTGGTCCTTGAAAATTGCCTGACTGAGGGCATAGGACATAATATATAAGCAAGTTCCCCTATTTTAGATCTTCATTGATAATTTTATAATAATAATAATCACCCAGCTAGGGCAAGGTGAGCGTGGGTGATGCTACTTCCTTTAATTACTTTAAGTAGCAGGTGGTCAAATTATAATTAATATTTTTAGCGTGTATATGAGTACGATAGTGTCTTGGTATATTCATAATTTTTGGATTACTGTCCACTATAACAAGCTTACTAAATTACTTTGAAAAGAAAAAAATTAAACCACAATCGGTAAAAAATGTCGTATTTAGATTTGTTACTTATATGATAAATATTAAGCTCACCTATGCAGCTCCGTACTCCATACCCGAATGGACTGTATGCAAATGGATGAGCCTGTCTGTAGTAGAGTGGATCGTCTTTCTCCACCAGCCATCTTTCTGGGATATACTCCTTTGACCGTGGAAAATGTTCCTCCATCAGAGACATGTAGGGATGTGCAAAGGCTATTTGGATCTGAAATAAATGTAAAATAATTATACTAGGAGAGTCATTAACAACTTGTAATGTAAGGTTATTTTATATTGGCAAGCCTGGAAGCCTTTGAACTTAAGCCTGTGTATTGTCCTGCTCAGAAAATAATTAAACTATTGTATAATACATTGTTCTATTTGATTGATGACGTACATTAAACATGAAGCATAAAAGTGTAGTAAGTAATATTAGAAATGTGCATAGGTTCCAATCAATCTTAGAACTGAAAATATCAAAGTCTAAACATAAAATGAGCATTGAATTTGAAGGGTCACGTGGGTCAAACTTGAATCACATGAGTAGGCACATTAACTGTTTGTTTCCCAACTTGCCTCTAGCCTATACCCACCAGTAATTGGGTAGCAGCGCCATCTAGCCGAAAGTCAAAGTAATGGTTAGACAGTTTTTTGCCTACTGGAGGTTGCAATATTTGTTGTATATCAGCGATGTATTGGTAAATGATCGTAGTGACTATAATTTCAGCCATGTTTGTTTATATGGGCGATTCAGATCAATTAGGAGCGTAACGGAAAACAAAACCTGTTGTAACGCTACGTTACACTAGATCCTAGTATGCAAAAATAATTCAATGTAAGTACATGTTACCTGCCTACACTAATTAGGTAGTTATAAATATATGATATATAAATGTATTAGTTGTATAATTGAATCAATACTTTGAATCATGCGGGAATCCTGAGGAACTCTGCAGGGAAGAGCAATGTTCAGTACAGTGCTTTCCAGCAGTAGGTATAAAATAATAATCAGTACTTACATTAGGTGGAATCCTGTATCCTAATATGTTGTATTCCTTACTGGTCACTCTCATGTTCCCCGGAGCAACTGACATCAATCTCAAGGACTCTTTCAAGCAAGCTCTCAAGTAGGTTTTTTTTTCTTCATTCGACTGTAATAATTCTTGCCTTAATTTGTTCTGTTTTTCCGGATTCACGGCAAGTAAATACAATGTTCCGATGACCATATTTGCTGCCTAAAAATTCAATTATTTTACATTATCAACATAATTTTCACAATGCCTGTGTGTAATGTGTTAATCACCGAGGTAGTGGTACATGATATATATTATGGAGGTATATGGCGTAGAGTGAGATTTTGTAGCTCATTGGTAAAGATGCGTTAGTGGAAGCTAGACTCCAAAGTCTCGAACATAAATTTAAATTTGTTAGCTTATCGATATTTTTCAAGATTAGCTTCGGAGAATGTGCAGTCGGTCTACACAAGGTTTTTCCCCCATCTCCTTTCTTTAATCGGAGAAGACGCACAGGACAAAACAAGACGCACAGGAGCACAGCATCCGGACATGGTAGACATTTAAAAAATAAACAAAAAATGCTTTGAATCCAGCTACATACTACACACGGTCTAAGTATGAAACATATATCCCGATTAATCTTGGAGTCTTTAAGTAAAAACAGTGAAAAGTCAAGCGTGTTCCACTGTCAATCATGTAAGGCTATGATCAAATGCTTGTTTCTCCAATTTAAAATAAATATATAAATAGAATGATTTATTGTATTCGCCAAATACCTTATAATACCTACTATAACAACTGTTTTTCTAAGACGACCACCAGGATCGACGCATACGTGCCTTCTAAAGCGTGAAAGCGCTCAGCAGTAAATACCACTAGTGATCACACATCCAAGTCATGACTGCAATGAACGTTTCTTACCCGATTTAGATCGGCTGTGTTAATTCGCACACCTGTTGCACATGCATCCTATACTGCATCTATCTTGCAAACTCCATGTTTAGACGTTAACAAAGTAGATCGGATAAAAACTACTAGAATGGTTCAATACCGGATTTTCTTTTGACTTGACATCCTTGGTTAAAAACTAAGAATTAATTTATTCGTAGGATAAAAAGCAATAGGCTTCCATGATTACTGTATACAAACAGAATGTTACCGAGGCAATCAAGAAGACAATGTAAGTAAATATTTAAAAATTATAGCGATACAACGAGATAATATTTTAGTGGTAAGAGTTCATACCTTAAAAAAGCGTGTAGGTGATGAATCAGGTAGACACGCGTTATATTTACTTACTAGCTTTCCGTCCGCGGTCCCGCCCGCGTATGTCGGTTATCGCGCAAAACCATTAACTACTTTTTGCGCAGTTGCATAAGACTATCCTATGTACTTCCCCGGGTCTTAAACTATCTCCAAACCAAATTTCATCCAAATCGGTTCAGTAGTTTTTAAGTTTATTCGTTATATCATAATATTTATTTATTTATCACTTATGACAAATACTACCTACTATCTAAGTAAACATAAATATCATTGTTCTCATAAATATCATAGTTTCAAAACATTTTCGCATTTTAGCTACGACGCAGAGATAAACTGGTTTGACCTATGAATAAATTTTATTCATAGATAAAAATCTTATTTTTTGTTTTATAAAACTTACTGTATCTATACCAGCAAATAACATGTCAGTAGCCATAATATTGGCAAAGTCTTCATTGATCTCCAATAGTTTCTCTAAGATTCCCTTTTCATCGTCCGATTTACTCTTAGTTTTGAACTCTTGCATGGCTAGGCTAATAAAGTGCTTGGAGAGGCTAAAAT
This sequence comes from Plagodis pulveraria, assembly GCA_963890685.1. Lineage (NCBI taxonomy): Eukaryota > Metazoa > Arthropoda > Insecta > Lepidoptera > Geometridae > Plagodis > Plagodis pulveraria. The sequence goes on from OY982953.1 coordinate 11,084,392, forward strand.
AAAAGAATGTGGTCGTTTAAGACATAATTAGTAAACTATTACGAATTAAAAAATAATAATTAGATGCATTAAGATATAACATGCTACATACTATGAGTTGAGATATTGACCTTTTCTCCAGTATACTCAAACGTTTCTACGTGTAAAATTATTTGACTAAAGTTGAAATGTATATTTTGAACTACATTTCAATATTACTAAAAGGTTTTTTATGTTATTGTGACGGATCAAGTACGACGCCCGCCTGATGTTAAGCGGACTAACCTCTGCCTATAACAGATGCATTTCGTCACAAGTCACGAATTGCCCTGCACCCTGGGACATAGTTGTTAAGTCTCATGTGCCTGTAATTTTTCTGGCTCTTAGGACTGCTGTTGGAACACACTGTCAGGTGCTTGGCGACATATTTTTACTTGAGGGTCGTAGCTAGGCATGCGGACATTCGCAAAATACCTTGCCACCATACGGTGAAGCTCAAGCCGGCAGCGGATCGAACCATGTTATACATGTCCTGTAACGGATTGCGGTAGATGCTTGATTTGTTATTGTGTGCTCAGCTGATAGATTGGCCAATTTAGAATGGTTACATTTACTATCGTTAGATCTTTGAATGCAATAAAAAAAAATTAAATGCCAAGAAAGATAAAATTACCCATAATGCACTTTTAGGGCCCATGCACACACAAAAAAATCAAGCATCTACCGCAATAATTCACGTCACCATAAATAAAAATCTCATCGTACTCGGCAATAGGTGAAAAATTAAAAAACAAAGTCATAACTCCGAAAATACGTAAAATCGCTGAACATACATGGGGGTGATTCAGATAGCCTTCTAGGTCCTCTACCTCCCAGCTTCAGTATATCACTACTTCTTGGGACACGCTGTATAATGTAAGTTATGTATCTTATTTTATAAAACAGATACCTATAAGTATATTGCAAAGTTTTGTTCTGTATACTGGTATATACGTCCACCAAAATTTGATAAGCTTTTATTTTCATTGAATATGCAATTATGTTACAGTTTTAAATTGTTTTTCGTTATTTGTGTAGACATTCAAAATCTTCCTTCTTTTTTTATATTGATTTTTATCAGAGGCTGCAAGTAATGTCTGTCGACAGGTAAAAACACTATATACTACCAGCTCCAGCAAATCTAAGGTACCTAATGAAAAAAATATTCTTTGGTGGTCGAGCTATTAAAAAAATATGGTCACGTTACCACAGTTATTTGTTTATCTTCAGCTGCGCACGCATGTCAACAAAGTCATACCAATTAAATTTCCTTTTTCTGCGACAGGAATTCAACTAATTTTAAAACTGCTATATGATATGAAGTTTATGTAAAATATTTTTCCCTTTTCCACCACAGAAATTCAACAAATTTAAAACAATAAATTCGTTAAATATCACGGTTTTGAACATTCATACCAAAAGCTAAACACATTTTAGTAGATGATCTTATCTGCTTATAATGGTTTACATGGTTAACAGATTCTAAACAAATTTGCCGTACTAGCAATAACAAGTAATAAAATAGTTTTGATAAATTCATTAAAACCTCAACGGCAGATCAATACTCACGATTCTTGTAATTCATACATTGCCATAAGTCTTTTGTAATTTGGTGTGGCGATAAGTTTCCAGATGCTTGGTTTAAAGTCTAGCTTATCAGTTAGATCGAACAGCTCGTGGACACATTGGATTAGTTTATATGCTGGAGAATCCTTCGGCAAATTTGGGTCTAGGCAGCCCAGCCGACAACCCATTGCCACTACTGAAATGGATTCTAATGACCATAGGTTCATTTCTGTATCTAATTGGCACTCCAACATATTTTTATCATCTCTTTTGGATTTCATTCTGAAATATCATAAAACAGTGTTATTTTCCGAGTTGAACAGTAGCTCTTTGTGCAGAATCCCAAACGTTTTATAAGGTACTCTTTTCTCGTTAAAATAAAACAATGCGTTTGTGACAAAAAGCTCATTTTGGTAGTTGAAACAAGTAAATTGAAATATATAACATATATAACATACTGTACTGTATCACTCAAATAACCCACTCTTGAATACAACCTCCATATTAAGGGGTGTTTGCCATAAGCCGGCGTCTTGGAGATGAATTAAACGTAAAAACGTCACATTCACAAATGTTTTGAGTACAATATTTCGAGAGTTAAAGTCGGGCTAACTGGGTTTTTCTATGACAATTTACACCTAATTCAAGTTTAACTCGCGTTTACTCGTTGGTGCAAGTATAGGCCTAATTGCCTTACCTAACATTAACCGTCATAAGAGACAGTGCGCGGTCATTAATTAGAACAGAAATCATCTGATCGAACTATGTCATTTTTAAACAATTAACTCTTGAAATTCTATATCTCTTCTATATTAATAAATATGACTTAAAAGCATTGTATGATAAGTAAAAACCACATTTACAAATATTTAAACACATCGGAAGCACTGATCCTCCGTGAATACCTGTATTTCAAAAAAACAATAATTAATAGGTACCTCGCAATCATATCCATTGCAACTTCATTTATTGCAGATGTATAAAGCTTGATAGTTTTCGGCTGCAGCATTACCGCGTTCACAGTATATCGCAATTCTTTCCACTCATTACCTTGACTGAAATATATATTTAATTATTTACATATTGGGTCACCTAGAGATCTTCAAAGCACAGTAAGAAGTTTCAAGGAATTAATAACTTCTCTCTCGTTACAACTTGGTTCTTCAAAAACCAAATATAGTGCGCCAAGCTAGAGGCTAGGGCGTGCTTTTCTACCCCCGAGCTGTTACTATCAGCATTTTTCTTGAATCGAATGTGTTATCTTAATGTGGTAGACATGTTTCTTCCATTTTCACCAATGTTACAGTCACCACACGTTATCACATAGTAAGTAGTAGTAATATCACAAGTTATCATATAGAAACCTTAAGTCTTTAATGAATATTTCTCATTTCCGAAACAATTGTCGGTCCTTACATCGGCAACACGTAAATACACAAGATTCAACTTATATAAAAGATACCTCGATATACTTTGAAGTAAAAGCTAAATTGGCACAAAATCTGTGGTAAAAATGTACCTCGTAATAAGACCTGTGGGTCTTCCCTTCTTTGCGCCTTTTTTGATATTTCTTCTATAATATTCGAGAGTTTGAAATCCTGGTCGATTAGGAAGCACATTTTCTCCTCGAAGAATCTGAAATCAATTAATTATTTAATTTTGAGTTCTATGCAGCTTTAATCTTTGTGTTACTTGATGGTGATATTATAACGAGTATTAAATCTTCGAATAAAAATGTATTCAGCGACGAAATATCAAAAGTCGTAGCTACAACCAGGATAGATCTAAAATTGGATTTTTCTCTCAACCTCAATCATTGCTTAGCTGCCAAAAAACTCATAGTTCATAATAAGAATCCAGTATTTATTTCTTTTTCATATTTGCGATAGCAATCGTGATGCTTATCTGCACATTGCAGCTTTTATACAGATTGTAGTTATTGAGGGTTCTAGAAAATGGGAGCCTTATTACTAAGCCTCGCCTGTCCGTCCGTCCGATACCTTTATAGGTGTATCTATGGAACGGTGACAGTGAGCCGGGAAAATTTTATAGGCACAGAATATGCGTTTGTATGGCGGAATGCTCACAAACAATAGTAATAAAAAATACTAAATTTGAAAGGGGTCTCCATAGTCAGTAGGGGGGTTTTTACATAGTGTTATATCGTAAAAATGGTATTATATACAAGCGTCAAACTCAGTATCATTGTAGTCCAATATCAAACGTAAATTATCAAATACTCCAGCTAAGTGCAATCTACTCCCGATAAAGATCTTTATGAAAAAAATAACGACTTTTTGTTGATCTGACTTTGAAATTCAGAGTGAGACCAACGTGATAAAAAGTATGTAGAATAAATAAGGATAATAGTGAAGTTAAGTTATGAAAGTTATGCTACGATTTTGAATTTTTTTTTAATCATATTGTGACGGTACAAGCTCGAGGCCCACCTGATGTGAAGCAGACTAACCTCTGCCTATAACAGATGCATTTCATCACAAGTCACGAATTGCACTGCACCCGTCACTTTGAGACATAGTTGCTAAGTGTCATTAGCCTGTAACTTCACTGGCTCTCAAGGACTGCTGCCAGAACACACCGTTAGGTGCTTGGCGACTTTTCTACTTGAGGTGATATAAAAAGATGGACGAAAACAGTTTGCCTTTTTTGACAGTTATACCTATATACAGTCAATTCAAGAATGGAACAGTTAGATGGGGTTGTATGAGGAAATATAAAATATAGTTACATATTCTGACCAGAACGGAGACGTCCTGGGAATAGACTTGAAGTACATTTAAAGAACATATTATGTGTATAAAGAATCGCATGCTGTTGAACGAAACCCCGAGAGATATACCAATATCGTACCAAGCGGAAATGTATGGTCTTTGCCTACCCCACCCGGAACTAGATATGTAATAATAACCAATATTTTATATGAAGATTATCAAGAGTACCTGTGAAGTGCTCTCAGCGTCGTACAGAAAAATAAATGGATCTCTTCCGACCGAGGCATCTATTCGCAAAATTGGTCCATAAGTGTCATACAGTTTATTTGTCAGTTCCAGGCCATTGAGTTTGTATAACGAACCTGAAAAAATATTTTTTTTTTTTAATTTGCTTTGTAGGTTAGCCTTTGACCATTATCTCACCTGATGGTAAGTGATGATGTGGTCGAAGATGTTGTCCAGACTAAACTGGAATTACTGGCTCTCAAGGACAGCTGCCGGAACACACCGCTAGGTATTTGGCGACTGATTTTCTACTTGAGGGTGGTAGCTAGCGACGCGGGCATTCGCACATTGCCCTACCACCATGCTATAACGACTGCCATCCTAACGAATATAACAGTCGGGACCGACGGCTTAACGTGCCCTCCGAAGCACGGAAGTACTCAGTAGTAATGTCACTAGCGGTCACCCATCCAACTCATGACCGCGGGCGACGTTGCTTAACTTTGCTGATCGGTTAAGAACACCTAAGTAAACTTCGCTCCGAGCGCTTTCCTTTTCATATTGACAGCTTTCACTCGATAAATACTCAACAAGAACAATGACAGTTTATTGAATTAAATTTGGCGTTTTTGATGCTGAAGTACTCGCTCTGTACGCTAGTACTGATGAGTCAGAGAGTTCAGCGACAACTTTTATGATGGACAATGCACAGCGCCATGTCAAAATCCGCATGAAGACCAAAACGGTAACTGTGAAGGTGCAACTAACGGTCAGTATCGGGTTAAAGTTAAATTCAAAGAGAAAAAATTATGGTACTTTTCTTTTTTTTCCTTATATTTTAGCCTTTGACCACTATCTCACTTGATGGTAAGTGATGACATGGTCGAAGATGTAGTTCAGGCTAACCTAGAAGTACCAACTTCTAGATAAGCCTGATTTGTATTTGTCTTTAGAATCAGTATACACAACAATGTTCCATCATTCGTTTTTTACAAATAGATATAGTTAGTTACCTAGAATAACCACATGAAATTTTATTTTACGAAAATCAATACTTTTTTGGAAATAATTTATTGCAGTTTTAATTTTAACCTCTATTATTTGTCGATTTTGCACTTCGAACACTTGAATGCATGCATCGAATAATGCTCAGTCCACACATAACAATATATTTCACAAAATGTAAGGTAATATTGTTCGCGTAATAATGAACGGCTTATTGTTGTATTGTAAATTATGTACATGGCATAGTCTAATAGATTCAAAATACACGTCCGACTGTTCCTGACGGTAAACTTAAGTGATATTTAATTTAAAGAGCGGGTGCCACAAGAGGCGACTAAAGATGAAATACCGGGAGGTCGGCAGCAGCGTCTTCTGAGTAACTGATATCTTAAACTGCGATCGCCAAGACGATTTCCAAGCGTTATGGCAAAACCCCCCTTAAGGTTGAACTGGCCGGACAGTCCTCCATACAAACGCCGTAGGGTGATAACTCCCTTATTTGAGATTTTAGGTCCAGACTTAAGCATAATACCGATTGATATCGTCATTATCTAGGCTTGTATGATGCCAAAATTTTTAAAAGATAATTAAGTTGTAAGTTATGAGCCGCGAAAACTTTATATGAAAATGTTTCGAGGCTTATAATTTTCAAGTTAATTATTTTATTAAAATTTCGGCATCATACAAGCCTAGATAATGACGAGATCAATCGGTAATATGCTTTATTTTGGACCTAAATCCTCAAATAAGGAAGTGATCTCCCTACGACGTTTGTATGGAGAACGGGCCGGCCAGTTCACCCTTAATAGGGGAGGCTGTATCCAGCAGTGGACAATCCGGCTGATACAGTTCAGATAAATAAGCATATTTGTCACTCTAATTCGTGTATATTGTTTATTGTTGAGCATTGTCAGCTTCAAATCAATTAATGACTAGTACATAAATAGAATTTGATAACATTGTATACACTATGACTGTAAAGACCATAAAATAATTGTATTAATTAATTCATAAAGGAATTTATATTGTTCTTACCTCCCGGAAGGAAGTGTAGCATAGGTCCGATTACTGGGAGACAGCTGGGTCCAGGAATCTCTATCCAAGACTTTAAAGGCGAGTTTGTATTAATATTTTCTGCTGCTGTTGTGGCTAATCTAAAAACCAATAAATTCACAAATAGCGCGATATACAGGGTTATAAGTAAAATTCTAACAACCTATTAGGGTTGACTTCTGCTAGTCGTAACAAAAATTATGAGATGTTTTGTTTTGTTTTGTATTTTATTTTTGTGTTTGTTTATGTGCATTTGTCGGAATAAGCACGAGGACCACCTGATCTTAAAAGTCTCTTGTGTTGTTTGATTATACGCGGCTACACGGGACCGCGCCGCGCTCCCTTTGAATATAGTTTTGAATATTTACATCGAGCAAAGTAATAAAAAATATGAAATAATAATTTGCTGGCATAAGAGACTTTTAACCGCAGGTAGTTCTCGTGCTTATTCCGTCAAATACACATTAAAAAAAAACACAGGACTAGCAGAAGTTAGCATTTGACCAATAACTATAGCAGCATTTGTTGTTTAACAACGTTGTCCAATGGTTGAGATGGATTAAGTAAGTAGTAGTGGTTTTTGTAAACATATAACCGCAACTTTGTGCCAACTATAAGAATGTTGGTTTCCTTTCCAACACCCAACGTTTCATGATTGTGAATGACTTTAATTCATTGCATAGTATAGCTTAAATTTTTTCCACATTTGTTAATTATATATTTTATTTTTATTTCAATAAATCAACTCTTTGATAGTGGTGCTGCATGCCGCATTAGTTGAGTTGCGTTGCGTAAGCGCTTTAAAACTATTTTTGTCTAGATTTTCTGTGGTTAGATATTTTGAAATCATTGGTATTTGTCTAGTGAAGTATCGTCTGAAAAATAATTGCTGTTAACGATAAGACATTATGCCAACGTTTACCTAAATTTATCAATCTTTTTATTGTTTAATTATACGTTTAGACATGAATATATAGTTTATGTACTTTATGGTAGTGATATTATTATGTAAAGTTATCATAGCTAGAAATTTGACTTTTCTCAAAAATATCCAGATGGTAATGATTATATAATTCGCACTATTAATGAGACGTCAAATATTTACAAATATGACGGCACTATACTTTAATTAACATAGCAGTTCCAGATGATAACTTACCTTACAAAATTCTTAATAGTCTTTGTCCCCACAAACACTGCTCGATATACACACTCAGAGCCCAACATCTTCTATCGATTTTCCTATTAACACATTAAACGATTTTCTCTTAATTTACACATAAACACAACCAGCCTTTTTTAACAATATCACTGACAAAACTAACTACATACACGAACAATCACAGTTAGTAGCCAACCAACCTAAAATCCGAAAAAATATAACTGATAAGATAAAACATATTTATATGAAATGAGTTGAAATTATCCGATTATTTTCTGAAGACCAATTTCGAACGATTCGTAAACAATTTTATTATTACAAGGTGTATTTTTTAAGTATCAAAAGTTAGAGAAATAAACTTTATAATGGCGCATTCAATATTTACTTGAAAATGACGGTTCAAACTTAAAGATAATAGAATTAATAAGCTTTGTAGTCACCTTAGTCTGTGATGTATAAGTTATAAATATCATTATTTTATAATAGGCAACTGGTAATGCAAAACAAGAATGTACCCGTAAAGTGTTGACTGCTGGTACTTTTATACTATTTTTAACCCACTTGAGGCCTTGCTCTTGTTATCATTACGATATATATTTGTACTATTAGGTACTCTTATTCTGTTTAATAATACCTACACATACCCACTTCCGATTCAAACACTTATCCTTTATAGAAACGACACACAAACACACTTTTAATAACAAAACTAGAGTAATTTGACTGTGGACCATCTGCTTCGAATTTAACCTTCAACTGGTTTCAATTGGCTGCCGCTGGTATGGGAACTATGGTGAATATAAACTTTTTGGTCCATTAAATCTGCGATGTTCCAGTCTAAATAATATGTCGTTAACAATCTGTTCTCATTGAACTTTTGAATACTATAAATAAGTAAGTGCACAGTGCAGGAACCTTTTTAAATGTATACAAGTTAGGCTAAAGAGTAGCTGCATATCTACTGGTTCAAGCTGACGTCAGATAAGTCAGAAAACAAGTCAGTTGGTCCGGTTTAAGTATTCAATCTTGTTTTTTGTGACTACGTCATTATCGAACATCACACATCACATCACTTGATGGATGGTGTTCGTATGCAATGAAGTTGAATTGCCTTATTTTCGTTTTTAGTGATTCATTTGGCCACATATTGTTTAATTTTATATAATCAGTTGATTCAAAAAGCACCTCTTGCATGGCAATGCTGTATTGCGGAGTATAACAAAATAAAAAATTAATTCTTAGAATTAAGAACTATTACTTTACATTCGTCTTGCTCACACAAAATTAGGCTATATTTAATCAAGCAGTTTCTAGGACGTACGATACTTGTGTAACGTACGGGTTTTTGAGAAAAAAATAAATGATTAAGTTTATTTGTTTTATTACCATCATTTATAAAATAAAACATGTATAAAGAGACAGATTAAATTACTTTACATAATAAATATAAAATACCAAAAATAATTATACATGATTATTTAATCTTCAATGTTATCTCATAATAATTATAATTTTTTTCTAACGACAAAGTCATACTAAAAGGTAAAAAGTTATAAAAACTACTTAAATAATGTCACTTTTGCAAAATAATTGGGTTTGAGATGTGCATTATGGTTCTAAATACCTAGTTCTAGCTTCTGAACAATGATATTTTGGAGCATCTTCGAATATAAAGTTAAGAGGCATTTTACATTTTAATGCGGTATACGAAGATTTTAAGCGCTTAATTTACTATCATAGGAAATATCTACAAGTTGTTTAATAATTGATAAAAATAGAATAATCTGTTCTCTTTTCAGTTAATGTACCAGATTTACAAACATAACATTAATTATTTTGTAGTGACCAATCTCCCGCACCTTGTTTTACGAATTAAAGTATACATAGCCAACTTCAGAGTTCTATCTCTTGTATAAAGATTCATCAAATTAACTAAAAAAAAAAACTGTGCATCAGGCATATAATCTTGTTGACACATAGTGTACTAGAATATCGATTATTAATCGTCATTGTAGAAAAAAAAATAAAGATCTTGCGCTAATTTCCACGAATTATATCAGCAGTTTACCACGATATATTGCGTTTAATAAAGTGTAATTCCAAACAAATATTATATGAAAAGAAAGTTCATTCTTTAATTAATCTGATCTTTAATAAATTGTGCTATTAACTCTGTTTTGTTAGACAAGAAAAAATATTTAACATAACTCGAAATGCTTATAAATTGAAATGTACAAGCGCGAGGCGATCAGTACCGCGCGAGCGCTCATCGAGGTAGGACCTGCGTTCGTTTTGCCTTGCTCTGACGTCTCGTACGCGGAACGCTTAGACGCAAGTTTATAGTGCGACCACAGAATTTTGATCATGTCTTTATTTTTTTTTAATAACAAACTATACTTTATTTTTGTTGTCCATAATATAATTATTGTTGTCTTGTTAAGTAACTACATCTTTAGTTTCTGTTCATCCATTGTGTTAAAAAAAGGAAACGTCACAATTATGCAGTCTTATACAGCGTTATTGGAAAAATGCTAACAACCTCAGAGGGTAGACTTCTTCTTTTTGGTCTGCTAGTTTTTGTATTATTCTAGTTTAAATTAGTAACTCACTATAACTTTTGTTTTAGAAGGATAAGATGACAGGCGAATAATTGATTTCCAATATTTTTGGATTCAGTTAATGTCTATAAGTGAACACAGCTTAGCATATATAGCAGCATAACTTCAGCAGGAAATTAAACTACCTTCCTAATTTGTACAAAACGGCCTCCCGGCTTTTCCATCATTTGTGCAAACCGGGATACCAGTTAGCGGTCGATAGTCGAATTTACAAATTTACCATAAAATCTAAGTAAGTGTTTTCTGCGTAAGTTTAAGTTTTGAAGCAGTGACGGCTCAGTGGCATTGGCTATGGACTGCCGCGCAGCAGGTCCATGGTTCGAATCCCGCCCAGAGTTTGAGCTTCACCGCATGGTGGAAGGGAATTTTGCGAATGCCCGCCTGGCTAGCGACCACCCTCTAGTAGAAAATCTGTCGCCAAGCACCTAACGGTGAGTTCCGGCAGCAGTCCTTGAGAGCCAGTGAAATGACAGACAAAAATGAGACTTAACATGTATGTCTCAAGGTGATGGGCGCAGTGCAGTTCGTCACTTGTGATGAAATGCATCTGTTATAGGCAGAGGATACCGCTTAACATCAGGTGGGCCTCGCGCTTGTTCCATCACAATGACATAAAAAAATAAATAAAAAAAAGTCCGACTTTCATAATCCAAATGGTTTTCAATAGGATGCATCCTTGCCCATACAAGAAAGAATCCATACTTATCTGAGATAACGGAAGTATTTTGAATATTTTGATGAAATCTGAAACCAGCACAAATTACATTTTGGCTCCAAAATATTACGTCATTTCATATTAATCTCGTAACTACGTCAACAGTTATAAACCTAGAAAAACGCAATTTTGCATATGTATGAATCATTTTTTGCTCGATACATTTTGCAACGCAAACACTTACCGATGCAAATTTGCGTATTAAATAATCTCGTAACTAATTTTAAATTTCTAAACCAAAAAATCTGAAATAATACAAGTGTATAAATTATATGTAAATAATAATATCAAAGAAGGACCAAAGCCGTAGGTGGTATAGTTTTTCAGAAAAAAATATTGCTCGCCAATACAGTTTTCCCGCTAAAGTTCTTAAAACAATTGGGTTGTTTTAATCTTGTTACTTTAAAATATTTGGCGTAAAAATCTGTAACAATTCATGGCTAAAGAACAATATTAAATTATCATATTAAAAGAAGAATCGAAGTTCTAGGTGAGTCTAGTTACGAAAAAATAAAAATAGCAATTAAATTACTATTTCCCACCATTTTTGTCGTGTGTTCAAACCCCATTTCCAGTATTTTTTTCTATAAAAAGGTGTATTATCATTTATTTTCCATAGAGGAAATAGTGAGCATAAGAGTATATAGGGAGGATTGCATTGGTACCAAGAAGTATATATGTTGATTATAGATTGCATCAAAGATATTCGATTTAAAAACAAAAAAACCTCAAAATGTGTAAATATATATTTACATTTCGCTGTTTGGGCTACTCAAACTAAATGGAAGAAAATGATATTTTTTTAAAGGTATAGGTGATATATTGTGGTATGGGAATATGAGGGTGACATGTTTAAGTAATGGAAAACCAAAAACGTCATGGGACGTTTGTGGTTGGTACTAAGTTGTTTTCCGGATGCACAGAAAAATAAACCTCAGTCCTATCTCAGCTCAGCATGGTCATTATGGCAGACAGTGTTAACGACTGGATATAGATACTGTGTAGAGTGTGAACGAGGAAAATAGCAATTTTTGGAAAATTTAAAAGAAAGAGCTTTTAGTCCGCAGCTTTTAATCAATGCCGTTACGTCAAATATTTATATAATTTTAAGCCGTATAATTATTTTATTATTTAAGTTTATTGTTACCATAAATGATTCAAACATATCTATTTTTATTCATCAAGGATGAAATGTAAATATACGATTCACGATGTAGGTTGACTATTTAATGTACATGCCTACTTCTTTTCTATAACATTAGCAAGTAATCGACAAGAAATTGATTATTTACTCATGCCAATCACACAATTTTTAAATTCGCAACTTACATTTCTTTATAAATGAGTGCTAGTATCAAAATATGTTACTCACAGTCACGCTATTCCGTCGTCACTTCCATCGCTTGTGTAAGCGATGCGCTGGCATTTACCTAAACTTCAGTAGCGTGATTTTGTGAAATGGCTCTTAAAAGGTTTGAAGCGCACGTAGCGTAAGTGTGCTTAGCTGGTCTTAACTGATCAACAAAGTTAAGAAACGTCGCCCACGGTCATGTGTTGGATGGGTTACCGCTAGTGACATTTCTACTGTGTGCTTCCGTGCTTCGGAGGGCACGTTGAGCCGTCGGTCTCGGTTGTAGTCTTTCGATGGCAGTTGTTATAGAATGGCGGTAGAGCATTTTGCGAATTTCCGCCTGGCTCAAGTATGTGCCACTGCATGTACCACCCTCAAGTAGAAAATCTGTCGCCAAGCTCCTAACGGTGTGTTCCGGCAGCTGTCCTTGAGAGCCAGTACTTCTAGGTTAGCTTGAACAACATATTCGATAACATTTGCATGGTGGAAGGGCATTTTGCGAATGCCCGCCAGGCTAGCAACCACCCTCAAGTAGAACATCTGTTGCCAAGCACCTAACGGTGTGTTCCGTCAGCAGACCTTGAGAGCCAGTAAAATTACAGGCACATAAGACTTTACAGCTATGTCTCAAGGTGACGGGCGCAGTACAATTTGTGACCTGTGATGAAATGCATCTGTTATTAGCAGAGGTTAGTCCGCTTAACATTAGTTGGACCTCGAGCTTGTTCCGTCACAATAACATAAAAAGGAACATCATCACTTACCATCAGGTAGGCGAGATAGTGGTCATAGGTTAACCAATAAGGAATAAAAAAAAGGTCCTTTGACGTAGTTAAGCGAGGTTTGTTCGAACTTCAGCGGAGGGCCGAACCAATAAATCTGGAAGTTCTGTACCAAACGCGCTGTAAACGTTTCCATCTCTAGTTCTGCTTTACGGTAACCTGGAGCAACTTTTCGAATGATCAGGACAAATTACAAAATAAGTTCTCTTCAAGCAACCTATCGCATCGGTATCAGTCAAACCGCTTGGTAGCAGGCCATTTTGTAAATGTTCCCCTTGCGAGGACCAATCCTCCTAGCTAGGATCAATTATTTTGCTAACACCTTCCAGCAAGTTTTAGCTTGTTTAACTTCTATGACTACATAATCACGATTATTATTCCTATCGTACCATTTTATCATCAGAACAATATTGAAAAAGCCTTAATTTCTTCAGCGGGTGTCAAAAACCGATCTCCGGAATAGTGATTCACAAAAATTCTTGCGTAGATATTCAAAATTTCGCCGAGTTTGAACACTTTGTATTTATAATATGTCGAAACTAAGTTTGTATGGAAAGCGCTCCGTGAACTCTACTCTTAAGATTTGTATGTGATTTTATTAAATAAACTACATTTATATAATAAAGCAGTGATGGCTCAGTGGCATTGGCTATGGACTGCCGCGCAGCAGGTCCATGGTTCGAATCCCGCCCAGAGCTTGAGCTTCACCGCATGGTGGAAGGGCATTTTGCGAATGCCCGCCTGGCTAGCGACCACCTCAAGTAGAAAATCTGTCGCCAAGCACCTAACGGTGTGTTCCGACGGCAGTCCATGAGAGCCAGTGAAATAACAGGCAAAATGAGACTTAACAGATATGTCTCAAGGTGTTGGGCGCATTTCATCACGAGTGACGAACTGCATCTGTTATAGGCAGAGGATACCGCTTAACATCAGGTGGGCCTCGTGCTTGTTCCTTCACAATAACATAAAAAAAAATATTGTAATTTGTATATCAGGCGGCAAATACCATTGTAGCAGCGCTGTATTTACTTGCCGTGAATGCAGACAAACAGAATAAACTAAGCGAAGAATTGTGATCAAAAGACCCTAAAAAAACCTTATTTGAAAGCCTGCTTAAGAGAGTCTTTGAGGATAATACCCATTGTCTCGGGAAACTTAAGAAATAATAACAAATACTTTTAAAATATTTTAAGAAAACATTAAAATAATATTTTAATAACTCTTCGAGCGCACGATCGACAATAAATAATTTTAAATAATTTTCTCGATCGTGCGCTCGAAGAGTCAAGACCTTCTGAGGATGCTTCGTGTAGAAGGGAAACGTGTCGAAAATTCTTCCGGTTTGGCTGCGTGGCGTTTGTGACGTCGCGTCGGCTTAGCAAGAAAATTGAGCGGAATTGTCACTAGATATATTTTTATATTTTTTAAGTGTTTTATTAAAATATTAATTTGATGTTTTCTTAAAATATTTTAAAAGTATTTGTTATTATTAAAAATGGATTTTCGCAAAGTAACGCCTGAATCTATTCATTAAACTTAAGAAAGGCAACTTTTTTTTTAATTCCTGCTAGGATATCCTTTGACCACTATCTCACCTGATGGTAAGTGATGATGTGGTCGAAGATGTTGTTCAGGCTAACCTAGAAGGAACTTAGGTATATAATTTGCTTGGGTACAGGATACGTCTAATGTAAGTAGATAAACCATGCACTTTTTTAAACAACCATCAAATGTGTAATTATGACAGGTAAGATCGTTCCAACGTAAAACAGATTCAAGTCACGGTCCTCAGTATATACTTCTACATGACGTCAGAAAAAGTCATGAACATCATCATATTTTATGCCAAAAAAATAAACGTAAATAAATCTTTATTAATAACGACAACTGCAGTAAAACTGTTATGCTGTAAAATATTGTAGAATGAAAAGGCGGGGAATGGTTCTTATTAAAATTGACCACTAACTTGAATCAAATTTTCTATCTATCTTCGTCACTAATTAAATTTTCGGAAGTAAGTCAAATTTTGACTAGCTACGACAATATAAAAACTAATTAATTATGTATGATTTATTTATAATACAGACGCCTAAATTGAATAAATGATTTTGACTTTGACTTTGAAGATGTAACGTAATACGTTAACGTAAGACGTTGATACTGAATTTCTTCCTCACCTTGTCGAATAATACACGTTCGACAAGGTGAGGAAGAAATTCAGTATCAACGTCTTACGTTAACGTATTACGTTACATCTTCAAAGTCAAAGTCAAAATCATTTATTCAATTTAGGCGTCTACGACGCTCTTTATTTATAATACAGACGCCTAAATTGAATAAATGATTTTGACTTTGACTTTGAAGATGTAACGTAATACGTTAACGTAAGACGTTGATACTGAATTTCTTCCTCACCTTGTCGAATAATACACGTTCGACAAGGTGAGGAAGAAATTCAGTATCAACGTCTTACGTTAACGTATTACGTTACATCTTCAAAGTCAAAGTCAAAATCATTTATTCAATTTAGGCGTCTACGACGCTCTTATGAAGGTCAATTACAAATTTTAGTATTGAAATATTCTACATTGTACTGCCACGTTCAGCAAATAAATTGTATAGAGCCACTGCGAGAAGAACGGGCAAGAAACTCGGGGCCATTCTTTTAAACATCTTTTAACAATGTGTTACATACATACTATATAATAGAGTTATTACAATATTTGTTTAAATTATGTAGGTGACAGGCAATAGCTTGGCGGAGGCGGAATTATCCAGGCATTTTTGTCGTTTATGTAATCAGAAACTGTGTAGTAGGATTTTTGCATGCAACTTGAATTTCCCTTCTGTGAGCGTTGTAATATGTTTGGGAACTTTATTATAAAACCGCACACAATTACCTAAGAAGGACCTTTTATTTGTCTTTGCTAATCTAAAACCTGGCACCATTATTTTATCTTTATTCCTAGTATTGTAATCGTGATTGTCACTGTTTAATTTAAATTTACTCAAATTTTTACGAACATATACATAATATTTTCAAATATATACAGACTTGGTAAAGTTAAAATATCAATTTCTTTAAAAAGATCCCTCACAGATTCCCTAGGACCCATTTTATATATGGCTTGAATTGCACGCTTTTGTATGATAAAGATTGTCTCTATCTCAGCAGCAGTTCCCCACAGCAATACGCCATACGACATAATACTGTGGAAGTACGCGAAATAAACTAGCCGAGCAGTAGCTACGTCTGTTAACTGTCTTATCCTAAGAACTGCATATGCAGCAGAACTAAGTCTTCCGGAGAGATCATGTATATGTGGATCCCATTGTAAAGTGGAATCCATTTTGATTCCCAGGAAGACTGTCGCTTTGTCAATAGGGAGTTTATCTGGGCCAAGCTTTATGTTTGGTTCAACATAAGGAACATTTGGTAAAGAAAACTTTAAACATTTCTTTTTTTTTGAATTTAGGAGAAGATTATTAGCGGCTTCTCATCTAACATCCAGCAGAGCCTGAAGTATTCAAACAGTGTGTGTGCCAGTAATGACTTATAGAACTGAAATATGGTCCTAAATTGTAGCCCTTACAAAGAAGTTCAAAGTCACTCAACAAGCTATAGAGACGCTACGCTAGGAGTTTCTTGGCGTTATAAAATCTAGAAAGAGGAAATTCGACGAAAAATCAAAGTCATCAGTGAAAAAGGTTCCAGAATTTAATACTGGAGGTGTCGTTTCTCCAACAATGGGCAGGCAGCATTGTTGGAAGAACCGATAAGGAAAATGTTTTCATGTGGCTACCACACTGCACCGGAAGATGTAGATTTGATAGGGGCCTGACTACGTCGTTAGAGTCGATGGTAGCCGGTGGATAAAAATTTCTTATAGTCGTACATTGCGGCTATCTAAATTAGAGGCTTTGTTCAATAGTGGAAGTCTCCCGACTGAAGATGAAAATGCCTTGTTTTAAGGTATATAATTTTAAGCATATCTAGTGTTCATAAGGATAAATAAATACACTCAGAAATACCCTTGCGACTTTACTAATGGAAATTAAATCTTATTCTATTGGGAGTCACAGAAAATGTTTATTCATACCAAATGCAATTAATAACAAATTAAAATTCCCATGAATTTTAAATGCAGAATTCAGGTCACAAAGCTTGTTTGTTTGCTCTTTGCAGTGCAATTCTTAGCGCCATTTACAATTCAGATTGATATATTTCTATTATATATTCAGATATATATATATGAAGTTAAATTTCTGTGCTGAAACACTAATCTATAGACATGATAGTTTTTTCAGTAAAGTGTACATCAAAATATTCCAGTTGTGGGATAGTGATAGTTCTCGCTTCGCTTGCCTTAATCATTTTCAGAGCGGTAATAAACAACAACTAAAAAAATTACGCCTTTTATTTCCAGGCGTTTTGTGTTTAATCTCGTTCAAAGGATATTGCCGACACTTTTTATTCGTTTTGTACAACAGGGAAGGTGCAATCTGAATTGTAAATGGCGCTAAGAATTGCACTCCAAAGCCCAGACAAACAAGCTTTGTGACCTGAATTCTGCATTTAAAATTCCGATATTGCATTTGGTATGAATAAACATTTTCTTTGACTCTCAGTAATGAGATTCGATTTCCATTAATAAAACCACAAGGGTATTTCTGAATGCATTTCTTTGTCCTTATGAAAACTAGATATCCTTAAAATCCTATACTTTAAAACAAGGGGTCATCATCATCAGCCGGAAGACTCCCACTATTGAATAAATGTCTACACCTTAGAAAGCTGAAATGTACGGATATAAGCCATTTTTATCCAACGGCTTCCCGCGAGTCTAACGACATCGTCAGGCCCCCTACCAACTCTACGTCTCCCAGTGTAGTGTTGTTACCACTCGAAAACTTTTTCCTTATCGGTTCTTCCAAAATGTCATTGTTAAAGATACCGACAAACTACTTCAACTTGCAAATTCTGGAACCTTTTTTTCACTGATGACTTTGGGTTTTCGACGAATTTCCTCGTGCTGGATTTTATAGCGCAAAGAAACTCCGAGCGTAGCTCTCTTCATAGCTTGTTGAGTAACTTTGAACTTCTATGTAAGGGTCACAGTTTAGAACCACGTCTCAATGCCATAAGTCATTACTGGCAACACACACTGGTTGAAGACTTTAGTCTTAAGGCTCTGCGGGATGTTATATGAGAAGATATAACGTAATTTCTCGATTGCGGCCCATCCAAGTTGAATATTTCAGGTGACCTTTGTCAAAGTAGATCTACAAGTACCTAACAGTCTCTCGTAGCATATATAAATAGTCCTATTCATTTATCTATGGTCGTAGCTAAATATTATAATGGTCAACAACTTCGAGAACATCGTTCCCAAGAACTATACTGATACGAGTTCAAAACAAACATTAGAATTAATTTTCTTATTATCATGTTTTTTTAATATTCACCTATGCTGTGAAACTATATTAAGGTCGCTGAGCATTGTACTGGGCTCCTATGACTATTCAATAATGACTATGGCATCGGCGAAACCATAGAGAAAAGTAATATACCGGGAAACGCAGGTTAGTGATGTATTAGCCAAAAAGTTGATGCTGAATTCCTTCCATTGCAATAGCGCGTTCATGAACAGTTTCTGAGAAATGACGTGGCCATGTCTCACGCCTCGTTGTAATTAAATTATTTTAAATTACTAGTAATTTTGTATTGTATAAAGTGAAAATCTTACATAATATAGAACGTTCTGTGGTTGGTAATATTTTTCTTTAATAGATTTATCAAAAGATAACATAATAAAAAAAGTTCGACATGAGCGGTAGGTTTTTTTCAAGGTTTTAAAGCCTTGCGTCAAAGTAAAAAAAAAATGTCGCCTATTACGCAGCCTGCAAGTTACATCGCTTCGTCAACTTCAGGTAATTAATTCCCGTAGATGCATTTACTTCAACTTCATGCTTATAGAAAGCTTTATTAAAAGAGCGGCCTTAAAAGCCTTCAATAACAGTGCTTCATCTAATTCAACCGGCTGGTTACTGACAAAATCTTGTACTTTACAGGGGAAAAAAGAAAAAAACAAATAAACCCTTTAGACTAGATATATAGCTTAGCCTTTGACCACTATCTCACCTGATGGCAAGTGATGATGTGGTCGAAGATGTTGTTCAGGCTTACCTAGAATTATTGGTTCTCAAGGACATCTGCCGGAATACACCATTAGGTGTTTGGTGACAGATGTTCTACTTGAGGGTAGTAGCTAGCCAGGCGCGCAATCGCTACATGCTCTGCCACCATGCTATAACGACTGGCATCCGAAGACGACAAACGGGACCGACGACTTAAGGTGCCCGCCGAGGCAAGGAAGCGCTCAGTAGTAATGTCACTATTGGTCACCCATCCAACTCATGACCGCGGCGGGCATTGCTTAACTTTGCTGCTTGGTTAAGAACCGCTAAGCAAACTTCGCTACGAACGCTTCAAGACTTCACTTGTCTAACGTGTATGATATTAGTAATGTTGTCCATCATGTTATGCGTTCTCTATTGATATTACAGCAAAGGAGGATGGATTGCTTGTCTTATTATATTTTTATTTAACTTTACTCAAAATTAACCCTGGTACCTATGTGGTAGTGCTTAAGAAGAGATAAATGAAAAGTAAACGTTATTATTTGCTAACAAAGCTGTCTCTAGATGCTCGAACATAGAAGCAATGTGACCAGCTTGCTGGTACTATGCAAATGGCGCGATTGAACTACACAACTATAATCCCCATCTCTTTTCTATCATCTTACAACATAAGGTACAGAAAAGTGACATCCATGCATAGTAATTTTGTTCTTACAGCTAAACACTTGCTTGCGTTTTTGTTCCCCAATGTAAAGTATGAGAGTGTTTTCAAATAAACAGAGTGAATATGTAGCTTCCAAGGAATGTTTTTGTATTGTCGACCGCAGCATCACTTTCAATCAACAGCTTTTTCGTTTAATTATTCTGGCAACGGGGTTTATATCATAGAGTATACCTTACACTTAGAAGAAAATCTTTTTGAAAACGAAAAAATAAAATCTTTTTGACTACCATCAACACTATAAGCATTAAAACGTGGTAAATGTTTGTGGTGCGCTGTAGTGACGTTCAAAAGCTAAATATGATAAATACAGTTATAATTTACACTGCGATCATAAATATGTTATGATCGAAGAATTTACATAACGTAGGTATATATACAAACGGATTCGCGTATTGAGTTTGGTTCAATAATAATATCAGTGGCGCGGTGTCTTTACTTCATTTTCGTCTGTGAATATAGGCATTTATTTTTCTCTAATTTCAAACTGAATCCCAGCCTAACTATCAATCTGCTAATATACAATATGCCCACAGGTGAGTCTACTCTTTAATGGCCGCATATATCTGTTACAAAACGCAAGATTATTGTTTATGGCTATGTTAGTACGCGTTTTGAACGCTCACAAGATCTTCAAGTGAGTAAATATTTTGCTGTGTACCAGCGTGTGCTCATCAATAAATGGAAACGTTTTTTTGATCTAGATTAGTATAAAAAAATATCTGCTAAAAATATACATATCCTCACCACAGAACATACGAATTCATCCACACATATATTAAGACCAAATATTAACTGAGTAAGCTTATTCCCACAGTCTCTAGAGCAATTCCGAAAAGAAACACCTACTACTGACTGATATATGAGTTCGAGTTTCCTTTTATAAAAATTGGGAATGTTACTCGTTCTTTTCTAGTAGAAAGCGGACGGTCGTTTTTCTTTGTCAATCACTAGAGGAATTTATACTGAACGAGTTTTTAAACCATTTCTCTTGCGGTGGCTCAAGGTTTCGAAATAAATCATTAGTCACCTACTTACGATTGGATGTCAATATCTGGGATCAGGTACCTTTCTTACAAAGCCGTAACCTACAGGTTTTATTTATTGTGCAGTAAGCAGAAAAAAGCGCTATGAAAACTTCTTCAATTGTGACCATATTAAATTTGGTTGCCTTTCCAAGCAGCCAGGCACTCTATATCATTGGTAAGCGAAAAGAAGACCAATAAAAAATCACCAGTAAAAAATCGAGTGGTATAGACTAATAGGTTATCACTACGGCTTTTTATTCGTTAAGGAGGATCTCGTTTGATGACGTTTCTTCTACGAATAAATAAGTAGCGTTTCATAAAAAAAAAAATTAACCTGGCGTCATGGAGCAGGTCAAGTTGACCAGGCATATTTTCATTTGCTTCTTGCTTTGGAAACACACAGGTAGCTAATGTTTCAGTCCTTCTAAATAGCTAGAGACTACTTACTGTTGATAAAAATAGGCGGATGTCGAGTTCACTAGGAACTACGTAAGCGAAAAGCTAGAAACTACTTTCTCATCAGGCGTTCTCGGTTATTTTATTTTTATTATTATTATTATTTTATTCACAAATTTATAATTTATCGAAATATTTAAGATACTTCGGTACATATATGAAGACCGCGGGCCTAAGCCAAGTGAGCTCCATGTAGTAATGGTTGTTGGTTTGTTACGTCGTCTTGTTAGAATTTTCTTACATTACGACAGGTGTTTAAAATTGCATCCTTCTGCATGGGCATATAAGTGTTCTCCGAGATGTTTTTTATCTTCAGTGATTGTAGTAAATGTTTTGGGATTACTCCTGTACTAGATAATACCAGTGGCACTATACGAGTATATACCTTGTCCATTTTTGCATATTCTGAGTATTTTTTCTCCTATTATTATTATTATTAATTACTGCACACTACAGACTCGTGGTCCGTACTCTTATTTGATTAATACTTTTTTTGTCACATACAATTATTTTTAACTTTGCGTTCCTTCTCCAACTTACCAATATTCCTGAAGGGAAGTTAGTCTAGATATACAAATATTTTTTTCTCCTTATATCTAGTTGGTTAATTTATTACGTTAGGTTAGTTTGTCGTTGATAGGCCGGCCTCAGATTCCGGCGATGCCCTTGTTGTTTTAATTAGAGCCTCCACGACCTCTTCGTTTCTGTTTCGTATAGCTAATTTTAGATTGTAGTCGACTATGTTTTTGTAATTAGCGTCCGTTTGCCTGCCTGACGAATCCTCTAATGGCGTTCTCTGTTTTAAAGTAACAAGTTCAACACAATAAAATATGCTGCTTTTTCATAAGGTGAAAAATTGAAGTAGATAAAACCTTTTTCAAATTTTTGGGTTGGGTTTGATTAGGTTGGGTATAAATACCCCCCCGAAGGGTTCCCGCCTTGTCGTGGCGGTGGGGCTTAGTAGCCGTGGCTTCGTCACCCACGGTGAAGCGAAAAGGAACCAGGGGCCGTGCTGGCTTGGGCAGTCGGCCGGCCCCAGAGGGGCCGCTCCACTGGGCTTTGCCTCTAAGTCCAGACTGGAGCGGCAACGGGTAGGCTGCGGTGCTGTATGGGCAGCACCGCATCTGAGGCGGGCTGTGGTGTTGTATGGGCGACACCACAGCTGACGGTGAGGGGCCACGGCGGGAAAGGAGTGCCGGTATCACGGTGCGCCGCTCTCCCTACCTTCCGTGGCCACGGCGGGGCCGCCACCGTTGGATGGCGGACGCGGAGGGGCCGCAGGGGAGGAGGAGTGTTGGTATAGCGAGGCGCCGCTCTCCCTATCCTCTGCGGCCGAAGTAGCAGGCGACGGGGCTACTCATCTGACTCGTCACCTTGGGCGTCGGAAGCGGGGTCGTCTGACGCCCATCTGCGGGCTTGGTCCCCGGGTGGTAGCGACGTGCCATGTGTTCTGGTGCGTCGTCAGGGGTAGCACCCCAGGAGGGGTCCGGCAACGGACAACCGTGGCGGGTTCGTGGTTGAGTGCTAAAGCGACCCTGCGATCCCGCCGAGAAGCGGTAGAGATGGAACACCGTGTGTTATTTAGTCGGTAGGGGCACTTGCTGCTGTGGGAGTAGTTGGTGTCGAGCCCGACATATCCCGGCCACCTTCCTCGGGGTGGACGGGAATGCGTAAATGCATTTTTCACATGTTAAAAAAAAAAAAAAAAAGGTTATATAAATACGCTTCGTTGCCCGCTATGTTTCGGTTCGCGGTCTCGTCTTGTTTTCTCGGTTGGAAATGGAATAGCTACCCTTATAATTGGTTTAACTGGTTTAAATAACTTTACGTAAACACTTAATTGCATTGAAAATGTTAATTACGTTCTTTTGATATTTATTTTTAAGTTATATCATTCAACATAAGTGGTTTAATAAGTCTACCAAATTGATAATTATTACCCTATTAAAGGAGATGGAGATTTAAATAAAAGCCAGGAAATACGTTTTTACAGCAAATACAACACATATCAAACACTTTTGAGCTCGTAAACGGTTATCTATTACAGAGCAGACAAATCAGTAAACACAAAGAAGCGGTCCTTTCTTCCTTTTTACCCCTTTGACAAACATATTGACAGTTAATAAATAACCTACGATAAAATACACTACTACTATATATAGAGGATCGACGCACATGTTATTTCTTTTTTCACTGATATATACTGATCCGGATAACTTAATTGATTGTGTCACTAGCCTAGAATACTGGTCCCTATCGGCAAGAATAGTCATAAAATTATTATTAAGTTCTCCAGGTAATTAATAGATTCAGGCGTTACTTTGCGGAAATCCATATTTAAAAATAACAAATCTTTTAAAGATATTTTAAGAAAACACTAAATAAATATTTTAATAAACACTTAAAAAATATATCTAGTGATAATTCCGACTAATTTTCCTGCTACGCCATCGTGACGTCACAAACGCCACGCAGCCCAACCGGAAGAATTTTCAAAGCGCTTCGATTCTACACGAAGCATCCTCAGGAGTTCTTGATTCATCGAGCGCACGAAAATAGTAATTTAATGTTTTCTTAAAATTTTTCTAAAGTATTTATAATCATCATTCTGCTAGTATAAACGCAATGAGGAATTTCTTTTCAGTTGCGTTACTTAAAAACTACTCGGTTGAAGTTGATGAAATTAAAACAGAACCAACTTGTATTACCTACCTAATAACTCTAGCTAATGAAAACTCAATCACTGGACGACCACGTTAAAAGTTACGCGTTATCATATATAAAAATGTACACGCGTCCATACCGAACGTACCTTCTTTTTTTGTTAAAAAGATATTAGCACTGAATAAATAATTACTTACTAAAAAAGTACCTATGGTATCTTTTGATCCTTTTCAACTTCCGATGGAATTTATTAAAGGCTCTCAGTCTTACTAATCAGTTCTAACTAAGTTGAGGTACCAACTTTGTCGCTAAGTAATTTAGCATTCTAACGTAGTCTTTTCTACTAATTGGCACTTCCAGAACATTCTTTGTAAAAGTTAAGACGTTTACTTGCCTGATACTTTGTTATTTAATTTAGTTAGCTACATAAACGTTAAACAGCAATGACTATGGACTGTCACGTAGAAGTTCCTTAGTTTGAATACCACTGGAGTCTCGATGTAATAATTTTTTTTTTATTCATCAATAGACTTGAGTTCAGTTCACAAATAAGTATATCATATTACAAAATTACAAATATACGATAGGAAAAATTTAAGTCATGTGCGGGATTCGAACCCGCGTCCATCCGCCCCTTTAGCCGGGGCATGCTCTAACCAATTGAGCTAACATGACATGACGTCATAACTCGAATTTTTCCTACCGTTCATTAACCATCGTATTGGGATGGAGCGACATCTATAGTACCACTTACGTTGTACTACAAACAAGACCAATTTTGCAATTGGTTTTATACTTGTAAATGATGACACAACCTTATAATTTTTATATTGTTATGGTTGTAATGTAATCCGCATAGCAGGCGTTATTGCAATCATAACAATATAAAAAAAGTATATCATATTCTTAAATCATAAACCCAAGCAATCATGCCCCAGACTAGGCATAGTTTGTATCTTGGGCGCTCATATGTCAGAAGTTACCTAGACTTATAATTAATATTTACTTATTAAATTATAATGCCAACAACAGTACATGTATATTTGCTTCGAAACAAAACATGCAATAGAGACAAAATAAATATTAGCTAAAGAAATGGGACCTTAATCCAACATATTATACTCTCGAGAGGCTGTAAAATGTTTGCATTAAATAAAATTTCATGCAATTAAGTACTAAATACAAATTATTAATAAAATTATAAATTTAACCGTTTCTATTATTATTGCCCTCAGATTATAACTATACAATATAATAACCTAATAAAGTATTAACCTACTTTGTAATTATTTGTATGACATATAAGTATACCTTATTTACATGATTTTGTTAGGTTGGAGTTTATACAGTGCATCTGACTGAGTTTTAATGGGTTATAATAAGGGTTTCATTTTGCGTATTGCTTACGCAACCCTAAAATGGTAACAATCCTACTAATTGTGTTGGAAAAATGCATACATACGAGTACTTACATATACAAATGCATACAAGTTATATCTGATGTTTGGTTAAACATAAACGTAAAGATCATTTATTGATATAATAATAATGTTTATAAGGTTAATTTTGAAGCCTCTGGTCCTCGACGTAGCTTAAAACTGTGTTTCGAAGACCAGATCCTTCTCCAATGTAGGACTATAGTTAACAGAAATTATGCCATTATACAATTATTTTTTTCATATATAAATTTATGGATGTTTTGTATGTGTGTGGATGTGGATTTGTGTGGGGTGTATGTGACGGGGTGTTATGTGGGTGTGGTGTGTTATGTGAGTGATGCCCTAATAGATTATCCAAGTATTGTGATATATTGCAGTTCCTATCATATTAAGTGTACATACATACGAGTACCAGGTCGAATTGATAGCTTGCTTATATAAATCGAACTCCTTCCCCTTTTTCTAAAGTTGGTTAAATATGCATGTATGTTTCAGGGCCTGCTCCTTTTCTGTTAGTTGATAAGAATGATCATTGCCCTATCGAAAGTGTGAAAAAGACTTCAGATATAAGATTTTGTCAAAATATAATTATTAGTTCATATGAAGGTTATATAAAATTAAAATGAGCGTAAATATAATCGTCTAGCAAAAACGATGTGTAATTTGATAATTTTTAGTTTTGTCCAAAAACGGGAACCTATTACAAAGCCGGCATGTCCGTCCGGACGGAGGATTCATAAAGGACCACATCTTTTGAGCCTATTGATAGGTGGCAGATTTATATTTTCACTCAATTATATTAAATTGGTGAATGTTCCAGAAATCAGTAATATAACAACATGTTAAAAGGGGACGCCCTTTATTGTTTTATTTATCTGTTAAAAAAACAGCAATTTATAATTAAAAACCAACCCAGTTAGTGAGCTAGTTGGACCTCACTAGGGATCCCTAACTGAAAAAACGATATAAAGAATTTTATATAAATAACTTGCAACGTAATATAAACTATCATTATGTATTCGTATTTGATACGGTATGAAAACATCGATGTGCGAGTCGGATACGAAATTTTACCGATTTTTATTTACGTCTCGGAGAATTTTATGTTCGTCTTTCACATTATTTATAGCATCGTAAAATATATCCGCGTATCGCGTCACCAGGTGTTACGTCGAGGTGAAAAGGGTGCCATTACTTTCCCATAATGGCGGAGATAATCTGATAGAAGCGCGATGAGGTGATGCGCAGACTGCAGGATCTGATAAACCATGGCTCTTTCAAAAACACATTGATTTACTTTTCACCACTGTACTACAAATTTTGTAGTACAGTGGTGAAAAGTAAATCAGGGATGTTATGAGTATTATATGGCGAAAGAGTTATGTCACGAGTTTATGTCTTAGCAGTTTTATTTTTATATAAGTAGGTTTATCCTACTAATATTATTATCGCGAAAGTTTGTAAGACTGGTTGTATTTACGTTAGTAACTCTTTTATGCGAAAACTTCTGAATGGATTTTAATTAAACTTTACAATAATATTGCTTAAACATCGGAATAATATAAAGGCTATATTTTATAAAGATATTATGTAAATTGTCCAAAATATAACGATAAGCAAGTAAGGAGGAAAAAAACTGTCATATTATGCGACTTATTCGGGCGTGAAATGCAAAAACCTTTAGTATCACACGTACTTACGTAATGTACAAAGGTAATGTATCTTAAACTGTCCTTCAAAAAATCCCGCGACAGCAATAAATCTGTCTTTTATATGTAAGCCATTATCGCCAAAATAGTGAACCATAAATACTATAATAAAAAAAACATATTATATCTAATGCATATTTTGTAACAACAAATTGATCCTTATCAAACTAATATTATTAAGGTGAAAGTCTTTGAGTATGTTT
The DNA here is from genome assembly GCA_963890685.1 of Plagodis pulveraria. Lineage (NCBI taxonomy): Eukaryota > Metazoa > Arthropoda > Insecta > Lepidoptera > Geometridae > Plagodis > Plagodis pulveraria. The sequence continues at coordinate 11,111,980 of OY982953.1, forward strand.
GTTTCTTCTTCACGCTCAAATGTCTGGCCCAATTTTGATGAAATTTGCTATGGAAATGGATGAGGCGCTGGATATAGGATAATTTTTATCATCATCATCCATCACCAAGTGGCGGGTGTAACCGTGGGGCACATCTAGTATACGATATATGTATAATTTGTGAAAATATAATGTTCATACTCGTAGATTATTAATTTCAACTGCTGGAATTTGGAGTTACATATAAGAGATTTATAGAGAAGTCATAGGTATATCTTGCAAAGGTATAGTTCGGTATTCATATTAGTCATGATTGTATAATTATGTTTTCAACACCCTTGCTCGTAAAGTGAGCTTTATTATATCTTTCTTAGGGCCATAAACCGAACTATAACACCCTCGTACATAATAATATTATACACTAGTGCGTAATAGAATTATCCCTACAAAGTTAAGTTAGTACCTAACTGCAAATTATATGCGACTAAACAGAGCATTTTCAATTTACCCGGGTAATGTATCCCTACAAAGTTAAGTAAGTACCTAACTGCAAATTATATGCGAGTAAACAGAGCATTTTCAATTTAACCGGGAAGTACAGATTTGTAACATCAAAAAGGTTTATATGTAATCAACCAACATAAATAGGCCACGCGAAAAAAAAAACTTGCGCGCTTATTTCCATAACTTTCGTATGTTCTTTGTATCGCATTTGTGCAAGATATATATTTTTTTCCTCACAAGGTTGTTGAAAAAGTGCGTATGAAACTCGTGAGCAACTTGCTCATTATACACTCGGCTGATTTACGCCCTCGCCTACGGCTCGGGCTACAACACACAGCCCCTTGTTTAATGAGCAACTTAGCTCACTTGTATCATAGTCTACTATTTAAAAAATATCTGCTAATTAATAACCACGTGCAATTCTCTTCCGTTATTATATATAATATGCCAGTTTTACTTTTCACCACCATACTACAATTATTGTGTTTATTTTGAAAGAGCGAGTCTGCGCCTGCTGGATCTGATAAACCATGGCTCATCGCGCTTCTATCAGATGATTATCTCCACCATTATGGGAAAGTAATGGCACCCTTTTCACCGCGACGTAACACCTGGTGACGCGATACGCGGATATATTTTACGATGATATAAATATGTTAATGTGAAAGACGAACATAAAATTCTCCGAGATACAATGCGATTAAAATAAAAATAGGATCGGCTTAGCGCCATGTTGTGACGTCAAAACTAGAACTTGGTAAAGTGTGCAAAAAAAGAAATGATAAAACATGTATAAATTAATAAAGAATATAAAAATCCCGACTGCAAACAGTTTATTTTCGTTAAGTGTTTTATCGATCAATTGAAATTAAAATTACCAGTTAATATATTTATGGAATCTTTTTTTAAAGCCAATCATTTTGATACCCAACACGATGGCTTTGGAAGAAAAAATAAATTGTTTTTCTCACTATATGGCGTCTAAAATCCACCAGTTGGTTTTTTATGTACATAGTGTCAATTGAGCTATCAAGATAAATCTAACGATATCTTGTTCATTAAAATCGGTTAAACCGTTTAGAAGTTATGGTGAAATAAAGAAACTCAAAAACATACATACATACAACTGTAAACTTAACAAACGTTTATGTGGTCAGTCGTGTAAAAAAACAAATAGTCATAGGTAGGTAAACGAAGTTGTAGGTACAGCAAACACAGAAATAATGTGAACTGATTTTATTTGTTAGCAATATTTTGTACTTAGGTATCTTAATTTGAATCGCTTAGGTCTTCGTTGCCACATGTCCTGATGGCCCACTGAGTCAGACTCATCGTTATCATCGCAAGGGGTAACAAAAACAAATATAACATTCACCTAAAACATATTAAACAGTCAACAACAACAAATTAAACAGTCATAAAAAAAACGAGAAGATCAATAAACACTCGGAAACGTATCGCGTAGTAGTACACTGTCGGAGAATAAAGACCCTGACGCCCGCGTTTTCATCAAACCAAAATAGCGTCTGCGCTGTCAACCTTAAAAATACGAATTTATTAAAATTAACAATTTCGGGTCACTCATTTAAAATTACCTATAAATATATGGCACTGCTTTATTTTTGTTTGTTCTGCTGATCGTACTTATTAGAGTGAATATGAGTGAAGTTAGCCGAGAGCCCGTCCTATTCTTATTTTAATCGCGTTGTATAAATAAAAATCGGTAAAATTCCGTATCCGACCGCACATCGATGTTTCCATACCCTATCAAATACAAATACAGATTTATAGTTTATATTACCTACGTTGCAAGTTATTTTTAAATAATTGCTGTTTTGTTTCACAGTTTGTCGGCACTTTATTCATTACAAGTTTGGCACGTGTTCGTGTCACTGTTTTTACGATAGAGCAATAACAGGTGAGTAGAACAGAAAGGGGGTCCCCTTATTAACATTACTAATTTCTAGAATAATAGCCAATTTGATACTTATAATGTTTAGTGAAAATATTTATCTACCACCAAAAGTTCTACAGTTATTCAAAAGATGTGGTCATTTATGAGTCTTTGTAGGTTCCCGTTTTTTGACACGGAACTCTAAAACATATCAAAATACAAATAGTTTTTGCTGCACGACTCTATTTACGCTCATTTTAATTTTACATAACCTCCATAAGAAGTAATAGTACTACACTTCCGATAGGGCAATGATCACTATTATCAACTATGAAAAAGAGGATATTTATTGTTGTCTTTGTTGACTGGGAAACTCCGTTTGGTTTGGGGTGCGCTCCACTAAATCTTTGAATATTTCTTATTTAATATCTTAGCCTTACTTCATTCTTTACTACCCACAGAAAAGAACATTATTATATTTTCTACGATAATACCATTGCTGGATATACGAAACATGTATACTAAAAACATAACTATTTCTTTGGCTGTTTAATTTTTTAATGCAGGTTTCAACGCGATCTGTGACCGTTGAAAAATCTTTCGTAATCAGCATTTTAATAAGCTTCCCCCACAAAGAGTTAAAAAAATTAACCCTGAGCACATTTTCCTTGTTTTCAGCAATATTTTCTGTGTTCTGGAATTAATGCAGACCCGTTTGAATATAGCCACAAAGAGTAAATTTAGGGTGCGCCATTTTTCTGTCCGGAAAGTAATTGCTTCAGCAACGTGACACGCCAGCCCATTTTTTATTGATGATTATTAACTACCAGCTTATATGAATAACAAAAGTTCTACAGTTATTTAATAATGTACCTAATCTGAAACAGCAGCATGTAGAAGTGCGAGGAACTAGATAGGTATAAGAAGTTAAGTTACCATGGGAGAGTTGGACTATACAAACCAAGCGCCAAGTCGTAGAAAATATTCTAACATATTAAAAAATTAAGAAGCGTAAAGAAGAAGGTCCTTTCTTATCTAAAAAAAAAAATAGAAACACCCGCTTGTTACGAGTCAGACCATTAAGGTTAGTAACCGCACCAAACAGAGCAAGAAAAATTTGTTTTATATACTACTCGTACTTTATGAATCGACTTGTCGAAGTCTTTCACTATTTGAAACTTTTTGAAGACTTTTCAAAGCGCTCGGAGCGATGTTTCCTTAGCCCATCGAGAAACTAACCTCTTTCTCGAAGGCTTAGCCATTCTTAGCCGATCAGCTTAGTTAAGCAACGTCCGACGCATGACTTAGATGGGTGACCGGTAGTGATATTACTACTGAGCGCTTTCGTGCCCTTGGTTGTTGTCTTACGATGGGAGTCGATAAAGCATGATGGTAGGGCATTTTGCGAATGACCGCCTAGCTAGCTACCATTAAGTAGAAAATCTGTCGCCAGTAATTCTAGGTTAGCCTGAACAACATTTTCCACGACATCTTCACTTACTATGAGGTGAGATAGTGGTCAAAGCTAGCCTATCAGTCATACACACCGTTAGGTGCTTGGCGACAGATTTTCTACTTGAGCTGGCGACAGATTTTCTACTTGAGCTACTTGAGCCTGCTGCGCAGCAGTCCATAGGCAATGCCACTGAGCCATCACAGCTTTATATCTTATCTTTAGCAGCCTACCTTACGTATAACGAAAGAAGTATATAATTACAAGTGTATATAAGTTCAACTCCTGTGATATCGGTAGATCTAATTGTATTGTGTTCAATCAGCATATCTATTTACATAACACGCTTCAATCATGACTCCTCTAGAACAATATACTCGTATGTGTGTGTGCAAGCAAACATCAACAGTAATAGCTGAGAGAGGTTAGTACGAGGCGTACTAAGGAGGCGACAATAGCGATACGTTATTTATAGTTTATTTTATAAATAACTATTACATTTATCAGTTACTATAAGGAACCTATCTCGAAAAATGCCGACATACAAATTTTGTGATTTATTGTACTGTACTGTACTAGCCGGATTGTCTACTGCTGAACACAACCTCCCCCATTAAAAGGGGTTTTGACATAATCCCCATGCTTGGCGGGCGTCTTGAGGATCGAAGTTTAAGATATCAGTTCCTCAGAAGATGCTGATTCCCACCTTCCGGTATTTTATCTTTAGCCGCTTTTTACGACACCTACAGGTAGCAATGGGGGGATGACATTCTAGCCCGGCACCCCATGGGGTATTTGTTTACAATTTAGTATATATTATCATTTAATTAAACGGATGATTAATTTTGACAAACATTGAAAATGATCACGGAAACCACTTGAAACCTTACCAAAAAAATATTTTTTTTATTATTATGGTTGTCTTTATTTTAATTTTCATCACTGTCATAATATAAGGCAAGATAGTATAATGACTCCTCACCAAGTCGAAGATCATTCTACTAAGATTGCTATTATGTAGATCCTACCAAGACAAAAATTTGTTATTTTATGATGTGTCTAATTATAGGATTTAGGTACCTATACTCAAATCATATACCTACACAAGGGTATATTCTCAACCCTGCGTGTTTATCCGTTACAAACGGATCAGCAAACGAACAAATACTGTCAGACACATTCACATTCATATTTATTAAGAGTATGATTAGAAATAAAAATATTGTACCTATTGTAAGAAATATCCTCAGCCCACCCCTGTTATCAACTCAATATAGACGTAATCTGGTAAATAAATATTTGGTTAGATTCAATCAAATATGGTACACATCACATTATGTTATATCTGAGTAATCATAATAGGATACTGAGTCTTACTCGCATAATATTTGCTCGTTTCAAATTCTGGTATATGTCCAAAAACTATTTACTTATTTTATTTAAATGTAATTGATTGACGAAACGGACAAGTTCTTTTTAAGCCTTTGACCACTATCTCACCTGATGGTAAGTGATGATGTGGTTGAAGATGTTGTTCAAGCTAACCTAGAAGTACTGGCTCTCAAGGACAGCTGCCGGAACACACCGTTAGGTGCTTGGTGACAGATTTTCTACTTGAGGGTGGTAGCTAGCCAGGCGGGCATTCGCAAAATACCCTACCACCATGCTATAACGACTGCCATCCTAGGACAACAACCGGGACCGACGGCTTAACGTGCCCTCCGAAGCACGGAAACGCTCAGTAGTAATGTCACTAGCGGTCACCCATCCAGCTCATGACCGCGGGCGACGTTGCTTAACTTTGCTGATCGGTTGAGAACAGCTAAGTAAACTTCGCTACGAGCGCTTCAGAAAGGTTTGCCTTTGACCACTATCTCACCTGATGGTAAGTGATGATGTGGTCAAAGATGTGGTTCAGGCAAACCTAGAATAGCCAGTGATCTTAAGAACAGCTGCCAGAATAAACTGTTAGGTGCTTGGCGACAGATTTTCTACTTGAGGATGGTAGCAGCGGTCTCCCATCCACCTCATGACCACGGCGGACGTTGCTTAACTTTGCTGTTCAGTTCAGAACGGCTAAGCAAACCCCGCTACGAGCGCTTTAAAATACAAGCGCTTCAGTCGTCCACCCGATGGTAAGCTTCAAGCCTATCCAGAGTATTTGTAGTGTCGACCGTTCTCACTCTATTTTGGCCTTGAAGCTGCCTGGTAAATCTGTAGGAATAGTACATTGTACATCGAGGGGAGAAAACGACGCAACTCGAGAACAGAAATAGAACTTTCTACTATCTATACATAGTACATTATACTACAACTACGAGGAAAAAAAAACCTTGTAATTTTTCTCGTACTTATCTCGAGACTTCTCAGGCAGTAAGTTCTCTTATAACTTCTTGAACTGCATTTCTTATTTCTGGTGACTTCATCATTATAAAACCGTCACTTTCACGGTCAGATGAAATTTTAGAAAATTATTTAGAATAATTAAAATATCAATTTAATAAAAAATAAAATTTAACCAAACATAACAAATTGCTGCGATTTCTTTCTCGTAGAGCAAAAAAAGGTTGCCATCCTCCTTTCCTTGAAAAACGAGTACAAATAACAATCACACCTCATTTTTTCTAATTATATGATATAAAACCTTTTTGAGATTTTATTTTTTTACGTTAGCAGATAAAAAAACAAAAGAGCGCTGTCAGGGCAGGTATGGATTTTCATACAAAATTCCTTCACTGCTTCGGAGTGAAGGTATGAAAATCCATATAACTATTCCCGCCGCACATTTAAGAGAAGAAGAGAAATTACGAAATTTATAACATGTTTTTGAACGAGTAATGAGACGTTTTTTGATTGGGTGTGGTATAAAACATATTTCTACCTATTTTAGGATCGAAGGGTAATCATGAAGGCGTTTTTTTTAAACTGCCAATAGGTAAGCCTTTGCCACGATTTCACCTGGTGATAAGTGATGATGTGGTCCAAGGTGTTAGCAGGCTTAACCTAGAATTACTGGCTCTCAGGAACAGCTGCCGAAACACACCGTTAAGTACTTGGCGACACATTTTCTACTTGAGGGTGGTCGCTAGCCAGGCAGGCATTCACAAAATGCCCTTCCACCATGCAGTGAAGCTCAAGCCCGCGGCAGGATTCAAACGATGGATCTGCTGCGCGGTAGTCTATAGACCATGCTCTGGGCCATCACTGCTTCAGAATGCAGAATGCGTATCTAATTTTGTCAAAATCCGTTCTTTTGTTGCTTGATTTCACATAAGTTGTACCAACTTACAGCGGGATAACAATGATTTATCTATTACCAATAATTAATTCGATATTGTTAGCTATCGAAAAGACGCGACGGTACAAGAAGCTGAGTGCTGCTCTATAAATTTCCACCCACAGGCACCGTTATCCAAAGCCTGATACAAAATAGAAATTGTTCGACAAAGACTTCAAAAATTTTTGCATCCGATATGAATATAAAGCGGCTTTATAGCTGAGCCCGACTCAGACTCCGTTGATTTTGCGATCAATTTTATATCTGCAACAAATATTTTTTGGACGTTGTCGTTTTTTTAACTATAATTGAGAGCAATCGTTTTGTTTATATAGTAACACCTTTTTTGAATGCTGACAGGTTAGCTTCTGACAACTATCTCACCTGATGGTAAGTGATGATGGGGTCAAAGATGTTGTAATGTTAGATGTGGAATTACTTGCTGTCAAAAGACACAATTAGGTTTAGCAACAGATTTTATAAGAAATTTTGGACCATTGCTTTTATACGTCTTTTTACAGCGAGTTACATACTATACAATGTTGAGATAATAATGTAAGTGGAAGGTGATCGCTTGGCAGAGGTAGAATCGTCCAATCACAAACGGTATAGTAGGATTCATTAATTGAAATGTCTTTCATGTGCATCTTGAATTTTACTTCTGAGCATTGTAATACGAGTATCTTTGGAAGAGAATTCAGAATGCCACGGTTTAGTATAAATTTACGAACATACATAACATTTTAATTATAGAAATATTTATACAGCATTTATAAAGTTCAAATAATATCATTTTCTTTAAAAAGGTCCCTCAGAGATTCGCTAAACCGAACATTGAACCATAATGAAATTTTAGTTCAATATTCGGTTTAAAGTCGACATTCACATAATGCCTAAATTTTGACTTTGCAACTGATTCCGATTGCGTACTAGAGAACCGTTTTATACGTACGGACAGACACACAAAATATTGACAAAAATAGGTTTTTCTCTTTTGTTACGAAACCCTAACTTAGCTATATAGCTACGTCATTTCGTAAACAACTAAAACATGATTGCCACAATACAGTTACTATAGATTTCAAACTGAAAAGGGATAAGATTGGATAGAATACGCGACACAATACCAATACCACAATTCGGCGAATACCAACCCATTTAAAATTACGGCCAACTGTAGTGGAACGGGAGGACGTGAGTGGGGAAGGATCCGAAGTGTGGGCCCTTAGCCTTACTATCATATTTCCGGCGCTCGTGAAGTCTCGTATAAAGTGCTTCTGACATACGGCTAGATTGTGTGGCAAACACACCAGAGTAAATATTTTGATGCATTTATTGATCATTATGAATATTATCGTTTAACCGTATATAATGGGGTTAGTACAATGTTTACTAACAAAATGGAGGTTGACACAATAATACGTATTTTGTTTACTACTACTACTAACAAAAGAACAACCTATATATTGCATACCCTGTAGCAACCTGAAGTCCTTAGCTGAGTAATCACGTAACAAACATACAAAAAAACATAACAAGCCATACTAACAGTCGAATTAAAATTCCTTTGTCCGTACCTCAAAGGGGAAAAAACGGAACCCTGGTAGGATCACTTTGTTGTCCGTCTCTCTGTCAAGACCCTTTTTCTCAGGAACGCCTATAGGTATCAAGAAGTTAATTTTAAAATATTATAGATTTCAATTAGCAATAAAAATACCATTACTTTTACTTATATACCTACATGTTTGTACGGAACCCTCCGTCTGACTCGCACTTGGCTAGTTTTTTTAATAAAAATGTGCGCTTTCTATTTTCCATTTTCAACATTTTAAATAAATAGAGTGGTCGTTAATATACAATACGCGTAAAGTGGTTGGGTGGTTAGTACACCATGTAAATTGGTCAAATAGCCAATGGTTCACATTGCAATATATACATTGACAGATAGATACCAGAATAATATAATTACAAAATACCAACATATTGTTAGCTTTAAATCTTTGTTGGCTACGTAACGAGTGTCCATTTTCTACTAAGTAGCATGGTGGGTACGCGGTGGTGGGTGTTGTGTGCTGTATAACCTTTGAGGTTGTATGTAACATAATTCGATTCACTTGGGATTTCGGCTTTTCGGTGAAGTTCTCCAGTTTTCAAAGATCCAGTTACTTTCAGATAGACGTTATCAAGGCCTGAATTATTTACTAGAATACTATACGGGAAAACTGACATAAGCTTGCTAGATTGTAGTACATCTGCATTATATTTAATTACACGCTTCAGTAAATATATAGATACATAGTACATATTTATAATAGTATTAATATATAAATAGTAGATATATACAGTTATATAAATATATAAAATTATAATAATTACATCTGAAAAAAATTAAATACACAGACGTAACAATAATTTTCTACAATGTGGCGACGCTTCGCGTATGAAGCGCGAGGAGCCAGCTGAGGTCAAACAAACTTAGATTAGGATCGTGACAGCCATTATATCCTAACAGAACTTTGTAATTTCGCAAACTATCTTGTTACTGAGAGATTTCGCGCCAACTTACAAAGGTTGTTTTTGGAAACTTGGATATGTTTTGGAATACTAGACATAATAATATATTTTATGTATTTATTGGAACTATGTGTCCATTTTTGTCATTTATGTAGATGATTGTTGATAAGCTAGACTTTACCAAGATCTCACCTTATGGTAAGATGGAACAGGCTTTACCTAAGCATACCTTATGTGCTTGACGACGGATATCAATTTGATGGTGGAAAAGAGATAAATAAACTCTTATCTTTACTGTACACCATAAACAAAATATCATAGAAGGATTGATTATAATAATAATAATAATAAACACTTATTTCGTGACCAATCGTTGTGCTTAAATTTATTGATTACTTTAGTTTGATTTAAATTTGTTAATTTATTACGACCATATTTTCAAATATATGCAGACTCAATAATATCCATTTCTTTTAAAAGTATGTCACAGATTATTTGGGTTCCATATCATATAGTGAAGAATTTAACATTTGTAAGAAAAAGATTATCCCTATAAAGATTATACCCATTTCTTAAGATTATACCTATTGGGTATTAGTGTTCTACATTTCACTTGAATACAATTGACTGCAAATGTCTATTAGTTTGAGTTTGTATAATTTAAGTTACTCAACAAATTAATACCACTTGACCGGGACTTTGGTACAAGTCAAATCTCTCAGGGAATAGTGGTGAACTCTGTAGTAATCTAAACCCTATTAGTGTAAAGTTGGCTTGTAATTAACAAGAAATTCGGTATAAGGTAGCTTTTGATATCACTGACAGCTTTAAAAATAATAGACGTTGGTGTATTTTTTTAGCATTGCATTAATAAATTCATCTTGTAATTAAGACAAATAGATGTGACAAATATGCAAGTATACTACAGTCAAACCCAAACACAGAAGATAACTCCTAAAAAAGTAACGATCATTGTCATAATTAGCTTATGAACTCCTTACCGTACATGCAGATGAGTGTAGTAAACTGATACCTACTCCTAGAACAGGAGTTAAGCAGCGCGCTTGTTATTATGAAAATTTGCCGGATTATTATAGAAGGTGAAGGAAAGGTTTAAATTAAAAACTTAATTTAATAAAGAGGAAAGATTTGATTGTTTGTCTGTTTGCATTGAATAGGCTCTAAACTCTAAACTCCAACTAAACTCTAAACTATTAGACCGATTAGGATGAAATTTGGTATGGAAATAGTTTGAGACACGGCAAAGGACATAGTTTTTATCCAACTGCGCAAAAAGACGTTAATGGTTTTGCGCTATAACCGATATACCCGCGGGCGGAACCGCGGTCGGAAAGCTAGTGTTGAATAATTAGAGGAATTTTGATATGAGTGAAATGTCTGACATGCTAAATTAAACACTGATGCTCACAGCGTCACTATCACCACCGATTTCATTTATTTTGGCATTACAACGTCTTAGATTTTAATAAAATGAAGATTGTTGTTATATTATAATAATTTAAACGTCGTTAAATTATAATTATCTTTATATACGTTAAGTACTTCAGACTTTTCGAAATAATTTTTTAATCTTAAGTATATTCTAAGAATGGACCCTTAACAATTAAGTGGGAGTCAGTTACAAGTGATTTTACTGAAAAAGCTAGCTAGCAGCAGGCATGGCTATTAAAATAGGGTTGATACAATCAGCTTTTATCATAAAATAATATAGTTATAAAACTTCATTCAAGATGATAAACTCATTCGTTACTTCAAGAATAATCGTTATTGCGGTACGGTAGGGAATCAGTGATATGCCATATCCTTTTTTGTGAGTACATTTCAGATACAGAATAGCTAATTGTCTTGGCTCTTACTTGAATGATAGCAATGTGTGAGTTGGACTCCCACACCGAAGGTCCCGTACAAACACAGAATGCACCAAAATAACACTTTAATAATGACGAGTCTTCATAGTAATTTAATTAACTGCACACATTAGACACATGACGAACCACCATAGATGACTGCCATTTGGACGAACGACAATATGGACAAATTAAGTAATGGGTGGACTACCAACAATTGCATTTATTCGAGACCTGCTTAACTAGTCTCTCCAAGCTGTAAACCTCGCAAGTCTGCAATTGAATAAAGGTTCACTGCACATGCTGATGGGGGAATGGGTCACAAAATCCAAATATCTAGATATATAATAAATTATTTACTTGGACTTAAATCAATGATACGCGAAATATACAGCGAAAGCTAGTTGTATCAGAAATAGATGTAAATAGTAGTAGTAAATATACAATAATTTAACATACTCAGTAATATTATAATTATCTACATTATTATGTTGTTTGTGAATGGTGATCTAATTTTCTCCCGTATGTATATCGCATTAATATACTGGCTACAGAAACATTGAAAATAAATAATAGATTATACGAGAGAGAGACTATCACTAATAGGCAACGTGCGTTCATCAAGGGCAGTGCCATTAAATTAAACGCAGGTTTCTTTACCTTCAACACCATAATATAATGTATATCTCAGTCATTATGAAAAATTTCTAAATACTGAATCGACAAATAAAATGGGCTTATCAAACCTGCTCACAAAAATTGGTTAAAGAGTGCAACCTGTAGAGGAGAACAACCGGACATACGAAAGCATTTTTGTGTAAGTTAAAGCAGAGACGCTTCGCTTGAACTATGTTCTCGCTCGGTCAATAAGACAGATAAATGGATTTCCATATACCTAGTTCAGTTCGATTATTCTCATAGGACGTCGTCAAAATAATACCCAAATTTACAAGTATATTTCAGATTAATAGGTAATCAAAATTACTTGGCCCGTAAATATAAAATATATATATTTAAATAAGCATTGATTCACTTACAACCCTACCTAAAAGATCCGCAACACCTGAGAGAGATTTCAAGTTTAATTACTTTTAAACTCTTATTTATTAAAGGTATTTGCATAATGCAAAATCAAGTTTTAGCAGCCAATTTACATTTATGTTGCTTCGACTTACGTTAATTGTAACTTGATGCTTTTGGAGAGGTTATAAAGCGGCTCTAAAGCTTGTAAATATAAAAGTTTGCAGAAATGGTAAGAGCTTAAAAGTTAATTATAAGTGCGGGTATTATTCCTCAGGGGTTAAGTTTCATAAAGTCATTAGCAATGCTTTATTATAACTAAATAGGCCCCGGCTGGGACTCACATTATATTTACCGACTATTCCGACTAGATACTTATTTAGTTATTATGGACAAAACTCGCGATAGTTACAATTATAAGATCTAAAGTGCCTCATTGCCTTACACACTTAAACAAGATGCTATCAACACAGGAGCATATCTGCCTAAAATATGTCTATACCTCTATACTTGAACTCACAAACTAACCGGCATAACAATCGGAACAAAATTTTATGGTGGATGGGTTATTTTATACAGGTAATTCTAAACTTGTATATCAGCGTGATAAATCGTAACGATAAATATTATAATAATCAGCGTTCAAATGCTAGCCGAATCAGTAACAATATTATATATAAAAAAATGAAATAGACAGAGTCCCTATGAATAGCAAGACCTCAGTGACTGCTTTTAGGATGCCACAAACTCTTACAATGTTTGAGCACAAACCATCGAACAAGTTCATATTCCTTGAGAACAAGATGCTATCTCCGAACCACGTTAAAGAAACGTTAGAGGATGTGCAGCATCTTTTATGGGCGACTATAGACATTTTGGTTCAGCGGCAGAGATAGAATTCAATCTTGATATTTTTGACCACTGTGTGACCTGATGGTAAGTAATGATATGGTCGAAGATGTTCTTCAACCCTAGAATTACTGGCTCTTAAGGACTTCTGCCAGAACACACCGTTAAGTGCTTGTCAACAGATTTTCTACTTGAGTAGAAAATCTGCAAAAATCAGGCATTTGCAAAATTTGCAATTTGCAAAATGACGTACCATCATGCTGTAACAACTGCCATCCTAAGACAACAACTGGGTCCGTGCCCTCGAAGCACGGAAGCGCTCAGTAGCAATGTCACTAGCGGTCACCCATCCAAGTCATGACCGCGGCGGACGTCGCTTAACTTAGCTGATTGGCTAAGCAAACTTTGCTACGAGCGCTTTAAAAATTTCTTGGTAAATTAAAACTTAGATCCGCATTATAGGTAAGCACAAAAATAAAAACGTAAGACTATTAATACGGTCATCTGCCACAGTTTCCAAGTAACTTGGAAACTGTGGCAGATGACGTTGTTGTTACTCCTCCGCACCCTCCTCATCAGTGACGCTACCTTCTTTCAAATTACTGTATATAAACCTTCGGTATGGGAATGTGCTAACATTCCATAGGCACTGCATAAACGAGGCAGTCTCAACATCATCCTGAAAATATTATTAAGCCGGATGCGCAGAGTATCAAGCGAATTTTGCGAACAGCTGATCCACAAGATTTTCGTGTACAGACCATGACAGTAAGCTTTGAATAGCGAAATCTTGACTAGTCTATACTGCGGGCAAACCTGCGTGCCAACATGTTTCCTGAAACGGCTATAGTCCTGCGCTCCCTCACAACATCAGCACTATCCTTAAGGTCGTCGGTAAGAATAAATCCTATTTAAATTGGCACATCCAGTTCGTGTTTACAACATTCAGGGTGATATCAGAATGTGGATTCAGGACTTTTTTTTTATTGCTGATAGGAAGGCTGGAAGGCACAGAAGGACAGCTGCCGGAACACACCGTAAGGTGCTTAGCGACAGATTTCCTAATCGAGGGTGGTCGCTAGCCAGGCGGGCAATCGCAAAATGCCCATCCACCATGTGGCACACACAGCTGTCCTTAAGATCCAGTAATTCTTTAGGTTAAACCTGTAAACATCTTTGACCACATCATCACATTTTTAGGTCGTTTTACCCGCATACCGTTAAAATATGGAACGAAGTTCCTTTTTCGGTCTTTCCTATATATATAATATGACACGGGGCCATTTAAAAAGGGGATTATTAGAGTCCATAAGGGTCGGCAACGCATTGACAGTACTAATAGTAATGCAGATGTCTATAGCTCACTGTAGCCTCTAACCATCAGGCGGGTCGTATGCTTGTTTGCCGCACATCACATATATAATAAAAAACAACCCCCAAAACTCATCATTAAAATCAATCCATAATTGGCGGAGTAACCGGGTAACAAACAAAATAAAGGACATACAGTCAAATTGAATACCCCATTTTCTTTTGGAGTCGGTTAAAAAATATTCCGATTGAACTTGTGTGCTCTTTGAGCGCTGTGATGTGCATTCACGCTTGCAAACTTCACAGCGTACGCCACAATCCTAAACTCAGAACTGTAGACCGCTTGCTTTGGGCCTCATGCCTAAACATCTTAAAAGAAATAAACTCTTCGATTCAATCATCTGTTTTTGCGTAGGCTCACCTAACTTTTCAAATTGAATTATGGAGTGATTTCCTTAGTTTGTCAAACTTTTATATTGAATCAACATGACAGGAGAAGTTTACACGAGCAGATAAACCTTCATCCAGGCAGCTATTTTGCTCTTACCTTATTTTTAAGTAGTAAGCTCCCAGTAATCATTATGGCGGATGCTGGCTTCGAAAGAAAAACAAATTTTTTTTTTTTGTGAAATTGTTAATATATTGTACTAGATCGAGTAAAAAGTGAGATTTAGAAGAGATTTCAACACATTTTTTTCATTGCATTTATTGGTTGTCACATGCAAAAGTAATTTTTATTACTTTGACGGTATTGGGAGTAATTTATGGAATCACGTGCATTGGTGTCCAATAACTGTTCAAGATTGTCTCGCGAATACCACGATCATGTAGAATAGTTATGAAACCAGCACAATAAGTGTTTCCACGTTTATAATCAATTTTAGAAACTGACACCCAAACAAAAGGATGTTTTTTTGTAGTTGTTGATAGTTAGATGGCAGTCATTATAGCATGGTGGTAGGGCACTTGACATTTTGCCAATGCCCGCATGGCTAGCTACCACCCTCAAGTAGGAAATCTGTCGCCAAGCACCTAACGGTATGTTCCGGCAGCTGTCCTTGAGAGCCAGTAATTCTAGGTTAGCCTGAACAACATTTTCGACCACGTCATCACTTACCATCACGTGAGATAGTAGAGGCTAACCTATCAGGCATAAAAAAATCCATCCGAGATAGATCATTTTAGCAATAGCGAGTTTATTATTGCAGGGCGATGATGTACGAGTGGTGGTGTTTTTATTTAATGCAGGTTATTGTCAATCAAATTGTTTCTAAGTCTAGAATAGAGTATATAATGGAACATGTATAAATTTATTTACCTCGACGTTTCGACCAAGTTGCATTGGTCGTGGTCACGAACGGACTGATAAATTTATCCAATTTTATCGCGATTAAGTCCCGTTAAATATTTATAAATATGTGGTCAAGTCGCGAAATTCCTAAAATTACTATATAATGAAAGTCAAATTATTATTTAACTACAAAAGTCTGGTTTATCGTCCTCGGGCCGTTTAAATCTATCAAACCAAATAAAACTGCCTACTGACGCGCTTACACAAACGGCCAACAGATCATCTCATCACGCACAAGTGTTCATAACGCCGTAACTTTGCTGAAACGTCGTTGAATTGCCGGATTTACTGCCGGGATGGTGCTTTCGTTTCGTCGTTTCCATTTATTGATCACTTTTGTATAAGTGAGTTGTTCAGATAAAAAATGGTATATTATTTAGGCTAATGAAATACAATTCTTCAAAAGTATTCTATGACTCCCTTACTATTAAACGAGCTATATTGATAATTATTATACTTAGTTGATTAATATCAAAGGGTATCTCTGTAGTTTGTTTA
The DNA here is from genome assembly GCA_963890685.1 of Plagodis pulveraria. NCBI lineage: Eukaryota > Metazoa > Arthropoda > Insecta > Lepidoptera > Geometridae > Plagodis > Plagodis pulveraria. Next base: position 11,128,498 of record OY982953.1, read on the forward strand.
TTTAGGAACGCTTTCGAATTCGCCAAATTTGCTTAAATAATTTTGAAAACACCATAAAAACATCAACGCCACGCCTGTATTCCCCGAAGGGATAGGCGATGTCGCCCACGTTTTGCCAGACGAATTTTCGTCTCATGCACAATACAGCTAACCTAGTTATCTATCGGGCACAAATCCAGACTTTTACAGACTTTTTTTCTCAGGCAAACCCTGTTACTTGTTTTATTCGGGAATCAACACCTTGACATTCCATTGCTAAAATGTAAATTTGGTTTACAAGGCAACTCATCAGTCTAGGTAGATATGATCGCTTAAAACACAAATATCACATCTGTGCCGTACTCCGTCATTCAGGAACTATATATCTACTGACATTTTTCTAACCTATGTAATATTTACTATCTCTGCTTACACCAGTTTTGGTTTCAGTTTTGCGGCGGCGGCGGCGCAGTACTGTCTTTGTAGGGTATTAATGAGAAAGTGATGGTTTTTTACGCCTGATAGTTTAGCCTTTGAACACAATCTCACCTCACGGTAAGTCATGATGTGGTCGAAGATGTTGTGAAGGCTAACCTAGAATTATGATTTATCAAAACTTGTTATTACATTGAACACTAAGTAGTTTAGATTTTTGGATAAACCTGAGTACCGGGCTTTTTCAGTTAACCCTATGTACTCCTCATAGAGCTTATATTGAGAATATATGGAAAAAAGGCTCACAAATAGATAGTGGTTAAAATAAAATGTAACCATTAATATTACTATCGTTAAGAAAAATAAATTTTGTGCCGCACAAACCAGAAAACCAGCCTTAGATGTGACAGCTCTCAAATTGAGTGTTGGTGCCATACTTTATGAATTTGTATTTTTATTTTCATTAGGTTTTTATTTATATATTACAGTTTCATTAAAATAGTTTTAAACTAAACATCTAACATTACAAACATGAAACTAATCGATCTCGTTGAAATACTCAAATACGGTGCCAGTAAGTTTTAAACAAATTTACATTTTAAATTTTCGATTTTAAATATAATTTATGAGATAATCTTTTAAGCCTCCTTTTTAATTTAAAAAAGACCGTGTTATACATGTCTCGTTATTCTATCAAAACAGTATGTACATACTGTTTTGATTAAATTAATGTTATAATTCAATCAACTCAAGAGACTAAGCATTTCATACAAACCTTAAATTAAAATTAATCTTAAAAACCGTAACCGTAAACCGGAAAACACATCCAACATATAAAATGAATTCAAGTGCAATGTCGCCTGATTTTCTGTTATAGTAAAAATTTCTCAAAATATCATCTGCCGGGCTTTTACCACAGCCAATGTTGCAGCTATTATCGAACCGAATGCTCCAATGCGTGACGATGGTATAAAATCTGACGCATTGGCTATGGTGCCGTGGAAATTAAGGCGGCCCTTAATGTGGGACGCTACATGCGTGTCTATCTCGAAAACCAGAAAGAAAATTTTGGAAAATACGGTGAGCTCCCGGTCCCCACAAACCCAACATCTTTACACCAAATAGCTCTAATATGTTACCCTTGTGCCGCTTGTTGCTCCGCCAAAGTAGCCGAGGCGTCAGCCCACACGTTCGTTTCATAGAGATGTGACGACACATCTTTCTAACAAAGTATAATAATAATAGTTATTTATTTCAGGTAACCAACCTATATGTTTATACTAAACTTAACCTAGGACACTGTAAAAGGTTGTTTAAAATAGAATAAAATTACAATGAAAGAAACTAATAAGATGTGCGCAATAAAAGCATATGCGTTGCACAAACAGTGCTGTGTAATTTTTTGTTTCAGTCCATGTGGACAGAAATCCAACGTTTATGTATAGGACTACTAATATTGTCAGAGACAGCCACGAGGATTCTGTTGCTGGAACGACGCAACCGATGCCAGAAAGACGCCACCAGTATAGGCACAAGTATGCTAACCTCGATATGGGCTACATATTAGAGCTGTTTGGTGTAAAGACGTTGGGTCTGTGGGGACTGGGAGTTCATCCTATGTTCCAAAACTTCAATGTCCTTCACAAAATAAGCAACATTTAGGTTTGTACATGGTTTTCGAGATAGACACTCGTGACATATAGATGGATGCACAAACAGACACACAGATGGAGTCTCGTTAATAGGGCTTTTTTCCGTTAGGGTATAGAACCTTAAAACTCAGTAATAATTTTTTCTTATATCAAAAACGTCATAAAATGAAATAATGGAAAGCGTTCAATGAAGTTTCCCAAAAAATCTAAGCAAAATTACGTCGTCCTTTTGCCCTACGCCACTAATCATGTTTAGTGAAAGAAAGGGTCAACCCCGCACCTGCTATCCAATTTATCAAGTTGTCGGGTGTCGCACTATCTATCCTGTCACTGATATAGCTTTTTCATGTCCCACGAAAATATATCTTAAAATTGGTCTAAGTCCGCCTAAATTTATACAAAATTTATTGCATATTTCGTTACATATTCACCGTTACCTAACTTTCACGGGAGATTTTTCGTAAAGTTACGTTAACTTCTGGAAAAGGAAGGTTAAACATTATTATGAATTCAGCAAAGATATTTGAATCTCGTTCTTATGTTTTGATTGACGGAGGTTTCCTTTTTGCAATTTTCTGTGACAGATAATACCCCTTTTGTATTAATCGCATGAAAATGGATATTTTTGTTTATATAATGATTTGTTTATATAATGAATGATCTGTTCTTATTTTATTATTTTGTTCTTATGTAAGTTCATGTTCTTATATAATAAATAACTATACATTTTGAGCTTGATATCATGAATAAGGAAAGTATTATATTTTTTTGGAGGTGATAGTTGAATGTATGTAGTGATTTTTGCACAGAGACAGTATAGGGGTTGAGCTAAAGAGTAACTTAGGTTGCTTACTTTTCCGAAAGAATAATGTTTTTTTTATAAAATAGCATTACCTAGGAATGCTAGTATACAATATATACGTTGTATTATTTTGGTTGATATAAAGGGTCCGCAAATAAGTTTTTTATTAAATGCTATAAACAAATACTACTGAATATTTTCTCCAATTTCTTTTTTATTTGAAAGTACAATCCTTCTGGTTAATAATGGAAAATAATTTCATTCAAATGGCTGCCTCGGTGGGCCATGCAGTAGCCTACACGATTGGTCCAAATTTTAAGCACATTATCGATTGTGTGCAGCTGTATTTCACCAATGGCTTCACGAATATTGTCCTTTAAAGCGTCAATTGTCTCTGGCTTGTCAGCGTAACACTTACCTTTGACGGCACCTCACAAATAATAGTCAAACGGTGTCAAATCGCAGCTCAGAGGTGGCCAAACGACATCAGCTCTGCGGCTAATGCGATCTTCAAAAACAGGGCGCAAAACATCGAGTGTGGCACGTAGCACCGCCCTGTTGAAACCAAATGGTGCCAATATCCTCCTCTTAAATTTTTGTGAACAAAAATTGGTTCAACATGGCCCGATAACGATCGCCATTGACTGTAACGGCCATTCTGCAACATTACCATGATTTTCAAAGTAATGTCGCAATATTTCCCAGCGTTGTTCAAGCGTATACACAACCATATTCGTTCAGCGGAAGGATAAAACTAATTATCTGTCAAATCAAACATGAGCTAAGTGTTACCATTCACGAAATAAGCACTAGTTGAAAAAAAAACGTTAGATGGTGGACCCTTTATTAAGTGACAAGGTCGAAGGTACACTTAAGTATTTAGTACTACTCAGTATTAAACAGTGGATGTTTTAAAAATGTGTGCACGAGATGGTGATGCTCAATACGTTCATAATAGGATCCACCAAAGATTTATCTATTAAAGAAGTCTGACCTCCACCATATTCCTACCATCTTATGATTAAGATTTGTTACAGACTTTTCCATTCATAAAGGCGCCCTCTATATTTTTTGAGTGTAGTTACAACTATTACTGCCTACTAAAGGTAATATTTTATTTAAAATTATTTGACTGTATGTACCTACCGTAAGCATTCAAATCCACACTATATAACTTCGTGTACAACCATCCCGCACAAATGCACTGTAATATTTTTTTGGAAGTTTTATTATTTTTATTTTATGCTAATGCAAGTTAGCCTTTGACTACCGTCTCATCTGATGGTAAGTGATGATGTGGTCAAAGATGTTGTTCAGGCTAACCTAGAATTACTGGCTCTCAAGAACAGCTGCCGAAACAAACCGTTAGGTGCTTGGCGACAGATTTTCTACTTGTGGGTGGTAGCTAGCCAGGTGGGCATTCGCAAAATGCCTTAAGCCGTGCTATAATGACTGTCATCCTAAGACGACAACCGGGACCGACGGCTTAACGTGCCATCCGAAGCACGGAAGCGCTCAGTAGTAATTAGTCACTACCGGTCACCCATCCAACTCATGACCGCGACGGACGTTGCTTAACTTTGCTGATCGGTCAAGAACAGCTAAGCAAACTTCGCTACGAGCGCTTCAAAATTATTATACGTCTTTGTAAGTGAAAGGGTCTGAGAGTATAACCAAGTAGAGCATTCACAAGGGGGTTGGGGCCAGGAAGGCGATATTTACGTTATGTGAGTTCAGTTAAGAAACCGCGCGCAAATTTTAGTTCCCTGTGTAACATCGGGACCCTAAAATAAAAGTTTGTTATCATAGAAGAGATTGCTTTTTAGCCATAAGACCACACGCGTACGTTGTAACTAATCAGCTGCTTATTTTTTTTTGTGATCCCGTTAAGTTGATGTACCTACAAGTGTTTTCAAGCTATACGATGTCTACCCGTACAATAATGTGACAAGACGTAAAAGCTCTACAGTTTAGCGACAAAATGGTGGCAGAGTGATTTTTATATATCTCTCTAATGGATTTGGAGAGCTACGAAGAGACAAAGCTTTTAACTTATGAAACTAGTGAAATGTGTCGGATGATTCTTTCCGTTGTCTTATTTTGGTAGAATTTACCTTTATTGGAAGCTACCAAGAGTTAAGAAGTATCAAACAATGAAGCAATTTTGATTATTAATCAAGTGACCTATCTACGTACTTCAATTTTTCAGCTTTGCTTTGGACTGTTAGTAGGTATATAATCCTACTAATATTATAAAAGAGAAGGTTTATGTGTGTGTTTGTATATTTGTTACCTCTTCACGCTCTAATGGCTGGATCAATTTTAATTATATGTGGTATGGAGGTAGATAACACCTTGAAAAATCACCTAAGCTATGTTAATAAATAGATTCAGGCGTTACTTTACGGAAATCCATGTTTAATAATAACAAATATTTTTGAAATATTTTATCAAATCATCAATAAGCTATGTTTCCATGGGATGAGCAAGGAATTGATATATATTTGTAGGCTAGCTAACCAGAGCGTGGTTAGACCAATTTTGTATGGATGTAGTTAATGCTCTGGATTAACATGTAAATTACTTTTTGTTCCATAAAAATATAGCGTTGCCGTGGGATGAGCGGGTAATCCTATCCTTCTTCCTACGAATATTATAATCGCGAAAGTGAGTTTGTTTTTATGTCTGTTACTTCTTCACGCTCAAACGGCTGGATCAGTTTTAATGAAATTTGGTATGAGAGTAGATAGCACCCTGTAATAACACAAAGGCTACTTTTTATTCCGAAAATATATAGTGCTTCCTTGGGATGAGCAAGGAATTGTAATATGTTTGTTAGTTAGCTAACCTAGGTGTGGCTAAACCAATTTATAGAATCGCATAGCCAGGCATAGCTCTGACCTCTTCTGACGCGGCAGGCACCGTACAATAATCCCGTCGGAAGGATACGCCGATGTATCTATATTCCTTGCTCACCCCACGGGAATACTATATATTTTCGCAATAAAAAGTAGCCTACATGTAAATCCAGAGTATTAATTATCTCTATATTCCATATATAATTAAAATTGATTCAGCCGTTTGAGCGTGAACAAGCAACAAACATACAAACTTTCGCTTTTAAAATATTAGTAGGATAGGATTCCTCGCTCATCCCACGGAAACACTATATTTTAAGAAGCAAAGTAATCTACATGTTAATCCAGGGTATTTACTACTTCCATACAAATTTTTTATTAAAATTGGTCTAGCCGTGCTCTGGTAAGCTAGCTTAAAAATATATATCAATTCCTTGCTCATTCTACGGGAACACTATACCTTGTCAGTATAAAAAGTAGCCTATGTGTTATTCCAGGGTGTTATCTACATCCATACCTAATGTCATCAAAATTGATCCAGCCGTGATCGTGAACAAGTAACAAACATTCAAACACACTGAGAAACTTTAGCTTTCATAATAGCAGGATAATTCATCATCCTCTTATCCCACTTATGTGGGGCTGGTACAATATGTTTTCTGTATAATCAAAATAAGGAAGTAGAATATATTCAAGAAAAATTTAGCTTTGATTATATTATACCTTCTTGTTACTTTACCCCAAATCTTTTCAGATATAGATATATATATATATATATGAAGAATAATATATTATATATAATATATATATGATATATATATATATATTTATTTATGTATGGGTAGAAATAAAATTGTTCGGTGTTTTCGTCGAGGCCATTTTAATAAGGACCTCAGTGCGCCATTTTTAAATAAATATTTTCTTATCGAAATGTTCGCCATATGCGAACATTATTAATTCTTCGCAAGTCTGTTTTAAAAATCGTCGCATGACACGGGTGTGGGATGTTGATCATTACACACTCGGAACCCTTATCGCGAACTAGTTCAGGAATCTACGAGGGATTGGTAGCGAGATCCTTAGATATAAATATAATATATATATAAAGAAAATATTTATTTAAAAATGGCGCACTGAGGTCCTTATTAAAAATGGCCTCGACGAAAATACCGAACAATTTTATTTCTACCCATACATTAACTAAATAATTATCCATAGTCAATTTGTTGATCTAATGTACTAGATACAAAACAAAACGAATGCACAATACTTTATCTTTGTGATAGCAATAATAATCTGAATATGAAGAATAATATTTAAGTCATCTAAAGTTCTAACTCAGTAGGTAAAAAATTCTTTGGTCTGTTTTTATAAGGAAATCGTTTAAACAAACAACAATCTCCTTGGTTACTGCCGTGAAAAAGTTTATTTTATTTTTCTACACAGAACACAAGTGCGGTAGACTACATTAGCAAACTAAAATCGGTGCATTTAGAGGCCCGTTACGAGCAAGTGTATTTAATTGAAAAAAAAACAACGTTTCCACACTTCTCACCAAGGAGATTGTAGTTTGTTTCGTTCGTTTTTCATATAAAAACAAACCAAAGAGTTTTTTTACCTACTGAAGTAGAACTTGAGAAGATTAATTTATAAACCTTCTTAGTCATATTATTATTGCTATCAAAAAGAACAAGAAAAACGTCGCATGAAACTCGTATCGAAATTTTCGTATTCGTTCCTCGCAAGTGTGTTGAAAAACGTCGTATGAAATCGTGAGCGTTGTTTATTACAATCTCTATTCCATTTAGGCCATCGATCTTCAATCTCAGGCCTAAAACCCGTCTCAATTGTAATAAACAACTTCGCGCACTTGTCGCATAATGTACTATTTTAGTGCTGCCGGTCATATACGAGTATGTTGATTGTTACGTACAAAATCGTATTGAAATCATGGAAAAATGGTAGTTTTGCTATTACATATTCACATTTGTTTATAACTAAAGCTGTTAAGAACTGATGGACTTAATGAAATAACAGCTTAAATTACATACAATAGTATTTTTTTTTATTGGACCATTGGTATGCCATACTTTGACCTCTGTTACCAGTTGGTTTTATCATTGTTTACCATTGTTGTCAAAGTGATGGTGTGATCAAAAATATTAGCTGGCTTAAAATAGGTCAATCTTACATGAATAAAATTATATACTTTGTTAACAAAAATAAAAAGATATATTTAATTGTGAAAAGACATTTATTAGACACTTGTCCTAAAGTACTTTTATTTTTTATACAAAAAAATATAATCTATTACGTTTGATTCATTTACAAAAAAATAGTATTGTGATATTGAAACATTTCAATAAGTTAAATTATTTGCACATATTATTAAAAAGTGCAAATTATTTACATAATAATTATATCCCTGTTTAATACAATTGGCAACATTAAGTAACTTTGCAACGACTTAAAAAATATAAAATGAAAATAATTTTCTGCTCTTAGAAATAACATTTAAATATATTTTTTTATGAAATGGAATAAGAGATATTTACATATTTATTATTGCACCATTAAGATAGTTATAGCAATAAACTCATCTACGAGTACATATTACCTACAATTTTGTTTTCGTGTATTTGAAAATACTTTGTACACAATATTCAGAAGACATGACTGACTGATAAGTTATTACTTAAAACTTAAATAGGTATTACGTAACATTGAAACTTAGTTGACTGTATACAAAATAAATACTAAAATTACATCTCAATTCTTATGATTCTAATTTGATGTCTTACAACGAAGTGACGTGCCTTAAAATATAAACGACTTTTTAACACTATTTTGTGTATATTAAGCATTAGTCTGCAAAGGTTGTCTTATTGTATGAAACGTTTTATTGCGTTGACATTGTAACTCTCCCACACGTCACCATAACGTCACAAATAAGTCACGCGACAAAAAATAGTTCCGTAGTAGATGCGGTACGTTCGGCCTCACACATCAATTTAAACACAATTTGTTAGTCCCAGAATCAGTATACTCATATACCTCCCACATTGTGTCCATTAACGACATTGTGATTTATTAGTGACGTGCGGAAGTTATGGAAGAAGTTGGGAGTTGGTTTCCCATACTGTCTGTGATATCACGAATTTTCACCACAAGCAATAATGAATGCTTGCTACTGGCCAAATTGCTCTACATAAACACAGCCATTTTTTTATGGAGCTTTAATCTCATCTCACATTACGGTTTAAAATTACCAAATAATGTGTGTAATTTAGTAATAAACTGATTTCTTAAAGTAAGTCGCTAGCATCTTTAGCTTACAGGGATGTTTTTAGAAAGATTTGTTATGACATTTAGTTATACTATTTGTTTTTATGAGAGTTTTGTGAAACAGCACTAATCTTACAGCGCATTATATAACTGGCTTGGTTCCATAACTAATAGACTTCTCCTTATTTATTGCGCTTTTTACCTTCTAAAGTCTTTTAAAGTTACTTTCACTGTTGTAATATGTTTTCTAGAACATGTGCTCTTGTAGGAACTTCTCTAGCGCGTGGTAAAGGTGAGGCCTGACGCCAACCAAACCATGGTCTTGGTCTGTGTAGCTCTGTGAAATAAAATAAGTTATTACCATATACCTGCCGTGTCTTCGATCGGACGTCATGACAATTCATATTGTGATTTTTTAATATTAAGTATTATTTATATCGTTATCTGTTTAAGAAACAGGTCAGTTATAATATAACTGTTATATTATGATAGTATGTAGTTTAAATACTTCAAGAGTTCATTATAACTTGATACAAAAATGCCACAGTAGGCAACTCGTAAAATAACACAACAAACTGTACGATTCTATAAATGAGACGCGGGCAAAAATAACCAAAGTAAAAATTTGGCTTCCAAAAACGACACTTTGTAAAATGACACTATTCCACTAGCAATATCACGAACGTGAGTTATGATCACACTTTGCGGCTACAATCGGGAAAGGTTACGCCATCCATTTGGCAGACAGGACGGGAGATGTCCGACACGCCGTTTAGATAAATTATAGCCTCTTTAGGACATTAGCCCTCTCAGCGAATTGATCCCTTGGGACGGGATACTTGGATATTACGTAACATACGTAACTTAGCCATCTGGATATCTTTACTTTTATTCGTCTTAAATACGTATTTTTACATTCCTATAGGTGCTTACTTGACAAGAAGTTGATAATGCAACTGCTTTTTCTTTATCGAAACTAGGTGCTCATAATACAATATACGTTCAACATACCACCCTCAAGTATAAAATTTGTCGCCAAGCACCTAACGGTGTGTTCCGGCAGCAGCCAGTGAAATTACAGGCACATGAGACTTAAGAACTACGTCTCAAGGTGACGGGCGCAGTACAATTCGTGACTTGTGATGAAATGCATCTGTTATAGGCAGAGGTTAGTTTGCTTAACATCAGGTGGGGAGCTTGTTCTGTCACAATAACATAAAAAAGCATACTCATAGCATAGTAGAAGGAGTGAGGAAGTAAGTTATCTTCATACAAACGCACTGCGCGCGGCTTGTTTGTGTGCGCCATAGTATCTATGCGTCCCGCACGCACACTCTAACACAACCTCGACCCGTTTCTCAGTGCGCCAGCCGGGGCTAAAACGGAACAAGGTTCGCGCGTCATGGCTTTTTGGCACCGCTAAATAAATGAAAAATTTTTGATAATCGCATGAGAACTTATTGCTGTGTGTTCGTCTCTCTAAATAATTCGTAGATTTCAGAGTTGTCTTTGTTCAGATTACCTACTGAACAGGAAAGGTAAGCAAGTCACTTATTCTAGCATACCTATCATTTTTACTTGATGATGAATGATGCCTATTTATTTTTTTGTTGTATAAGGTATGCCCCGCGTCGCCGTATCGCCAGTCGGTATTTTTTTAATCGTGAAATGTGTTATCATCGTTTCGGTATAAAGCCGACCTCAGTAACCCTGAACCCAGACAACACAAGTAAAAAATACAACTTCCCGGCCCTTGCCTATTTCTAGGTACTGAATTAAAATTTAGCATATACGAGTACATACATTATAAATAAGTAACAACCCTGAGACAGTCAAGTATGGTAGGTAATTATATCGCGAATTGGGCCGGAGATGGCCTACTTCCCACTCTTTCTACTATGCTCATAGCAAATAAAAGCAGTGCACGTTGCCACAGTAATATGGTTTTAACTAGATACTGGATAACATGTGAAACCTCTTACCATTTGAGTAAAGTAGACGTCGTTTCTCTGCAGAAGTCGGGAGATCAACATGGCGTGCTGATAGTGAACGTTGTCGTCTGCCGTGCCATGGACCAGGAAGTAACTCTTGTTGCGGTATGCTTCAACCTGATAATAAAAAAATGGAGTCAACTTTTAAAATATTACAAAATCACAAATATAGGATAGGAAAAATTTAAGTCATGTGCGGGATTCGAACCCATGTCCATCCACCCCTTGAGCCGGGATATGCTCTAACCAATTGAGCTAACATGACATGACGTCATAACTCAAATCTTTCCTATCGTTCTTTAACCATCGTATTGGGATGGAGCAACATCTATAGTACCACTTGCGTTGTACTAATCAGTTTGTAATGTAATCCGCATAGCAGGCGTTATTGCAAACCTAACAATAATAAAATTTTATAATATTTTTAAATCTTTTTGTTTTATAGTAACACTGAGTCTGACTACTCAAGGCACGTTTTCGGTTTCTGCCAATGTTTTACGAAAAATTGAACGTAAAAACACGAAGCTATTGCCTATGGTTCGAACATCATCATAAGTGCTTAAACACCACTGCCTAACCTGGATAACTTCGGGTAGAAAAGCATCGTACCTACTAAAGCTGAAAGACTAGTGACTTATAAGTTTAGCATGTTATTTAATTACAACTCATTTAAAAGGAATCAATTTGGTCTGAACACAAACTAAACGGTGTTCGATATCGATATGTTGCTTCGCAGCACCTAGCTTCTATTATTTTTGTGTTGACAATGCGTGCTATTACGAACCACGTGGTAAAAATACCTTAATTCGCTTCCGTATATAAAGTTCCACATACAAAGCTATGTACACTCCCACACGTCTGTCATGTGAGTCAGTGTCATCATATACGTTCCTATTGTATGAATTGGCAGACGTGATAATTAATAATATATGTTTAACCCGTCTCGTATGTCAATAATTTTGGCAGACACTGATGAAATTAAACAACTTTCATTTATTATCAACCTTTGAAGATCGCTCCTATTAAACTAACTCCTAATATAAAAAAAACTTAGCAAATTAGAAACTATTTATAGATATCTCAAAATTAAAACAAATATTATATAGTTACATCCGGTGGCCGAATGGAATAAGTATCTATTATAATATAGCTTTAATTCGGTGTATTCCGGTCTGATCCCACAAAGAGATACCACATGGTATCAGTTCTATTTTCTATTTAGTTTTTATTCCGTTCTGATCCCACTAAAGTGGGATCCGTTTATTTAATTTTATTTTACTGGAATAGTAATAGTAATTTAGGTGTCCACCAACGGCCCTAACATAGCGTATTCAAAACTGCAGCATGTATCCCACCGACGCAACAATCTGGGTTTTACCCTAATAGTTATGTATAATATTTATACATAAATGAACTACCTATACGTGAATAAAAGCTGAATTATGCGACTAAAAATAATTTCATGTATATTATCTTACCACTTCATTAGTAAGAAGAGAAGATTCTGCATAACCCTGCGTGTTGTTTGAGGGAACGTCCATGTAACGCTCTGTGTAGATGGTATCTGGAAATAAAATATAAAATAAATACAATCACTGTATTACTTTACTGTGAATAGGATAAAACTGAAAAAAATCGAGAAATATCACATTATAACTCAACGCATATTTTTCTTTAAACTTTCGTGAACGAATAAACATCAAAATATTTATATTTTGACTAACCTCGACGTTTCGATCAAGTTGCATTGACCGTAGTCACGATTAGACTGAGTCTACTTAGTAGTAGTAGTCTATTCGTGACCACGGTCAATGCTTCTTGATCGAAACGTCGAGGTTAGTCAAAATATAAATATTTTGATGTTTATTCGTGCGTGAAAAGACCCGTTTAGGATTTAGAAACATCGACGCATATTTGAGTTGCCCAATTCATTTCATATACTCAAACCGAAAAATCAGCCAAGTGCAAGTCGCACACCGAAGGTTCCGAACCACAGCACAATATATTTGTTGTACGCTATCTAAAAATACACAATATTTCGCTCTGTTATATGAAAACTGGGCAAGGAACTGGCCTTGCCCAGTTTTCATTACTTGTAGTGTGTTGGATTAAGTACTACAATAAGGAGTATATAAGGAGGAAAAGCCGTTGCGCTCGCGCTCATTAAAGGTAAACCTTTGGTCGTGCTCAAACTACAACGTGTTAAACTGTGCCTTGTTGTAGGCCTCAGAAACCTGAAACATCAACAGCGGTTTGCCGGATTAGTATGTCACCTCCCCATTTCTTCCCGTGGGTGTCGTAAAAGGCGACTAAGGGAAAAGTGCGCCAAATGAGCAGCATGCTTCTTATGTGGATGAAAGTAGGTTGTTGTGTGCATCAGACGCACTACAAGGCTATATACCATCTTTGTGCCCTACCAGGGTTTCATACAATAATGTTATAGTGTTCCTGACGTATATGTTGTGAGCGTAAACATATTATTCGTAATATGTTCGTATATTTCGTAACAGTGTGTTAGAGGAAACATTTTGTATGACACTTTTTTTATGTTATTTTGACGGAACAGGCTCGAGGCCCACCTGATGTTAAGCGGACTTACCTCTGCCTATAACAGATGCATTTTGTCACAAGTCATGATTGCACTGCGCCCGTCTCCTTGAGACATAGTTGTTAAGTCACATGTGCCTGTTATTTCACTGGCTCTCAAGGACTGTTCCCGGAACACACCTTTAGGTGCTTGGCGACAGATTTTCTACTTCAGGGTGGTCGCTAGCCAGGCGGGCATTCGCAAAATGCCCTTTCACCATGCGGTGAAGCTCAAGCCCGCGGCGGGATCCGAACCATGGACATGTTGCGAGGCAGTCCATAGTTAATGCCACTGAGTCATCACTGCTTCAAAAACCCAACCCTGAAAATGCGCCTGGTGAATGGCAATAGGCTCACCCCCTATTACATGGGAACAAAACCCAATTGGCGCAATGTGGGTGTTTCCACACCTCTGCCTACCCCTTCAAAGAATACAGGCGTGATTATATGTATATATGTGAAATCGGATCAACTGTTTACCTTATTATCTCACCTGTTGGGAAGTGATGATGTGGTCGAAGATGTTGTTGAGGCTAACCTAGAACTACTGGCTCTCAAGGACAGCTGTCGGAACACACTGTTAGGTGCTTGGCAACAGATTTTATACTTGAGGGTGGTAGCTAGCCAGGCGGGCATTCGCAAAATGTATCACCACCATGCTATTACAACGGCCATCCTTACACAACAAACGGGATCGACGGCTTAACGTGCCCTCCGAAGCACGGAAGCGCTCAGTAGTAATGTCACTAGCGGTAGCCCATCCAACTTATGACCGCGGCGGACCTTGCTTAACTTTGCTGATCGGTTAAGAACAGCTAAGTAAACTTCACTCTAATACATACCGTAGAAACGCCAGTCAACAACGGGCGCGACGGCTGCAGCACAACGGAACACGTCACCACCACGAGCGAGTGCCAGACTAGCCGCGTACCCTCCATACGACCAACCCCAGATGCAAGTGCGGTTCTGATCCACCCAAGGTAAGGTCTGTTGGAGGTACCTGCATATAAATTAATTGATTGATTAGACAATAAAAATATAACATATCATCAAGCCTATACAGTTTACATGCCCGAAGAAGGGCGCAGAGCAGAGCAAAGCACCTAAGTTCCGCTATATAAGTTTGGTTTTTGTGTATTAAAGAGCGAGCTCATTTATAGTCCCGATCTCAACTAATTTGAGGATCGAATCCAAGACCCCGAAGCCACGTTTACGGCAGTAAGCATACAACCAAAGATAGCTATACAGAAAATCGATCTACTCATTGTTTCTGAAAACTTTTTTAACTCTTCTAGCCGAGCCTCCTAGCCATTGAACCCTCATAACTTGATTCAGGACCTAAGGCCACAAATTTCTAAAGGAAATAAGATAACTCACCTGGTTACATTAATCTGGTCTTCGATCTCCACAGTTCCAAGTGCCCTGTTAAGTGCAAACATGTTGGCCACTCCTTTAAGACCTGATCCTCTGCCGTCAATCTGGGCTACTGCGATTCCATACCGAGAAACAAGAGAGCTTCCCCAGTCTAAGCTCCATTGTTTAGTCACTAAGGCAGAGTCAGGACCACCATATCTGAAAATAAAAAACAGCATATCATTGCGCATATTCACCTAGGAAAAGGTCCCAATGTGGCTGTAATAAAAGGCACGCATGTTGCCACATATAAAGTACAAATCTAGATTCCATACTCATTATCAGCCGGAAGACGTCCTCCGTTAAGCAAATGCTTCGAGGAACTCCCCCGTAGAATATCATACTAAACCGCTATCAGCCATTTGTAACCGTTGCCTACCCGCGACTCTTACAATCGGTCCACCTAGTGGGGGCCTACCAACTCTCCGTCTTCCGGTATATGCGGTAATCACTCGAGAAACTGTCTTCCCCATCTGTTATAAGTTCGACGAGCAATGTGACCTGCCCATTGTCACTTCAGCTTGTAATGAAAGCTATGTGCTTTTGACTTCGGTTATTTGTGCATATAACAAAAAAAAAACAAAAACGTTGCGGATTTTATAGAGCAAAGAAACTGGTGGAATCTGGTGGAGCAAATAGTTATGGTCTACGGTGTTTAACCCTATTAGAAAACCAGCTTGTCGGAGAAATTCCATACTACTACGAAAAATATAAAATATTTCGGGAATTGAAATTGTGATCGTGATACCAAATATGTTAATATATGCAATTACAACAAAGATGCTGTCATTGTCTATTCTTTATATTATCATTTCAAATACTAAAAGCTAAAGGGAATGAGTAAGTATATTGATATAGGTATTCCTTAATATATAAATTCCCATGCTTTTTCAAAATCTGCTACCAAACACCTAACAATGTGTTCTGGCAGCTGTTTTTGCAAGACACTCATTTTAGATGGTTCTGAACAACATCTTCGACCGCATAATCACTTAACATCCGGTGAGAAAGCGGTCAAAGTCTATCAGCAATAAAAAAATACAGATGAATTGAGAACTTCCCCCTCTTTTTTAAATCGGTTAAAAATACTTATGGTGCGGTCACTTAAGTATTTTTTTTGCAAAATAAATCAATTTATCTTTGCTAAGAATACAAATGGCAACACAACGACATAACAATAATTTTAATTGGCTTTGTTTTTATAGGCAGCTGTTTCCTTAACGCCTACCTTACTTGGGCATGCTCTCGCTGGCAGTATACCCACTTACTTTTGGGTAATCAAGGCGGGAAGACGCACTGATCTGTCCAGTTCCGATAATCGGCTGGAGCCAGCATCAACGGGCACCAAGATAAACCATTATGATGGTTACCAGCGCATTGGTGATACTACTTACATACAATTCTGTAATGGGAGTTATCCTATACATCTAGAAAATTACAATCCCAGATCTTCACCATAAACATTCAACATAGTATACAACTGTGTTGCCATGTCTCTGATATCCATAATTTAACTTACACGTAGACCAAGAGTGGTACATTGGTTCTATCTTGATAGTTAGCTGGAACTTGGATTTGAACGTCAGCTTCAGGAAGACCCACAGCAACAGGCACTGAGAGTCGTATGATTGAAGGCAGCGTACGGTTCGCGATTTGTTTAGCAGTCTCAGAGTTGTCATCCCATAGTCTGATCAGGGTACCGTTTCCGGCCTGAAAATTTCAAATATATAATCTATTGAAAATAAAACTAAGGCTATTTATGCTAATGTGTTTAATTCCATGTAATAGGGAGCGTGCCTATAGCTATATAATGGGTATACTTCCAACCTCCCAACAGTTACTTAAAATGTATTAGAACCCGATGTTTTATCCAGAGATCGAACCAGGTACCTAGAGTACTAGGTACCTGGAGTATACAAATATTATTCAAAATACTCAGAATTACGATTCTAAGTGTCATTTCTTCCGGTAGAACGGAGTTTAGTTTTTTTTTTTAATGTTATTGTGATGGAACAAGCTCGAGGCC
Source organism: Plagodis pulveraria (assembly GCA_963890685.1). Classification (NCBI taxonomy): domain Eukaryota; kingdom Metazoa; phylum Arthropoda; class Insecta; order Lepidoptera; family Geometridae; genus Plagodis; species Plagodis pulveraria. Next base: position 11,145,525 of record OY982953.1, read on the forward strand.
CACCTGATGTTAAGTGGACTAACCTCAGCCTATAACAGTTGCAATTCATCACAAGTCACGAATTGCACTGCGCCCGTCACATTGAGACATAGTTGTTAAGTCTCATTGTGCCTGTAATTACACTGGCTCTCAAGGACTACTGCCGGAACACACCTTTCGGTGCTTGGCGACAGACTTTCTACTTGAGGGTGGTAGCTAGCCAGGCGGACAATCACAAAATGCCCTTCCACCATGCGGTGAAGCTCAAGCCGGCGGTGGGGATCGAACCAGGGTACTGCGGCACGGCAGTCCATAGCTATTACCGCTCGGCCATCATTGCTTCAAAGTAAGTCAAATTATTTCATGCTGTCAATCTTTCGCGTACAGGAACCCATGCGTACAAAAGGAGTGTTAGGTTATAAAAAATGGAATGTAATGTTGCCATAATATCTCTAAAACGTATCCAGAAAGTGAACCCTACCGGAGACTTATTCACAACTGTCCAGTAAGAAGCGAGATTTTAAATTTGGAATCTCCTACTGTCCAGTAAGTAAGTATGTAATTTACTGACTGGATTCTGCAGTAATGTACTATTGCAGTATTTTTTTAAACATTTATGCCATTCACCTCACTGCCATGCATTTCCATTATCGTCAACATGTAATGTGTTCACTAGTAAACACTTACATTGACATCAAAATCAAGCTCTCTAGTAAATCACCATTTAATACACATCTTAAGACAACAAGAAACTTGACTGGCAGCTTAACGTTACATCAATAAAGAACGGTCGCCCTCCGGAGGACGGAAGCGCTCAGTAATGAAGCAATGATGACTCTGTGGATTTCTCTCATTGGCTATGGACTGCCGCGTAGCAGGTCCATGGTTTGAATCCCGCCGCGGGCTTGAGCTTCACCGCATGGTGAAAGGGCATTTTGAAAATACCCGCCTGGCCAGTTATCAAGTAGAAAATCTGCCGCCAAGCACCTCACAGTGTGTTCCGGCAGTAGTCCTTTGGAGCCAGTACGATTACAGGCACATGATGGGACTTAACAACTGTATGTCGCAGGAGAAGGGCGCAGTGCAGTTTGTCACTTATGATCAAATGCATCTGTTATAGGCAGAGGAATCAAGCTATGACAATAGCAAAACCAGATAAGTGGTTTGACTTCAAAGAGTGGTACCAAACGCGGCTTGTACGTGTGCGCACTCGTACGCACGTCCTTCTGCACGCACACAATGACCAATCATAAAAGTCGTGTCTGTAGGCCCGTGGGGTGTCGGGCTAGAATGCCAACCCCCCATATCTTCCCATGGGTGTCGTGAGAAGAGACTAAAGGTTAAATACCGGAAGGTAGGCAGCAGCGCCGTCTTAGGAACTGATATCTTAAATCGCGATCCCCAAGACGCCTGCCAAGCGTGGGGATTATGTCGAATTCCACTTTAATAGGAGCAGGTATGTTCAGCAGTGGATCCGGCTGATACAATACCTGCCCGTGGGATGTCGGGCTAGAATGTCACCCCCATCTCTTCCCATTTGTTTCATAAGAGGAGACTAGGGTTAAAATACCGGAATGTGGGCAGCAGCGCCTTCCGATAAACTACTATCTTACACTGCGATCTCGAAGACGTCTGACAAGCTGTTTTCAGCAGTGGATAATACAGTAATGGCTAATACAGTAGTATAGATAGCTATATATATTGCATAGATGCCTATTAAACTCTTAAAATATGAACAAACTCCTTATTCAGGCCAGAGTATGCATTTAAATCTTCTACGGACAAAGTACTTATCCGGTTTTACTATACTACGACCGTAACGGACGTTGCTTAACCTAGTTAATCGGTTAAGAAGAACTAAGCTAGTTCCGTTAAAAGATCTTCAAAATCGCACTAACACATCTTTTCGTATATACAAATACAAAGGTAAGTATAGTATGTGCCTGCTGATATATCTAACGAAACGAATACAATAATGAAAGTTTTTAAATGTATTATGTTACGTTACTTACCGTATCATAGATATATATTTGAGGCACGTCTGGCCCACCGCAAGTGATGGCAATACGTTCTCCAGAGTCGCTGATGGTAGCTTCGTTGTAGAGACATTCGCCGCCGTCCGGCCGACGGATTCCGCAAGTAAAGCAGTTAACATTTCGTGAAGCGTCTACTGAATAGATGTGTTGTTCAGCAGAGTCATCGACGTGTGTGGCTTTGTACCAACTGAAAACACATATTGTCTAGTTATGTTATCTGTTAGGTATTGGGAATAGCACTGTGGACTGCCCTGAACCACTAGAGCACATAGGCCTGCGTATAATTGGTGTCTCACTGAGAAAACCTGACATTATTAATTTTCCTTCGGATTTTTTTATGCTTGATAGGTTAGCCTTTGACAACTATCTCACCTGATCGTAAGTGATGATGTGGTCGAATGTTGTTCCGGCTAACCTAAAATTACTGGCTCTCAAAGACAGCTGCCGGAACACACCGTTAGGTGATTTTTTACTTGAGGGTGGTAGCTAGCCAGGTGAGCATTGCTATAACTACTGCCATTCTTAGACAACAACCGGGACCGACAGCTTAACGTGCCCTCCGAAGCACGGAAGCGCTCAGTAGTAACGTCACTAGCGGTCACCCATCCAATTCATGACCGCGGGGGACGTTGCTTAACTCTGCTGATCGGTTGAGAACAGCTAAGCAAACTTCGCTACGAGCGATACCATCAAAGGTTACATCAAATTATAGACAGAACGCATTTTTATAAGAGTGACTAGATTAATCAACTCCTTATAGCTAGGGCAAACTGTGAAGTAGACCTATTTAATTTACAGAATTACAAATACTATACAAAATTACTAATACTATTTAATACAAGCTCAAGTAGACTTAGAACGATGTACTTTTGTTCATAAATAAGAAATAAAATTTGGTCCGCGCGTGAATATGTAATACTCTTCTATATTTATTTTATTCTCTTAATTATAATGATCGGTAACTGTTACTGTTAAACTACTATTCCTAATACTTATCTTTGAAAACTTTTATTTGGCCTTCCTGCATATGTAACTTTAAACTGTCTATGAACCTAAAGTAACACACGTAGCTGTAAGTTTTCCTATGATTATGTAAATAAATTAATATGTTTTTTGAAATATATGTATCTAAATCATACAACTACGGAGTTACCAAAGCATCATACATGATCCAATATGTATATCAACACTGTTTTATTTTTTAGCACTCCTTACCTAATTTATATTTGGTTAGATAATCGAATTATACAGTTAAGTGACTTATACTGTCTTAGTTAAGTATTATTTTGCCTTGACCTAATCTCAATGTCAGATAACTATTATCAAATGGAATTTGAAGTGGATTGATATGGACAAACTAGTAAAATGTTATCATAATGTTGAATTCTTTATCCAGCAAGTTCAATATCTTACATGATACAAGTATGGTCTGATAAAAATAATAAAGATGATATTTGCTTTGGCCATTCAAGTGTGTTAGTATATAACGTTAGCGTTACATAACGCATATTATAATTTATTATTTTCGTATTATTAGTATTTACAGACAGCGTTGTCAAATCTTGATTATATTTTGCTGATGCAATATCAACCACGGAGTACGCTGGATTTGTCTTTATACCACGCTAAGTGGAGTTGGTACAATATGTCTTATTCTTTGACTCCGTTCTATCGACTGTCATATCAATACTTACACCTTCAGTGTACATATCATTCATCACGTATTCCAGCCATACATTCTTCGGCCTTCCTATACCTAGGAACTTTTATCATGGACAATTTTCTTGTTCCAAAAAATTAATGAACTCCCTGTCACTGGTACTACATTCAAGGTTCACCTGATTTATTTATTCCTAATCTTCCTTTGTGTTACAAAGTGTGGAAGTAAACGTCGTCGCTCTCCGAGATGTTATTGCGACGGAACAAGCACGAACCCCACTTGATGTTAAGCCGTATCCTCTGCCTATAACAGATGCATTTCGGCACAAATGACCACACTGCGCCCGTCACCCTGAGACATACAGTTGTTAAGTCTCATCATGTGCCTGTACTTTTACTGGCCCTCCAGGACTGCTGCCGGAACACACCGTCACGCTTGGAGACAGATTTTTTACTTGAGGGTGGCAGCCAGGCAGCCGAACATTCGTAAAATGCCCTTCAACCATACGGTGAAGCTCAAGCTGGTGGTGGAGATCGTCTCATGGGCCCCGCGGCACCGCAGTCCATAGCTATAACCGCTCGGATATCATTAATACATGTTAGTTCTTATGTCCTGATTGCTCAGTAACATCATTTGCTCCAGTGCCTTTCACTTAGTAATATGTGCCTTCACGCCTAAGCACAGTAGTGATTCTATACTACAGTTTTGAAATCTGACACTACGGTGGTATCCACTAACACGAACTCTTGCTAGAGAGACCTACACTCTGGTAAATGTTTACTGGTTGTCTATTCTATTTTTACCACAAATCTAGCAATATCAATGCAAAGTTTAAACGTAATTATTTACATTCAGTCAAAGCCTGCTCCCCATGCTCGATGTTGGTACAACACTATATCCTCCAACAAATCGTTTCATAAGAATTGACATATACAACAGAGGCATAGAACGCCTACAGACTCAAAGTAAACTTTGACTGAAGGGACTCTTAAGAGAGTTCATCAAGCTCATACCTTGGCAACATTATATTTTTATAGTATTGTCTATATAATTGTTTGAGGACTTAATTTTTATTACTTAAATTACTATAACTAATTACCAGAGTAAGTAAGTAAGGATTAGTTTTCATCAATTTGCTCCACCAAATTTTAACGGAGTTATTTTTTTAGGTTTGAAGGACTGAATATTAATATTCCTTTTACTTTTCCGAAGCAATTCGTAGAATAAATACAGTAGTTACTCTTCTTGTCTTGTTTTTCTGGTGGTATTATTTAACATATATACGAGAAGTGTAAATACTTATATTATGTCGGCATGTCCAGACCCGAACCTTCACCATATTTGTATTATTTACTTGGCATAATCATATCAGGATACGTCAACAAAGTCTATACGGGCAATTATATTAATTCTGGCTATACCAATAGTCAAGTGTACTTACACGACGTCGTCAGAAGTCCACCGCAAGATCTCTAAAACAGTGTGTGAGGTATTACTGCGTCCTTCGTTGGTCCAGCTCACCGCATTGATGTCGGAAACTTGAACAATCTGCTTGTACAGCACTCCGTTTACGGCCTGAAAATATAACATATTGTTCTCTTTTAAAGTGTCCTTTATCGAAAACACACATACGTGTACATAGAAAAGTTAAACATTTTGGAAATTCAACTTTCCAGACTTGAAGACATCATAACGCCCTTAGTATTAGCTTGTGAGGGCTCGCATTTATTTTACAACCTGACTCTAGTGGTGTCATCTTTATTTTTTTTATTTTTTTTTTAAATGGCTTATTAGATTTTCCACAGACTCCAGGGTCCGTGCAATTTTTTAGGTTAACTTAGAAATTTCTTAATTAATTACATTACTATGGGGAGCATTACATATTTAGCGGGGAACACAGTTATAAGAGATGCTAATTTTACATAACTATTATATATACTATTACAAAAGAGTTACAAACTGGTTTGCACAGGCATTCTGAATGGACCAGTGTCTTCAAGCAGCACTCGTTCACGAGTTGACTCGCGTGCCAGCCATCGTCCTCCTCAACCATTTGTGAGGGGTGGTGTCATCTTAAATTAAGTAGGTTAACTACGATGTATTTGAGTATTGAGTTTAGTTCTGTTGCAGCGATGTTAACTCTTTCGTTTTCTAACAGATTGCGTTAGTAGTACAATAATCATATAATATAACAATATAAATTTATATCCAACGAATACGAAATTTTTAATGTTATTTTTTTTTAACTTATAATAAAATTATATTTTTTTTTGGACAGATAACACATCTATATAATAAGTATCATATACCAGGTTAAAGCACAATTCTACAGTCGTGATATTCAGTAAAAGAGGCCACAAAATAGTCAAGTAGTGGGATAGTGGGAGGGCTCCCTTCGCTTGCCCTAATTATTTAAGTATACGCGAGTTATCTACACATCTACGTTTTGCCAGATATTTATTGGTTTCCTTTTAATAGAGCGTTAGTCAATTACCTTTTACTGAATATAGTTCCAGACTCTGGCTTGCTACAGAGTAACCAGTACCTACCTTGAAACTCTAAAGCAAGTGTTTAAACCACACATGAACAACGAGTGAATTATATATGGATTAAAATAAGGTCATATTATAGAAAGGTACTTACTTGGGGTAAGATAGTGATAAAGGAGTTTCCTAAGTCGTTAAATAGAAGTGGTATGTTGTCAATCCATCCGTCGTTCTCAGTATATTGGTATATCTGAAAATACACATCATACAAATCAAAATTTTCAATTTCGATGTAATGGAATGGAATGAGACATATATTTATATTATTAAAGCTCTTCGATAAAAAACATCTGATAACAAAAAAATACATTTTAAAATAATTTGTAACATATTTTTTAAACATATTAATAAATTATTTATAGGAAATTGTAAGTACATATATAATATTTTATCAATAATATGAGAATATATAGATCTTACAGAACTATACTTCTTTTAATATAATATTATAAGCAGTGAGATAAATTAAATAAATGACACATCATATACTATATTTTGTGGCTCCTCTGCTCATTAATAAGGTAAGTTCTGAGCTTCAGCCTGAAAGTACTTAACGTTCTGCAATTTCTTATGGTGGCAAATTGTTCCAGCACTTGGTGGCTGAATACCGAATACCACCTATAAAGGCCGTGGTACGATGCCTTGGGATAACCAATTGTGTTGATCCGTGCCTCCTTTGAGGTTTGCCTAGTTTCTCCAAACCATCCATTTTTTATTTAGATTTGATGGTGTTTAGTAATTGAACACGCCGAAAAGTAGACAAGTGAAATGTAGCTTAGAGCGAGATTTCATTTTAATGATAATCGTTTCTTAAGGTAAGGTCTTACGTGTCTTTTGGGTGGAATTGAGAAACAAAATCTCGCGTAAGCTTTCTGAACTCGCTGTATTATGCGTTCAGTGCGAGAGAGCTACAGTCGAGAGAACAATATCCTCATAATTCAGTTTTGAAAGGACAAGAGATTCTACAAGGTGGCCTACTATAAGTAGGGCCTTAGCTTGTACAGCGTTCTGAGCCTGAAGAAACCATTACGCACAGAGTTTGCATTGTGTTTCTCAAATCGTAAACTTACCATCTACAATCAGTTCCAGATTTCAAACCTCGTAAACGCGTTCGATTACTTCATCCATAAGTGGTATAGAAACATTCACCGGGAACGTCTTTTAATTTTGTTTACTTCCCAGTATTATGAACTTGATAATAACAAATATTTTAAGAAAACATCAAATTAATATTTTAATAAAACACTTAAAAAATATAAAAATATATCTAGTGACAATTCCGCCTAATTTTCCTGTTAAGCCGACGTGACGTCACAAACGCCACGCAGCCAAACCGGAAGAATTTTCGACGCGATTCGCTTCTACATCCTCAGGAGGTCTTGACTCTACGAGCGCACGATTGAGAATTTCTTTGGCTGCGTGGCGTTTGTGACGTCACGTCGGCTTAGTAGGAAAATTAGGCAAAGGAAAGTGTTTTATTAATATATTAATTTGATGTTTTCTTAAAATATTTTAAAAATATTTGTTATTATTAAATATGGATTTCCGCAAAGTAACGCCTGAATCTATTCATTATTATGAACTTGGTTTTATTCGCGTTTAGCACAAGATTATTGTTTTTACTCCAAGTCTCTATATGTTTAAGGTGAACACAAATATTTTTTATTATGCGGCAAATTGTTCCAGTAAAGTATCGTGATATTTCTACGTACTGACGTCGGTTGCTAACATAACTATTAAACCAACGAAGCGCTGCCTGATCAAAAACATAGAAGCTTAATTTGACAAAATAATATTTATATACAACAAGAACAGTCGACCGTCTTTTCCCCCTTTTTGGTTATCATAAAATATTGTGTACTTTCCACAAAACGAATAAAGTATTTTGCATATGACTTTCAGTTACATGGCTACAGTTGCAGCGCTATAGGTCCGTATTTGCTTGCGTTTGTCGTATCTCCCTTTTATGAACCGGCTTTATAATTAAGATTTTTAATAAATCTGGATAATAATATTATAAATAATATTATATATCATTGTTCAATATTTATTAGCTTAATGTACCTGTGAGCAAGTAGCTTGAGCATGAGTACACAACAACACTCTTAGGGTAGTCTGCACTCGGTTTGTCCACATCACGGCGATAGAGTTGTTGGTCACGAAGGACACTGCCTTCAGAATTGGCCTGAAAATGTTCAATTTTAATAGTAAGTATTGATACTATGCAATCATTATTTGAATTTCAGCTTCTGACAGAAAATAAATTCTGAAGTATGCATGAAGAATATATATATTTTAGGTTATAAAGTGATAGGGCAAAAAAGTCACCCGCCTGATGGTAAGCGTCACGCCCTTACATTTGCAGTGTCTCCTTTCTTTTTCTGCTTGACACTGAATTGTCGTAATCTTTTGTCATCTCAAGATGTTTGTCCGTTATGTTGTTAGAACAGAGATATTAGTAGATATTATTACACTGACCCCACATCCTCGGAATAAGAATATTTAATGATGGTGGCGTGCTGGTGATAGATATGCTGCTGATACTTAGCAAAAGTCTATGTGACATTATGTTACGTATGGTTCCATTCATTGGCTCTTTGGGACTTTGTCCATATCGTTAGTCACCATTACGTGTTTTGTATCCTGTTCGCCAACTACACTTCTCTTCCAACAAATGTCAAATTTGGCATTTTATTTTAATGTGTTAAATAAAATTAAGGCAGCAGTGCCTTCTAAAGAACTGCCATTTTACACTACGATCCCTAGGACGTCTGCCAAGCGTGAGGATAATAGCAAACCCAGAGTTTTGAAGCAGTGATGGTTCAATGGCATTCCAATCCCACCACGAGCTTGAGCTTCACCGCATGGTGGAAGGGCATATTGTGAATGCCCGCCTAGCTAGCAACCACCCTCAAGTAGAAAATGTATCGCCAAGCAGCTGGGCAGCTGTCTTTGAGAGCCAGTAATTCTAGGTTAAGCCTGTTAACACCTTCGACTACAGCCTCACTTACCATCAGATGAGATATTGTGGTCAAAAGCTGGCTACCTATCAGCGATAAAAAAATAAAAAATACCTTTTTATGAAGGAGTCGGACGGAGGATTACGGAGGATCTATTTGTTCAACGGTTACGGTTGTTGATGATGATTATGAAATAACCGACTGTACTCACGCATCGTGAGTAGGTACATACATTTGTAATTTTATAAGGTACATCCAGTTTAACATATTAAAAATGTCTCCTACTCGTGAGAACTTTCAAACTAAAATAGCTATTTGATGCCCACATAGTCACTTATGTATTGTGTATAAGTATATATTATACTTGTATTATGAGTATGAGCGACATCAAAATGATCTATAATATGACAATATTACTTACTGCTCGATATCTCCGGGTGGATTGTAAACAGAGTTGACTCCAGTGCTGAGGTCTCGCAGCGTGACAGACACGGCGGGGTTATTGGTGCCAGGCTGAAAATTCAAAATATTTTTTTAATTAATAGTTGCTAACGCACCAAGGTGGTTAAACAGTGTCTTAGTTAAGTAGGTAAAGGCGATTTTTTGATTAAGCGTATATCTAATGGTCTTAGTTGAGCAATACTATTAGAAGACTTAAACCGACCACCAATTATATTGTCTACACCTACTATTCCCATAACGCGCCCATACTCAATAGCTTTGGTGGGCTACTTTTTCCTCTTTAAAACGTTAGATTCTGATAGCTAGACAGTTGACAGATGATGTATTTCTAATGTTATCATTATCTATGATGAGCAAGTATTCTGCAAGTTGTTCTTGTGAGCCTGTTCCCATTATAGTTTATGCCTGTTTTACTATTCTCGATCAGTTCATCACTTAACAACGCGTGCTGGATACTGTAAAGTCACATTACCCATTACTGTAGTGTTTGAAAAGTCAGGATAAATATGGTAACAACAAAAATAATTGATTGGTGAGATAGTGGCCAAAGGCTTCAAAAATATAGCGCTTGAATGTCATGCTGGCGCATAGTAGAATTGAATTGCTGATCCAAATAAGTGGTACTAGGTTGAATAATAAATAAAACGTGACTGTACTCTAAATAAATCGAGAAATATCGAGTACGTGACCGGTGACAGGCAAGTGGGATCTGTAATCGAATGTGCTGTTGTTTACTCGATTATAGTGATTCGATTTGTATTGTAGACGTACGCTTAGCTATGAATCTGTTTGTGATCAAATTCAAAGAGAATAGATGAAATATTAGTTTCGCTTGTTTTCACGCAGTTACGGGCTTTATTTTTGCACAAAGAAATAATAGGTAGGAATAGGTTGATTTCATTACCGAGTGAAGTCTGGCAGTAAATTGTTGGTAATCTGTTCTATTTTTTTATGTGATTCGGACGAAACAAGAACGAGGCTCGCCAGATGTTAAGCGGACTTACCTCTGCCTATAAAATATTCATTTCGCCCGAACGAATTGCTCTGCGCCCATTACACTGAGACATACAGTTGTTAAGTCTCATGTGCCTGTAATGTTTTGGCTCTCAAGGACTGCTGCTGGATCACACTGTTAGTTGCTTAGCGACAGATTTTCTACTTGAAGGTCTTTGGTGATATCATTATTGTTATTATTTACCATTTTTGTTCCTCCATCACTTAAAAAGTAACACTTGATGTTGACTGCTAAAGGTCAGTCATAGTCAAACTAATTTGATTTCTAAAGTTATTTCAATAAAACGAAATTGAAACGTTGATATTCATTTGTTTTATGGTAAATAAATATTTATAAAGAGTCTCACAGTTCAACATACAAGCGCTATAGGTACTGTATAACTACCGGACTCGTTGAAACGTTGCATCTGGCAGAATGCAACGATCGTATTACACGTTTCGTGTGCTAATCTTCATTCAATGTTTTAGATTCTTACGATTCAAATCACGACTGCGAAATAAAATAGTCGCCGAGTTACGTCGAGTTGGCACGAAGCGGCATTGGGGGAAGGGGAGTAGTTCCTAGAGGCTGGGCCCGATCAAGCAGGCAGCGACGTAGATGGGGGCTGCCGATGAGAGCGCGAGTGAACCCTGCGGCTCCTGCCACTAGTCGATGACGACGGAACACCATGAGGTTTTTAGTCGGTATTGGAATCCCTATAGACTCTGAGTCCGACATAACCATCTACTCCCCGGCGGGTGTTTATGCGTAAATGCATTTTCCTCGCGTCAACAAAAAAAGGCACAGAGAGTCTCCTACTGTTTCTTATAGGTTACAGTACAAGAAATCCATGACGAAACTTAGTACTAACATGTACGTTACTACATTCACAAACTTCACAATATGTAAATCTTGCTAACAAGAGTAAATCGATTATAAATTAGTTTCGGTTATCAACCGCTACTGTTATTATCGATTTTACGGTCGCTGGGTGATGAAGTTTTGTATGGCGCTAGAGTTTTCAATAGAGTCATTACTCAACCAATCGATTATCAATTTGGCTTGGCTGTCACCAAAATCGATCTACAACACACTTAGTAGTAGGTAAGTACTACTATGGTGTCATATCGTAAAATTATCTTTACAACATCCCGCACATAACAAGTTGATATGAATATATTTTTGCATGTCCTTTCTAGTGAATATGTTACCGAGTTTGTAATTTCGCATGGTGGTAGTGCATTTTGCGAATGTTCGCCTGGCTAGCTGCCATCCTCAAGTAGAAAATGTGTCGCCAAGCACCTAACGGTGTGTTCCGGCAGCTGTCCTGGAGAGCCAATAATTCTAGGTTAACACCTTCGACCGATGTGGTCGAAGGTGTTAACCTAGAATTATTGGCTCTCCAGGACAGCTGCCGGAACACACCGTTAGGTGCTTGGCGACACACTTACCGTCAGGTGAGATTGTGGTCAAAGGCTTCTATAAGTGTTAAAAAAAAAAAATGTTAATAAATTGCACCCATTCTCTATAAAAAAGAGACAATAGCTTTTTTTCATGCTAATATGGAAATTATAATAATGTTTATGTAAATTACGATTCAAAAACATCATAATTAGCAAGTACGTGTACCTATCTACGTAATAAGAAACACGTGTATCGATAGAACACAAAAGCAAAGCGGTACTTTCTCGTTTGTTATGGGTACATTACCTAGGAATCATCATTCAACGTAATTTTCTAAGTACGATAACTTTTGTTGTTAATCCGACCCTATACTAATATTATAAAGAGGAAAGATTTCTATTTTGTATTTTTACATTTTCGTATGTTTGTATGTAACGAATAAACTTAAAAATTACTGGACCGATTTGAAAAATTCTTTTACCATTAGAATTTTACTCTATTCCCGATGACTATAGGTTAAAGAATATTAAAAAACTTAGGAATCCGAAAAAAACTTCGATAATGTAACCCGTGTGAAAAAAATACCAAAAAAATCGTTATATACCTACGCTGCGGAAGTTTTTTTTTTTTTTTTTTATGCGTGATAGGTTAACCTTTGACCACTATCTCACCTGGTGGTAAGTGATGATGTGGTCGAAGATGTTGTTCAGGCTAACCTAGAAGTACTGGCTCTCAAGGACAGCTGCCGGAACACACCATTAGGTGCTTGGCGACAGTTTTTCTACTTGAGGGTGGTAGCTAGCCAGGCGGGCATTCGCAAAATGCCCTACCACCATGCAATAACAACTGCCATCCTAAGACAACAACCGGGACCGACGGCTTAACGTGCCCTCCGAAGCACGGAAACGCTCAGTAGTAATGTCACTAGCGGTCACCCATCCAACTCCTGACCGCGCGCGACGTTGCTTAACTTTGCTGATCGGTTGAGAACAGCTAAGTAAACTTCGCTACGAGCGCTTCAAAAAGTTGTTGACAATAGAGCAAAGTAATGTACTACAATTTTATAGAAGATATCAATATCTACAAATAAATTCTTTATACCATACGTGTAACTATAACAGTTATGTAACAATACCTACTTTATATGTGTTTAGATTAATCATTTTTGTTAAATACCGCGGGCGGGCCGCTAGTAATATATAAATCCCTACGTTTCGGATCTGCACTGGGCAATATGCCAAACCGGTTTGAATGCACTTTCACTAAGATTGCAAAATGTTTAAGGCAGGTCCCAAGAACTTGCCAATAGCAGTACCAGATAAGTGAGTATAAATTGGCTTAGTTGACAGTTGAGCTGTAATATAATTTGATATCAGATCGGAACGATTTGTTACAACGATGTCCTACTTCTTTAATAACTTTCATGTTAGAGTAATGGTTAAGCATAAATTGAAATTATTGACTTTGTTATGCCTATGCCTACGAGTATATCAGAAAATGTCAAACTTTATTTTAATATTGTATTGTTTGCAATAACGCCTGCTATGCGGATTACATTACAAAAGCACAAATATACGATAGGAAAAATTTATTTCTTCATCCCGCACATGACTTAAATTTTTCCTATCGTATATTTGTGATTTTGTTTTTTTTTAAATTAAGTATGTTATTGTGACGGAACCAGCACGAGGCCCACCTGATGTTACGTGGTAACCTCTGAACGAACTTCACTGCGCCCGTCACACTGAGACAAAAAGTTGTTGAGTATCATGTGCCTGTAATTTTACTGGCTCTCAAGGACTGCTGCTGGAACACACTGTTAAGTACTTGGCGACAGATTTTCAACTTGAGCGTGATAGCTAGCCAGGCAAGCATTTGCAAAATGGCCTCCCAACATGCGGTGAAGCTCAAGCCGGCAGTGGGGATCGAACCATGGACCTGCGGCACCGCAGTCCATAGCTATAACCGCTCGGCCATCTTTGCTACACCAATTTGCAACTTAAAATATGATTCTATTGATTACAAAATTTCAATTGCGCAAAAGAGCCATTCAAAAATCGTCAACACGCAACTGTGTTCTTAGATAATATATTTTGTCATATATCACGACTGTCCCTACGTATACTATCGAAACTAAATATCGCTCTCTCTCTCGAATTCGCTCGCTATCGAATTTTAAGTTTCGTTACTTAACGAGGACCAGCGACGTCAAATTCCATACATTACTACGCTAAAACTGAATATATTTAAAGATATCTTATTTAATGAATAATTAAATAAGATATAATTTAAAAAATTTAATGAATAATCTTATTTATTAGTACAAGAATAATTTGACTCATTATTTTGTGACAGATAATGCAGTTTAAGAACATATCTATTAATTCAATTTACAGGTTTAGGAATTATATATTTTGGTTTGTGGACAATATTAGTATTTAAAACGGGAAAAAAAATATGCCATGCTCTACAATTATCGGCTTAAAAATATAAGGAATTTTACATAACCACCTATAGCATATCGTAATAAGCAGCTAAGTGACAGAATGCATCAAATGTTCAGGCCTAACTTAGAATTACTGGCTCTCAACGACTGCCGGAACGCACCGTTAGGTGCTTGGCGACAAATATTTTGCTCGAGGGTGGTAGCTAGCCAGGTGGGCGTTCTTATAATGCCCTACTACCATGCCAACCGACTGTCATCCTAGGACAACAACCGGGACCGATGGCTTAACGTGCTCTCCAAAACCCGGAAGCGTTCAATAAGATCACCCAAGTCATGACCGCGGCGGACGTTGCTTAACTAAGTGATCAGTTAAGAACGGCTAAGCAAACTTCGTTATGAGCGCTTCTTGGTTGTGTTGTTGGAGAAGATATATTTTACTGACCTAAATTAGTGGGGTTTTTTTACAAGGCATTTAATCATAATTGTATTAAACCCTTACAAAATGTATACCATCCTTAACAAATCATTCATATCTTGAAATAAGTATGGTGTAACTAATTCAGAGGCTCCAAACAAATCATAACGAGGAGACATTTTCCTGTTTTTGTATCGGAAGTTCTTTGATCCGTAAAGATCATATTTCCGAACCAATCATGAAGACGCAAAGAAAATCACTTCTTATATAGCTGTTTTACCTCGAAAATTTATTGATATGAATAATTTCTAGTACAATAGAGACTTTAAATATTTTCGGGCTTACTTTATTGTGTGTAATAATCGTTAATCAGAAATCTAGGCAACTTATGTAGCTTCGCTGATAACACATATAGTCTTGCTAACATTAAATATAATACAAAACAGAGCCTATAATATGCTTATATACCCTTTTAATAAGTCATTGACAGCAATAAAATTGGAGTTTAAATATCTACATAATAACAACTTAGCAAACCGGTGAGATTGTGGCCATATGACAAAAAACTACCTCCAATTCTTGGACTGGACATTTTTATAAATTTTTTCTATAAATCTAAACAAATTGGGGAACAAAGTTTCCCCCTTCCAGTCATTTAGGTGTATTATCTTGATATTTTCTAGACTTAAGTTTGATCAAAAATAATACATATTCTAAGTAAGTATATCATATGAAGCTCTTAAATAGCGTAACGGATAGATTTTTGAGGATTAGCTTAGCACGGTAATGGGTCGAGTTGAATAACCAATCAGCTGGAAACATTGGAAAGCGTTGGACTGAAGATCAATAGAACGAACATCAGTTCTGCAATTTTGGTAATTCATTTAGTTTATCAAATATTTTTACAACAGTTTAGTTTTGGGAGGACAAAGATGCTGCAGCGACAGCAGCATTTTGTAGCAGGGATGAAAAACACAGATGAGAGACACAGAATGCGTGAAGATCACCTCCACCATATTATGTAAACGCCAAAAACTTACTGCTACAAATAGATGACTAACCACAAATCAGAGAGTACGACAAAAACATGTTATGCCAACCCCACTTAGTGTGAGACAAGAACAGGAGTCGAGAGCATTGAACATGTTATGAGGACAGAAAAAAACGAGTATCTATGATTGTTCAGTATAGATGTACACAGAAAGAGGATGACCGAAGAAGGTGTTGATCGATTGTGTCAAGAATGACACGGGTAGGAAAGTCATGAGAACAGACATAGCATAGAGGAAATTAGAAGAAAAGAAACCAATGTAATTAAGAGATCTTATAATATTCGAAACAGTGATGGCTTAGTGGCATTGGCTATGGACTGCCGCGCAGCAGGTCCATAGTTCAAATCCCGCCCAGAGCTTGAGCTTCACCGCATGGTGGAAGGGCATTTTGCGAATGCCCGCCTGGTTAGCGACCACCCACAAGTAGAAAATCTGTCGCCAAGCACCTAACGGTGTGTTCCGGCAGCAGTCCTTGAGAGCCAGTGAAATAACAGGCAAAATGAGACTTGCATCTGTTATAGGCAGAGGAAATCGCTTTACATCAGGTGGGCCTCGCGCTTGTTCCTTTACAATAACATAAAAAATAAATCTATTTATATATATATTATTGTGTGTATTTAAATATATTATAATTGTAGTAGTTCTGAAAATTTTGGCTAAACTATCACTACCTGGATGTAATGTTGCTAACCATATTATATCATTCTGTGCAAAAAGAACAAGAATTTATATTAAATAAAGAAAATAAGAGTAGTTAGATAATAACACAAAATGCTGATCATCTAATGGTTATGAATATAATTTTATATTCCATTTAGATTAATGAGTTTCATTCTGATCAAGCACTACAATAAGCTTAAATTTAAAGTAATGGAAGGTAATTAACCAAAGGAATTGAGTTAGTCTCGCCGAGAGCTTCTATTGTATACCTAATTTAACTACTAAGGCTTGATTCATTTGAAATTATGCGGCATTGTCGAGGAGACGCGATGTCTCATAATTTATTTAGTTTGCTTTGTGTCGTGGAGAAGTGGTAACTATTTTACATTCTGTGTCCCATAGGTGCTCAAGTTTGAGTTACTGCCCTGAATAATATATCTATGTTCCACTTTGCTTGTGATCCCTATACGTGTTGATGTTAAAAGTTTGTTCACAATATCATTCATGTTGAGCTTACTAAAAAATTATACCGCTTTCTTTTCTAGTAAAACAGGCTTCTAGAAGTGCAAGATCTAATAGTTTTAGAATGTATCAGATATTTTAGAAACTTGTCGTACAAACAGAAGCAGGCACAAATGTGCAGGAAAGTGTCAATGTCATATACTACTTAATATTATAAACGCGAAAGTTTGTAAGTATGGATGTATGTACGAATGATTGTTATTCTTTCACGCTCTAACGGGTAGACGGATTTGAAAGAAATTTGGTATGTAGATACTTCAGATCCTAGAAAAATACAAAGACTACTTTTCATCATCATCAATCATTAACACGCGGGTAAAACAGCGGGGCGCAGCTAGTAAACAATACATGTATTTTGTTACTACAAGTAGTTCATACAAACTTGAAAGCATGGTATAGCTTACCTTAGGGTACCGTATCTCATGATGAAGAGTATACTGATGTTCGATGGATCCAGGCTCACCGTAGTGCGGAACTCTCATGATACGGACGTATGTGTCGTCGAACGTTGCGAAAGCTAGCTTGCTGCCGTCGCTTGAGAACCATAGAGCGTTGTTAGTACCGAATACTTCCTCTGAAATTGTGAAAAGTTGACACTATAGAAATAAGTTTGTTAACGAACTGACATCCAGCGTAATTCTAAGTATTTAAGTGCACGTCGAAAAATCGAAATGTTCTTCAATTAAACACACATAAAACAAATCCTGTTTATCCCATAAAAATATTATTATACATCAAAAATACTGAGTGCACATCAAATTCAAAATGAACGCTCTTTTTACCTGGTCTTTTAATGATTCCAATGACTAATCTACGGCACAGTTATTCATAGTTTTAAAACTAAGTCGCCTATGTAGGTTACTAGTCACCATAAAATTGCAAGAGCGGAGCGAATGAAGCGAGCAAGTATGAGCTTCTGGTGCTTCTCGCGCCAGAAATAACATCTGGTGCTTCTCTCACCAGAAATAATTTATTTTTGCTAAAAGAGGAGATTTTTTGTGTGGTAAAAAACTTTTCATCAGTAAAAAGAACGATAAGAAAATTACGTGAAAATTTTAAGTACTTATATTAGATATCTAGTAGGTATTAGTTATTATTTTGACGTGTTTATTTTAGTAAATTGCTATATTTTTATTAGTGATGCAAGATTAGATGATGATGCAATAGTACCATACCATTGTCAATGCACCTCAATTAAACAGAGGTGCTATCGATGGGTTACCAACGTTTCGAGATTGTGAAACTCTCTCTCTCTGATCGCTAATGCTATAACTGAGAAGATAACAAGATCTACATTCGTACAGTTATTTAGATGTTAAGGATTTTTTTAAAGAACTGCCGCTAAATATATTCCTTACGATACAAAATCACAAATATACGATAGGAAAAATTTAAGTCATGTGCGGGATTCGAACCCGCGTCCATCCACTCCTTGAGCCGGAGTATGCTCTAACCAATTGAGCAAACATGACATGACGTCATGACTCGAATCTTTCCTATCCTTCTTTTAACCATCGTATTGGGATGGAGCGAAATCTATAGTACCCCTTGCGTTGTACTACTAACAAGACCAATTTTGCAATTGGTTTTATACTTGTAAATGATGACGCAACCTTATAATTTTAATATTGTTTAATATTGTTAATTTTAATATGTTAGCTCAATTGGTTAGAGCATACTCCGGCTCAAGGAGTGGATGGACGCGGGTTCGAATCCCGCACATGACTTAAATTTTTCCTTTCGTATATTTGTGATTTTGTAATGTAATCCGCATAGCAGGCGTTATTGCAAACCTAACAATATTAAAAGTATTCCTTACAATCATATGCAGTAATAGTGATATAGGTTTCTTATATCTCATGTGTTGACAGTTGTATCGACGAAGAACTTCATCAAAACAGCTGTGGGCTGCTTTTAATGTATTTAGGTTTTATTGCATTGTGTCAAGTGAAACTGAACGATAACACCACTTGCGAACGATAGCTAGCCAGGTATTCGTAAAATACCCAAACACTATGCATAGAATTATCGATACATCTTGGTGAAATTTGAATATTTTTTTAAAAATAATCAACGAAATGTTATACTTCTTTATTCAATACATTTATTTATGCATAATAATTGTCAACTTTTAGCATTTCATGTCTGGATTATTAGTGCGCGAATAGTAATTACTAAATTAGAATATATCATATAAAAGGAAGAATATACTATACTGATGCATTATCACCATCAATAAAGTGATTACTATCTGTATCGTATCTGAAGATTATGTTGTATGATAATTTCATCCCTAATCTAAAGGAAATTCTATACAATTAAAAATTTTGTGATAAGGATTGTATGTATCAGGAATTTCTGTAGTAATATTATCAAAAGTACTTGCATGCAAACAAGAGTCTTAAATAATATTTTAAAAGTTATTGGAGCACAAAATGCTTATACCCCGGGCGGGAATCGAACCCGCGTCCTCCGATTCTGCGCCGGTTGCCTTAACCACTCGACCACCTGGACACGCTATTTCTAGCCGGAATTTCATGCTCCAATTGTATTACTTTAACCAAAAATTTGTAAAATATGATTTTCGCTTAGCACGCGATAGTGCTTGTAATAATATGTAGAAATAAAGAGTCTTAAATTTACCTTCATAGACCCAATCAGGAACGCCATGGTAGATCACATCCCGCTGTCCACTAGTTGTGATCTGCTGGGGTGCACTATTCAGACTGTCCTGGTAGAATATGTTGTTAAAATACACGTATGCGAAGGAATTTCCGGAGGGACCCCATTGAAAGTTTTGTAGATAAGGCTCTTCAACTTCCGTTAACGCGGGGGGAATTATTTCGGTTAGGTTTCCACTGACTAAGTCGACTACAGTGTAGCGAGCGTAGAAGCTGTATCTGTAGATCTGTAAAAAACATAATGGATTAACATAACTAATAAATAACCGAACGATGTCTGATTGGCAAGTCAAGGGGCCTGAGCTTTGGTATGACAGAGATTACTTTTCGTTCGAACAGTTAATACGATTTGGACAAAATTTTGTAGTTAGGTCAATAACCATGAGTAAGATTATTATTTACAACACCACCTCTTTTTTTTTATTGCCATATCAAAAAAAAATGGTTGTTAGGTAAGCCTTTGACCATCATCACACCTGATGGTAAGTGATGATGTGGTCGAATTTGTAAACAGGCTTAACCTACAATTACTGGCTTTCAAGGATAGCTGCCGAATCACACCGTTAGGTGCTTGGTGACAGATTTTCTACTTGAGGGTGGTAGCTAGCGGACGTTGCTTAACTTTGCTGATCAGTTAAGAACAGCTAAGCAAACTTCGCTACGAGCGCTTCATAATAGCTATGGACTGTCATGCCGCAGGTTCATGGTTCAGCTTTAGCTAGCTTTCCGCTAGTGGAAGGGCATTTTGCGAATTATAGCCTTGCTAGCTATCACTCTCAAGAAGAAAATCCGTCGCCAAGCACTTAATAGTGAATTCCGGCAGCAGTCCTTGGGACCCAGTAAGTAATTAAAAATTACAGGCAAAAAATGTTACATCAGATCTTCGTCATTTATGAACCGATTAGATAAGAAGAAGAATTTGAGATAAATTTTATTAGTTTTAATTATTAGTGTATCCAGTGATCGTAGGATTGAATTCTAACGGAGACGTAAGAATTTTGCGAATTCTCACCTCGATACCTACCCCAAAGTGCCTATAAAAATCATCGAGATATTATTACTAACGTATAGAGTAGCTATTCTAAACAATCGTCATGTTCCATTCTGTTAGGAATAAACTTAAAGCCGCTGCAGCGCTGAAACCATAATTAGTGGTGTCTAATTAGACTCTATAGGAACACTGTGCTAGGTAGTACGCTTTTAAGGTACAGTTTTCTCGCGCCCAAAAGGTCATAAACGCTGGGAATTTTCGGACGCTTACGCGTTTCGTTCAATTGTCTACTACGGTTTGTCGCTCTCACAGAGATAACCGACTACAGAAGTGACATACATAGCTAAATACCTAATACGCTTCAATTGTTTTTTAATCAGTAACAATTGAAGCGACCAGAAGGTGGGAAGCAGCGCCTTATAAAGAACTGTAATTTTACACTGCGATCCCCAAGACGCTTGCCAATAACGGGGGATGCCTGTGTTCAACGGTGGACGTTATAGCTGTTAATGATGGTTCATGATATTAATGTTTTAGATAAATAAAACTGAGGAGTAAATTGTCAAGCGTGAGTTACGAAAATTAAAGGTAATCCAAATGCTCCCGCCCACAACCAGTTGGCCAAGTCTAAATCCGTCCAGCCATTTGGAAGTTACTATGATAAACAGAAAGAATTTTCACCTGTGCCAAACTTTTTTCGTCGAGAGTAAAAAATAGTTAATTAACTCAATGTTGCTATTTATCATATCTGTCCACTTAATATATGAACTTCACTACGTGAGCATGGCTGCCTACGCTGTGCCGTGAAACATGGCCTTGTGCGTGTACAAATCGACAAAATAATAATGTAATAGGGCGTCTTTAATTCCAAAATCTGAATTTACTTGTGAAAATTGATTCCATCGCTTTTATTTGTTCTTTCCGAATGGTTTTTGCAGTATCTTAAGACGCAGGATGGCATTATGAATAAGCAATATTTGAACGAAATGCGCGTGTAATCTCTACGAGTGCCCACCAGTAGCGTGTGGATAAGAAGATGCCGACCGGCTTATTTGCACTGTTCAACTATGCTTGTTTGAGATTTCGCGTCTAGTATATATACGTCAATGATAAAAATTCGGTCACCAAGTACCTAAAAGTGCTATCTTGCAGGTATCTTGTGTTTGTGTCTTGAACGCCAGAGTCTATTTAACACCTGCAGGTAAAATATTCTAAATGCTAATCTATCAACAATAAATAAATTAATATATTATTAATTAGTCCTCAATATCATTAACACGTTTTCGCAATGACTTAAACAATTTGTTATTATGACACTTGAAACCATTTGTGTAAACAGTTTACGATATGACAATCCACTATTGTTTTATTGTTCTCAGTGTTAATTAAATAAAATTGTCAATACAGTATCACAGTAGGTATTCGTATAAAAACTTGGTCAAAATGTTAGTAAACAATTCCCGGTCTCATAATAAATAAAAATTACCAAAAATGGAACCGACTTCAATACTCAAATGTGTGAACAGGTTGAAGTCGGTAACATGATGGTTGAAAAGTACCTTATACTACAGTATTGTGCGTATGGTACCGACTTCGACAAGTAATTTGACACATTTGAGTGTTAAAGTCGGTTCCATTTTATGGAAAAAATTACTATTTTTAGTGACCCTTGCTACTTAAGGAGTCAATTGTCATTCACTGTCAATGACGATGTCATCAAGATGGGAAATCACTTTTCAAATATTGGAGTGTAACTTAAAAACAGCTTGACCGATTTTGATGAAATTTAAATGGGACTATACGCCAAGCATCAGCTGTCAAATAAAAAAAAAAGAATCATCATTATCGGTTCACCCAGAAAAAAATCTAAGGTAACAAAGGTAACATATAAAAAAATACAGACACATCACATACAGTACCTCCTTATTTTTTAGTCGGTAAAAAATTGTGTTCCTTTGCGTTGGATAGTGAAATACTCTTGGCCAAATGCGAGTATAACTCGCAGACTGAGGGTTCCATAACAAATCATGATATAAGATAACTACCAAAAAATGGAGGAGGAACCTCAAGGAGAAAATCTGTCGCCAAGTACCTAACAGTCTGTTCCAGACGCAGTCCTTCAGGGCCAGAAAAATTACAGACACATGAGACTTACCAACTGTATGTCTCAGTGTGACGGGCGCAGTGCAATTCGTTCCGACGAAATGCATCTGTTATAAGCAGACGTTAGTCCGCTTAACATCAGGTGTTTTTCATACAGTTGGAGATCTTTAAAGAGCGCCAGACCCGCAATGGCCAGTTTTGTTACGGTTAGAAATTGGAATATTATCACACCAAGTTCAACGCTTGTATGTTTTACTGTTACAACAAAAAATAAGTAAAAACAAGAAAAACACGTTTATTTTTTGAATAACCCAGATATAATACGCATTGCGATTCAACGGCGCAATGCTGCCAGCATGCTGGGTACGCTGGCAACTGGTAGTTTGCTGGAGCATTTGGACTGCCTGTAAGTCTCCAATGACTTATAGATTGTCTAAATGCTTTTAAAAATACCTACTTTTTAGGGTTCCGTACCCAAAGGTTAAAACGGGATCCTATTACTGAGACTTCGCTGTCCGTCCGTCTGTCACTAGGCTGTATCTCAGTATCGGTGATAGCTAGACAGTTGAAATTTTCACGGACGATGTATTTCTATTGCCGCTATACTAATAATAAAATTAAGGGTAGCTTCCATACAACAAACTGATTTTTTTCAACAAACTGTTTTTTGCTCGATACTAATAACGGTGACATGTAGACGCTTTAACTATTCACAGAATATTTAGTTTTATGTTCTCTTTAAATATAATTAAATGAAAATAAAATAAATAATTAAGGGGGCTCCCATACAATAAAAGAGGTTGTCGCCGTACCTACCCAGCTCAATCGGACACTGCGAAAAGTGACAGTAACTTGCAAGGTTACAGATAATGGTATGGAACCTTCGTGTGCGAGTCCCAATCGCACTTGGCCGATTTTTATATTTGTTATTTGTGTTATATTTTAGGCCGGCAATCCACTACAGTCACTACACTCATACTAATTCTATGAAAATTTAAACTCGTCTCTATTAGGGTATATAAAAAATAATGTTCTATGTTTTATCGACTCGAATATCGCAACGTCATATATTTAGCCATTACTTCGAAAAAGGGAAACTAACAAGAAAACCCAATTAACCTCGCCCCAACCGGTATCCAACCTTGTTAAGTGTCTAGTATTTTTACATTTTATTTTCAGACTAAAGCACGGGCTTTGTTTGCGCTTCATATTGTTATAAGAAACAAAAATCTTCTTCAACTTTGATAAAAAATACCATATTGATACAAAACTTTATAGCGGTAATATGGTATAATGATGTTGAAGTAATTTTGCAAGTCCAACACATTAACCATTTCTAGCATGCAATGTTAAAAATTTCACAAAAATCATCAATAATTTATTAGTAATTAAAGCATTTCATTTGCATGGAAATAGATACAGTAATTGTTAATAAAATATAATGTAATGTATCATTCAAATTTATTTAATTTAAAAAAGAGTTTTGATTTGGAGGTCAAAATATTAAAAGGCAAATAAAGAAATATCATTATTTTTCATTGAATTATTTTGCCATGCTTCAATTATAAAACAATTCTATTTAAATTCTTTAAGTGTTTCAAATAATTTTAGCTGGTTAATGTTGAAATCACCAACGGCTTTTTTCTGTTTCACTTCTTATTTTTGTCAGTAAGAGCTCTAGATGTAACTATTTTATGGTCTCTATCCATGAATAAGTTTGTAACGTACCTATGTACTTTTAGTACATAGGTAATTAATATTATATTAATTAATTTTGTGGAATCTTTAGTTTACGTTTTGTAATTCTCTGACAGAGAATCTTTATAACTGCTGTATTTTGACGTGAGTTAACTTTTAACTAGTGTTGAACCTATATTTTTTGTACTGTTTTTTACATTACTGGTAGTAACTCTAATTAGTCTTCTAGGCATTTCAGAGTGCGGCAAATACTTAGTAGAAAAAACAGTAATTACCGACAAACATAATATATGCTCCGTAAAGGAAATGCAACCATTGGTTTATTTATAAAGCAGTTTTGAATTGTTGCGGGTTGGTAGACTGATTATGACATTCAAAAATACGACAATTGATTATAAGGTATATCAAAGTCATCGATGTTCTTTAGTCCCTGGTGAATTTACCGATAATTTTGTAGCCCCTAGTCCCTGGATCTCGAAATCATAGATGACTTTCATAAAACATAACCCAGTTTCGTTATCTGAATTTATGATAATTCCCCAAAGGGTTCTAACGGGTCAAAATAAACGGGTTTTTTATGCCTGGTATGTTAGCTTTTGACCACTATCTCACCAGATGGTAAGTGCTGATGTAGATGTTGTCTAGGCTAACCTAGAATTATATAAGCAATCAAGATTTTCTCGTATAGAATTCTTGTAGAATGTAATACGTTCGGTGTTGGTAAGGAACCCCTGGAGTATCCAATTCGCTTATGGCCGGTTTTAAATATTTATATATTTATCGTCACGCCTTAACATCCACGTTTAGTTCCCTTGTCATAAGGAACAAGTGTACGGCCATCTCATTGGGCTCAATTCAAGTCCAGACAGTTACAGCTGCTTTTGAGAATTACTAAGACCAAGGCGCGGGTTCAAACCACGAACCTCGATATTATACAAACGTATTTCACAGTATGAAAACCATTTTCATCACCTAAAACAGGCATGCGTTTCACTTGGTGAAAAGTGTTTACCGTCGCCTATTGGCGCTTGCAACACCAGTGGGAAGATAGTAAGTAAGACGAAATTGAGTAAATTTTTAATTGAGCTCTGAGTTGAGTAGTTTCGTATAAAAACCGATCATGCCATCAGTAGAAAACATGAAAGGAAATATTTTTTCTTATGTAGTATGGATAATAATAAAGTATGGATTCGGATTTCCAAGATTGTTACGATATGGCGGAAGCCCGTAGGGGATAAAGAAATTATGGAATTTATGTTCAATACAGTTCGTTTTATCCGAAGAGAAGCTGCGTTGTATCCACACATTTGATAAGATTTTCTCGGTAAAATAATACAAGCGTATTTTGGAACGTTTTCTTTCTTTGTTACACTTAGAACACAAGTGCTGCATTATATATGATCTTTCAGACGCTGCGCGCTGCTTGCATCTTTGTGAAGATGATTATTATTTTATTGTAATAACTAAATAGTAACATTCAATTATTTAGTTATTACAATAAAATTAAATAAAGTAAAATTCTCAATTGTACTCGTATTTTTACCAATTATTAATTATACCTGAAAACGTGTTGGATGATATTTTACTTGTCACTTATGGTGTATGTTAAGAATTGTCAGAAAACGTTGTAAGATATAAAATGTCTAAAGTAGAGGAACTGGGGTTCATTGCTTAGGAATTAAAAAGACGTTCGATATTTTTTTATATATCACATATGTTTAAATAAGCTCACGTTCTTTGTTAGGTACTATACATAAACACTTTTTTTTTTTTTCAAATCTTATTCCACCCCTAAGATGGCTCGGGTACAGTAAGGATTTTTTAATGGTTGTGGCTCCAGTTTTATAAGGGGCCACATTCTTAACCCCAACTTTCATTTGTGATGTACTTGTTGGTAGTAAGAGTATACCCGTTACCTTACGAGAGCCTTCGAGGGCCCTGATGTCAACAGTGAGACATTACTCACGTCGAAATAAGTACTAAGTAGGTAGTATCTTTCTGCCTGTAGAGAAGGATGAGTTTAATCAATAAAGCGCCAATAGAAGTTATCAAATTTGAAAAATAAAGAACAGGCTTAGATTACATACTCGTACGTACGTGGTGCAAAGTTAGATACTTTTTTTACATATTCTTGTGATGATTTATAGTCATTTGTTCAAAAGTGTTTTTTGTGCAAGAGATACCGAATTATTCTATAATTGAATCACAAGTGTAGCAGAGACCTTACAAACGTTCATCACATCAACCGGAATTTCCACCGTTGAACGTCTCCCTCCTCTGGGGAATTTGCCATAATTGGGGAAACTTTTTTTTTTTTATGCCTGATAGGTTAGCCTTTGACCACTATCTCACCCGATGGTAAGTGATGATGTGGTCGAGGATGTTGTTCAGGCTAACCTAGAAGTACTGGCTCTCAAGGACAGCTGCCGGAACACACCTTAGGTGCTTGGCGACAGACTTTCTACTTGAGGGTGGTAGCTAGCCAGGCGGGCATTCGCAAAATGCCCTACCAACATGAAACTGTGTCGTATGTTAAAAAATATTCAAAACTCAAAAACGATTTACAAGATCAGTATGTCATATTACATCCACAGATTCTTGTGGACCATATTTCAAAAATCTGTTTTTTTTCCCTTCTCGTGATCATACATTTTAAAAATTTTACTCTCTACAAGAAACAACTTTAAATTATTTAATATGTTTAAAAGTCAGCGCCACAAATATAAAGTTAATATACCAGGTCATGCATCTACCACATCTGATCAAAGTGTATTTGTAATGACTCCAAGAATACACAATCATTTACCTACATCTTTTAATCAGAATACCTAGCTAAGTAAAGTAAGTCTAAAGTAATACTTAAGCGTAATTATTTGATTTTCTTCTTAATAAATGCTATTATTCCGTAATAGAGTATTCAAATGACCAATATACATAATTTATTTTGATGGCTGTCAAATTTGACATTTCATTAATATGACATTTAATTGAACGGAATGAATGTTTAATATGCCATTTTAATGTGGGTAGATATCTTTGTGAGATTAGTTAATTTATGTAGTAAATGTGGTATCTACTAATGGTTAATACTATCAACAAATTAAAAATTTAATTCATTTAGATACCTTGTATAAGTGTTGGTAGTATTTACAAGTAAGTACATAATCTAGTTTATAAGCAAGACTTGGACCTAAACTTTTGCAAGCCAAACATGGTGGAATATAAAGATATGTTTACAGTTAACTGTAAACTTTACTGTGTTGTATGAATACTTACCTATATTCTTACAAATAAATTGAATTTTGTATTTGAAAGTTAATTCTCACGCTTGGCAAGCGTCTTGGGGATCGCTGTAGAAGTAGTCAGTTATTTACCTAGAAGCCTCTGCTTCTCACCTCCCGGTTTTCTCCCTAGTCACCTCTTACGATACCTATGGGAAGAACTGGGGGGTAACATTCTAACCAGGCACTCCACAGGTGGAAACTTTTGTTTTACAGTTTTTTTAACTCCTAAACCGTCCTTATCTTGCTAGAGGGGTGAAAAGATAATTTAATTTGTATTTGTAACGTACAACTGACTCACCGGTGATACACTGTAGGCCAGTACGAGATGATTACCATCTGGAGCTAGCTGCATCACCCTGGAAGACAGCTGCAGGATCTGAAACACAATAAATTATAATAACAAAACAGCACAACAGTTCATTCAACAGAAGTTTCTGGAATAATGTATAAATGAAAGAAAATATTCGTGGCCAAGGACTTTATCGTAGCTGATAGGCTAGCATTTTACCTATTTCATTTGGTGGTTTATGTGATAATGTGGTCGACGATGCTAATAGGCTGCCACTACTGCCGGGACATACCTAGTGTTCAATGTTTTGGGACAATGTAAAGAGGTTGTTTTAAGAGGTTATCAGTAGCGGAATAAAACTATTCTTTTCCCAGATTTTTTCCCTAAATGTATTGACATTTACGAAGCTGTTTTTATCTTTTTTTTATTGAGGTTCCTATCATTTAGCACACTCCAATTATAAATTCGAATGTTTGTGAGTGAGTGATGAAGTGATTAAGTGTATATTTAACAAAATAGCTGCGCCAAGTGGTTTCACTAGCGTTGATAATGATGAAAAGTATCATATGTGTTATTTCAGGACATGACAGTGACATGATGAAACTGTCTATATTTCATCCAAATCGATTCAGCTGTTTCAGCGTTAATAACCAAGATAAATACTCACACCTTTACTCACAAACTTACGCATTTATAATATTATAATAGGGTAACAGTAGAGGGAGAGAATGAGCTTTAGATTTTTTTTCTCGTAAAAATATGTTTCCATCGGACTAATTTTCTTATAGACAGACATATTTGAGAGTGTGCGATGGAGTTCGACAACTAAATTCCTGCACCTCCTTTCTACTACCAGACTACAGGACGTACAGAAACACGGCATCCGTATATGGTTGACAGCTCTCCTACTGCTACAAAGCGATTTACAACCACTTCTATAATACGTACAGTGAAGGAACGGAACACTCTCACAGAGTGTTTTTAAGTATTGAGTGAAGCGGTATCTTCTAGGCAAGCATGCTCCACCGTCAACCACCTCATCACTTACCATCTGGTGAAACTGCGGTCAAATGTAAGCGTATTCAAAAAGTTGAGAGCTTAATTAAACATTACTGCAGTTAAAATTAAATAAAACGCATGTCACCGCTTCTATAGGATTGAGCAAAAACAAAAGTCTATCTGACAACGTAGGGTTAGTAACAGTCTGACCAGTTACAATTCTCAAATAGAAAATCTGTCACCAATAACCTAACGGTGTGTTCCGCCAGCCTGTCTTGGAGCCAGTATTTCTAGGTTAGCCTGAACAACATCACTGAGCGAAGCGAAAAACGCCATCAATCACCATCAGGTGAAATGGTGGTCAAAGGCCTATCAGCTAAATTATCAGCTCCCATTTTCGTGTTCGGAGTTCTATAAAGACAATACATTGCCAGCACCGATTAGTAACTTAATTCCGCATTGAGCCTGTATTAAATCGAATCGAAAAACTGTTATTGTAATAATAAGAAGCCACAGACACTTTATGGATAAGATAGGGTTTATTGATAAATTATTGTTACACTTTCCTTTAGTGACATATATGTAAGTCAAGTAGCAACATATGAAATAGATTAAGATTGTTGAAAGCATGACAGCGTTTATGAAACACATTTGATGAACATATTTTTCTGTTAAGGGAATGTACCTGTTTATCCCCCGTGACACTAACATTTTGCATGAGTAGTAGTGTCATTGGGGACTTTGAACTCCCTCGACACTATTATGAAAATATCTGATAGTTATTTTATTCTTCAGAGGCACAACTGTTCTATATAAGATGGTTTAAATTATATGAAAGAAGAAAGAATTGATATTGACATAGAAAATTGCTCAAAATAAGTGGAGCGTTTCTGGATTAACAAGTGCGTCTTTGGGAGTCGCCACATAACAAATAAATAATTATTTTATAGTGTATAATAATTATATTTTACAAAATATAATTAAAAATATCATATTGGATCATTCATAGTAGGTACCTACCAATAATATATAATTTTATTGGATTAGTTAATCACACAGTAGTAGTGCAACAGGTAATGATATAATTTAAAAAAGTTACGTCTCTGAGGAATATGTTTCCCTGATGAATATGTTTATTACTGCTATTTTTATATTAGTTTACTCAGAGATCAGAATTTCCAATGACACTTAAGGTATTGCGAAGCGTTAATTTCACAAGGGACAAACGAATTCAGGTATATATTTTTGACACTATAGACTAGGGTAACAGGAAATCACGATTAATAACCACGGTACTTTTTTGAATTATTAGAGAGCAGTATATAATTATGAAGAATAATTGAATGAAAAAAAAAGTATACTTTTGTTATTCATAACATCAACGAGTGTAGTTTATTTCGAATTTGTTGGGTTACATTTCATTGGACTAATAAACACTTGAAAAATAATTATTATTCGTTCAATATAATAATTAATGACATTCGTTCAATATAATAGAGGCCATTGTTATGTCACTATTTCCTATAGGACTCTGAAACCCACTTTCATATTCAAAATGTTGTCTAATGTACTTTTATCAACCAACATTGGCCTCACAAATCAGAATTTCGATTTATGGCTTGGTCGTATTGTTTCCATCTCAGATGAAGAGTCATCTACACATGGAAGTATATACTTCTCTTAAAGCAGAGTAACTGAAACTCAGGCGGTCTTAGGATTGAATTCTACCGCGGTTTGGAACTAACGGCATTGTGTTTCACATGCTCACCTTACTAGCCATCACCCTCAAGTTCTAATAGCTGCAGGCATAAACTAAAGATAGACTAAAATAAAGGCTGTTTTAAAATAAAAAAATAAGATCCACAATCTTGTATTTTTTTTATGGTCAGCAGTTGGCCGTTGTCAGCTCCTATAACATTTCTTCGAGGACCACCAAACTATCCGTAACCATAGCCAAATTATATTTCATCTTGAAAAGGCTTATAAGCCAGTTTTTCTATAATAAATAAAGCCATTTATACATTAATCGTCCCAACAACATTTGTCGAGCACCATACATCTCTAAGCTTTTTGCGTTTACCTATATTTATTGGTTTACAATTACACTTCCTGGAACACACAGTTAGGTGTTGGGTGATCAATACTCTGCTTGAAAGTGGTAGCTAGGCCGGCAAGCACATGCAAGAGAGTTTTACCACTATGGAGTGACGCTCAAGCCCGAGGTTGTATTGGAACTATGGACCCCCTGGTAGTCCATAGCTAATAGTTCAAAATTTCAAACCCTCTGTCGCCACTTACATATCGGTGGAACCCAGCAGAGAGCTAGTTCGCAACGATGAGTTTCTGACAATCTATATAAGTATTACGTGCTGCCTTCAACAAGTATCAATACAACCCCTTTGATCGACACAATGATAAGGGAGTATCTTATTTTCTATAAGACGATGTTCCGTGAGTGATTTCCATCCTTGAAACATCCAAGTCAATTTACTGTGCGTAATATAAATTGACACAATTTGACGAGACTGACGGTATCCATTAGACATCCTTTTACTTTGCATTAAAGGTTTTATAAACGAATTATATTAGTACCTTCGATGTCAACTGCTATTCTTATTTTCCATAACAATTAACTGGGCTCTAATGACATTTTTTTAACCTATAACAAGTTAGCTGTTTGCTTTAATTATAAGCATGTTGTTTCATATCAGAGAACGTGAAAAACGTACGTACATAACGTAGCTAAAGCTCTAGTCAGTGCATGGTTACATATTTGTTATGAACTGGGGCACTTGATTATCAGAGAGGAAGCTGAAATGGTTGTTTAGAGTTTAGCGAATCAACGTACCAAGTTTTTTTTTTTTTTTTATTTCAAAAACAACCAAATCATTCATGATTAATACATTCCGAGGTTGCATGATCGGAGAGGCGCGTACGTCATAAAAGTCATGTTGAAAGCAAAGAATACAGTCTTGATAGTGTTTGGAAGAATATAATAGACTTATACGTCAACTCGCGAGCGTGAAACTCGCAAGTGCGCGCGAGTTGGCACCTTCCGATTTAACCTATTTTTACTGTCGTCAACTCGCGCGCACATACATTATGAAGTACAGTCAAATAAAAGAGTATTGAAACCAGTTAAGTATCGACTATCCAGATAAATGGGAAGAAAGAAAATATATTTAAGTTGTTGAAGTACAAAATTTTATGTCTAATGCGGGAATAAAACCCGCGTCCTCCGATATCGCGTCGGATACCTAAACCTCCTTGGGCATAACATTTTGTACTCAAATATTTTGTTAAATATATTTTCGCTTAGCACGCGATAGTGCTTGTAATCATATTAAAAAAAAAAAGAAAATATGTTTATTTGATATACCATACCAGACTTATACAAAATAGAATCACACAAGTGGGACGCGGCTGATGAGGCATGATATCCCTTATGTCTCCCTCTAATTCCTGTTGCAAACCCGCTAAGACGCCATTGTTTAAGTGATCTTAGTGCATTACATATTTTATTAAGTATTTAGTCTGCTATTTGTTGAGTAAAAAATATTAATATGTGGAGTTTTTAGAGATTTTGATGTATTGTGAGGTTAAGTTTATAATGATTTAATAGCTAAATAGCTAACATTGAGGGATAAGAACCTACCTATAGTACTATTCTACAGTAAATAATTTGTCTGAAGTATGATGCATTCTACAGTTTTATAACTTGGCCACAACGGCGGCGGGTATCAGACAGAACACAATTCTGGTCAATCTTTTCGGACCACAACGTAAACTAGACAAATAAAGACATGGACTAAAAAAATTGTTAATATTTAAGTCATTTTTCACAAAATCTCAAGATAATTGGTTTTCGCAGTATAATGGCGATACCTATGTCGTTTTTTCTGCACGTTTATAGAAAGTTTAAATGAAACAATACAGTTAATATGATGTTTGCAAGTTTATACAGACAACTCACCTCTGAGGAATTGAACATAAGCAGCGTGGTGGTGTTCGTGTCAATGTCATAGAGCGCCAAGTCACCGTTCTCGTTCCTGTACAACAGGTCGTTTCCTGCAATTATATTTGTAAGTGAAGTTAATCCACATTTCAGTGCGTTATTATGTCTATTGTTGTTTCGAATAACACGACAATTACAGCGAGTTTATTGAGGAACTTGCTTGTTGACAGCGTACCAGCTGTTTTGTTGAGTGTTTCTGTAATAATACCGATGCACACAAAACACTTTGTTCGAAGTGTTATTTTAATTAGGTAAGTTATTTGCAATAGTTTTAGCTCAGTTTATGATCTAATACAATATTTTACTCTGGTATATACTTAATAATTTTATTTTAATGTAGGGTACTTTGTTATTACTTACAATGTGTTAAATTTAAAAATCATTATAAATAATGAATATAAATCAATCATATATAAATCTGTATAAATATAATAATTAAGCTTTATTTATTCCATTAAAAACATTTAAAAAATTGCAATATGAATACATCGGAAATTGTTACATTTCATTTTAATGTAGCAATATTTGAAAATTACTGTTTATTTCAATAAGTAATATTTTTTAACACCCTTGCTCGTAAAATGAGCTTTATTATATCGTTCTTAGGGCCATAAACCGAACTATAACACCCTTGTGCATAATAATATTATACACTAGTGCGTAATAGAATTATCCCTACAAAGTTAAGTTAGTACCTAACTGCAAATTATATGCGAGTAAACAGAGCATTTTCAAAGAGGTTTATATGTAAAAACCATCATAAATTTGCCGCGTGCAAAAAAAAATCTTGCCGCTATTTTCCATAATTTTCGTATGTTGTTTGTATCGCATTTGTGCAATATATATTTTTTTCCTCGCAAGGGTGTTGAAAAAGTGCATATGAAACTCGTGCGCGTTGTTTATTACAATCTCTACTCCATTTAGGCCTTCGATCTTCGATCTCAGGCCTAAAACCCGTATCGTTATAATAAACAACATTGCGCACTTGTTGCATAATGTACTATAAGACGTGGTAAAATTAAATATTTTAATAAACGATAATTATACCATAAAATACTTATATTTTTAAGATTGCATGGACCCCTTTCGGTAAAAGCCTCCTCAAATTGTATAGCTTAATTTCAAAACCGTCCAAATGGAGTCCCGACGTGCACACGGGGGTTCTGTGGCTGACTCAGTACATTTATTGTACAAACAACACATACCTAATACCCAAAATAGGCATATTTTAAACATTTCCCTAGCACGAGTCATAGGTATGACCGCACTTGGTCAGTTTTAATTGTATGTTTTTTTACTATAAAAATAACTTATAATCACATTGACGCTTGTATGTATTGTCGTTTATATGATGAAATAAAAACAAAAAAACATGATAAGATTACATTTTTGGTATGGGGATCCCCATAACCATTTTATTGTTTTTGTTTTTATTCTTGAAGTAATTATAAATTATATATTATTAATATATAATTTAAATATTTCAACGCCACCCATAACAGTTCAAATGATACCCTTTATAGGTAAGACGGTTAAAATGTGCAGATTTTGTAATATGGTCCCATTTTTCGTAAGTGTATGAGCTTTCTAAAAAGGAATACGTAGATAACCATATTGTTTTTGTTTTTGAATCATTATTGTCACGTACATTTGTTTTTTAAAACGACACTGAAGTAGTATTAAGCCACACTTAATCAAAACCGACAGTCTAACTGAAATAATCTAACTGATTTATCGAGTGAGCAATCACAGTATTCACAATACATAGGTACAGCATCCCATACAAATCAAATCACCGGTCTACCGAATAGGGTTTCCAATTAGGCTGGAATCCCGTCAGTTGATTGGATTCCATAGAGACATTGACGGTTATCGATGCCTGTGCCTTTCGATTAATCCTCATATTTCATTCCATATTGCTATTTATCAAGGGTAAAGGGATTCTGTTGAAGAATACGTAATGTTGTCATAGGGAAGGATATCGACCCCCCGAAGGGTTCCCGCCTTGTCGTGGCGGTGGGGCTTAGTAGCCGTGGCTTCGTCACCCACGGTGAAGCGAAGAGGAACCAGGGGCCGTGCTGGCTTGGGCAGTCGGCCGGCCCCAGAGGGGCCGCTCCACTGGGCTTTGCCTCTAAGTCCAGACTGGAGCGGCAACGGGTAGGCTGCGGTGCTGTATGGGCAGCACCGCATCTGAGGCGGGCTGTGGTGTTGTATGGGCGACACCACAGCTGATGGTGAGGGGCCACGGCGGGAGAGGAGTGCCGGTATCACGGTGCGCCGCTCTCCCTACCTTCCGTGGCCACGGCGGGGCCGCCACCGTTTGATGGCGGACGCGGAGGGGCCGCAGGGGAGGAGGAGTGTTGGTATAGCGAGGCGCCGCTCTCCCTATCCTCTGCGGCCGAAGTAGCAGGCGACGGGGCTACTCATCTGACCCGTCGCAGGGGGACCTAGGGCGTCGGAAGCGGGGTCGTCTGACGCCCATTTGCGGGCTTGGTCCCCGGGTGGTAGCGACGTGCCATGTGTTCTGGTGCGTCGTGAGGGGTAGCACCCCAGGAGGGGTCCGGCAACGGACAACCGTGGCGGGTTCGTGGTTGAGTGCTAAAGCGACCCTGCGATCCCGCCGAGAAGCGGTAGAGACGGAACACCGTGTGTTATTTAGTCGGTAGGGGCACTTGCTGCTGTGGGAGTAGTTGGTGTCGAGCCCGACATATCCCGGCCACCTTCCCCGGGGTGGACGGGAATGCGTAAATGCATTTGCACACATTAAAAAAAAAAAAAAAAAAAAAGGGAAGGATATCGAGTGACGTGACAACTGGAGTCGTTTTTTTTGTGATTGTGACGGAACTATAGCTCAAGGTCCACCTGATGTTAAGCGGACTAACCTTTACATATAAATATGCATTCCGTCACAAGTGACGAGTTGCACTGCGCCCGTCAGCCTTGAGACATACAGTTGTTAAGTCTCGAGTGCCTGTAATTATACTGACTCTCAAGGACTGCTGCTGGAACACACTGATTGGTGCTTGGAGCCAGATTTTCTACTTGAGGGTGGTAGCTAGCAAGGCGAGCATTCGCAAAATGCCATTTCACCATGCGGTGAAGCTCAAGCCGGCGGTAGGGATTGAACCAAGGACCTGCGACACGGCAGTCCATAGCTATTACCGCTCGGCCATCATTGCTTTAAACCAAAAACAAAATGCTTTAACCTTATGGTAAGCATTGCGCCTCGGGTAGAAAGTAGCAGTGTTTGTACAATTTTGCTTGGAGGTATATTTAACACCGACGGACTCTTGGTCAAGGTACACTTAATTTATACACAACTATACAGTACCGTGATTTAGAGAAAACTGCATTACGAGTGTATAACATAACAGTTTAGTAATTGAATAGTTAACAGAGTAGCGAAACAAACACGATTTTTTTCGAGTTACCACCGACTAAATTTTTTTTTTCTAGCTGATAGTCTAGCCGTTGACCACTATCTCACCTGTGTGGTCGAAGATGTTGTTCAAGCTAGCCTAGAATTATTGGCTCTCTAAGACAGCTGCCGGAATAAATCGTTAGGTGCTTGGTGACAGATTTTCTACTTAACCTATAACCATGCGGACATTTACAAGATTCTGCCATCCTTAGACAACAACCGGGACCGCCGGCTTAAAGTGCCGTCCGAGGCTCGAAAGCACTGTAGTAATGCATCTAGAGGTTACCCATCCAACTCATGACCGCTGTGGGCGTTGCATAACTTAGCTGATCGGTTAAAAGTGGCTAAGCAAACTTCGCTTCGAGCGCTTCAAATATTCACTGATAAAATCATAGTAACATAAGGTACAAGATAGTTTTCAATGTTCTATTGAAAATTACTTTTCAAGCTGGAGAATTTCGAGAGAGAGTAGAGTACTACTATAATGTACTGTAAAATTGAGGAAAAAATATTTTTTTGCTATAGGTTATACAAATTTAGTAAGGGACGAGTATGTTTTAATGGTTTAGTAGCCACGCAAAATAGGCTGCACAAGAGCGGCAAAATTGCGAAAAAGAGCCCGCACACCAAGTAGAAATGCATGAAATGGTTTAGTAGAAATGCGCTACCAGAGACGCAACTTTTGGTATGCTACACTTTGTATTACAAGCTAAAACTAACTTTGTTATTTTCGTTTTGTATGGGGAGTAGTACACCTAAGGTGGATTTTAAAGTGAAAAGTCCGAGAAATTGTTTATGTTTCCAAAGGTATACTTCCGAACGCACTCAAACAAACGGAAAACGATCGGGGATCGCGGCCCGTGTGTGTTAAGGTGGTAAATACTGAAAAGTTTTGAAAATGAAATAATAATTTCCAAAAAACACGAAACTTTGTAGTTAAATTACAAACAAATTTGAATAAATTTACTAATAATTTTATAAACTTAGAGAACAAACGAACACATTCATATCCAATTAAAATCTGTGGAGCTCGATTCAAGAAGAAATCGGAAGCATTGAAATAGGGTTATGTATACTCGGATCTCCTTTCCCAGGTAACGGAGAACACTGTAAGAATTCCATGCGATTGATTTCAAAACCACTTTCAAGCTATCAATTTACATACATCAGACCTTTAACACTATTAATATAATAAATAGATGCAGGCGTTACTTTGCGGAAATCCATTTTTAATAATAACAAATATTTTTTAAATATTTTAAGAAAACATCAAAATAATATTTAAATAAAACACTTGGAGTCAAGACCTCCTGAGGATGCTTCGTGTAGAAGCGAAACGCGTCGAAGATTCTTCCGTCTTTGTGAAGTCACGTCGGCTTAGCAGGAAAATTAGGCGGAATTGTCACTAGATATATTTTTATATTTTTTAAGTGTTTTATTTAAATATTATTTTGAAGTTTTCTTAAAATATTTTAAGAATATTTGTTATTATTAACACTATTTAAATAAAATGTCAGTTTTAAAGTGTAAAAGGAATACATTGTTACTTCATGCCAAATCATGATAAACTTTGTTGAGTAACTTAGAAGGTCAGAAGAAGCGTGTTGACGACGGTATCACGTGTGTACCGATAAACAATAAATTTTGATAAAACTTCATTGGAAGGTATACACAGTACCGATATTATTTCAATTAATTTATATAACGTTGCATGGATAAACTTTGTTTGTTTAGTGAGTAACAACTTCTATAATAGGACCAATACAGGCGTCTAACCTAATTATTGACATGAAGAATCCTGTAGAGTCAGTAAAGTATAGACAAAAAATTAAAGCAAAGATGATAATGTCAATTGAAGCACCCGTTTACTTCTGAATAATTTTGTGTTTCTTATCTAATTTTCAGTGTTCATGTATGGAGCGGAGAGAAGAGGCAACACACTTACAATTTAGACGCACCGCTATCTGCTTTAATTTTGCCGCTAAGCAGCAGCGTTTACATTGGTATGTTCTGGATTTATAGAGAGATAAGCCAAGTGTAGTAACATGCACATAGAGACTGAATATCGGAAGTCTCTTACTCACCAACGCAATGGAGTGCCATTTAGATCACTAATATTTTCTCAGCAACGAGAATAAAGTTTGACCGTAGTAGACACAGGAACATGCCTGCATGGAAGGTAACCGTTCACAACGCTGAAGTTTATGGCGAGAAATACATTGCTTTTTGGTTTGTGCAGGGTCATCCAGCTATTTGGATTTGAACTATTTTTAAACCGCTCGTAGCGTAGCTTGCTTAGTCGTTCTTGGTCATGACTTGGATGGGTGACCGCTAGTGGCATTACTATTAAGTGCTTACATACGTCTAAGGGCACCTCAAGCCATCGGTCTCGGTTGTTTTATTAGGATAGCAGTTGTTATTATCATGGTGGATGGACGTTTTAAAAATGCCCATCTGGCTAGCTTTGTAGCATTCTAACGGATTTGAAAAACCGCCCTCAAGTAGGAAATGTGTCGCCAAGCACCGAATGGTGTTCCAGCAGCTGTCCATGAGAGCCAGTAATTCTAGGTAAACCTGAATATCTTCGACCACATCATCACTTAGCATCAGGTGGAAAGTGGTCAAAGACTAACCTATCAGGCATAAAAAGAAATACCCTTGTCTCGCTATGCCATACTTGAAAAATACATATGGGCTCTTACAATGACGAGTTTAAATTCTAAATTCAAATATCCCATGTATCTAAATGAATTAAATAATTAATTAATGAATGTAGAAAAAATAATTCACATGAATGTAGAAAAAAATTCTAAAACTACTAACAATACCGTTCTTATTTATGTCCCTACATATTGATTAGCATAAGTAAGTGCACTCAATAAAAATAAATAAAACCAACCTGAAGTAAAAGTGGCATTGAAAGAAGCTGGAGCGAATACTCCGGTTATAATGTCCTCTAACTCCACTGGAAGCGGTTCTGCAGGCGGTGGTGGTGTCTCCGTTACATCAGTAGTTGGTGCGGTAGTAGAAGTAGTAGTAGGTTCAACTGGTGGCAATGTTGTTGTAGTTGGCGATACAGGCAGTGATGTTGTAGGACCTACAGTAGGAGGGGGTAGAATGGGATCAGCTGATCCACCCTCGTTACCAGAGAGAACTACTACCAAAGTGACGACAACAGCAATAACGGCCAGCATGGCGACAAATCCGATTATGTAGGTTGTCTTCTTAGTCTTGGATGCCACCAGGACCTACGGAAAAAAGAGTAAGTAAGAATTATATTATATTTAGATAGTTTGAGTCTGTCGTATGGAAAGATCTAAACGCACTGCATGATTTTTTATGCTTGTACTGTTTTGCATAGTGCTTTGGTGGGGTTGTTTTTCCTAACTATAAAGCACATAATGATATAAAATGGTATGTTTCAGCTGTTTTCTTTGTGAGCCAAATAGGCTTAGTTTGTTGACCACCTTTGATAGCGTCATTATTACTTGCCAACTGGTGAGACAATACTCAAAGGCCAGGTTAACGTTTATTCCCGACTTCAAAAAAGGAAGAGGTACTCAATTCATCTGTATTTTTTATGTTTGTTACCTCAGAAGTGTTGACTGGGTGAACGATTTTGATGTTTTTTTTTTAATAAATAAATAAATAAATATTTGAAAGCTGATGCCTGCCGTGTGGTTGCATTTAAATTTCTTCAAAATCGGTCAAGCCGTTTTTGAATTACACTCAAATAACTGAAAAGTATTTTCCTTTCTTGATGATATATAGATCCCATAAGTAGGGTCACTACAAGTGTGAAAATAATGTACCTACCAAAAAATGGAACCAACTTCAACACTTAAATGTGTATTTTTTAATATATCTAGTAATGTAGTAACGTCTTCATAATAGATCAATCTCTCAAAGAGCGCAATGTGTGCAATAATTTAATCTCGTAACTAAATATAATATTTCCACTCATAAAATATTGAGGAAAGTAATTTTATAAACATCAAAGTATAATGTTCACAATAATAAATAAGCCTTACGTCATCTGTGCTCAAACATTGTCATAAAATGAGTAAATACCAGGTAGTTCACAAACATTTCAAATCAGGGTTTTGTTACTGATGAAAGACCGAAAATAGAACTAAACATAATATATTTATTTGAACAGATTTAACAGCTCCTTGACATGAGTCGTACCAATGACGAATCTCCAGTTGCGTGGAACATAATGGCGTCATAAGGACTCTGGGAAATACCTTGACGATAATGCGAAATATAATGAAGAAAGCGGAGTCAAAACAAAGTAAATACAGTTATTATATGACAATGAAAAAATCAACTTTAATTATTATTATATTATATAATCAAATTTAATTTTAATAATGCGATGGTCCAGTGGCAATAGCTATGGATGGCCGCGCAAAAGATCTAGGGGCTTAGTTCCCTAGCGCTTGCTTAAACTTTAGCTGCACCTTATGTTGGTAGGGCATTTTGCGAAAGTTCGGCAGGCAAGCTAAAACCTAAAATCTTTTCGTATTAGACAATCTGCCGCCAATTATCTAATGGGAGTCTACTTTCAAAGTCGGCTGCTGTTACACATTCTGGCGACAGGTCTGGCGAGCCAGCTCCTTTCTGGATTAGTCTTTTTATTACGATTATCTTCGAACATCACTTACCAACAAGTAATATAGTGGTCAAAGACCATTGACCACTATCACACCTAAGAAAAAATAACCGAACCGCTGTCAAAAAAACTGCAAGGGTAGGTAAATAATGTCAAGAAAACTAACAGCTGTAAAAAATAGCATGTGTACCCTACCCATAAAAATTATAAAAGGGAAAAGATAATCAATATTCTTTTGCTACATATAAAATCATTGCAAATATGATATTTTTATTTTAACAAAATTAGTTTTTAAGTTAATAGTGAGAACCTGAAAAATAATAACCTCCACATAGTATCTACGTTCGTCAAAACACTGAGTACCTACTTAAAATTATGTAATTAAAAAGGTATCTAGGTCTCAAGTTATTTCCATATATACCAAATTTAATGTAAATAGATCCAGTAGTTTTTAAGTTTATTCGTTGCATGCAAAAATAAATATGTTTCCTCTATATAATATGAGTATAGATGTAGATTTACATATAATACAAGAATATATTTGGTTGATTCGTTGACATCCAGATATATTTTAATAATTAAATACCTTTAAAATCCTTTTCGGTTATACACTTACAAACAATTAATGTTCATGACATGTTTGAGGAAAACCGACTTTAGCAAGAAGCGGTACTTCACCTAAATCAACGTCATAACTCATAACATATCAAAGCGTTAAACATACCAGACGGTTTTGTAACTGGGTCTAGTAAGTAATAAACATATTAGCACAACGTTTCTTACACTCCGTGACGAATGTTTCACGATTTACCGCATCCCCAATCGCAACTTCTGTTCAATTCAATAAGACACGCACGACTGACTATAATACTATAGATATACTATACGATAACTTACACTGTTTTGATTACTGAACGAGTACTGCCTATCACATCAATGAACCACTACTGATTTACGTCTGCGCCATTAACAACACAATAAAACAGTATAATGTTTATACACTAGTGAGTGAGTAAGATAAATTTGTAGCGCCCATTCGGTTCACTGGGCACCATACGAATGGACGTAAAGATGTAGGTACTCGAACCATGATTCGTTTTTTCTCGCTTGATTCAGGGTTATCTAAGTTTATCATTGTTTGAGAACGTTCACCTAGAGTCTCTGAAGACTCTAACTTTTGTAATAAAAGCTTGAATAGAGCTTTGAGAGAGAATGGAGCTAGTCAAATGACAGATTGCAGACGACTGTTTTTAAGATATCTTAGTTAAATGACCGAGCAAGGCGAAGGTCTCCGTAGCAGTCGCGGGTATTTTATTATGTTCGTTTATTTGTTTCATGATCCTTTTTGCACCGTTGATAAAATCTTCATACTATTTGAAAAAAAGTATATTAACTATATGTTTTTGAACTATATAAACTATGTATTGTTTGATTTAAATTGGTCTAAGCATGTGTGAGTATTATAGGTGTCCGTGGGGTGCCGGGATAAAATGGCCCCACCTATTAATTCCTAAGGATATAGTAAGAAACTACTAAGGTTAAAATACTGTACTGTACTGTGGAGGAAAATTTTGTATTGCTCAATAAATTATGTAATTCTATCATTCTTTAATTTCAATGCTGAATGAAAATGCTGTGTGTTTCTTAAAAC
Source organism: Plagodis pulveraria (assembly GCA_963890685.1). Taxonomy (NCBI): domain Eukaryota; kingdom Metazoa; phylum Arthropoda; class Insecta; order Lepidoptera; family Geometridae; genus Plagodis; species Plagodis pulveraria. Next base: position 11,188,408 of record OY982953.1, read on the forward strand.
TAAAGTTCTCTAGCTACGCTGTAACTTGTTTGAATTTAACTCTCTCAATTTGTAGGGGCACACGCAACGTGAGCGCAATTTTCTGATATTGAAAAAATGTGCTGATCAGTGGCCTCACCACGTTTGTATCAAGTGTCTGCACTTCTATCCATCTCATTAGTATAAACTTTTACGTAGCTAAATATGTAATTCTGACGAAGAGTAATAATCAGTTATCATCGAAACACTGTGCTTTAAATTTACCCTTCCCAATAGACAATCCAGAACACGCATATATAGTTATATGAAATAAGACAGCCGATAACATTCCTAAAACCTTACAAATACTAATGAAGAAATTGCCGTACGTTCATAATTTTCAAAATTATTACTTTTATTTAAAACGACCCTTAATTATGCATTTCCCTCAAATGCTTCCTGTGTAGTCGTTTCTGTATACCATGTTCCTACGATGCAAATATTATCGCCTTAAGACACATGACGAGTAACTCTTATTTGCGGACCACCCTCTTGTACATAAATGGTTACAACCACAGTGACGCTATAAAATGTAGTGCACCCATTTTAATGCTGGATCATTTAATGTAGACCGGAATTCTTGTAAAGAGATTTTGAATTTTATTCAAATTAAAAGTTCTAATCGAAAATTTGAAATAGAATAGAGTTGCTGCTTACTCCATACATCGACAGTACTGACCAATGTTCATTTCTCAATGCTTTGTTTAACGCTTATTCCAAGCCAATTAACGTCTAATTGACCAGAACATGTTTCACATCGCAAAACACTAGATCAGAAAACACACGATCCGTACATCTTATACCCTTTCAATTTCCCTCTAAACCTTTACATTTCATTATTACCTATATATATCAGAATTCTTAATTGGAACCCGTTTGCCTACAATTTGCCATCAAGTAACCAAACGCCACTGAAGTTTTTGCAACCTTGCGGTTTTTCAGAAAAGATTAGAATGGCGATACAGATATTATATTGTTAAAACACCTTGTCTACCTTTTATTCTGAAAAAATATATATAGTAAAATATCCTTAGATAACTTAATGTAAGGCTCTTTTTCTTATCTTTCTTTCCTTCAACCATTGTTTAAATTATCTTTCTTCCCTTTTATTTCATCGTTCCTAGTCAGTTTTTTGCAATTTTAGCTCTAGCAGCTTACTAATACATACTTATTTTTTTTCTCTGTACATAACACTATTTAAAGACTTTAATAATAAATATATTTCATATATTATTAGTTTTTTTCTGACTTACAACTTAATATATATGAAGCCGCATCCAATACATCTTTTTCAAACGAAGTCCTTTAACTTCCACAATTTTTCAATCTTAGAGTTAACGGAGATCCAATAAAACTTATCAGATAATTTACTTTTATACTCCCTTTCATGACTTCCTCTTGAAAGTTTTCTACTTATTTTCATTTCAGTTTATTAGATGGTTATTTCTGTGTCGCCATGCTTTGAAGCATAATAATATAAATACATAATTTTATATAAATACGCTTTAAAATCCTTAACAAACATTGTTCATTCTTTTGTCACTGTTACAATATCAATCATACGTTAACTTACACACATTCTTCGCCTTCGTACAAGAGAATCCTGTTGTCTCAAAAAAATATGTGTGTTGAGTTGTTCGAATAATGATTTTAAAACACTGCACCTCCTATTGATAATAATAATAATATTAATATCTTTATTGATACGAAAACTTAGGCTACACTTACATGTTATTTGTGATTATAACTAATTTAAGTATAGCTAGGTACAAATAATGTATTGTGTTGACAAGTATCCCTGAACCCCACACTGTCGTAGGATTCAGTCCCTTTCTTACTAGCATATATATTATTAGAATTTGCTTAATTAAAGTCTTTATTAAAAAACTATCTAAAAAAACTATATAAGACGTTAATTACATTTCGAGTTTGTTTCGACAGCATCTTTTATTTAAAATAATTGCATTTTTTTTTGTTTCCGTCTACTGTATCTTCTCCTGCTTTATGTAGAAAGGGAGATTGATAGTACGTTACGTGTTTGAATGCTTACTATTATAACTGAAACTGTACTGTATCAGCCGGATCGTCCACTGGTGAACACCGCCTCCCCTATTAAAGGGTTATTCGCCATAATCCCCACGCTTGGCAGCTGGCTTGGGGATCGCAGTATACGATGGCAGTTCTTTAGAAGGCGCTGCCGCCCACCTTCCAGTATTTTTCCCCATAGACGCCTCTTACTACACCCACGGGATGATATAGGGAGGTGGAATTCTAACCCGGCACCCCATGGAGGAGACTATTATAAAACCTAATGAATAAGACATCACCTATCTACTTTTTAAACAACTAATTTTAAAATAATTCGATTTTTATACTTGATTGCAAAAAAAATAAAAGTAATTTCTGTTTAACCTGTCGAATACTCCGGCTGCTGCTCTATACTCGTATAATGATTAGAAATAAAGATCATGTTAAACCAATACACAGTTAGTAACAGTTCCCTGCTAAAATCTACTTAAGGCGGTTAAAGCGAATGGAGCACTTAGATTTTTTTTATTGAGCCGTGACTTGTTCGCTACGATAACTCAGTTGGAAGAGCATGTCCCGACTATAGAGACGGATGGTCGCGGGTTTAAATCCCACTCGTATATAAAAATATTCCTTTCATTGTAATGTTGTAGATACAATAATAATGAATAGATTCAGGCGTTACTTTGCGGAAATCCATTTTTAATAATAACAAATAAAAAATATAAAAATATATCTAGTGACAATTCCGCTTAATTTTCCTGCTAAGCCGACGTCGGAGAGTCAAGACCTCCTGAGGATGCTTCGTGTAGAATCGAAACGCGAACGCGCGACGACTCGAAGAGTCAAGACCTCCTGAGGATGCTTCGTGTAGAATCGAAACGCGTCGAACATTCTTCCGGTTTGGCTGCGTGGCGTTTGTGACGTCACGTCGGCTTAGCAGGAAAATTAAGCGGAATTGTCACTAGATATATTTTTATATTTTTTATTTGTTATTATTAGATACAATAATTTAAATACCACCTTCCTGACCCCAACCCTCCATGGGAACTTGAACTATTTTTAATTTTGAACACTCACGTATACAAAATTGGATACCAGTGTCCAAAAAGTTATTTTTATTACACGACTTCCCAAAAAAAGGAGTGTTACCTATGTTTTCAGGGTTCATGTATGTATGTATGTTTGTGAGTTTCTTTACTCCACTATAACTTCTAAACGACTAATCCGATTTTTATGTATAATATATCATTAGATTTGTCTTGATAGCGCAGGTGACACTAGGTACACAATAAAAAAAAAGACAAAATGGCGGATTTTAGACGCTATATTGAAAGAAGAAAAAGAATTTTCCTAAACTCATCGAGTAGGGTATGAAAATGAAGGGTTTTAAGAAACGATTCCATAAATATAGTACTAACATAGCATAACTTGCAGTTTTAATTTTAATGGAATGATAAAACGCTTAACGAAAATAAGTAATTTGCACTCGGGTTCATTTAATTTTTAATTAACTAATTCTTGTTTCAGTTTACTTCTCATGTACTGTAAAAAATATTTTAATTTCATTTCTAGTTCAATACTCCACTAGGTCAACTTTTTACATAAAGCGTCTTCCAAGACTAAAAAATATGAAATAATGTGTTGAAATCGGTACCATACTTATTTAAAACACTGATCTCAAATCATCATGGTCCGACTTCCACAAGTTACTTCATACTGCGATGGAAGTCGGTTACATGTTTTTTTTTATATAGATTTAGTCATGCAGATCATAAACTTGTCTAAAATACTGTTAACCAACAAGAGTTACGAGGACCATCATCCAGGTATACAAATACATATTTCAGTTCATCTATCAGGACAACAAGGTGGACAACTCGACGGCTTTGGGCGCACTTGGCTTATTTGTACCGGATTTTTATGCGCACAGCAAACGCCGTCAACACCAGCTGTTCCATCGACCTACTAAACGAACTCGCCACGCCCAAAACTCTCCCACGCAGCGAGCATTGGTCCTCTTAAACTTGTTTACCCATGAGTTTCAGCATGTCGATTTGTTTTGCAGCTCTATGAACATTATTGTTATTAATCTTAGGGTGTATTTAAGCCATAATCATAATATTTAAATTAGGTAGTAAGTATTTTGGTGTTAACTGTAAGCTTTCTACTTGTATTAAATAAATAAATAAATCTACATCTACACTAATATTATATAGAGGAAATATTGGTATTGTGGGATTTTTGTATTTTTGTTTGCAACGAATAAACTGAAAAACTATTGGACCGATTTTGAAATTCGTTATGGAAATAGTTTGAAGATGTTGTTCAGGCTAACTTAGAATTATTGACTAACGGAAACCGTTAAGTGCTTGGCGACAGATTTTCTACTTGAGGGTGGTTGCTAGCCAGGCGGGTATTCGCAAAATGCCCTACCACCATACAGCGTATTCTTCCCTAAGTCGATAAATATTAACGATATCCAGCAGTACAAGATAGGATAGTAGTGTATACTCGTATCTAACTTAAAAAGTGAAAGATAGACAATGTATGTATACATGAGTAGGTATAATATTTTTTATTCGTGACAGGGGATTCCCCACATGAAAAGCTAGCCGTGCCGTGTGCACTTTCCTGCACGAAGTGAAAAACGTTAATCGAACGTACGGGGACAGACACGCGTTGTTTTGTCGATAGCATATATGGCCTTTGGCCACAATTTTACTTGATGGTGAGTGGACGGAAGTAAATAGTGTATGATGCTGTAGTGTAAGATGGAAGCAGGGTTAACCTAGAAAGGAAATTGGCTTTCAAGGGCAACTGCTGAAACGCAATGTTAGGTTCTTAGCCATTATCTATTTGATAGTAGCTAGCCAGACGGACATCCACAAAATGCCCTGATCATAATCTACAGCCACAAAATTCACCGTTGACGAAAAGCCTCTCACTTTAAGGGAGGTTTTCTATTATCCCCACGTTTGGCAGGCGTCTTGGGAATGGCAGAATGAAATGCCAGTTTTTCAGAAGGCACTGGTGACCCCCTTCTGGTATTTTTCCTTTTGTTGCCTCTTACTACTCGCAAAGATAGATATGGGGGGGGTGAGATTCCGGCCCACCTAGCAGCATTCAATGTGTAGGGGTTTTCAGGGCACTTGAAAAGCCTCTGTACACTCAATGCCACGACTCTAAACAAGTATGGAGTAAAGTGAGCTACCTGGTCACTGGTGCCCATCTCCAGCGTAGAGTTGCTGTTGTCTTGTGCCATGGTGTTACGGATTCACCTGAAATAACAAGAAAAAAATTATAAGTGAATATCGTTAAAGAAACATATATATTAGGGTATTTTTATCTATTGATGGATGGTTGGATTTAAAAACGGTGGAAAGTCATAGCACGTGAAACACCGTACCTAAAAGGGAATTCCCCTTTTATAATTTGGGGGATACCAGTAAGCCATTTCATATTGATAAGATGAAGCTATAGAGGTTGTCCATCATCGTTCGAACTGTTATTACGGCAATTTCGAAATGTTTTTTTTACAGAATATAATATATGTTGTTACTATGCGAATAATCCATTAATGATCAAATTAATAATAAATACAATATGCAAAAATTACTTCCATACCAGTGACCTTTCCATACTTCAAATTTACATTGGTTTTTGTTCTATTGTAAAAACGGTCATTATTATTATCTATACTTATAATGAAACTGTGACAGGTAAATTATGTACTTGGCAGATGTTTAAAAAAAAAATTAAGCTGTAGCTGACACTGGTGCCAAAATTATATTTTTTATATTTTTGTCTGTCTGTCTGTCTGTCTGTATCCCGGCCGCGCATCACTCCAAAACTACTGAATGGAATTAAATGAAACTTTACACGATTTGAGTTCATACTACGAAGATTAGAAGGTTATTGTATACTTTTTATCCAGAAATTCAGCACGATTCCCTCGGGAAAGGGGATGAAAGTCAAAATGTACACTTCGTTGTAATTTACCGTTTTTAACACGCAGTCCGATTTCAATTATTCTATTTTTTTGTTAGAATAGTTCTAACCCCACGGACTGCCCGGCACCCCACGGACAGCCCGGCACCCCACGGGCAGCCCGTCACTCCACGGGCAGCCCGGTACACCACGGGCAGCCCGGCACCCCACGGGTAGTCCGGCTCCCCACGGGTAGCCCGGCACCCCACGGGCAGCTCGGCACCCTAAGGGCAGCTCGACACCCTTAATTAGTTTCGAAAGCTTGATAAGATAAAACTCTAAAATCTGGAACATTCGGCACTATCAGTTTTTTTCACTATCTATCTTTTGCCGGATATATTTTGGAGACTGCGCAATGGAAGTGCACGATCTAATATATATTCGTTCTACCGCCAAACAAGGAGAACCTCGGCAAAAAGACGCCGTTTCAAAATCGAAAAACCAAAGAAACGCACAAAGTAGGTACTTACTTAGTTTCAACATTTATTGTGCGAACCGCTAATGACCTCTCTGAGGTACTTAACTACTGTCTTCTGGAAAATACAACCTGGGAGTTTTTAAACCCAAAGTAAAAAGCTCCTTTCTGAGCTATTCTTTACTAAGAGTGCTTCACCGCAGACCACAGCGTTGCTTAATATGAGATAAACAGTGCTCAAATGTGAATAATTAGTCTGCAGGTACGGCAATCGCGAACGAAGTCTTATCGAAGAATTAATCAGGTACAGATATTTTCTTATAAAGATATATATTGATCACTTCTATGTTAATTCGCTCCCGTTTGGGTCATGTCTGTACACCAGTCTTCCTTGCCAAAATCAGGGTCAGGGACCATTCTTTACGTGAATGCGGTCTAGACGAAGGCTCAATAGACCACATTTTCTTTTGCTGTCCAAAATTAACAAACTCACTATATGATTTTCTAGATCCCAAAATACCCCGCCCCACCAACTTTAATTCTCTTCTACCGTATGTTTTCTCTCCATTTGTATATGTTTAAAGTAAGTTTATAAAAACCAACAATATTCGAATTAATATATGCATAAAAGTATATATATTATTATTACCCTTTCTTTTCCCTTATCTATCTATCTATCTATATATTCCAATCCAAAACTGTATACCCTTTTAATGTTTAACCTGCCTATGAACTACTAACCTACTATGTCTATTTTATATCTACAGGTCTCTAAACCATTAAACGATTACCTACATGTCAATACCGGACTTATCTGAATAAACATACACTGGTCATACTTTGACATTGGCAGAATATCGTCAAACAACGATAAAAGCCAAAACAAGAAGAAGAAGAAGAAGAAATATATTAAAAATAAATATTACCGGCCACCGACACTAAACAGTGTGAAATAACTTATATAAGTCGCTACCAGGCTTATTTCAAACAATGACCTCGCATTAAAATTGTCTGACTTCCACATGTTATATCATACTTTTTAGTGTTAGAAGTTTCCTATATTTTATTTTTTCATTCATCTTTAGTGATGCATTTCCCTTACAAGATCATTCGCTCGCCTTAAATACAGTACTGTTAACCAACACAAGTTGCAATTACCGTTAAATCATCCTGGTACGCAAATACATTTTTAAATTAATTGACTATAATTTAAAAACTACCTTCGAATGGGACTATCTTGAATGTATACACTACTCAACAAAAAACAATCATCAAAATCAGTTCACAGTTGGAGGAGAAATCGCCTAACAAACATACAAAAAGAGATAGGTACATCTTAATTGATAACCCCCTCCTTTTTTGGAGGTCGGTCAAAAAGACGAGCAGGTGTGATGAGAACATTAAAATTAAATAATTAAAAACCTTATCCATTTTGGAAGTCAAGAAGTGCACGCTATATGTGTGAGGTTATGACAATACTATTATATATAGCCATCGAACTCATCCATTGATTGACCCGAATTATAGGGAGTACACTGTACAGAATAATTAATTCTGTGTTTGGATATATTTTATTACTATTAAAGCTGTGTGTGATGTCTTTTTTTTTTCAATAATTATTCTTTTCATAGGAAATTGTTCATAAAATCGTGGCCATTTGTATATCTAATGATTACGAGTTATCATTTGCTATTAACGTTATCTCTGGATTGTTGTTATCCTTATCGTTATCCGTTTCTTAGTACTTATCTCTAAAATTGTTTGAGGATTGTGATCTTTATGTTTTAACGCATATTTAAATAATACCAAATTATTTTATGCAAATTGAGTTCGTTACTTTTCAGTTTTTAATCAAAATACCAGGAGCTGGTTTGTAAGACAATATGACATTGTAATTATACCAAGCAATTGGTTTGTGGATATATATTAACCTTTTTTTTACCGGCGGTATGCCTTTATTAACAAAATACTACAAACTATATACTACACTACAGCTCCTACAATAAAAGCATTTGCACTCATAAGCAGTCCAAATGCTCTAGCCCACTATCAGTTGGCAGCGTGCCCAGCATGCTGGCACCATTGCTCCGTTGAATTGCAATGCTTATTCTTTGAGCCAAATAGGTGCCAGCATTTTGATCAGTTAACTATGGAATTACAAAATTAAAATTATCTTTATGTCATGTTTTTAAGCTATTTCTGTTTTATTTTATTATATAGAAAAAGTACTGAATGTACAAACAATAACTGTTAACAGAGTTTGGACATATTGTTTTTAATGTAATATTAAATAAAAACAATATAATTCAAAAAACTATTAATTGTGGAATACAAGTACGAAAGTTTGTTTTAAAAAATACATACCTTTAGATATTTTATAAAACAATTACTTTACAAAATGATAGACATTATTATACATACGATTATAAAATTTTATTTAAATGATAACAAAAATATATTTTTCAGAAACATCCTTATTTGTGTCTAATCTATGTACCTGTTTTTTTTTTGCACAATAAATACTATTATTACATTATTCACTTTATTTATTATACAACATAATTTTAAATTTTTTACAACATTATTACAAAAATAAATATTATAAAAAACTTAAAACTAGGGTGCCGCTGGTCGCGGGGCAGAGCCCAAGCGACCAGTGGTTAGGGCTGCAGAGAGAGGAACCTCCGGACAATGCGTGTTGTGTCCAGTATCACTGCCTTCTGCATCAGACCCTTGATCCAACCATCTAGCGAGAGCCTCTTAAGGTGTTGGTCGAGGCTCTTCGCTATAAGGCCGTTCGCCGAAACGACTATCGGGACAATGATCGTCGAGTCAACATCCCACATGGCGGTTACCTCGTGAGCCAAATCAAGGTACTTGCTGACTTTATCCTTTTCGGCCTTAACGAGATTCTCGTCATGTGGGATGGTGATATCTACGAGCACTGCCCGGCGCTGGGATCGGTCGACCACCACGATATCAGGTTTATTGCAAACAATAGTCCTGTCCGTGATGATAGAGCGGTCCCAGTAGAGCAATGCACGACCATTCTCGAGAACTGGCGCCGGTGCGTACTGGTAGTACGGCACCTCTGACTCAACAAGGCCGTATTGAAGGGCAAGTTGCTGGTGGATGATCTTGGCCACTTGGTTGTGCCTGTGCAAATACTCGCCGTTAGCAAGATGCGAACAACCGGAAATGATATGCCTGAGTGACTCTCCGGGTCGGCGGCATGCTCGACAAATGTCGACCGTACCGTCCTTCAAGATATATTTCCGATAGTTGTTCGTCATCATTACTTCGTCTGCAATTGCACAGGCAAAACCCTCGGTTTCCCCAAAGAGGTCTCCGAAGCGTAGCCAATTCACCGAAGCTGTTAAATCCACATCAGGCCCTGTTAGGGCCCGGAAAAACCTACCGTGCAGCTCCTTGCCTTTCCATACTGCCTTGCGGTCATCGGTGCTCAGCATCGTTGGTTTGCGCCAGTTATCGTTCGCCAAGGAGAGCGGTGTGAGGCCCTTGTCAACCGCCACGACATCGCGATGCATCCCGCACTCGTGGTTACGGAAATAATCCCTGAGATTGCACACTTCACGGTTGTGAAGGGTCTTGGCATTTAAAAAGCCGCGACCTCCCCATTTCCGTGGAATGTACAGTCTCATAACGGACGAGCGCGGGTGTAGCATGCGATGTGAAGTGAGCAGTTGTCGGACCTTTCTATCCAGGGCGTCCAGCTCAGTCTGTGTCCACTTCAGTATGCCAAAGGAGTATATCAGTAGAGGCATCACCCAACCGTTAAAGGCGCGCGCCCTGTTGCCTCCAGACAAAAGACTTTTAAGTACTTTTGTCAGGCGGAAAAAGAAGCGCTCCTTTACCGATTTTTTGATGTCCTCTACCGAAATACCCAACGACTCTGACATACCGAGGTACTTGTAGGTCTCGACTTCGGAGAGAGAACTGAAAGTCATTGTCTCAGAAAGCTGCAAATTCGGAGAATTTACAACGTTCCCCTGCTGTACATGCAAGACCGCACACTTATCTACACCAAACTCCATCCTAATGGCACTACTGAAAACCTGTGTAGTTTTTAGTAGCTCCATCAAGTCTTGGCGTTTCGGAGTAAACAGCTTGAGATCGTCCATGTACAGCAGATGACTAATGACCTCACCTCCTCTTCGAAGCCGAAAGCCTAGCCCTGAATCCTTCAGCAAAGTGCTGAGAGGATTTAACGCTAGGCAAAACCACAATGGACTTAGACTATCACCCTGGAAGATGCCCCGCTCAATCCTTATAAAGTCCTGCGGGTCAGAGGAAGTGTTGCTACCACCTGGTTGACGAAGGACTGTGGTCCACTGTCTCATACACGCAGCTAAAAAGGATTTTAGGGTTGCATCAATTTTATACAACTCTAATATCCTTTCCAGCCATGAATGAGGCACTGAATCATAGGCCTTCTTGTAGTCAATCCAGGCAACAGAGAGAGCCCCTCTGTTCCGCCGAACTTGTTGGCTAATGGTCATATCTATGAGGAGGAGCTCCTTAGTACCACGGGACCCAACCCTACATCCATTCTGAGCAGGGGCTAAAACATTGTTCGCAACAATGTGCGTGTTAATTTTTGTGGTCAGAATGGATGTAAGGAGCTTGTAGATGGTAGGCAAGCACGTGATAGGTCTATAGTTTTTCGGATCCGTGGTACTACCGGACTTGTGGAGCAGGAAGGTGATACCGGTAGTCATGAAACGGGGAAGAGAACCAAGCTCAAGGGCCTCTTGAAATTGAGTTGCCAATCGGTCATGTGAGCAACGAATCCATTTTATCCAGAAGTTGTGCAATCCGTCCGGGCCAGGACTTTTCCAGTTCTGGGTCGAACGAATTGCACAAGTAACGTCTACGGGGTCTATATTAACAGACCCCATGGATTCGATAGACTCACATTCCCGCTGGACAACACTAATCCAATCACCTTCTGTGTGCTCGACGGGTATCGACCAGATGCCACGCCAGAAATCATTCAACATTACATTATTATTATTATTATTATCCTCAAAATGTTTAATTAAAGCGTACAAATGTGCGAAAAAACTGTTTCCTTGTAAGGGTTTCAAAAAGAAGCTGAAGTTCGGGACTCTAAAATTTAAGGAATGGTATCCTTTTAAATATTGGTGAAAACCCAACCACTACTGGTGTCAACCAACCATGCTTATGAAATTTAAGGTGATAACGGGCATTATATAATAGGGTGCATTTTGGTTCAGATATGTATAACATTTGTTTAATAACTCGAATTTTACTCACCACGTCACTGAATTACAAATAAAAAAGCTGTATATCGGCCTATAGCCGACCCTTCACCACACTAAATATTTTTACAGGCGTTAATCGAGATTAGTTTAATCTTTCTATCAATTAGGTATATCAGCATGATAATATTCGATAAATGCATTATAAAGTAACGCACGATAAATATAGGTTATTACGATTTTATGCCATAGATATTTACAATATATCAGAGAGGTTATTTCCACAGACAAATAAATATGCTCATCTCATTATCTTACCTTTGTCACACATATGGGGTGGTGCAATATGTTTTATCTAACAACACCAATGGCGTATTTTCTTGTTTAATGGGATAGGAGGGCAAATGAGCAGCTGACTCACCTGGTGGTAAGTAATCATCTTCGCCCACGAATATCCGCAATACCAGAGGTCTCGAGGATACGTTGACTTCTTCCATTCTGAGGTTTCTAAGTCGTATCCGGTCGTAAATACATACATAAGGAGGCCCGGAAAGAGATACTCCAGCGCTTTCGCGGCTGGCACCCTCCTGGATATCTCTTGAAACTGTCATGCCATATTCCTTTGGAATTGGGCATCCTACAAATCGATCGAAACGCAATGCCACTACTTCTCGTCGCTATTATGTGGGAGAGTGATACTGCCCGGTCGTGACGGCCCACACAGCTTTAACGCATAGGGAAAACAGTGTGGAACCACTAGGACAAAGTTACAAGAACATATTTTGGAAAGTTTTGTTCTTTTTGTGGTCGGTCGATGGTACCTTAATGTCAAAAAGCCCTGTTTTGCGCCTAATGTGCAGCAACTACTCACACCGACTTGAGTAGTTGCATGCTGATTATATAACTTATTCTTTGCCTTAGTTGCTATTTACAACTTGAAGAGTAGACACTTTAAGAACAATTTAAATAAGATAAGACCACCAGAGAAACTATCAGAACGATAAGTGCGTTTAATCATATGAACAAAATAACGCCACTACAATGAAAAGAGAGGAAATGTTCCCAATTTGTAAGAAGAAGACGTTAGGTCGTAATGCCGTGGTACTAAAGTTATTTTTTTATATCTAAGTTATTCATATCCTGTAATTAGATACAGGCATTTTATACCAATACCACATGTACGTGGGTTAAAGTAGAGGAATATCTCATTATTAGTAAAAGTAGCAGCATTTATTTCCATCACGTGGGTACATAAATATTGATATCCATGCATATATAAAGAGAATATTTATATGACAGTATAATGTAAAACACCTATAACTGGTCTTTCTGTACCTATTTTTTATATCTATTCACGTTACCCATCAAAGAACAAGTACTTATACATTAGCAAATAATGTTGAAATGCCTATCTCCTTGAAGGTGGCAAGTTCCGTTTAAGGTGGAAGCAAACAGTTTTTTTTATGTAATGGTTTGGCAAACAAGCAGGCGGCCCACCTGATGGTAAGCGGTTACCGTCGCCTATGGACATTTGCATCACCAGGGGCGTTACCAATGCGTTGCCGACCCTGTAAGACTCTTTTAACACCTTTTTTGAAGAAATCCATTCTGTAGCCCTGCGGAAAAACGCTAGATGGAAGATCATTCCACATTTTGCAAGTATGCGGTAAGAAGGAGCGCGTAAATCGAGCTGTGTGAGACTTCCAGGAATCGATTATGTGTGGATTAGCAAAATGACCTTCCACCATGCGGTGAAGCTCAAGCCTGTGGGATTCTAACCATAGACCTGCTGCGCGGCAGTCCATAGCCAATGCCACTGAGCCATAACTGCTTCTTTCTTTCAACCAATGGTCTACTCTATATATTTGTTTAGTGTATATAAGTCACGTGTATTTTAGTATGATTCCGATCCATATATCATAAATTTAAAAACATAGGTACATCGGAATTATGCAAGATTACGTCTAAAAATAAATAGCGCGTTTTGAATACTATTGAAACTCCGCGGCCAGTAATAGCAGGATTATGCGCAAAGCTTTTCCATTTCCGCGTCTTGACGCTGAGTCCTTCGCAATTTCCCGCCCTTTACAATAAATTTCCTTTACGCCTTGATTTTTCCGGTACACGTGTAAAACTTAATTTTGATTGTTTTTCGGTGTCTTTACCTATATTGTTTTCTTTAGAAGGAAATAAAAATTAACATGAAGCTCCTTTTTGATTTGAACTATTTTTGTTGTGCATGACTATGGTTTCGATTTTAGCGTTATACATATCATAGAAAAATTAATAGTTATATATTGTATGTACCTACGAAACATTCTAACCTCTACCCTTTTCTGTTCGCCTGGTACTTGGTTAGACTTATTTCCTCAATACGATATGAACTGCAATGACTGAAGCGCTCGTTCCGAAGTTTGCTTAGCCATTCTTAATCGATCAGCTAAGTTAAGCAACGTCCACCGCGGTCAGGAGTTGGATGGGTGACCGCTAGTGACATTACTACTGAGCGCTTCCGTGATTCGTTCGGCACGTTAAGCCGTCGGTCCTTTTTGTTGTCTTATGATGGCAGTCGTTACAGCATGATGTTAGGGCATTTTGCGAATGCCCGCCTGGCTAGCTACCACCCTCAAATAGAAAATCTGTCGCCAAGCACCTAACGGTGTGTTCCGGCAGCTGTCCAGCCAGTAATTCTAGACTAGCCTGAACGACATCTTCGACCACATCATCACTTACCATCAGGTGAGATAGTGGTCAAAAGTTAGCCTATCAGCTATAAAAAAATTACGTTTTATTATCCGTGTTTCACCTATTGCTATCTGTACGTTTTGTAAATGGTTCCGATTATATTATATATATTAGTATATAGTGAATACACAATGTATGTGAAATCCAATAAAATTCCTCTTATCACTTGTAATTACCGTCTTAAAAAAAGCATTGCAAATAAAGTAGATCAATGTGGATAACGTGGCAAAACTACATATAATAATTTGTAAACATTCTTTTGCGGCTAATAATGTAAGGAACAAAAACATATTTATGGTTTTAATATTTTTATGTTTGCAATAACGCATGCTCTGCGGATTAAGTACATTACAAAATTACAAATATACTAGAGGAAAAATTTAAGTCATGTGCGGGATCAATCCCAATTAGGGTTGCCAGACGACCGGAAATCCGGGACAGTCCCGGAATTGGGTGTCTTGTCCCCATTTCCGTGGAATGTACAGTCTCATAACGGACGAGCGCGGGTGTAGCATGCGATGTGAAGTGAGCAGTTGTCGGACCTTTCTATCCAGGGCGTCCAGCTCAGTCTGTGTCCACTTCAGTATGCCAAAGGAGTATATCAGTAGAGGCATCACCCAACCGTTAAAGGCGCGCGCCCTGTTGCCTCCAGACAAAAGACTTTTAAGTACTTTTGTCAGGCGGAAAAAGAAGCGCTCCTTTACCGATTTTTTGATGTCCTCTA
Organism: Plagodis pulveraria; assembly: GCA_963890685.1. Lineage (NCBI taxonomy): Eukaryota > Metazoa > Arthropoda > Insecta > Lepidoptera > Geometridae > Plagodis > Plagodis pulveraria. Next base: position 11,203,571 of record OY982953.1, read on the forward strand.
CCGAAATACCCAACGACTCTGACATACCGAGGTACTTGTAGGTCTCGACTTCGGAGAGAGAACTGAAAGTCATTGTCTCAGAAAGCTGCAAATTCGGAGAATTTACAACGTTCCCCTGCTGTACATGCAAGACCGCACACTTATCTACACCAAACTCCATCCTAATGGCACTACTGAAAACCTGTGTAGTTTTTAGTAGCTCCATCAAGTCTTGGCGTTTCGGAGTAAACAGCTTGAGATCGTCCATGTACAGCAGATGACTAATGACCTCACCTCCTCTTCGAAGCCGAAAGCCTAGCCCTGAATCCTTCAGCAAAGTGCTGAGAGGATTTAACGCTAGGCAAAACCACAATGGACTTAGACTATCACCCTGGAAGATGCCCCGCTCAATCCTTATAAAGTCCTGCGGGTCAGAGGAAGTGTTGCTACCACCTGGTTGACGAAGGACTGTGGTCCACTGTCTCATACACGCAGCTAAAAAGGATTTTAGGGTTGCATCAATTTTATACAACTCTAATATCCTTTCCAGCCATGAATGAGGCACTGAATCATAGGCCTTCTTGTAGTCAATCCAGGCAACAGAGAGAGCCCCTCTGTTCCGCCGAACTTGTTGGCTAATGGTCATATCTATGAGGAGGAGCTCCTTAGTACCACGGGACCCAACCCTACATCCATTCTGAGCAGGGGCTAAAACATTGTTCGCAACAATGTGCGTGTTAATTTTTGTGGTCAGAATGGATGTAAGGAGCTTGTAGATGGTAGGCAAGCACGTGATAGGTCTATAGTTTTTCGGATCCGTGGTACTACCGGACTTGTGGAGCAGGAAGGTGATACCGGTAGTCATGAAACGGGGAAGAGAACCAAGCTCAAGGGCCTCTTGAAATTGAGTTGCCAATCGGTCATGTGAGCAACGAATCCATTTTATCCAGAAGTTGTGCAATCCGTCCGGGCCAGGACTTTTCCAGTTCTGGGTCGAACGAATTGCACAAGTAACGTCTACGGGGTCTATATTAACAGACCCCATGGATTCGATAGACTCACATTCCCGCTGGACAACACTAATCCAATCACCTTCTGTGTGCTCGACGGGTATCGACCAGATGCCACGCCAGAAATCATTCAACATTACATTATTATTATTATTATTATCCTCAAAATGTTTAATTAAAGCGTACAAATGTGCGAAAAAACTGTTTCCTTGTAAGGGTTTCAAAAAGAAGCTGAAGTTCGGGACTCTAAAATTTAAGGAATGGTATCCTTTTAAATATTGGTGAAAACCCAACCACTACTGGTGTCAACCAACCATGCTTATGAAATTTAAGGTGATAACGGGCATTATATAATAGGGTGCATTTTGGTTCAGATATGTATAACATTTGTTTAATAACTCGAATTTTACTCACCACGTCACTGAATTACAAATAAAAAAGCTGTATATCGGCCTATAGCCGACCCTTCACCACACTAAATATTTTTACAGGCGTTAATCGAGATTAGTTTAATCTTTCTATCAATTAGGTATATCAGCATGATAATATTCGATAAATGCATTATAAAGTAACGCACGATAAATATAGGTTATTACGATTTTATGCCATAGATATTTACAATATATCAGAGAGGTTATTTCCACAGACAAATAAATATGCTCATCTCATTATCTTACCTTTGTCACACATATGGGGTGGTGCAATATGTTTTATCTAACAACACCAATGGCGTATTTTCTTGTTTAATGGGATAGGAGGGCAAATGAGCAGCTGACTCACCTGGTGGTAAGTAATCATCTTCGCCCACGAATATCCGCAATACCAGAGGTCTCGAGGATACGTTGACTTCTTCCATTCTGAGGTTTCTAAGTCGTATCCGGTCGTAAATACATACATAAGGAGGCCCGGAAAGAGATACTCCAGCGCTTTCGCGGCTGGCACCCTCCTGGATATCTCTTGAAACTGTCATGCCATATTCCTTTGGAATTGGGCATCCTACAAATCGATCGAAACGCAATGCCACTACTTCTCGTCGCTATTATGTGGGAGAGTGATACTGCCCGGTCGTGACGGCCCACACAGCTTTAACGCATAGGGAAAACAGTGTGGAACCACTAGGACAAAGTTACAAGAACATATTTTGGAAAGTTTTGTTCTTTTTGTGGTCGGTCGATGGTACCTTAATGTCAAAAAGCCCTGTTTTGCGCCTAATGTGCAGCAACTACTCACACCGACTTGAGTAGTTGCATGCTGATTATATAACTTATTCTTTGCCTTAGTTGCTATTTACAACTTGAAGAGTAGACACTTTAAGAACAATTTAAATAAGATAAGACCACCAGAGAAACTATCAGAACGATAAGTGCGTTTAATCATATGAACAAAATAACGCCACTACAATGAAAAGAGAGGAAATGTTCCCAATTTGTAAGAAGAAGACGTTAGGTCGTAATGCCGTGGTACTAAAGTTATTTTTTTATATCTAAGTTATTCATATCCTGTAATTAGATACAGGCATTTTATACCAATACCACATGTACGTGGGTTAAAGTAGAGGAATATCTCATTATTAGTAAAAGTAGCAGCATTTATTTCCATCACGTGGGTACATAAATATTGATATCCATGCATATATAAAGAGAATATTTATATGACAGTATAATGTAAAACACCTATAACTGGTCTTTCTGTACCTATTTTTTATATCTATTCACGTTACCCATCAAAGAACAAGTACTTATACATTAGCAAATAATGTTGAAATGCCTATCTCCTTGAAGGTGGCAAGTTCCGTTTAAGGTGGAAGCAAACAGTTTTTTTTATGTAATGGTTTGGCAAACAAGCAGGCGGCCCACCTGATGGTAAGCGGTTACCGTCGCCTATGGACATTTGCATCACCAGGGGCGTTACCAATGCGTTGCCGACCCTGTAAGACTCTTTTAACACCTTTTTTGAAGAAATCCATTCTGTAGCCCTGCGGAAAAACGCTAGATGGAAGATCATTCCACATTTTGCAAGTATGCGGTAAGAAGGAGCGCGTAAATCGAGCTGTGTGAGACTTCCAGGAATCGATTATGTGTGGATTAGCAAAATGACCTTCCACCATGCGGTGAAGCTCAAGCCTGTGGGATTCTAACCATAGACCTGCTGCGCGGCAGTCCATAGCCAATGCCACTGAGCCATAACTGCTTCTTTCTATCAACCAATGGTCTACTCTATATATTTGTTTAGTGTATATAAGTCACGTGTATTTTAGTATGATTCCGATCCATATATCATAAATTTAAAAACATAGGTACATCGGAATTATGCAAGATTACGTCTAAAAATAAATAGCGCGTTTTGAATACTATTGAAACTCCGCGGCCAGTAATAGCAGGATTATGCGCAAAGCTTTTCCATTTCCGCGTCTTGACGCTGAGTCCTTCGCAATTTCCCGCCCTTTACAATAAATTTCCTTTACGCCTTGATTTTTCCGGTACACGTGTAAAACTTAATTTTGATTGTTTTTCGGTGTCTTTACCTATATTGTTTTCTTTAGAAGGAAATAAAAATTAACATGAAGCTCCTTTTTGATTTGAACTATTTTTGTTGTGCATGACTATGGTTTCGATTTTAGCGTTATACATATCATAGAAAAATTAATAGTTATATATTGTATGTACCTACGAAACATTCTAACCTCTACCCTTTTCTGTTCGCCTGGTACTTGGTTAGACTTATTTCCTCAATACGATATGAACTGCAATGACTGAAGCGCTCGTTCCGAAGTTTGCTTAGCCATTCTTAATCGATCAGCTAAGTTAAGCAACGTCCACCGCGGTCAGGAGTTGGATGGGTGACCGCTAGTGACATTACTACTGAGCGCTTCCGTGATTCGTTCGGCACGTTAAGCCGTCGGTCCTTTTTGTTGTCTTATGATGGCAGTCGTTACAGCATGATGTTAGGGCATTTTGCGAATGCCCGCCTGGCTAGCTACCACCCTCAAATAGAAAATCTGTCGCCAAGCACCTAACGGTGTGTTCCGGCAGCTGTCCAGCCAGTAATTCTAGACTAGCCTGAACGACATCTTCGACCACATCATCACTTACCATCAGGTGAGATAGTGGTCAAAAGTTAGCCTATCAGCTATAAAAAAATTACGTTTTATTATCCGTGTTTCACCTATTGCTATCTGTACGTTTTGTAAATGGTTCCGATTATATTATATATATTAGTATATAGTGAATACACAATGTATGTGAAATCCAATAAAATTCCTCTTATCACTTGTAATTACCGTCTTAAAAAAAGCATTGCAAATAAAGTAGATCAATGTGGATAACGTGGCAAAACTACATATAATAATTTGTAAACATTCTTTTGCGGCTAATAATGTAAGGAACAAAAACATATTTATGGTTTTAATATTTTTATGTTTGCAATAACGCATGCTCTGCGGATTAAGTACATTACAAAATTACAAATATACTAGAGGAAAAATTTAAGTCATGTGCGGGATCAATCCCAATTAGGGTTGCCAGACGACCGGAAATCCGGGACAGTCCCGGAATTGGGTGTCTTGTCCCCATTTCCGTGGAATGTACAGTCTCATAACGGACGAGCGCGGGTGTAGCATGCGATGTGAAGTGAGCAGTTGTCGGACCTTTCTATCCAGGGCGTCCAGCTCAGTCTGTGTCCACTTCAGTATGCCAAAGGAGTATATCAGTAGAGGCATCACCCAACCGTTAAAGGCGCGCGCCCTGTTGCCTCCAGACAAAAGACTTTTAAGTACTTTTGTCAGGCGGAAAAAGAAGCGCTCCTTTACCGATTTTTTGATGTCCTCTACCGAAATACCCAACGACTCTGACATACCGAGGTACTTGTAGGTCTCGACTTCGGAGAGAGAACTGAAAGTCATTGTCTCAGAAAGCTGCAAATTCGGAGAATTTACAACGTTCCCCTGCTGTACATGCAAGACCGCACACTTATCTACACCAAACTCCATCCTAATGGCACTACTGAAAACCTGTGTAGTTTTTAGTAGCTCCATCAAGTCTTGGCGTTTCGGAGTAAACAGCTTGAGATCGTCCATGTACAGCAGATGACTAATGACCTCACCTCCTCTTCGAAGCCGAAAGCCTAGCCCTGAATCCTTCAGCAAAGTGCTGAGAGGATTTAACGCTAGGCAAAACCACAATGGACTTAGACTATCACCCTGGAAGATGCCCCGCTCAATCCTTATAAAGTCCTGCGGGTCAGAGGAAGTGTTGCTACCACCTGGTTGACGAAGGACTGTGGTCCACTGTCTCATACACGCAGCTAAAAAGGATTTTAGGGTTGCATCAATTTTATACAACTCTAATATCCTTTCCAGCCATGAATGAGGCACTGAATCATAGGCCTTCTTGTAGTCAATCCAGGCAACAGAGAGAGCCCCTCTGTTCCGCCGAACTTGTTGGCTAATGGTCATATCTATGAGGAGGAGCTCCTTAGTACCACGGGACCCAACCCTACATCCATTCTGAGCAGGGGCTAAAACATTGTTCGCAACAATGTGCGTGTTAATTTTTGTGGTCAGAATGGATGTAAGGAGCTTGTAGATGGTAGGCAAGCACGTGATAGGTCTATAGTTTTTCGGATCCGTGGTACTACCGGACTTGTGGAGCAGGAAGGTGATACCGGTAGTCATGAAACGGGGAAGAGAACCAAGCTCAAGGGCCTCTTGAAATTGAGTTGCCAATCGGTCATGTGAGCAACGAATCCATTTTATCCAGAAGTTGTGCAATCCGTCCGGGCCAGGACTTTTCCAGTTCTGGGTCGAACGAATTGCACAAGTAACGTCTACGGGGTCTATATTAACAGACCCCATGGATTCGATAGACTCACATTCCCGCTGGACAACACTAATCCAATCACCTTCTGTGTGCTCGACGGGTATCGACCAGATGCCACGCCAGAAATCATTCAACATTACATTATTATTATTATTATTATCCTCAAAATGTTTAATTAAAGCGTACAAATGTGCGAAAAAACTGTTTCCTTGTAAGGGTTTCAAAAAGAAGCTGAAGTTCGGGACTCTAAAATTTAAGGAATGGTATCCTTTTAAATATTGGTGAAAACCCAACCACTACTGGTGTCAACCAACCATGCTTATGAAATTTAAGGTGATAACGGGCATTATATAATAGGGTGCATTTTGGTTCAGATATGTATAACATTTGTTTAATAACTCGAATTTTACTCACCACGTCACTGAATTACAAATAAAAAAGCTGTATATCGGCCTATAGCCGACCCTTCACCACACTAAATATTTTTACAGGCGTTAATCGAGATTAGTTTAATCTTTCTATCAATTAGGTATATCAGCATGATAATATTCGATAAATGCATTATAAAGTAACGCACGATAAATATAGGTTATTACGATTTTATGCCATAGATATTTACAATATATCAGAGAGGTTATTTCCACAGACAAATAAATATGCTCATCTCATTATCTTACCTTTGTCACACATATGGGGTGGTGCAATATGTTTTATCTAACAACACCAATGGCGTATTTTCTTGTTTAATGGGATAGGAGGGCAAATGAGCAGCTGACTCACCTGGTGGTAAGTAATCATCTTCGCCCACGAATATCCGCAATACCAGAGGTCTCGAGGATACGTTGACTTCTTCCATTCTGAGGTTTCTAAGTCGTATCCGGTCGTAAATACATACATAAGGAGGCCCGGAAAGAGATACTCCAGCGCTTTCGCGGCTGGCACCCTCCTGGATATCTCTTGAAACTGTCATGCCATATTCCTTTGGAATTGGGCATCCTACAAATCGATCGAAACGCAATGCCACTACTTCTCGTCGCTATTATGTGGGAGAGTGATACTGCCCGGTCGTGACGGCCCACACAGCTTTAACGCATAGGGAAAACAGTGTGGAACCACTAGGACAAAGTTACAAGAACATATTTTGGAAAGTTTTGTTCTTTTTGTGGTCGGTCGATGGTACCTTAATGTCAAAAAGCCCTGTTTTGCGCCTAATGTGCAGCAACTACTCACACCGACTTGAGTAGTTGCATGCTGATTATATAACTTATTCTTTGCCTTAGTTGCTATTTACAACTTGAAGAGTAGACACTTTAAGAACAATTTAAATAAGATAAGACCACCAGAGAAACTATCAGAACGATAAGTGCGTTTAATCATATGAACAAAATAACGCCACTACAATGAAAAGAGAGGAAATGTTCCCAATTTGTAAGAAGAAGACGTTAGGTCGTAATGCCGTGGTACTAAAGTTATTTTTTTATATCTAAGTTATTCATATCCTGTAATTAGATACAGGCATTTTATACCAATACCACATGTACGTGGGTTAAAGTAGAGGAATATCTCATTATTAGTAAAAGTAGCAGCATTTATTTCCATCACGTGGGTACATAAATATTGATATCCATGCATATATAAAGAGAATATTTATATGACAGTATAATGTAAAACACCTATAACTGGTCTTTCTGTACCTATTTTTTATATCTATTCACGTTACCCATCAAAGAACAAGTACTTATACATTAGCAAATAATGTTGAAATGCCTATCTCCTTGAAGGTGGCAAGTTCCGTTTAAGGTGGAAGCAAACAGTTTTTTTTATGTAATGGTTTGGCAAACAAGCAGGCGGCCCACCTGATGGTAAGCGGTTACCGTCGCCTATGGACATTTGCATCACCAGGGGCGTTACCAATGCGTTGCCGACCCTGTAAGACTCTTTTAACACCTTTTTTGAAGAAATCCATTCTGTAGCCCTGCGGAAAAACGCTAGATGGAAGATCATTCCACATTTTGCAAGTATGCGGTAAGAAGGAGCGCGTAAATCGAGCTGTGTGAGACTTCCAGGAATCGATTATGTGTGGATTAGCAAAATGACCTTCCACCATGCGGTGAAGCTCAAGCCTGTGGGATTCTAACCATAGACCTGCTGCGCGGCAGTCCATAGCCAATGCCACTGAGCCATAACTGCTTCTTTCTTTCAACCAATGGTCTACTCTATATATTTGTTTAGTGTATATAAGTCACGTGTATTTTAGTATGATTCCGATCCATATATCATAAATTTAAAAACATAGGTACATCGGAATTATGCAAGATTACGTCTAAAAATAAATAGCGCGTTTTGAATACTATTGAAACTCCGCGGCCAGTAATAGCAGGATTATGCGCAAAGCTTTTCCATTTCCGCGTCTTGACGCTGAGTCCTTCGCAATTTCCCGCCCTTTACAATAAATTTCCTTTACGCCTTGATTTTTCCGGTACACGTGTAAAACTTAATTTTGATTGTTTTTCGGTGTCTTTACCTATATTGTTTTCTTTAGAAGGAAATAAAAATTAACATGAAGCTCCTTTTTGATTTGAACTATTTTTGTTGTGCATGACTATGGTTTCGATTTTAGCGTTATACATATCATAGAAAAATTAATAGTTATATATTGTATGTACCTACGAAACATTCTAACCTCTACCCTTTTCTGTTCGCCTGGTACTTGGTTAGACTTATTTCCTCAATACGATATGAACTGCAATGACTGAAGCGCTCGTTCCGAAGTTTGCTTAGCCATTCTTAATCGATCAGCTAAGTTAAGCAACGTCCACCGCGGTCAGGAGTTGGATGGGTGACCGCTAGTGACATTACTACTGAGCGCTTCCGTGATTCGTTCGGCACGTTAAGCCGTCGGTCCTTTTTGTTGTCTTATGATGGCAGTCGTTACAGCATGATGTTAGGGCATTTTGCGAATGCCCGCCTGGCTAGCTACCACCCTCAAATAGAAAATCTGTCGCCAAGCACCTAACGGTGTGTTCCGGCAGCTGTCCAGCCAGTAATTCTAGACTAGCCTGAACGACATCTTCGACCACATCATCACTTACCATCAGGTGAGATAGTGGTCAAAAGTTAGCCTATCAGCTATAAAAAAATTACGTTTTATTATCCGTGTTTCACCTATTGCTATCTGTACGTTTTGTAAATGGTTCCGATTATATTATATATATTAGTATATAGTGAATACACAATGTATGTGAAATCCAATAAAATTCCTCTTATCACTTGTAATTACCGTCTTAAAAAAAGCATTGCAAATAAAGTAGATCAATGTGGATAACGTGGCAAAACTACATATAATAATTTGTAAACATTCTTTTGCGGCTAATAATGTAAGGAACAAAAACATATTTATGGTTTTAATATTTTTATGTTTGCAATAACGCATGCTCTGCGGATTAAGTACATTACAAAATTACAAATATACTAGAGGAAAAATTTAAGTCATGTGCGGGATCAATCCCAATTAGGGTTGCCAGACGACCGGAAATCCGGGACAGTCCCGGAATTGGGTGTCTTGTCCCGTGTCCAGTAATTTCACTCTACTGTCCCGGAATTTACTATAGTTTCAGGATTTTTCACAAACATAGCGAAACCAATACTATGCCAACCACGGGACATGCCGGCCGTGTGTGTGATTACAAAGTTTAGTTAAAAGGCCTAGATATGGTAACGGAGTTTTTTCCTCTTAATGTTGATCCAGTTTTATAATTAGTTTGGCTAGCCTCAAAGTTATTAAATTTTTTTTCATAGTTTTAAGTTTAATTTTATGAATATTGATTTAAAACCTAAATTGGCAGTTCAACCGTAGATTTATTTAGTTTTTAACTTGAGGTCAAAGTGGATATCCACACCCTTTTCAAACCCCAGAAATGTCCAGGAATTGATGTACCTTAATCTTGCAACCCTAATCCCAATACGATGGACGCACATTTTAGTTAAACTTGGTCTAAATGGTTTGCTTTCATTGCCCCTCATCACTTTGTTTTTAAGATAAAAATATAATAATTGAGAACCTTGCAGTAAAAGGGAGACGTCCAAGTCCAATTTACAAAAGCTCTAAGTACTAAAAAATATTTTTGAAATGCATTGTTGTTTATGATATTGTGTATTGTTTATGAGACTCAAAACTATTATACTGTAATGAAAAATAAACAGTTTCACATCATATATTTTTTCACAGTTTTATATATTAGAATAACCGCGTTTTTTTTTGACTAAGTTTAATTAAATATACTAACCTTATTCGTTTTATGAATAATAAGACACAAATAATAATACATTGTGTATTAAGGGCGGTAAGTAAGGAATTACGATCGAGGCTCTAGTATAGTCTTTCTGAGTCAAGGTTCGTAATTGCCGTACCGCCCGTGAAACATACAATGTTTTTCATCACATTTGCGAGTAAATAAACTTTAATAAATAAATTTAATACACAAGTAAGCTCAACTGTCATTACGAAATACGTCAACTTTTTTTTAAGTGGAAGGCGGGCTTTTTGCCCACACCACAGCCTGGACACTCGACTCATTCTCCATACAAAAGTTGCGTTCTAACTACCTATTACACAGGCACTACACAAATGTTGTTTTTGTACACGCGTAAATGTGTGCGTGAAGTCTAAGGTTGTCATCGTAAGAATATTGTGGTACATACCTACCCAACAATCTTTTGATGCTGTTATTATGACTTATTAGATTTCGTAGGTTATGCGTACCTTACCTACCTTCAAAAACATTCACAAGTACAACAATCCGACTCCATGTACGACGCACGTAGGAATATGCAACACAACCGAGTAAGTAACATTACTTCACATTTTACTTCATTACTTATACAATAATAGATACTTCACTATAAAAAAGTATCATTCCAAGTTCACATTTTATACAAGTAATGATAATAATAATTACAATCACAATAATAATTTATGTTCTTCTCGTATAATAAACAATCATGAAGTGTGCCGCGTGTCAACCGTAGCGAAGGTCGGTATGTGTATTGCTTTTCTCTATGGTAGGTATATGTAACAAAGACACTTGTTTCGCTGCAAACGAAGTCGATATCCACGGATATTTTTTGCAAACGAAAACCTTCTAAAATAATCATTATTTGAATAGCAGTTTGAATAAAATATAAAGATAATTTAATGTTTGTATTTTTTTTAATACCTACTGTATATTACCGGTTTTAATAAGGTACCTACTATACTATATATATAACTGAAGAACGACGAATAGGTAGGTACTTAGCGTAGATTACGAAGAATGACTTACCTCGTTTTATCCTTAGGGAATCTACAAAAACTCCTATCCTTTTCTCGTTTAATTGATAAGCAACCGTAAACAGCACAAGAGTACCCCATTCTCAACTTTTAAAATACTGGTACAATCGTCACGCTTCGTCGTCACGTCGCGTCATCGTGCGCGAGTTGCGTCTCGTACTCAAGTAAGCTCAGCGACAGCTCAGAATCGGTGGCGGGGTGAGGACGGCTCGTTTTGGTGGGGGGTGAGGAGTGTCTATTCTATACGTAGTATTATTATATGTTCTATGCCCACACCACAGATTATACAAATGTTTCGTTCAGAAACGTTAAGGGCAAATACTTACGTAGGCTAAGTAGATAAAGCCATGCCAGAGTGCAAAAAAAATTCAACTTTTTGATTAAAAAAAACTATTAAAATCGATCATTCAGAATATTAGTTCAGTATCTAAGTAACGTGTAGAGAGATTGCAATGAAATTCCGGTTTAGATAATATTTTAAGACAAGTTTTCAATTGCGTGTAAACTCCTTGCTGGAACTGTCATGCACCTGTGTGCTGTGCTATAAATTAAAACAAAACTTACTGACCTTGGGTTTCAGGACAAAAAGAAAGCTCGAGGGTTTTATATGGGGCATTATCAGTGTTACGGCCAAGTTAACCTGTTTACGTGCAAGTGTGACGAAAATAATTTTGCAATAGCGTGCTTTTGTTTATCAAAACTGCCTCTTCTATGCATAAAACAATAGGATTTTTTTTAACTATAGGCAATGTATATACTAGCGTATAATATACATATATATTAATATATAAATACTATAATAGTAATGGGCAAAATGTGGATCTAGACCCCATATCCTTAATTCTGCTTAACTCAATGAACACTAGACGGTGCCTTTCCACGTACTTGGTTTATAGAGCTTATTTTTAATTTATAGCTATTTTTGAGTTCTGAAAACAAATTTATGAAATTATACTCGTTGTATAACGACTAATACAACATTCAGTTGAAACTCAACATTTAAACATGTTTCAGACTCGGAGCACCGGAAACGTCCGGTTCATTCTCCGGAAGCATCTGACCTCGGCCCATATGTGAGTTATGACAGTTCCCACTCGAAAAGTTAGCAGCTTTAAAATAAATGTGATTGGAATTTTCACAACGAATTGTTTAAGAGCACTTTGTTAAATAGCAGTAGCAATTATCTAATTGTGCTGATAAAGTTAAAGCAACTTAATATGTTTTTTCAAGACAGGAGGAGCTTGTTTGGCGATTACTCCGTCAATTATGAACTGATTTTAATGTTTTTTTGGATAGAGTTTATTTTCAATTTAGATCCGTTAGAATTAAACGTTAAAAAGTAACGGTTTATAACTTCAATCAACTGAAAAAAATATTTCTACACCTGGATGATATGATGGTAATGCAACTATTGTCGATGGTGTGCTAAATTTTTCACTAAAAAGAGTAAAAAATAACTGCAGTAAAACATTGGAATCGACTTCCAATACTGAAAAGTATGACATGACTTGTGGACTTCAAACCATGATAATTTGAGGTCAATGTTTTGAATCAGCAAGTATCAACTTCAACTCGTAGTTAGAAGTCTTCCCGTTTATTACAAAGAAAATTTATTCAACTGATCGTTTATTTTGTGACATTGGAAGTTTATTTGTTTAGCAGAGGTAGCTAACAGAGAGAAAAAAACTATACTGATTTCCAACACTGAGTCATTTTAAATAGCTTGTTGGTACCACGCTAGATCAAACACTCAGGACATATTTTAATAACACGACTTCCACAAGTTATTATAAATATTTTATTGTTAGTAGTTGGTACCGTTACTTTTTTTTCAGTTATTTCAGTGATCTGATGTGTGTGCCTGCTTCGAGCAGGATCGATTCAAAAAAGAGGACATCATTATGCTGAGGGGATCAATTATATCACTCACGCACAACAGGGTCGCGAAAAGTTGCAATTATTTGGTTATCGAGACATAGACACATTGGAAAAGACTTATCACTGGAAAAATACATGTTATACTAGTCAACTGTTTTGTAGGTATGTACATACATCTCGCTTTTAAGCTCCAAATTATCGAGCTACCAAGCTACACGAATATAATTTTCTGTGTTCCAGATTGTATGCGCAACCTGTGAAATTATAACGAGAGAACGAAAGAAATAATGTACTGGAAGAAAAATTGTCGTGTCAAGCTAATCCCTAATTTTAGTATCCTAATTAGGAATTAATTTTCAATTCTAAGTGTATAGTACAGTTTCAAACTTTGATTTGTTAATTTGATACTTTTCTTATTATTATTCCGTAAAAAAGTGTATGAAGGTCTGCGATTTCAAGTTTAACTAACTGTATCGAGAATTCTGGTCAGGTTTATGTGAGTACTTACGTTCCATTTCGTATGCAAGCAAGGAAGTGTCGCATCAATTACGTCACAATCAGCAAGTGGAGAAAGTGTTGTTTGTTTTTACGACATTGTTACGTTAAGGACCTATTTAATTATTAATTCAAGCAAGCACCCGCCATGTTGAGAATTAGGAAACATTGTAAAGTAGGATGTGATGACAAGATGAGTGTGGTCTTGAAAATATTAAATATTTTACGTTATTTTGACATACAATTAACCTAACGAAATAGTTGGAGAGATTTTAGCGATGGCAACACGAGAAATTCCAATATATATTTCTAACAGAATTAAGAATAGATTTTATTTGTGGAACCTAGTGAACTATATACGAAAATAGTTTGACATATTTAAGAAGTTGCATGAAATATAAATGAAAGAAAGCTTCTAGAACCTTCAGATTTGGTTCGAAATATATATTGCATATTTTCAACCACTAACTACTACTATTACTTTACCTATTTATTGTTATAAGTCGAAGTAGATATTTATAGCTAAAGTATATGTACTGTATGATAGATTCATTGGTTAAAATTTGTAGGTGACATATATATCAATCTGTTTAGCAACTTTTTAATTATATAATAATAATCACATTCTTCGTGCCCTCATCGTACTCATGTGGACTCTTGAAGCAAAATCCCCTTCAATCACTCTAAGGGGACGCTAAGAATATTTTTTTTATGGACTAAAAGTTTAATTTCTGGACTAAAAGTCCAACAATCGTATCCGCAAGGTATTGTCAAATACTTGAATGTATACTCTACACAGCAAAGAAAAACCATCAAGATTGGATTATCCAATAAAAAGATATGCTTGGCATACATGAAAAAAAAAGCGCTACTTGAGCGCCTTTCTCCTTTTTTTAATCCGTTAATAATTAATAACCAAATCATTCGTATCAAATCGAACAAATGACATTTTATAATATTATTGTGCTATTGTTTTTCTTTTATTTGACCAATTAGGATACGCGAAGCAATTTTTTTTTTTTTTAAATCACTTTACAATCAGATTTAAAAACGTAACTAAATAGTAACACTTAAAATATTAAATAACTTGTCTAAATTACTAAATGCTGATTCAAATTCAAACTTTCGTTATAGTTTGTGACTTCCACAAGTAATTTTTAAACTTAATTCAGTATGTATCATCTCTGAGTCTAATGTCTCTCCACCAAACGTGATTGTGTGTGTGTGTGTGTGTGTGTGTGTGTGTGTGTGTATGTGTGTGTGTGTATGTGAAAGAGAGAGAGAGAGAGAGAGAGAGAGAGAGGGTGTATGTGTGAGGGTATGGGTGTGTGTGTAACGATTTTACTTTCAACTCGGATACATTCGCACAAATCGCACACACACCGCGATGACTGAAAAACCAAGGATATTGGTGAGGTATATGTATTGCGTAATACACTATATTTTGTATGTAGGTCTAGGGGTAAAGACGCTGGAGGGAGCGTGCATTGTTAAAAGATCTACCTATTCCATCCTATTTTTTAAGTATTTTTTTATGTAGTGTACCATTTTTTAATATTTTTTCAAATATTTCTGCTGCGCATATGCAGCGTACAGGACTGATTAAATCATTAGCCTACAATAGTGGTTCCTATCGGTAATAGTTACATTTACGAGATTTTTACCATTCAATTTAATTATTTTTTTGTTTTTTTTTATTGCTTGATAGGTTAGCCTTTGACCACTATCTTACTTGATGGTAAGTGATGATGTAGTCGAAGATGTTGTTCAGGCTAACCTATAATTACTGGCTCTAAAGGCCAGCAGCCGGAACACACCGTTAGGTGCTTGGCGACAGATTTTCTACTTGAAGGTAGTATCGTGCCCTACCACCATGAAAAAAGGGTTCCATTTTTTATTTATATTTTTCTTATTGTTCTGTTGTATATATGCTGCGTTCATGACTGATTAAATTATTGGTCCACAATAATGGTTGCTATTGGTAATAGTTACATTTACGAGTACATTACTAAATACTTTTTCTTAAATATTTTTTTTATGTAGGGTTCCAAATTTTTATATTATTTATTATATTATATTATTTATGTTTTTTATATTTTATATATTATTTATATTTTGTTATGTTGGTTATGATATGTTCTGCTTTTTAAATTTATTTTTTTCAAATATTTCTGTTGTGCATATGCAGCGTACAGGACTGATTAAATCATTGCCTTTAATAATAGTTGCTATCGGTAATAGTTACATTTACGAGATCATTAACAAATACTTATTCACACAATAGCAATATTATATTTGAGCCTAGTTACGAACTTTTCCTCCTATTCGGTCGATTACAAAATGAACAACTTCATAGTTACCTACAACCAATAACGTTGATGACAGATGTCATGTGTGATGTGAATTGCTATGACTCATTAGCAACGACACTGACGTAATATCAATCAGCAATTACGGGTCATAGACCGTTTAATAAAGAACAAGATCTTGTCATCAACAAAAATCTCGTCTACTGGCTTATAGACCAGGCAGATATAGAAACGTCGCTATATTGACTTTTTTAAACATAGGTACTTTTTACATTAGGTGAAATAACTTCATCTTCAATCTTCATCATGCTCGTATCCTAGTCCCAGTAATGTTGGGTCGGTACAATATAAAAATACTTTTTTACCATATCTTCGCTGACAACTCAAGTACTTGTAAAAATAATTAGTGTCAGTATTTTCTCCAGCCGCCTATCTAATGCTGACCCTCTTTGGTAGTGCTTTTGTTAGTAGTAAGGAACCCTTTTGTTTGCTTAACGGCAATGGTGGCATGCTACTCAGTAAACGCATTTTTACTCATATCATGGTATTTTACGAGATTGAACAAAAAGATATGGAACAGTTTGTAAATTCCGAAACCAGGAAATATAAAAAAATGTAGGGGCTTGTATATCAACAAATGGGTAGGGCAGCGGTCTGTCTAAACATAATTACGCAGCTGTTTCTGGTCCCATGTGAAAGACTTTGAGCGCATTGCTACTAGTATTTCTAGGCGTAGTGTCGTTCTCCAAAGAGTTTTTTTATGTAGTGACCACACGGACAGTTTGCCTGATGGCAAGCTCACGCCATGCAATGGCACCTCCCCGTACGTTAGAGGTGAAGAAGGGAAAAACGAGAAGGCAGCAGTACCTTATGAAGAAATGCCATCTGACCCTGCGATAACAAAGACGGCTGCCAAACACGGGGATTATGGCAAACCCTCTCAAATGGAGGAGGTATTCAACAGTGGACGTTATGGAACATCATCAAACAGATGAATATGGTTCTTCTCTAACATCAGTAGCTCTCATGATAGATAGGCAGAAGTTTTTTAAAATCATTAGAATTTGTGAAACCTGATTCTATATCTAACACTGTGGTTTTTATTTCCACTTGTTCATTATTCTCCCTGGATAAAAATTCTACTTTGTAGCATTGAAGTACCCTTCCGCGCTCAATAACGAGCTCCTCGTCCATATTTTCATTTGGGTGAAATACGAGAATGTTTAACGAACGAGTGTTCGTGTGCGTTCATTAATGTTAGCGCACTTCGGTGGAGTAATACAATTAGTGACCCTCCGGCGTCCAATCACTACGGAAACGTGGCGGGTTATTGAATTATCAGAAATAGCCATTAGCATGACCCGAATTTGTTGTTTGTTATGTCACCCCTTTGGAAAGCAAATAAAGAATGAACATTTCGTTATACTTTTTACAATTGTAATTTCAGTTATTGCCAAACACTTTTGCTTTCATATGATGGGCTACCGTATGATGCTTACATATGATGGCATTTCGCTTCTTTCAGAGATTCACGGTTCGGATAAAAACCTGTCCGACAAGCTTGAGATTCACTGCATATCTTGGCAAGGTATTTTGAGAATGTTCGCCTACTCTCAAGTAGAGAAACTGTCACCATGCACCTAAATCTGTGTCCTGACAGCTGTTCTTCAGCCAGCGTTTTTCAAGGACAAGTTCCAATTCAAGTCTGATCAATATCTTCAACAACATGTTCATCACTTACCCATACGCCCATGTTTCCCTGGACATGTTTTGATTTCATGTTTAATAGGGCGAACCTATTGCCATATAGCGGGCACAGCAGCTACAGCCTGAAAATTCTTTGCCAGGAAAAATAATTTATCCGATGACGTAAGTACCTATTTACACTCAAACCAACAAGGCAGTAGCTATAATAAAATACAAAGTACTTTGGATCTTGAGTAACTTAAATTGAAATATTTTTAAAACTTACAATTGAAATATGTACGTAGAGTGCAGAAAATAACAGAGGAAATGCAGGTTCAAATTTTTACAATCGTACTAAAATTGCACTCAATACATAACTTGTTCTAAATAACGTACACATTGTCACATAAAAACACTTATGTCGTAACATAAAGTTTACCTTCACCCACAACAAAAGATAACTCATTTTTACGTGATGTCTAACCAGGGTTAACAATTAACAATACTTCAATACGAGTATAATTATTATTAAAGTCGACTGTATCTTAACGTAGCTAGAGTTTACATTTGCGTGAAAAGGAGAGCCGAAGAGTTACTTTGTGCACTAGATAGGATCTAGGTAGAGGCCACGATATAATAGAAAAAGAAAGATTGGCCTTTTATATAATAAACAATGTGTTGTCAATTAAACTAAAGTAACAATATATAACAGTTAAATGAAAAGAGTTGGATATTATATTTGTATCAAATTGGAATTTAAATAATTTAATGTTGGTGCGTATATTTATCATTATTTTTGTCTCTACGGGTATCTCTATCTCTATATACTACACTACATACACTATGGTAAGTAATGATGTGGTCAAAGATATTGTTCAGGCTAACCTAGAATTACTGGCTCTCAAGGACAGCTGCCGTAACACACCGTTAGATGCTTGGCGACAGATTTTCTACTTGAGGGTGGTAGCTAGTCAGCCGGGCATTAAGAGCGTATTAGTATTTTTATACATTTCAATCTTTGTGTATCATCCATATTGATAAATAATGTATTTCTGAATGTTGTCTTGGGTTTTCGCGATTATTACATATAGTAATTAAACAACTTTAAACGGTTTAAATCGCGTATATTTATCATTATTTTTGTCCCGACGCTTCAAACACTTTGCAGTGATCGTGTTCACGGGGTGACTAAAAAAAATGATAAATATACGCGATTTAAACCGTTTAAAGTTGTTTAATTACTAAATGTATTTCTTTTCAAGGTTTTACTAAAATTCGTTAAGGTGATATAACAATATATACACATCTGCTGCAACCACATGATCATGATATACGATTTTTAAAATTTTCTCGTATTATCTTGTAAGTTATTTGAACGCTGATGTTCATGAATAAATTAAATTATTTTTTTCATTATTTCATCAAAAACCTTTCAGAATATAAAAAAATAAGTAAGTACAGTACACCCGTTTCAAATATAATAATTTCGTAAGTAATAAAATATTTAAATAAAATATGTATCGTGAAAAATATTATACAAATCTCGCATATTACGTGATCAGGTACAATTGTTAGACAGTCAGGGACAGGTCAGATACAATAGTAAAACAAAAAACAAGTTTAAATTATAAATTTTCGGCCTTACACGTCAGCGTACGCCTAATAGGCGTTTTAATATTGCACACCTTATCCTAATCTTAAATGTCCATGATGTCAGAGCATACCCTGGCTATATATAAAACCGTAAAACATTTTACAAATAACATTTACTCGTTTCAAATGTACTAATCAATTTAACTTGTGGCGCAGTGAGTTGAAGATAACGTGACTGTTTTCTTTACATCCATTTCAACCCCATATCACTACCGTTTTGCAAAAGTTCCAAAAACCAAATCGACAAAAAATCTATATGATGATTGATCGCTCACAAAATTTCACGAAAACGGAAAGGCTTTTCTCGAGCTGCGCGCTCGCTTGGTTAATATTTAATTTAGGTATAGTCAAAATTAAGTAAATGTAAGCTTTTCAATTCAATGCCTTTATCGTAGAAGTATCATATCTCCTTCCTAAGGAATGTACAAAATTTCCACAAATTCGTTCATCCGTTTCGTTGATGTGGCAACAGCACATAAACATTTACATTCGAAGTTATTATATTAAAAGGAAATAGGATAATAAAAAATAGGTACTAGACATTTAGGCCACGCACACTTGGCCTTTCTAACTGATATATGCACTATAACATTCTATGGTTCAAGCTACTAAAGGCAGTGTCGTTTTGTTAGTTAGGTACAGTTTAAGTGGGGCACAAAGGCGAATGCTGGCCACTATTTATGTAAATTGGAGCTCCTTGTAACTATTGAAAACTTGTAGAGCAGACAATATTAGTCGTACAAGGCCACCAGTTTTTATGATTTGAATCCTAGAAAGGAGTCCTTGTGTACCTCATGTATTTAAACTAAGATTTTTTGTTTTTTATTAAGCTACCTCTGAACTACCTGATTATGATTCGCATTTACAAATTATTATAAGAACTATTGTTGAGCAAAGAAAATTTCTGTTATGATAGAGGGCGGATAACATTCTAATTGTTTTTACAACAAGTTTCAATTTATTCATGCAGTTTTATGGAGCTCAATAAGGGTTTTTAGTTGGCATAGAGCTACCCCTGAACTACAATTAGGGTTGTCAAATGGCAATTCCTTTTCAGTTATTGCTGTGGTTGAAGGCCACCTGTAAAGAAATGTCTATATCATTCGAAATATTGAATTGAACTTACAACATGATGCAACGATGGGCAACCAACTCGATCACGATTGTGATTTAGACTGCAGGACTGTTTTGCCGTTGGAACTGCTAATATTTATAATTTCTTGATGTTGGACGGAATGTTTCCCGCCCGTTTAAAACACATTTAATATGATTGCCTGTACCTATTTGAGAACTAGAATTTGAAGAATTCAATATCAGTTATTTTTAAAAAGTAATTGGATTAAACTAAACCTAGTCCCAAAATATTTACCACTGGTGTATTAATTAGCTATTCATGACAGTGTGAAACTAGCCGATTGTGAAACTTACAAAAAATTACAGATTACAATAATGATTGTATATACTCCCCGTGGGGAGCCGGGTTAGATTGTCACCCCCTCCCCGTGCCTGTGGGCGTGGTAAGTGGCGACAAAAGGTATCTTAAACTGCGATCCCGAAGACGCCTGCCAAGCGTGGGGATTATGGCAACCCCCCCTAAAAGGGAGGCTGTGTTCAGCAGTGGACAATTCAGCTGATACAGTACTATACAGTATACAAAAGAAGTTTCCAAATTTCAATCGGGAGCATGGTTTCAAGCTATCCGTGAAACAAGTGTGTGAGCATCGCAATTTACCTCCACGCGTAACTTGAGATATTGTCAGTGCTGTATGTCAAAGGGATTACTAAATAATATGACAGTGACCAAATCAAATATTAAAAACAAATAGTACCTAGTCGATGTTGGTGTAAGACAATGACACTTCTTAAGTCAGCCCGTGACCAAGAAGACCCTGTGTTCTTTGGTGACCACGATCAATGTAACTTGATCAAAACGTCGAAGTTAGTAAAAGAAAAGGTTCAACAAATCTCTTGTGGTTCTGATGTCAAGAAGTCTGTTCAGAAGGAAAGGCTGCAAAAATTCTCGATAATCGAATATTTTAATCTATTCTTTTTCTAGCTTATTCTATTCTTGACATCAAAGTCCACGGACCCACCATTTCGACCACAACCAGGGTGGAAAAATATGTAACGCCAGAAAGTTTTTATAAGTGACAATTCCGATTAAAAAAACATTTATCATAATCAACAAACTATGCCGATTTGCCACCTCAAGTAACATTCTAAGTTTCCCTTTGGAAAAATGTTCATAATTGTCGATCTTTCTTCCTATCGTAAGCTTTATAGTTGTATCATTTTGTAATAAGGAAAGAAATTAGTATACTTATTGCAGAGCCCAAAGGTCGCTGCATATCATCAATTCGTCATCCTCGACCGTATCAGTCTACACTAACGCCAGACGTGTCAAATCTGTCTCACGTCTTAGCTTTGACAATTAAGAATATTGGGGCTTCCCAGCCATTGTTTGGTGAGTTCATTACCCACCAGCTATTGTGGATGTCAACATCATTGTTCTGTGTAACTAACTAATCAACACCTGTTTCAATAAGACAATGTCAAGGTTTGACGACTAGTTCCACAATATTTCGTAGATTTTGAAGCAGTGATGGCTCAGTGGCATTTGCTATGGACTGCCGTGCAGCAGGTCCATGGTTCGAATCCCACCGCGGGATTGAGCTTCACCGCATGGTGGAAGGGCATTTTTGCGAATGCTTGCCTAGCTAGCTACCGTAGTTAGTGGGTACTCAAGTAGAAAGTCTGTCACCAAGAACCTAACGGTCCTGCAGCTGTCCTTGAGAACCAGTAAAGTTACAGGCACATGAGACTTAACAACTGTACGTCTCAGTGTGACGGGCACTGTGCAATTCGTCGTTGACTAAATGGATCTGTTATAGGTAGAGGTTAGTCCACTTAACATCAGGTGGGATGGGCGTCGGGCTTGTTCCGTCACTATAACATAAAAAAAGATCTTTTTGACTGAGCGAAGCGCACACTGTGGTAGGTAGTGCCGTTCCTATATTCAGGTCTAAATCAATCTAGTATTACTAGGCTAATTATTAGATCCTATGAGCGTTCACACGAACTATTTGGTTGTAGTGGGTTCTATTTCAATCAGCTACCGACGGGACCTTTAAAATGTCCACAATCATTTGGAATGGAGGTTGTTATTAACAAAAGTTTTGATATGCTTGAGTTTAGTGTTCTATTGTGTTGTAAGTTAAAGAACTTACAATTTGTAAATTTGGTCTGCCTATGAGTCCAAATGCTTTTATTGTAGTAGCTGTAGTGTTGTATATAGTTTGTAGTATTTGTTTATTTGTAAATTATGTTACAATATTAATTTTCTGTGTAGAGGATATTCTCATATATTATTAATTCATCTTCAACAGCCCTAACATTCGTTGAATAAAGGTCTCCCATATTAGGGGTGGGTTTGCCAGAATCCCCACACTCGTATATCACTTGTCAAGTGTGGGATAGCAGTTGTCTTGGGTATAGCAGTGTACGATGGCGGTTACCCAGAAGGCGCTGCTGCCCACCATATGGGATTTTATCCTTACATCGCCTCTGACGACTTCCATATGATGATGAATAGATGCAGACGTTACTTTGCGGAAATCCATATTTGATAATAACAAATATTTTTATAATATTTTAAGAAACATCAAATTAATATTTTAATAAAACATTTAAAACATATAAAAATATATCTAGTGACAATTCCGCCGCACAATACGAGCGCACGATCGAGAAAATTTTCTCGCTCGTAGAGTCAAGACCTCCTGAGGATACTTCGTGTAGAAGCGAAACGCGACGAAATTTCTTCCAGTTTGGCTGCGTGACGTTTGTGACGTCACGTCGGCTTAACAAGAAAATAAGGCGGAATTGTCACTAGATATATTTTTATATTTTTTAAATGTTTTATTAAAATATTAATTTGATGTTTTCTGAAAATATATTAAAAATATTTGTTATTATTCCATATGATGATTTGAGTGCAGTTCTAGCCCGGCACACCATGGGGCATTTTTTACGGATTTCTTAATAATTTTAAGCTAAATTTTCCAAAGTCAGCACTCTAAGCTCCGTGAAGTCTTAGTTTGGAGGTGAATCCTAAGTTTGAGGAGATATTTAAGAGGTTCTTTAACCTAAACATATGGTACAAACAATGTACGAGTATATTCGTAAATACAATCAAGGCTGGATTGCGTAATGGAGTCGAGAAATTAACGACCAATGCTCACGCATTTCATACGACATTTTTCAACCTTACATGCAATGGAAATAATAACACTATAACATGAATATTGCTGCATATAAAACACGACGTAAAAAAGTTGCATCAATACAATAATGTTAATGTAAGAGGCACGCGTGTGCACAACTGACTAAAGTAATTACATCAATATATCAAATACACTTTATGATGACTGGATAAATTAAGAGTAGAGTGCACGGAGCGCTTTCCTAACTAACGTATTTTCATCATATTTTAAATACTAAGTGTTCAAACTCGGTGAAATGTTGTATGCGTATTGCTGAGCCTAATATATATGCTTCTGGTTTGCCAGTTTTCAATTTATTTTATCCCTAAATGTCGAAACAACAATTTTCATACAAAATGGTTTTTCGAATTATCTTTTAAAATACGTAGTTTTAAGGGAATCTGGCTCTTAGGCTCAAGGACATACATGTAAAGTTTCACTGAGTTTGAACAGTTACTGTTTAAAATATGACGAAACTAAGTTTGTACTGGAAAGCACTACAAGGACACTAGCCTTAACCCATTGATATCTGCGATAATGATAACAATATAATTTCATTCATAAATTGGACATAGTGGATCAGCCGATGCCAAAGGATTAATCACTTCTGGACGGAATAAACAAAAGTATTATACTATGGTGAATATGAGTCTGAGTGACGAGCGCAATCCAGTGTTAAGCAGAATGAGGATAGTGACACTGCAATTATTGTAATGGACAGCGCCTTATCCAACTCATCTCGTCGTCACAAAATTAAAGAAACGATTTAACTTTTGGCATTAATACTAGATAAGTAAATCAACTGAAATATGTGAAAATATTGTTAATTTTTAAGCGCACAATTAGCCATACGTTCCGTGGCCACGGCGGGGCCGCCACCGTGGTATGGCAGACGCGGAGGGACCGCAGGGGAGGAGGAGTGTCGGTATAGCAAAGGCACCGGTCTCCCTATCATCTGCGGCCGAAGTAGCAGGCGACGGGGCTACTCATCTGACCCGTCGCAGGGGGACCTTGGGCGTCGGAAGCGGGGTCGTCTGACCCCCCATTTGCGGGCTTGGTCCCCGGGTGGTAGCGACGTGTCATGTGTTCTGGTGCGTCGTGAGGGGTAGCACCCCAGGAGGCGTTCGGCAACGGACAACCGTGGCGGGTCCGTGGTTGAATGCTAAAGCGTCCCTGCGATCCCGCCGAGAAGCGGTAGAGATGAAACACCGTATGCTATTTATATGTCGGTAGGGGCACTTGCTGCTGTGGGAGTAGTTGGTGTCGAACCCGACATATAGAACGTAAATGCATTTTTCAAACGTTTAAAAAAAAAAGAGAAGAGAATCGGCGTTCTCAGTATAATATGTTCATTATATAGAGTATGCGGGATATAATTTAGAAGTATAGGCTAAGTTTGATGCAAGCTTGTCTTGGTGCGTTAACGATATTGTCACAGGTGAAGAATGTTGTACTTATTAATTAAAAATAACAACCAAATGACTTAAAAACGAAGCGCTAGTCGACAGTTTGGTTGTTTCAAAATGAACCAATTATGTAAAATGTAACCAATTTGAAATGACTGCGAACTGCAGGGAAGATTTCGATCGCTATTTTTTTCCCTAATACAGTGCACCATAAGCTTATCAATTAGTACACAAACAAATGCTTGCCAGAATTTTTCAATGATGTTTGCCTTAATTTGGTAAAACCGCTTAAACCGTGTTACTTCTTTGTTTTCCCTAAAATAAAATAAAAACTGAGAGACTGCTATCTTACACTGTAATCCCCAAGACGCCTGCCAAGCGTGGAGATTATGGCAAACACCCCTTAATGGGGGGGGATTGTGTTCAGCACAGACGGAAGTTTGTGAGTGACGATTGTTACTCCTTCAAGCTGTAACGGCTGATCTGATTCAGATTAAACTTGATAGACAGATATTTTAGATCCTGCATTAACACTTCGCATAAGTTTCATTGTCACAACTTATGGTCATTATCGACGTGGGTGAAATGACGGAGCAGAGCTAGTATTCCATAAATCTTAGCAAGCAAACAATGAAATCGGTGTTTTTTATGTTATCGTGATGGAGCAAGCACGAGGCTCATCTGGTAAGAATCGGTAACCTTTATGACAAATGCTGTTCGTCACAAGTGGCCAAGAATTCTGGGTAGATATATCCGTTAGCGTGGAAAAGGTTTTTAATGTTAGAACTTAAATATAAGTACCCGTGGGGTGCCGAGCTAGAATGTCAATGTTGTAAATTTCGCGCGGCAGGAAAGTTGTTTTGCACCTAGTACCTAAGAGACCGACGCTACGCTCAGGAATCTCTCTTTGTACCGCCTCGTTCATGGTTCAATCCTAGAATCCTTTGCTTCCTCAGGTTTGAATAAAAGTACTCGCGGCAAAAAACATGTTGTAGCGTTGCATCACAAATATCTAATTTCTTTTAGTTGCCGGTTAGATAACCAAAGTTTTAGGTAAATATTAGAGAGATGCCCGACAAGCTTCTGAGTGGTTTATACCAAAATAAAATTAAAATACTCTCCACGAGTACGAGACATGTTCTTTATATCGTGTTTATTTTGGTGAGGCCATCACCTGCAAGGTCTATAAAGCGTACTTTTACTTCGCAATAGGTAGGTACTAACTCAGTACTCGACCGGTCGTGCAGTGTGACATAACGAATTGCCGTAACATGCCCTTGGCTATGCACTTAGAAGGCGAGTATGGTTTTATAACGTTTCTTGCGATCACAGTTTACTATTAGCCAGTGTTACTGGCTTTAGGGGTGAACAACGGCAAAATTTAGCAGCTCCTTGTTAGTGAATTTAAAAATCGAACCAACTACTTTTGAAATACGGTTTCTATCGGCGTTCGCTGCATTGTTCGAAACACGCAAAAATTACTTGTGGATTGAATAAAATGTTTTTTTTTTTTCAGTATGGATCCGATTGACTGATTTAAACAATTTCGAAACGGGTTTGTTAGATAATGCTCACATATTAGCGAAAGTTAGATGTAAAAATGAGATATAACTAAAAAGAAATTCCAAAAAAATATTTAAATTATAGATAAGTAAATAGGTTAAAAAAAATATACTTCTGCAAAAGTTTACCTTCAAAGTGACCAAAACCAGGGAATTACCACCTTAACTAAATAGTTAATTACTAAGCAAGTAACGCTACTAATAATTCAAAAATATGTTTTATACAATATTGATAACGATTTATTCATTATTTTTCCTGACTTGAGACGTTATCTATGTAAGTAGTAGGTACCAACTTACCGACATTCGCGGCAATTCCCGGACATTTCCTGTTACATGTTACACACCACTGTCCGCTATAGTACCTATACATGTAATCATTTATAAATATTTTAACTATACCTACATATATGTTATAGTGTAGGGATGCACAATCGTGTTGGGAAACACACAAATAAAAAGAACTGACTACTTGGGTTGACTAACATAATCTGGTGGGTTTTCTTAGTTAAGGAATTGTCCTCAAAAAAATATGGACTCACACCGCGCGGGGTAGGGGCTGGTTTTATAGTTGTTTCTAGTAGGTAAGTAGGTTAATTGAAGCCTTGATTACAAAGGCATTTTCCAAACACAAGGGGGGGGGCTCTTAATTGAGGCTACTAAAATATATGTACATACCATATCTTTCTCCACCATCTCCCGTAGTCGGAGTCTCCTTTGCAGAGGCCTCGGTGCGGTCAGTTTCCACACACGTCACTAATATCAAGTAGCCTAGTAAAACAGTTCTAATAAAAACAACACGGTGCGGTGATGCGGCAATATTTGCACTTATTTTAAATTAAAAATGCGACACCGTCCGCGTCGTGGTGTATGGAGCGGGGCGCGGTTTGCCACGGCGACACGAAGCATTATTCGCGGCTTGTTGCGGGTAGTATGAAAAAACTATGTATGCTTTGACATACATATAGTAACCAAAAAAAGAACCAATATCTACAACCGTTAAAATTTGTATTGACAATAAAAAATGTGAAAAGTTTAGACAAACGAATATACGTAGTTGAAATCTGATTTGAAAGCTACGGATATTTTCTTTTAGAAAATTTCCTACGGTTAGGATAAAAACCTGTGTACACTTTGGGGGTTGACTGTGACAATGCAGGCCTTGGTCATAATCACACGGTAAGTAGCAGTTTTTATAGAGACTTATATCTCTTTAAAAACTGCTTCACACCATTCGTAAAATTATAGGTAGGTAATTGGTCATGTACAAGATAACGGGAGCCTCTTACTGAGCATGTACTGTCCGGCCGTCCTGGTCAATGTAATCCTTTAAAAGGCTGTATTTTTTGTGTAACATGTAATAAAAGAACAAACGTAAAAACTTAAGGGATAGCTGTATACAAAATATATTTTATTTTTATTTCCTCAAAACTTTAATTTATGCAAGCGTCAAACTTGGCGTGAATACAACAAACGCTATCATAAAACACCAAATTGCGAGTGGGATGAACCCTACGGATGGTAAAAAAATGTTGTTTAACAAATAATAATAAAAGCAAAAATTTAAATCTAACTGGACATATTTTTTCTAACTCAAAATGTATTATGTATTAACAATTGAGTAAAAAGAAGTTTCTCGTATGGCCCTTTTGTAGGTATTTTTAATCATATTTTTGAATTTTTGCTTTGTAATTTGTTGGGACGTTAGAACTTATATGTATAATACCTATATACTCTGTGGAAATATCAAACCGCTCTATATTACTGTTCATAAAAACAGATCTGTCTGAAAAGGTTTGGTTCCTTCCTTTAAGGAGGCGATCTAAACAAGAAACGAATACAATAAAATCCCAACTCTAAATAAGAAACTTACAAATAACCTGCTGTAATTAAAGCGTGAGGAACTGCATTTTGTAGCAGGCCTTATTACAGGTCACTATAACCTGAATTAGGTACTTCCTGCATAAAACTGGAGCAACAGACAGTCCTCTATGTAGAAGCTGTATGCTAAAAGATGATACCGTGGAGCATGTACTACAGCACTGCGAAGCCACGGAAGAATACAAGTCATTCTCATCGATAACATCCTCACCACCAACACACACGTCAGTGGAGCAGCTATGCCAGCGACCAAAAGTTCTTCTCCGCTACGTTAAAGAGTTGGGATGGCTTGGGTAGAAGCTGGCGGAGGAAATACACAAAACACCCCAAGCGGGACGTCAATGCAAGACACTTTTTTAAACTATCACGGTTCACTCGATAGCTAATATTATTACTTACGGGATTTGTACCGTGGTGATTTTTATTTTTGAGCTCCCGATATTTCGACGCAGTTGCATGCATCATGATCGCGGGGTGACTGGAGAAACGAGCGGTTGACATCAATGATGCATGCAACTGCGTCGAAATATCGGGAGCTCAAAAATAAAAATGCAAGACATATCGATATAGATGGACGATATCGTCCACGAAGATGCCAAGGTGTTAATTAAACTTTGTTTCATTTTCTATTACAAACTCCTACTTGATTTGCATCGTCCCCTAATTCATATTCTATTTGAGGACGATATTTTTTTATGTTATTGCTCTGGGCCCACCTGATGTTAAGCGGACTAACCTCTGCCTATAACAGATGCATTTCATCACAAGTCACGAATTGCACTGCGCCCGGGACTTTGAGACATAGTTGTTAAGCCTCATATGCCTGTCCTTTCACTGGCTCTCAAGGACAGCTGCCAGAACACACCGTTACGTGCTTGGCGACCGATTTTCTACTTAAGGAAGGTTGCTAGCCAGGCGCGCATTCGCAAAATACCTTTCCACCAGTTCAACTTCAATGTGTCTAAAGTCAGGGAATTGTTTCCATAAGGATTGTGTCTGGCTTAGTAATAGGTTGCGTAGTGATTCTTCTGGCCTTGTACTTAAAAAATTAAGTCACAGTACTTTAGTATCAAACTAATTAAACAGGTTGGTATTGACCTACTTATGCAAATTGACACATCTGCCACGCAAATACTTATTTAATTTCTAGAATAGTACTTTGCTGCAGTTATTAAGGTGAAAATACTTGAATTGCTAAACAAGTGCAAACAGCTTACTTGGAAAATAATCAGCTGAGTAATTTACAGATCATTTAATTACCCCTTATTGATAATATGGGGTAATTAAATGACACGCGAACAAGAAAAAAATTGAAAGTAAACATTTTACCCAGCACGCGATTTGTCCAATGAAAATAAAATAAGCAGGCGTTTTGTGTGTTCTTTTCAGGGTTCCCTTATCAAAATGAAAACCCCGCTGTGTGTTCGTCCGTCCGTCAGAATACTAAATTACGGAATATTGCTCATAAATGGTATAAGCTACAGCTTGAAATTTAGATATTGTATGTAAACCAATATTGGACTATAATTCTATTTAATTATTTTTCAGGGGAGATCCAATATATACACAAGAAGGTAACTGAAAAAAATGTTTTGCACTCCAACATGGTCTTAAAGAACTTATTTAGTATTTTTTTTTTGTGATTTTATCTTTTACACCAAAATTTCTGATTCATAACTAAGTAGTTTTGTTTTTGAGATAACAAAAATGATGTAAATTTTACAAATTTGATAGCATATTATTAATTGTAGCGTTTCATGTAACTCATTGGGATAATTAGATGTAAATATATAAGGAATAAATATATATAATAATATTTTTTTTTTGGGTAGCTCCCATACAAGTGATATGTGTATGAATTTTTTTTTCGTCGTCTATCCCTTCGAATGGGGTATCATTGAATAGGTATTTTGAAATGATGTAAGGGTTGCTAACACTATTTTTCGATTAAATGCTCCATTTACGAAATATTCAACTTTAAAGTGCAAATTTTTGGTTCAGTAGGGCGTCCCCCCCCCCCCTAGCTTGAAAAGTCTGAAAAAAATCATGTTAATAGTACAATTCATGAACTTTCAAGGAAAATTATAGCGGTTAAGATAACTTTATTACTTTAGCAGTAATAGTCGTTGAACTTGGGTATTAGATAATTTTGCACCAAATACAAAATCCTTAGAATAAATCGTTTAATGTTACTAAGATGAAGTACTAGAATCGGTATAGATAGTTATGTACTATAGGAAGGGGTGGAGGGGGGACAGGGGGGGGGTTGTAGTATCCCCCCAGAGAGGTGGGGGATTACGGAAACTAATTTTTTTAAATAAAAATAATTAAAAAAAAATGTGTATCTTCATACATTAGAAGGACTTTAGGTATGGTATATATGTATATATTTTGTGCAATGGGGAGGGGGAGAGAGGGCGGAATATTCCCCATTGATGGGAGGGGGTTACAGAAACCTATAATTTTTTTTGATACTAATGAAATTTCTCAAAATTAGCTTCTTCTTCATGAAAATAATCAATCATCACAAGCGCGAAAACGGCAACAAATAAAAATGTTTACCAAAAAAATAGAACCGACTTCAACACTCAATTGTGTGAAATAACTTGTCGAAGTCGGTACCATGACGGTTCAAAAGTACCTATCATCACAATATTGTGCGCATGGTACCGACTTCGACAAGTTATTTCACACATTTGAGTGTTGAAGTAGTTCTATTTTTTTGGTAAAAAAATTTGTTTCCCTCTTTTTAGTGACCCTTGCTACTTATGGGCTTATGTTTAACTTACCACCAGATATAGTAACATATAACAGACAAAAATTAACCCCCATTTTAATGTAAACTTATAACCAAAGTTTTAACATCTTGCTATCCTATTTAAGCAAAATTACTCATTGTAAATAATTGTTGACCCAAAAGGAGTAAATGATCACTGTTTAATATTGCCATATTGAATAAGTAAAGCTATCTCGCTCTCTCGTCTCACATCAGCCAACAGGCCATATGTGTTCCTACAAAATAAATTAATAAGAATAGTAAATTAAGTGCTGCATAACCTAAACTATGTTCGAAGGACAATAAAAATATCAAGTGAGTTATTGAAGACTTTCATTTAAAACAAATACCACAGGATCCCTTGAATATTAAACAATCACCAAAAGT